>CAWUFW010010002.1:0-734752 GCA_963921515.1 Calotriton arnoldi
ACCACTACCACCCTCACCCAGGGGGGCAGGATGCCTACCACTACTACCACCCTTAGCCAGGGGGGCAGGATGCCCACCACTACTACCACCCTCACCCAGGGGGGCAGGATGCCCACCACTACTACCACCCTCACCCAGGGGGGCAGGATGCCTACCACTACTACCACCCTTAGCCAGGGGGGGCTGGATGCCCACCACTACTACCACCCTTAGCCAGGGGGGCAGGATGCCCACCACTACTACCACCCTTAGCCAGGGGGGCAGGATGCCCACCACTACTACCACCCTCACCCAGGGGGCAGGATGCCTACCACTACTACCACCCTTAGCCAGGGGGGCAGGATGCCCACCACTACTACCACCCTCAGCCAGGGGGGCAGGATGCCCACCACTACTACCACCCTCACCCAGGGGGGCAGGATGCCTACCACTACTACCACCCTTAGCCAGGGGGGCAGGATGCCCACCACTACTACCACCCTCACCCAGGGGGGGCAGGATGCCTACCGCCACTACCACCCTCACCCAGGGGGGCAGGATGCCTACCACTACTACCACCCTTAGCCAGGGGGGGCTGGATGCCCACCACTACTACCACCCTTAGCCAGGGGGGCAGGATGCCCACCACTACTACCACCCTCACCCAGGGGGGGCAGGATGCCTACCACTACTACCACCCTTAGCCAGGGGGGGCTGGATGCCCACCACTACTACCACCCTTAGCCAGGGGGGCAGGATGCCCACCACTACTACCACCCTCACCCAGGGGGGGCAGGATGCCCACCACCACTACCACCCTCACCCAGGGGGGGCAGGATGCCTACCACTACTACCACCCTTAGCCAGGGGGGCAGGATGCCCACCACTACTACCACCCTCACCCCGGGGGGCAGGATGCCCACCACTACTACCACCCTCACCCAGGGGGGGCAGGATGCCTACCACTACTACCACCCTTAGCCAGGGGGGCAGGATGCCCACCACTACTACCACCCTCACCCAGGGGGGCAGGATGCCTACCACTACTACCACCCTTAGCCAGGGGGGCAGGATGCCCACCACTACTACCACCCTTAGCCAGGGGGGCATGATGCCCACCACTACTACCACCCTCAGCCAGGGGGCAGGATGCCCACCACTACTACCACCCTCACCCAGGGGGGCAGGATGCCTACCACTACTACCACCCTTAGCCAGGGGGGCAGGATGCCCACCACTACTACCACCCTCACCCAGGGGGGCAGGATGCCCACCACCACTACCACCCTCACCCAGGGGGGGCAGGATGCCTACCACTACTACCACCCTTAGCCAGGGGGGGCAGGATGCCCACCACTACTACCACCCTCAGCCAGGGGGGGCAGGATGCCCACCACTACTACCACCCTCACCCAGGGGGGGCAGGATGCCTACCACTACTACCACCCCCACTCATAGGATGGACAATGCATGACACAACAAGCACATCACAACCTAGGGAATGCAAGATTAAGACATCCCCCCACCACCATGACAAACGTGTGAGCAGGCTGTGTCAAATGCCTACAACACCGAACATGACTTTGAACATACAATGTGACCCCCTAGCACATGTGCCACACATATATGTGTGTGGCACCCACAATGCAAGCAGCCCATGACCATTGTGGCAATGGGGCCTAAACCCCCATCATCACAGTGACCAAAAGGTAAGTGTGGGGTCCATAGCTGAAGCACATTTTGACCATTGTGGCAATGGGGCCTAAACCCCCATCATCACAGTGACCAAAAGGTAAGTGTGGGGTCCATAGCTGAAGCACATTTTGACCATTGTGGCAATGGGGCCTAAACCCCCATCATCACAGTGACCAAAATGCAAGTGTGGGGTCCATAGCTGAAGCACATTTTGACCATTGTGGCAATGGGGTCTAAACCCTCATCATCACAGTGACCAAAAGGCAAGTGTGGGGTCCATAGCTGAAGCACATTTTGACCATTGTGGCAATGGGGTCTAAACCCCCATCATCACAGTGACCAAAATGCAAGTGTGGGGTCCATAGCTGAAGCACATTTTGACCATTGTGGCAATGGGGTCTACACCCTCATCATCACAGTGACCAAAAGGTAATTGTTGACAAAGAAAGAGCTGCAACTGCCAAACTGCATGGATCATTCCTGGTCACAGAACCAAAAACTCATCTGTGGCAAAGTAGTGTATGTGTCCCATTGCAACATAAATTGGGGGAGCCAAATACTGCAGTGCAAATGAAACATTCCTTTGGCCATGTGCAGACAAACAACACCCATGGGGTCTGTCCGTCAACAGTCATCAATGACACAATGACAGAAGTGACCATCAGAATGCAGAACCACATATTTGCACCAATGGGCACACAAATGCAGATACCCTGTGGAGACAGCAGATGTGAGGTGAACAGATACCATACCATGGCAGCAATGGGACACACAAACCATGATCACTGTGCTGACCGATGACCTAGGAGTCCCAGGGACAGCAGGGGAAACACACCAAACAACATACAGCCAATGGCACACCCAAGATATGCCAATGCAGTGGTGCAGATGCACAAACACAAACAGGCAGACCAACACTGTCATCATACACAGCAGGTGAGGGGTGGGGGTGCCAGTGTCCCCAGGCAACAACACAACACATGAGGAGAGCTGAATACCAATCATACAGATGTGCATACACTGCCACACTAAGGTAACTCATGGATCCAAATCCCCTATGTGGGCAAGCAGGCATTGACAGGTGAGAGGGAGCACAAAACACACATGTCACACAGGCACGTAGGAACAACAACTGACACAGCAAGTCACAGACACACCACAGCACCACCCCCAGGGCCCCCACAATGTGGTGACCCTGGGCTGAATAAAAAGACCACTGTGATGACAAAGCTAAATGTCGTTCACACTGTGAACCACAGTCAGGTGTCCTGAGCAACAAACTACCATCACACCTACACAAGCACAAATCAATCAGCATGGCCAGTAAGCCAAGGACAACATGGAGGCAGGGGCCTAGCCGGGCAACAACTCTCATCTGCACACACTCAACACCACACCCTCGACCTCCAACAATGTGCAGCAGTGAAGTACACATGCACTGGTGACATTGCACATGCACCCATGACTATTCCAGGGTGGTGGGTGGGAACCAAGGTGTAGAAACACATCACACATGGACACTCAACAAGACTCCTGAATGTCTGACACACTGCACACAACGCTGTACATGGACATGACGGCAATACCACACCGACCAATGGGATCCCAGCCACAGTCACACACCAATGAAGAAGCCAAGGTCACCCACAAAGAACACACATAGACAACAACCAACATTGCAGCCCGGACCCTAAGGAGTGCCAGCAGTCACACACACAACGTGTCACAATCACTGAAAGATAACACAAACTGGAAATCACATGACAGGGGCAAACAACAAGTGCCAAAGGGAAACCTGACTGTGACCCATCTGCGTCTGCACACAAACTCTGCCCTGACAGCAAACACACCTATGGGTGACACCCTGATGACCAGTAATGTGCCATGCACCCACATCACAGAGAACACAGGGAGAAGACTTTGGGGGAACATAGCTCAAGTCAGCAAGCATCACAAACAGGTACAACACTAGGGATCACAGCATGCGCAGATGAATGGAAGTGAACACACAGACATGCACATACAACACACACCTTGGGCGCAGGCAATGTCACACGTGTACACACTGCCATGAGGGGACTCCACTCCTGTGTGAGGAAAGCTGTGCCATATGTTGCCTCAGTAGGGCCCCATCATGTCAGCTGAGCACTTGGTCACACAATCAACAATTAGCACCAAATGAGGGCTCCCATCACATCAGCCTGGTCATGGACGTGCCAACGGAATCATCAGCACAGATCCAACACACTTGTATAGCAATGTTGCACTGACTACACGGATGAGTCCCTCCCCATTGATGCCCAAACCTGCATGTCCACTGGAGATGGCAACACGGTCAGGGAAGTAGACAAATGCAACGATGGCAGGCACAACAGATGTGCAGGGGTGGAAGCCACAGATATGAAATTGCCAATGTAAGTAGGAAACCCATTGCCAAATACTGAACACATGACACCCTCAGATGCTGCTATTGATGACATGGATACACCACATGATAGGACACATGCCCCCTGGACCACATGGGTTCCTGCACAGTAACACTTCATAATCATGAGACCAGATATCACCATCACTGCAGCAAGGGCATGGTTAGCTGCACCAACAACATGTACATCTGAAGCATGAGCACTAGAGAAAAGAAAGTTGCTTTATTCAGCATATGTGTAGTTTGATAACGACGTCCAGAAGAAATTAGAGCAAAGGCCAATGGCCAGTCCATTGTCAAAGTTCAAACAGGGTGACACTGGCAGATGTCACCCTACGCATGCCTGCACAATACCAGGGACAATCCACTAGGAGGGGCAACCGGGGGCAGGCCAGGCACCGCAGGGACAGGATCAGGGCTCACCAGGGGGAGTCAGGGAAGGGGTGGTGGGTGCTGGAGAGCCACTGACAATTGCAGTGGAGGTGTCTGACATGGTGTGTGCCGGCACAACTGGGGGGCATGACTCAGATGTCGTGGGTGCCGGCACAACTGCAGTGGACCCTGCAGATGGGGTGGACAGGTCCGCCACTGCAGTGCCCAAGTCAGACAGGGCGGTAGTGGACTCCACTGCAGTGCCTACCTCCAGGGGAGGAGAATGGGGAACAGGCAAGGTGGGTTGGACAGAGGGGGAGGACACCCTCACCACATCAGTGGCACAGACAAGCGCAGCGGGGGCGTGGTGCTGGGAGAGCAAGTGGCAGGGGAGAAGGCCGGATCATCTTGGGGATGGTATATCTGTGGGTGGGGGAACCTGGGGCAGGGTGTGGTGGGGGCACCTGTGCAGTGGGGGCCTGAGGGATGGAGGACGGAGACCTTGTGCCTGAGCTGCAGGGCGGTGGCGGGGTCTTGCTCTTACCACTCCGGGGGACTTGCGGGTGGGGGCCTCAGTCCGTCTGCGCCTGGGGGAGGGTGTCCGGGGGCGAGGGGCACTCTGCTCCGTGTGGGTGGGCTTCCTCTTCCCCCGGGATGCTGGAGCAGCTTCATCGGTGGGGAAGAGGCCGAGGTCACAGAGGAAGAGCTGCTGTGACTTTGGGGTTGCAGGTGAGGCAAGGGAGGGTGCTTTGGAGGGAGAGGGAACTGAGGACTGCGCAGTGCATGTGGATGCGTGTGTGTGTTCCAGGGCCCCATCCCCTGTGAGTCTGGCTTCAGTCCCCTGAATGTGCGTGCGTGTGCGTTTTCTCATTGGCGTGTGTGTCAGTGTGCTGGATGTGTGTGTGCTGGTGTGTGCCTGTGCCGGTGTGTGTGTGCCTGGGATGGGTAAGGTGCTGGGGAGTGTGGATGGAGCAGAGGCAGGAGGGGTGAGGGACCGTTTGAGGAGGGACACTGCTGCCGTCAGGGAGGAGTCCATGGACCTATTGCCCCTCTGTAGGTCAGACATGCCCGATGAGATGCCCTCCATGAACGACACCAGCTGAGTCAACAGCGCGGTGTGCGCATGGAGGACACTCAGCATGGCTGTCTGCCCTACATGGAGCTGGCGAAGGAGGTACACAGACTCCTCACTCAGGGCAGCAGGGGACACAGGGGCAGGGGGTGCGGTGCCTGGCCCAAAGGAGACACGCTCCCGGACATGGGAGCCTCCACGGACCTGGGGAATGGGAGCCGATGGGAGGGCGGTGGTGGTGCTGGTGGTGGCGGGGACAGCAACACTAGCTGGGGTGTGGTGGCTGCTGACACCCGCCTCCACAAGGGAGTCATCCTCCGAGTTGCTCTGGTCCTCAGCTGAGGTGGATGCTGCTGAGGACTCCTCGGTGTGGCTCCCCTCGCCCTCCGTGCCACTGGGTCCCTCCGACCACTCCTCGGCTGCTGACCCAGTCTGGCTCTCCGGCTCCTCCTGGTCCGTGGAGCTGTCCCCTTCCGTGGCCGTGGATGTATCTGCAAACAATGGGGAAACAGACAGACATCAGTCACCTGCACATAACGCACACACCACTGTGAGCACAGCACATCACAGAGCAAGCCCTGGCAACATTAGTTGTACATTGCAAAAAGTGCCCTAACAGAAAAGGAGAAGTCAATTGTCAGTCTGATGCCAAGCATGGCACTCACATCCCACATGGCCTTGCACCCATCTGTCTGGTGTCTGTTGGATTGCAACACCCCAGTGTTGACACATGCACCAAGTACACAGTAGTTGGACAGTGCAGAGGACACGGTGTGGACACATCACAGCTCTTGCCACTGAGTCAGTACAGGTTTCCGGATGTAAGGGATGCCCAGAGTCAAATAGGAAATGCATGTGATGCATACCAGCGACAGACACCATGATGCACCCATGTCCTGATAGCCAGCGCCACTATGGTGTGCATGTAGCACATGTCACTCCCCTGCAGGCTCACCAATCAGTAGACACATGCCATGGCGGAGGCATGACTGCAAAGTCATACATCACTGGCTCAGTGATGTATGACTTTGCAGCCAGACAACAACACTCTGCACTGTGTCACAATAGTAGGTCATGGGGAATGCAAGTCCTGGAGCTGCACAAGTGCACATGTACATCCCCCCCACAACACATCCTCTTAACCCTCATCTGTCCAGGTCATACCTATTGGACATATGGGAGACCTGTGACACTACCCTCTGAACCTCAGCCCCTCACACTCTGCTGTGCATGGGGAACAGCTGCCTGAACTTCACATTTACATGCCCCAGTCTGCATGGGCAGCTGATCAGACACCTATGTGTCACACAAGTATCGTCTCCTATGGTCACATCTCCAGTGGCATGCTGAGCCCCTACCAAGAGACTCCACAGCAGTCCTGGCGACTAATCCACAGCACACTGACACAGAGGCAGACACCTGAGGGGTCAAATCACTGTGCACAATGTGTCCGCTGATACACGGGAGTGGGAGTACAGAGTGTATTGTATGGCCTGGAGTAGGCATGACTGTCCAGCCCCACATGAATGAGGGATGAGCCCTGGACTGTAGGCAGCTGGCTAAGTATGTGTGACACACGTCATATACATACTCCTGGGGCCCAAACATTGTTCCCACCCGCAGCATGGGTGTGTGCCAGGTACCCCAGCCACATGTGGTGGATCAGCTCAGCATTTGGACCACAGATCAAAGTAACACGCTGAATACATGTCAGAATACAGGCATTGTGTAAGCAATGGACCCACCCATGATGCCCACCACAGAGTCAGGGAAACAGATGCTGTCTCCCACCTTGAGTCAAGCAAACTGCAAGGACACAGTCCTAAGTGACAGAATTCCCTGCATGTAAGGGCCACACCTGGGTATCAGATGAGGAGTGGGCAGTGCACAATAGAGGGACATGGCTCCTGGACAACATGACTGCTGTACTGTGGCAGTTCAACCTGGCCCGAGGAGGGCACATAGCATGTTAGACAGAGTACACAGTGCAGTCTTTGACTCACCCCTCCTTGCTGCTCTCTGGCCTTCAGCTGCCCATCCAGCTCTGGAAAGACCACCGCCAGGATCCTGAGCATGTGGGGGGTCAGGGTCCGTGTTCCGCCCCTCCTGCGAGGAGGCGACAGCTTCAGCTGGACCCGTGCAATCCTCCGGGTCCAGCCCCGAAGGTCCTGCCACCTCTTTTGGCAGTTGCGGATCCGGCGCTTGTAGACCCCCACGGACCGGACAGCCCGGACGATGTCCTTCCATATCTCATGCTTCCGATGGGCAGAAGCCTGTCAGGATGACAAAGTGATAAGGCCATTACTACACATGCAACATATCCGTGCATGACACAGTTGCATATACATGTCGCAATCACAGGGGCACATGGTGTACCCAGGCAGTGCACGGCTGCCCATGGACAGTTTTCCAGTAGTCACTACATGGGATCATTGCATGGGGAGTAAAACCCTGTTCAGAAGCACTGTCACTGCACCATACCTGTCCAGTGCAAGTCACTACACACTATGGGGGGTGACAACTACTCAGTGAGCCTGCTAGCCAGTGGTGTGCTGACTCTCAGCCTTGCTAGTCAGACAATATGCACATTCAGAAAGGCAGTGCACAGAACACTCACCTGCTCCCCTGGTGTCCCATACAGCTTGCTGTACTGTGGAAGTAGGCTGTCCAGCAGGGCCTGGTTCTCTTCAAGGCTGAAGGCTGGGGCTCTCTCCACAGTACGTGCCATTGCAGGGTCCAGAGGGGCAGAGACAGCAGCAGTAGTGCAGGCAAGTGGGCTCTCAGGGGAACAGCCAGCAATATATATGTGCTGGAGAGGCAGATACTGTCCCTTGTGTCCAAAGTGATAGGTCCAAGTCGTTTGCATCTTCTGAATCTGGCCAATCCATGGAATAGCAGCACCAAAACACGCCCACAGCATCCTTCAAAACTTCAACTTCATGACATACATGATTTTGCAACATTGTTGTGGGTGACCAACTGATTTTCCAGCAACCGACTCGTTCGAAATTCGAAAACGCGTCCGTTGCCAGGCAAGCCCATTGTCAATGGGTGCGCACCGATCGGTCCATTGAGGTACAACGCGCACAGGGGTACAACGCGTACCCGCACACATTGAAAGCAATGGGCCGGCCAGAGGCACCGATCGGTCCATTGCTGTTCAACGCGCACAGGGGTACAACGCGTACCCGCACACATTGAAGGCAATGGGCCGGCCGGAGGCACCGATCGGTCCATTGCTGTTCAACGCGCACAGGGGTACAACACGTACCCGCACACATTGAAAGCAATGGGCCGGCCGGAGGCACCGATCGGTCCATTGCTGTTCAACGCATCACTGTATATGTGACTGGCATAGGTCAGCATGCCTGTCTCAGATGGACATGTGCCAGCCACAGATAGCTCCCAGGGAGTGAGGGGCACACCTACATCACGACAGCCTGTCCAAACCTTATCATAAGGCATGTAAGGCTGCATTTCCTATTGTGTGTATGTTGGTGTACATGTTGTCCTGTGGATGTCACATGTGGGCAGCCACCCCCAGGCTGTGCACGTGTTGATGGGGACAGGATCCTGGGTGTTACGTGTACGTGACCACTGTGATGTGCAACTGTTCATATCTGTGCATGTGTCATGGTCACATTTCACAGTGGTGTTTGTGTATGTCATGTCACATACCCCGTGAGTCCCATGTGGGACGGTATGTTTGAGCCAGGGTGTCCCAGTGGCACAATAGTGATGGCCCTCCACAGTCTTTGTGCATATAGTGTTTACAATGTCTCTGATTTCATGTGCACAATGGGAGACAGTCTCCACATCCACGTTGTGTGTGCATGGACTCTGATGTTGTGCGTGTGTGTCACAGACGTCCATGGCTCTCCTGCCATGGCAAGTGTGGCCACTACCTGTGGGGGTCATGTTTGTTTTGTTGTGGTGTACACATGATACTCCAGGTGATGCCAGTGTCCATGTGGCATTACAGGGTCCCTGGGAATGTGCCTGTCGTTGAGCTGTGGTGCCTGGGGCACATCTGTCCTCACATGTCACTGGGGGGGTGACTGTGACACAGCATCATGATATCCAATGGGCCAACCTGGGACTAATTGATGCCACCTGTAGGACCGTGTTGACAGATGTTGGCCATGTATGTACCATACATGTCGTCCCGGTACTGCACACTTCATGTAGTTGTGCCTCATGATGATGTATGTTGGGATCTTGAGTGTGTTCAATGCCGCATATGTGGGGTGACTGACGATCTTGCTTACTTCTCCTCTGCACTGCAGGGCTCCTGCTGTCCATCGGCCATTCCCAGACCTGGCAACGATGGTGGAACGGGACAGCATCCGACGGTACCGCTTCACCAGGCAGCTGATTGAGGATTTGGCAGTGCAGTTGTCCCCACATTTGCAGCCTGGCCGGCCGTATCCTACAGCGCTGACCCCCAAGGTGAAGGTGATGGCAGCCCTACACTTCTTTGCCACCGGTACCTTCCAACATACTGTGGCGTCTGCTGGTGGGATGTCACAGACCATGTTCAGCCATGTGCTCCGCAATGTTTTGGCGGCAATGTTGCTCTTCCTGAACCGGTACATATATTTCCCTAGACTGCGACGACTCACTGACGTGAAGAGTGACTTTTATGCCCTGGGGAGGATGCCGCATGTAATTGGCTCCATTGATGGGACACATGTGGCTTTGGTACCACCACAGGCCCAGGAGCAGGCCTACAGGAACCGCAAGCACTACCACTCGGTCAATGCACTGGTGGTGTGTCTTGCAGACATGACCATCACACACGTGTGTGCCCGTTTCCCTGGTTCAGCACACGATGCCTTTGTGATGAGGAGTAGTCGCATCCCCAGGTTGATGGCACAGATGCAGAACCAGCGTGCCTGGCTTGTCGGTGTGTACTGACTTTGTGCCATTGTGTGTGATCTGATCTGTAGTATTCCGCCCACTTTTCCAAGTCAGCTGATGTGCACTTGTCTGTCCGTAGGTGACTCGGGATACCCCAACATGCCGTGGTTGCTGACACCCTCAGGAACCCTGTGACACCTGCCCAGATGCGCTACAATGAGGCACATGGTCGGACCAGGAGAGTGATTGAGCGGACCTTTGGTCTCCTGAAGAGCCGCTTCCGCTGCCTGGACAAGACCGGAGGGTCCCTCCCATATGCCCCTGCGAAAGTGTGCAAGATTATCATCGTCTGCTGCATGCTCCACAACCTGGCAGTGCGGAAGGAGTTGCCTCTCATCCAGGATGACGATGACCAACATCCGCCACCTGTGGAGGATCCTGGCCTGGACCACGATGCCAGTGACGATGATGATGATGGTGATGGTGATGGTGATGTCCGCACACAGCTCATCACCAACTTCTTTAGCTGAATGTGAGTATCCTGAGGTGTCATGTGAATGATGTGAGTTGGCATGATGTGTGGGTGGTGCTCTGGTGCTGTTGGAGTGTGTCCATGGGCTACTTGACAGGATGTGTGTTGCGATGTGTGGTGACAGGTGGGCTGTACTCCCCAACAGTGTTGACATGCTAACTTGGTTCTGGGTGGGTATCTTGTAACATGTATTGTGCATGAGTTTTGCTGTTCTGTCCTGTACTGCATTGCTTTTGACTGTGTGTCATTTCTGTCCTTCACAGGGTACTTTCAGATTCGTTTGGTCAACTGTGTCCACCGACGACGTGATTGCACATCCATGCTGGTAGCTGTTGTGTCCCTACAGGTGATGTGCGCCACACCCATGGACTTCCTTCCGTCTACAGTTGTTGACTGTGTGCCCGCTACCAGGTGGGGTTACCTTGCATCTGTAGTGTTCACGGCATGTTGCTACTGTGTAATAAACCTGTGCTTCACTTTGTGATGTGCGTTGTCTGTGGTCACACATTTGACTGCCATTTGCTTACTGCACCTGTGGGCTACTTGACTACAACTGGGAATGGGTGTGGTGTCTGTGCATTGCACCGTCTTCCCTGGCAACATCAGTGTAGGCAATGAGTCAGATGGCCTAGGTGTGTATGTGTTGTGTAGCCCTGGTGGTGTGTCTCCCTCATATGTGTCACGTTGCCTGTACTCACATGCCTGTGTTGTCCTTGCTGTTGCAGTTCGCATACACAGTGTAATTTTGCAGTTCATCATCCCCATAACAGCACCCACGTTGGAATCACGACAGAGGCAAGTATGGTGTATTAGTGTGTTTATTGTGATACATCTGTGATAATAGTGCATAGGATGGATTGTGCTGTACATGAATCTTGCAATCCCAAGTTCCTAGATGGATAGAAAGTCCAGGTAGACAGGATCCCCAGTATCGGGGCCACAGTTGTCTGACACATTGTTCCAACTTGTACTCCCCATGCAATGTGTGGGAGTAGTGTTGCCATCAACAGGGTGAACAGTCTGTGCACAAAGGCGAAAATCCAGAACAGGTTCAGGCTTCCTGGGAGTTGCGCTTGGCCATCAGCCTCTCACTTTCCCCTCCTCGGACGACCCCTCTTCTTGGGGGGGGCCCTCAAGTGCAGGCTGCTGCGGTGCAGGGGACTCTCCGCCAGAGTCCTCCTCCCTCCCTGTGGCAGTTGCAGTTTGTTCTGTACCAGATGTTGTTGGCACACAGGGAGGTGTGGACTGGTTGCTGTTCATCTGGCGGAGGCATTGTAAAATGTCCCTGTGCACCGCCGTCATCTCATGTAGTACATCCCACTTGGACTCCACGCGGGACATGTGGGAGTCCACACGTGACATGTGTGACTCCACCTGGGACATGTGGGAGTCCAAGCGGGCATGATGGGCAGCCTGCTGCTGTTTGATGTCTCTGAGGAGCCCCACTACCTGGCTGAGCTCTCCGGTGCTGGACTGGTACGCATCAGCTATGCGTACCAGTTGTGGGTCTTCATGCACACCAGCAACGTCTGCAAGCAGCGACCTCTGTCTCCCACCCCTCCCACAACCCCTGCTGACATGTGCAGTGTGTGCAGTTGCACGCACAGATAACCCTGGTCCACCTTGGGGGTGGTGGTGGTGGTGGTGTCCATGGCCCCAGGTTGGTCCAGGGTCACTGCGCTGGTGTTGTTCCTTATTCTGTCCATGTCGGCAGGGATGGTATTCGTGGTGACAGTCGTTGGAGGGGTGGGTGCAGAGGGTGCAGCTGGTGGACCTGCTGGTGCTGCAGCTGGTGGTCCTGCTGGTGCAGCATGTTGACTTGCACCGGATGTGCCAGGTTGTTCATCGTCCGAGGAGGACAGAGGCTGTACGACGCCAGTGAGCTCGGCATCCTCTTGAGCCTGGGACTGGGACTCCTCAGCGTCTGCTGCTGTGTCCCTATCATCACCTGTTTTTGGGAGACACAAACAATGTATGTCATGTTTCTGCAGGCATCAGTGGTTGACACACCTGACAGTTGTGACTGTACCTCGGGGTGCGGGCCTGTACATTGTATTGTCCTAAGTCGTCACAGTCAGGGGTTGATATTGGTGTGGCACATTGTCCTGCATTATTTGGGCATTTCTATGTATTCTCTGGGGTGTGAACATGGTCTGCATTGATTGTGTTTGGTTGACAGCCAGACCTCCTTCCCACCCACCCACCCACCCAGTCAGTTATCCCACCATGGAACGTGCTTGCATTGCAGGGAGTGTAAGTTGTCTCTCAGGATGTCAGTCAGTGGTGTCCTGCTGTTTGTTGGTGCACAGTTGGCAGCAGGGCCTTGTGCTCCCCACAGCAGTAGCCAGTGTCAGCCATCTTGTGAGTCCTTCTCCACTCCCTGTGATGTGAGCATGGTTCAGGGTGGTGTTGATGGGCCAGTTGTGAGGCTGAGCAATGTCTGTGATTACGAATCCCATCATGCTATTGCCTCCACCCCCTTCCCAGCATGCCCATGCTTCCTTCCTTTTGACTCTGCTTCCCTGTGGGGTGGGCTGGCTGTGCTGACAGGATGGCTGGGAGTGTTGTCCTGGCAGTTGTTTGGCTAAGAGTCCCAAGAGTGTCCCTGTGCTTCACACAACATAACCCAGGGTGGTGGTGCTTTGTGGGATCTTGTGTTAGGATGGAGGGCATTGCATTCTCCCAGGTGGGTACTGTGGAGTTTGGGGGGGTGGTGTGTGAGGGGAGGTGCTGGTGACTATGGTCAGTGCTGCAGGTCCCCCTTCCCACCCAGCCAGCCAGATATCCCACCATGGAACGTGCTTGCATTGCAGGGAGTGGATGTTGTCTCTCAGGATGTCAGTCAGTGGTGTCCTGCTGTTTGTTGGTGCACAGTTGGCAGCAGGGCCTTGTGCTCCCCACAGCAGTAGCCAGTGTCAGCCATCTTGTGAGTCCTTCTCCACTCCCTGTGATGTGAGCATGGTTCAGGGTGGTGTTGATGGGCCAGTTGTGAGGCTGAGCAATGTCTGTGATTACGAATCCCATCATGCTATTGCCTCCACCCCCTTCCCAGCATGCCCATGCTTCCTTCCTTTTGACTCTGCTTCCCTGTGGGGTGGGCTGGCTGTGCTGACAGGATGGCTGGGAGTGTTGTCCTGGCAGTTGTTTGGCTAAGAGTCCCAAGAGTGTCCCTGTGCTTCACACAACATAACCCAGGGTGGTGGTGCTTTGTGGGATCTTGTGTTAGGATGGAGGGCATTGCATTCTCCCAGGTGGGTACTGTGGAGTTTGGGGGGGTGTGTGTGTGAGGGGAGGTGCTGGTGACTATGGTCAGTGCTGCAGGTCCCCCTTCCCACCCAGCCAGCCAGATATCCCACCATGGAACGTGCTTGCATTGCAGGGAGTGGATGTTGTCTCTCAGGATGTCAGTCAGTGGTGTCCTGCTGTTTGTTGGTGCACAGTTGGCAGCAGGGCCTTGTGCTCCCCACAGCAGTAGCCAGTGTCAGCCATCTTGTGAGTCCTTCTCCACTCCCTGTGATGTGAGCATGGTTCAGGGTGGTGTTGATGGGCCAGTTGTGAGGCTGAGCAATGTCTGTGATTACGAATCCCATCATGCTATTGCCTCCACCCCCCTTCCCAGCATGCCCATGCTTCCTTCCTTTTGACTCTGCTTCCCTGTGGGGTGGGCTGGCATTGCTGACAGGATGGCTGGGAGTGTTGTCCTGGCAGTTGTTTGGCTAAGAGTCCCAAGAGTGTCCCTGTGCTTCACACAACATAACCCAGGGTGGTGGTGCTTTGTGGGATCTTGTGTTAGGATGGAGGGCATTGCATTCTCCCAGGTGGGTACTGTGGAGTTTGGGGGGGTGTGTGTGAGGGGAGGTGCTGGTGACTATGGTCAGTGCTGCAGGTCCCCCTTCCCACCCAGCCAGCCAGATATCCCACCATGGAACGTGCTTGCATTGCAGGGAGTGGATGTTGTCTCTCAGGATGTCAGTCAGTGGTGTCCTGCTGTTTGTTGGTGCACAGTTGGCAGCAGGGCCTTGTGCTCCCCACAGCAGTAGCCAGTGTCAGCCATCTTGTGAGTCCTTCTCCACTCCCTGTGATGTGAGCATGGTTCAGGAGTGGTGTTGATGGGCCAGTTGTGAGCTGAGCAATGTCTGTGATTACGAATCCCATCATGCTATTGCCTCCACCCCCTTCCCAGCATGCCCATGCTTCCTTCCTTTTGACTCTGCTTCCCTGTGGGGTGGGCTGGCTGTGCTGACAGGATGGCTGGGAGTGTTGTCCTGGCAGTTGTTTGGCTAAGAGTCCCAAGAGTGTCCCTGTGCTTCACACAACATAACCCAGGGTGGTGGTGCTTTGTGGGATCTTGTGTTAGGATGGAGGGCATTGCATTCTCCCAGGTGGGTACTGTGGAGTTTGGGGGGGTGTGTGAGGGGAGGTGCTGGTGACTATGGTCAGTGCTGCAGGTCCCCCTTCCCACCCAGCCAGCCAGATATCCCACCATGGAACGTGCTTGCATTGCAGGGAGTGGATGTTGTCTCTCAGGATGTCAGTCAGTGGTGTCCTGCTGTTTGTTGGTGCACAGTTGGCAGCAGGGCCTTGTGCTCCCCACAGCAGTAGCCAGTGTCAGCCATCTTGTGAGTCCTTCTCCACTCCCTGTGATGTGCGCATGGTTCATGGTGGTGTTGATGGGACAGTTTTGGGGCGGGCAATATGTGTGACTGCGACTCCCATGATGCTATTGGCTACACTGACTTGGCCAGCATACACAGAATTCCTTCCTTTGAGTGGTCTTCACTGTGTGTTGGTGTTGTTGTGGTGGCTACATGTGTGGATGTGTTTGTTAGTTCTATTTGTGCCACTGCCTAGCTGTAGTTGTGGTTGTGTTTGTACATGTGTTGGCACAGTTGGATGTGACTTTTTTGATGGCATGTGTTGTGTTTCTCTGACTGACATACACATTTTGGGATGATTCTGTTCTGGTTGCTGTGTGATTGCTATGAGTGCATGGTTTGACTCTCCCTTGACAGTGATGTGTGTGTTTTGTGGCAGTATATTGTGTACATTTGTTGTGTACTCACCAGGCTCTGGGATGTCCTCTAGTCCATATATGCTCACTGGCGGTAGGATGGCCCGCACCTTCTCCTCCCAGGGCCTGAGGTATATTGGCTTGGCAGGAGGGCCACTGCCGGTGTGTTGGCTGTTGATGTAGTCTTGCTTCAGCAGTTTCCGTACCCTTCTGCGCACGTCATACCACCTGTTCTGGATGTCGGTCTTTGTGCGCCGACATGGTGATTGGGCGTTCACCCTGTTGATGATCCTCTCCCACATCTTGGTTTTCTGCGACATGGGGGTCTGTGGGACCAATGTGCCAAACAGCTGTGGCTATACCCTGAGGATCTCGTCTACCAGGACTTCCAATTCACAATCTAGGAACTTGTGATTCTTCTTGGGGGGCATGGTGATGGGTGGTGATGGTGAGTGATGTGTGTGTTGGTGTGCAGGTGAGGGTGTGTGAGTGTGTGTTTTGCTGGGTGTATGTGAGGTAGGTATTTGTTGGTGTGCTGCTGGTGTGTGGCTTGTGTGAGGGATGAGCTGTGGGTGTGTGGTTGCTTTCTCTTGGGTGCTGGCAGTGGAATGGCATTTGCAAAGGCTCATGGTAGTGATTTGTGTCCTTTATATAGGTGGAGTTGTGGGTGTGTCTTTGTTCTCTGTCCCCACCCCCCAGTATTTATTGGCTTGGTAATTGCTTGTTTGGCCTTTTTTGGTTGATTTTTCCTTTGTGCTGTTTGTGTATGTTGGAAACGTTCTTGTGACCGAGTCGGACCCTGCATTGGTCTCGTACGGTGTTTTCCGTTTCGTTCACGCTGTGTTTGTGCAGTTTTGTATGCTGCGTACGCGTCGGTCGCGGTGTATTGTGTTGCTTCGGCTCGGTTTTGTATGCGTGTCGGTCGTGACGGCTTGTCCTCCGTCCGACTCGGTCGTGTTTTTCGCGCCTTGCATCGTACTTTGCGGGTTGGAGTTGGCGGATACGATTCGGTCGGATTTGTTCCGGGTGCGTGTCGGTCGGTTGGATTCGCGTGTTTTTCCGGCCGGATTGCTATTTTCCGAGCGGCTCGGTCGGTCGGCTTGGTTTCCGGACGTGTCGGTCGGATTTATCGCGGCTTGCATCGTACTTGGCGTGTCGGGCGCCACAGGTACGTGTCGGTCGGTAATTTTTCCGGCTCCGAGTCGGTCGGTGCTTTTTCCGGCCCGAATCGGAATCGGCCCCTTAATGTAGGAATCACCACATGCCTCCTGAAGAGACCGCAGACAATACAGAACTCAACAGCCGGATTCATTCTCGACCTCCCCAGACGTACCCACATCACACCCCACCTCAAGAAGCTACACTGGCTCCCAATCCAGATGAGATTCCAGTTCAAGATGTTGACCCATTCATACAAAGCCCTGCAAAACGAAGGCCCAGCTTACACCAACAAACGCTTGACCTTCCACCGACCAACCAGACACCTACGCCTCCCTCTTCCTCGCAGACACCCCCCAGATCTGCCAAAGCATCATCAGAGGATGCTCCTTCTCACACCTGGCAGCCAAAGCCTGGAAAGAGCTTCCCCTGCACCACAGGCCACCCCTTTGTTCCAGCAATTAAGGAAACAACTCAAGACCTGGCAGTTCGAATGAACAGATGACAACGAAGCAAGCAGCAACTCCAACGCCTTGAGACCCTCACAGGTGATATGCTGCGCTTTACAAGGCCTTGATTTATTGATGAAGTGTGTTTGAGGTTCTCACGGAGTATCTGTTATACCACACATGATATTGCCTGACTGGTAACAGAACTGAGTGTTGAAGTCTCCCACCCATAATAGTGAAATGAGATTTTTGCATCTGGAGCAGGACCCCTCAATATCTCCACATAAGGCACTAGCAATATTAGTATAGTTGGCATCAAAGTTATTATTGTAATAATTATATAGCAAGAATTTCTTTGAGCTGCATTCTATCCACAATTGTTGGAAGTGTGGCAAAACTAGGTTTATTATGGTGACTCTTCCTGAAAAGGAAAGAGACAGAAGATTTATTAACTTGCCCTGTGAGCTACCTGAGAGGGGGGGAATAGCTGGTGTGAAATATGTTATGAAACCCTGGACATGTTGTGGAGATGAGTAGCCCATGTTTCCTGACAACAGATGATGTCATACCCACTGGCAAGCACCAACCATTCAAGATTTTTTATCTGTCAACTAAAATCTGCAAGATTCCAACTAGTGATTTTCCCTGATGATTTAAATAGGGTGTCGCCCTTTGACGTTATACCATGATGTTTATTAATGTGCGTGACATCCGCTAAACTGGTGAAATTGTGAGAATTTAATGAGCCTTCACAAACACTACAGGTAAGATCCGCAACCTTAATAACAAATGTGGGATTTGATGCTAGTCTATAGGTTTGCCAATCTATAGTCTCATACTGAGCAAAGGCAGCATATTTATAATTAACGGAATCAGAAAAGCTAAGGAATGTAAGGGTCCATGAATCATGTTACTTGGAATCAACAGGTTTAACACTCAACCTTTAAAAAACCCTGAGGGACAGCCTGGTTGATGGAATTGAGTCTAAAGAGGATATTTCTCGCAATGTTTTCGTACCTGAAATTAACAACAATACAATAATTGGGGTCTGTTTTAGGGTCAAATCCTACCATGCTATTCTCTGGACCATCTTTATTTCATCATATTGTGTGTTTCTGTCGCCCAAGCCAGTGGGTGACTTTATCAAGAAGGTGATCTTGTCTGTCCACCTGTCTAATCCGAGAAGAGTAATGCCTTTTAAAAGGATGGTGTATGGCATAGCTTCAGGCAAAAGTTGTAGCACACAGAAACGTATCACTAGTGGTGAAGGGTGAGGGGTGGGGATAAAGCCTCTTTCCTATAAGTTCGGCACAGAAGTAAAGTTGGGATTATGAGTAGACAGTTAATTCCTAGTCAGCAGAGGCTACTGGAACAGAGGGACATTGATTATAGATTAGACAGTCCATCAGAATTGATGTAGATACTTCTTTCTTTGGTTCAATGGCCTGGTGGCCTGTGCTTGCATTTAGCCCCACAATCAATGTCACCCAATCATATTGAGACAGAATCCATAAAAGCCATCTACATCCTTTTAATTCTCCCAATATACAGAACATGGTTGGGGGGGGGTTCATTGTGGCCCTTCTCCCCCCTGACTTGACACATATGAAGAGTCTGGGTCTGGGGAGAGCATTGCCCATGTTTCTCATTCTCATGTGATGCACCTTGAGTTCCCTTTTTATATATGGCTGGGGGCGTTGTATACAATCATTCAGGGGTTTATAAAGCGCGCTACTCACCTGTGAGGGTCTCAAGGCGCTGGGGGCTGGGGGGGAGCAGCTCCGGATCAGTCGAAGAGCCAGGTCTTGAGGTCCTTCCTGAACGTGTGCAGGGTCGGGGAGCGTCTGATGTTCACAGGGAGCTCGTTCCAGGTCTTGGCTGTGATGTAGGAGAAGGCTCTCCCGCCTGTTCTGCTTCTGCAGATGCGGGGGACCTCTGCCAGGGCGAGGTCGGCGGAGCGGAGGTTCCTCTTGGGTACGTGGAAGGATACTCTCTCGTTGAGGTATTTGGGTCCGATGTTGTTGAGGGATTTGTAGGCGTGAGTCAGAGCTTAACTTCGAACCAGAGTTAGAGCAAGAGGTTTCCTCTTCCTCTAATAGTAATGGAGCATCATAGGTGCAGGGGTTAACTCTTTTTGCACTGTCCAGTGGTTTACCCACAATAGGATTAAAAGGGAGCAGCATGCTCTCAGGGTTAGATTTACTGCCAGATTAACGGCCAGTAAGCCCTTGTATTGTCCCTTTGGCATTCCTTATCTGCTCAGCAACAACATCAATTTCATAGTCAATTACCCTCATTGCATTAGTTTAAAAACTGGAGATGGAACCAGACATAAGGCATTCTGTGCCAGGGATAGCGTGGCTTCCTTTTCCCCATTCTACCAGCAAGTTGATACAACAGGTTCACTGACAGAATATCGACACCTAAAATATCCCATACCACAATATCGAGTTATAAATATCGATCTAAAAATATTGACATCCTATATTTATAATGGCAAGTACAAAAATATTGAGAGAAAAAATATCGATGTCATAAATATAGTTGTACAAAATATTGTTTTTTATATATATATATAAAGTGGAATAATAAATATTGAATATATTAAATAAAATTAGTTTAAAAAAATAAATTAAATGTAATATACATTCTAACAAATATAACAAATAAACTTAATTTAAAAAAGTTAAACACACACATATATATATATATATAATTAATATATATATTTACTTTAAAACAATTAATAAACTATTAATTTTAATTTATTTTATAATTTTAAAATTATATAAAAATGTAACAAGTAAATATATATATATATATATATATACATATACCAATAACATAAAATCTATTACAAAAATGATATTATAAATTAAAATATTAGGCTATTTAAAAATCTTTAAACTTAAATGTCCCACTCCAGTCAGTGCAATAGTAGGGAAAGTGTTGGATAGCGGAGGGGTAAAAATTACTATTCCCACTTCAATTAGTGCAACAGTAGGGAAAGTGTTGGACAGCGAGGGGTAAAAATGACTATTCCCACTCCAATGAATGCAACAGTAGGGAAAGTGTTGGATAGCGGAGGGATAACATTTACTATTCCCACTCCAGTCAGTGCAACAGTAGGGAAACTGTTGAATTGCGGAGGGGTAAAAATTACTATTCCCCCTCAAATAAGTGTAAGAGTAGGGAAAGTGTTGGTTAGCGGAGGGGTAAAAATTACTATTCCAACTCCAGTGAGCCAACAGTAGGGAAAGTGTTGGATAGCGGAGGGGTAAAAATTACTATTCCAACTCCAGTGAGCCAACAGTAGGGAAAGTGTTGGATAGCGGAGGGGTAAAAATTACTATTCCCACTCCAGTCAGTGCAACAGTAGGGAAAGTGTTGGATAATGGAGGGATAAAATTTATTATTCCCACTTTAGTCAGTGCAACAGTAGGGAAAGTGTTGGATAGCGGAGGGTTAAAAATTACTATTCCCACTCCAATGAGTGCAACAATAGGGTAAGTGTTGGATAGCGGAGGGGTAAAAATTACTATTCCCACTCCAGTCAGTGCAACAGTAGGGAAAGTGTTGGATAGCGGAGGGATAAAATTTACTATTTCCACTCCAGCCATTGCAACAGCAGGGAAGGTGTTGGATAGCTGAGGGGTAAAAATTACTATTCACACTCCAGTGAGTCCACCAGTAGGGAAAGTGTTGGATAGCGGAGGGATAGAATTTACTATTCCCACTCCAGTCAGTGCAACAGTAGGGAAACTGTTGAATTGCGGAGGGGTAAAATTACTAGTCCCCCTCCAATAAATGCAACAGTAGGGAAAGTGTTGGATAGCGGAGGGGTAACAATTACTATCCCCACTCCAATGAGTGCAACAGTAGGGAAAGTATTGGATAGGGAGGGGTAACAATTACTATTCCCACTCCAGTGAGTGCAACAGTAGGGAAAGTGTTGGGTAGCGGAGGGATAAAATTTACTATTCCCACTCCAGTCAGTGCAACAGTAGGAAGAGTTTTGGATTGCGAAGGGGCAACATTTACTGTTTCCACTCCAGTCAGTTCAAAATTAAAAACAAACCAAATGTCAACAACAAAAATATTTAAAAAACTAAATAAATCAAACAAAATATAAATAAGTTAAAAATTCAAGTACAAATATATTCAATATTAAAAATAAAAAAATAAAAACATATTATAATGTTAAATACATATCACAAATACCTACAAATATTATATTAAATAACATAAAGAAATAATTTTCAAACAAATAAATATTTTTACTTTGAAATTATTTATGAACAAAAACATGTATTATTACATAAATTTAGTTTACTTCCTACGCTATAACACCAGACAATTCACAACACACATCTAAATTTAAAAAATGTACTTCCATAGTTAACATAATTAATTATCAATTAAATAAATGTATTAGTTAAAAACAAATTGAAACACAAAAAATGTAATTAAATCCCCACCCTTTACCCCTATAATCCCCACAACCCACACCTAAAATTAAACTGTAAATAAATAATTACACAATTAAAATGTATTTTCAATTAAAAAACTAATAATATTTAACAACTAATTATAAAGTAAGTAAAATTAATTTATTCCCTATCCTTTACCCCTATAAAACTAAAACCAACACACACACAAAATTAAACAATAGCCCTAATAATTATCAATTAATTAATATGAATTATCAACTAATTATTAATTAATTAATACTAAATTACTTCCCACCCTTTACCCCTATAAACCCCACAAACCACACCTAAGATTAATTAAACAATTTCCATATTTTATTACCAATTAATTAATTAATATTAATTAACAACCAATTAATAATTAATTCATTAAAAAATTACTTCCCACCTTAAACCCCTGTAAACTCCACAACCCACACATAAAATTTACATAAAAATAAAAACACAATTAACACTATAAAATCTCAATTAAATAAATATTAATAAATAAAAAATAATCATTAATTTATTATAATTAAATTACTTCCCACCCTATTCTACTATAAACCCACAACCCGCTACGGAACTAAAAACACAAAATGTAATTAAAATAAAATTGATAACTACTAAAAATGTAACACATATATTAAAAACATGAACAATACTTATACAAAAAAATACATCACATACATTTAAAATATATACTAAAATACATAACACTAATTATAAAATCGATATTTTAAACAACTATATTTTTGCAAATGATATTAATGACTTCTATATTTTTGAAAACGATATTTCTTACCTTAAATTCGATATTCTGGACCACAATTTTCTTGCTGTCGATATTTCTGTGTCACGATATTTACAACTTGATATTTGTGTAGGTCGACATTTCCAACTCGATATTTTGTCTAAATACCAATACAACATGGTGGGGATGATTATGTAAAAACACATGGCCAAGAGGGATGGCCCTGCCCAGCCTTCTCCGGGCTCAGACTAGCGAAGGCGGGCTCACTATTGGCCCCGGGAGCATCCAGCGGTGTGGGAAGTAATCTTGCTCTTTATAGCGCTCCTCCACTGCCCCTCTTCCTTCACCTTGTGGTTGTGTGGAGGATTATAGGCAAGTGAGTCCATCCTTAAGGCATAAGCAAAATATCCTGCAGCGCTGGAAGCAGCCTGGTGCTTTAAAACTTTCCCCAGCGGCCCCTCCTTCTCCTTATTGTCATGTAGGGGATTGTGGGCATATGAGTCCAGTCTCGAAGCATTAGCGAAATGTTTGACAGTTTATCCTATGTTGAGGTTATTGATGGAATCTTCTGGACTGCAATATGGTGTCTATAAATCAAACTCAAGCAAGACAGCAATTGAGGCTGAAGTAATGAAATGAAATGAATTTGTACTTGTAAAGCGCACTGCTACCCTGAGGCTTCCTGGCGCTGAACGCATACCGCTGTGGAACCCTTCCTGGCTTTTCCCTGTGAAATGTCCACTCCTGGGCACCCCCAAGGTGAAGCCAGGCATCCCAGCACTGGTGGGGCCGTTGTGGAGATTAAGCAAGCTATTGCCCAGAGTTGCAGAGTGGGACCCATGATTAGAATAGGCACCGAGGCGAGAATTATCAGGTCCGAGGAAGTTGAGCCCAAGACCCACCGAGGCGGGAATTGAACCCTGGTCCCAGGCCAGATCTCTGCATCAGGGTCTGCCGCTCTAACCATTGAGCCACACTTCTCCAGTAAGACCCCAAATTCTTGATACAACCACATGTTCATAACAGAACCCAAAAATGAGGAAAAGGATGGAAGAAATTAATCACAGCACACAGCTGTGTATAGGACATATGAAAGAGTGCTAGGCTACTTCTAATAATAGGCACTTCTACTGCTGACCTGCCTGACCTTCCCCCATTACATCCACTTGACTGCCCCTTAAGCCTAAACTTAGCTTTAATTAAAATCTGTCTTGCGACAAGATTAGGCACAGTACTAGGTTCAATTTAAGTGTGTTAAGGCTCACAGATACGGATTCTATGAATGAATCAGAATCTTCATCTAAGCCTACAAATCACATTTAGTACCCAAAAGTTCCACTCAGGTGCACAGTAAGGTTTGGGACTCAGGCCCAATGTATGTTTGTGCTCTGGACGTGGTTTCTTGAGTGAACCCATTAAGCATCCAGATATTTGGCCAATTAATACAACTCTGATTAGACTTACCAAGGTTCTTAAAGTACCCATCACAAATTAGTGCATGCAGCATGAATCATATTGATTTGGTGGAAGGCGGTTATGAATAAACAGTGCTACTCGCCACTGCATAGTACTGTACAGTGTAAAGTTTTAATTGCATTTAAATAGTGCTTACTGCCCCTGACAACGCATTGAAGTAGTCCTGCTCCCTTTGGGTTAGGCCTAAGATTGCAGATATAGACCTCACAGTAAAAAAGCAGAAGGCATTAGGAAGCTTGGATGACATATTATTAAGATTAATTCTAAATGTGCTTAAAAGTAGCTACTATGAATTGCAATTTCAATTTATTCCACCTACAATTAGTTTTAAAATTAATTATTTGGGAATAGAAGGTGGCAGCCACACAAATTACGTAACTAAACTTCTCGAATTCTGAAGGATTCCAAGTCACATTATCTACATATTTCACTGCAGCATGAGTAGGCACCATTGCTTTTGTAAATGACTGATACAATTGATTCATCTTTTAAAGGGAAAGATATTCGTTGATGATACTCTGGTGCCCAATTTCGATTTACCACTACACATTATTGCTTGAAAAAAGAGGCAGCAGCAGATCAATTGTTGTGATCTTCTATATGTGTGCAATGGATGACCATTCAGATGCCCATGTACCATTGAAAATTCTCCAATAGTTTGTAATATATCCCTGGGCTGCACCGTATTAATCGGTTCTTGGCAGCGACACCGATGTTTAATTGGCACGAATAATGACAAACAAAGCTGTTTTAAATGTGATCAACTCTTAATGCTGGCAATTTTTGCACCCGCATATATGGATGAGATGGGTTTATTTTCTCTGATCAGTGCCCTTGACAAGGAGTGCTCGATAAAGAGTAGCAAACACTGAACGAAAACATGCAGCACAGCTAGGCAAAATATCAAATGAACATTTGTGAACAAGCACAACAGATAAACACTGGATCAATGAAAGCACAGCTTCATCGCTGGCAAAGGCAGAAATCAAGCTGGATGCGCCTGGTTTTCCCCTGTGGCACTGAGCTAATGACGTCAACGTGCCCTGTCTCAGAGCTCAATCGCCATGGCAACTGTCGTTTACATCAAGATAAATCACCCGCCGGGCTTCAATGAGCCACTTAACTGGGCTCTTCTCGTGTAAGTTGCAGCAATGTTAGAATTCAAAAAGCTCTTTTAAAACCCAGAACATTAAAAGATATATTTTAGGAGCGTTAGCGTCATAGTTTTATAAAAGGATTCAAAGTTGTGGGATTTCGTGTTATCGCAGGATGACAGACAAAGAGATGCCCTTTTCAACCCTATCAAAAGCGTTCATTGCAATAACCAGCCGGGTTATTTTTAGTCCTATACCTGGAAATAGCTGTCCATCTCTGTTACACCGACTGAACTGTAACTGTAATGCAAGGCATTACTGAAGCATTGAAGCTTGATGAACATTGGTGGATCCAAGCCAGCCGAGAAAGGAAACCTGCACCAGTGTACTAAAGTGTCAAGTAACAATTCGTGGCCTGTGAATGTTTCATTGGCAGTGTTTACCAGCTAGCAGAAATGTGTGTACAAAATCACCCACAACATCCCTAGAGGTTCTGTAACAGAACAAGGCCTACGGCCAATCTTTGCCGTAATAAAAATAAGGCTGTATGGATTTCAAAAACTCCCACGCAGGTGAAATCGTATTTTAACCTTTATGGGGTTTGCCTCAATTTTGTGCCTACAATCATTCAAACGAAAATTCTTTTCTTGAATCACAGCAGTTTTTTCTTATACAAGGAGTGGTCTCACTTGTCCGCTTGATTTTTGTTGGTTTATTGTCACCTTGCCCTGGATGCTGTGGTAACTACAAATTAAATATTATTGCTTCTGCATTGTGGTTCATATATAATGGAAAGTTGTACATTTGGTACATTTATTGCTGTTTCCAACTTCAAGCGATAAATTAGTTTTATTAAGATCAAATATTTTTTAATTAAGTAAACCATCAGGAAGGTAGATTCATTTGAAAGTAGTATTCCATTGAAGCACTGACTCCCTTATCCAGGCACCTTTGGTTGTCAACGATTCCAGACTTTCCACCCACATATCACTTCCCATCGTCTTTCAAGCCACATATTGATGTGATATCACAATCACGTTTCTGTCAACTGTCTTGTGAAAAATCAAACCCTTTTTAGCTACTCTACCCAGAACCAAAGAGAATCCATTGTCCCTGCATTTTGTTTGGTCCACCCACTACTGCTCATTCCCCTTGAAATCTACTTTGTGCACTTCTGCTCGTTGATTTGTGGCATTATTAAATTTGACAAACAGTGCTGTTGATCAAATTTAGTGCTGCTTAATTTCACCTCATTGCCTTTGCACTATAGGATTGATCAAACATGGCTGCCCAGGTTTCAAGGCCTTTACTTAAGTTAAAGATCTCAGGGGTTCCTAAGAGACTGGTAAAGTTCTTTGCTGTCTAAAGGTTCGTATGTTTCAACTTGTTACTTTCTCCAGACAGTCATTCTCTGCAGCTACTCCACCTCTGTGAAATTCTCTTTCACTAGACATTCACATTGTCAAGAGCCTTCAGGACTTACATCAAGCTTTGAAGACCTATGGGGTCATTTACATTTCCGACCCCAGCTAAATTTATGGTTATTCCCATCTTCCACGGAAATCCCTTCGCCCATCACATGATGGAACTTTTTTCAAGTGCATACTATGGGTCAAATTCATTCTTTTCCCTGACACCTCTTCACATAAATATTGGCCACATCAAAGTCTACTCTACCCTTCTCTTGTCCTGTCTAATGGCCAGGGGGGATTACCTTCCATTTCTCTTTAAAGGTGATTTACACGAAGACTCTGGGAAAAGCTGTACATAGTACATAGCCTTATATCTGCCTTTGTCTGGTTGTAAATGTGTGAGAGGAATCTCATTCCTTTCCAGTAGAAATTTGTTCTACTGTTCTTGTGCAGCGAAGTGGGGGAAGGGGACCGCTGCTGTCCACATACAAGTCCCGAACGGATTATCTCAATTGCCATCTTGCAGAGTTAGAAAAGTGGCACAGCTATCCATCATTTTTTAAACTCCTTTGTCAAATTTCAGCTCAAAATTTACAAATATTTTGCTCAAAGATTTTCCTGGAAAATGTTGTAAGGCTTTGCCACTTTTCCGGCTCGGCATGGATAGCAATTCAGCTAGTCATAAAACTCTGCTCGAGTCAAAACAGATATGCAATGTGGGTAGAATCTGAGGGCCTCATTTATGAGGTTTTGCCGTAGGGCAGCGCAGCAGGTCTTCCTGCTGCGCTTCCCTACGGCAAAAGAAAAGGGCAGGAATGCGCCGTATCTATAAGATACGACACATTCCTGTCCTTTTCCCCTGCGCCGGCGCACAATGGGCTGCCGTGCGCCAACGCAGGCACCTTTGCCCCATGGTGCAAGGGTGCCTGCGTTGCAAGGATGATTATTTTTGTACAGGAAGGGAAACCTTTCTGTACAAAAATAATCACAAGAGGCTTCTTCCTCTTTCTATGTGTGCTGCAGAATGCAGCACGTATAGAAAAAGGAGAAATAAAGATATTTCTCCTCGTTGTGCCTCCCTTACGCCTCCCCTGGAGAGACGTAAGCTTTTGGCGCTGCTTCAGATTTACGATTTCTCGTAAATCTGGGGCAGTGTCAAAAGGCCATGGATGTTGCTGGGAACGCCCCTAGCAACACCCATTGCACGCCCCTTTAACGCAGAACACTGCGTTAAAGGGACTGATATTTATCAGGCAGCATTAAGCCAAAAAAAGTGGCTTAGTACCTGATAAATATCACGCAGGCTTCTGCGCCACGGAACATCAAAAAAAGTGACTTTCCGGAGGCGCAAGGAGTCTCATAAATGAGGCCCTGAGTGTCTGCGTTCATGTTGATGCATTCCATATGAAGGCACATCTCTGTAGTAAAGTCAATGAGGTAGCCAGGATTTCCTAGCTGCTGCTTTGCGTACGGTATGAAGCACAGTATGCTGGTGAATTTCACAACACTGTTTCTGCCTGCATTGGGTCTGCCATAAGAGTTTTCCTGCCAGCAGCTCTGCCACTGGGAAAACCACATTCTAAATTAAACGAGGGAACTTAGAGGAGGGCAGGTTGGACATCCGACAGGTTTTGGCAGATATCCATTTACTGTATTCCAAAGCAAACCCTTACTTTTTTAAACTGGACGTTTTGTGCTGAATGATTTACTTGAACCCTAGATGGAGTGCCGGAGGCTAGCCAGCCAAAAAGAATGCTCCCAATCAAAGTTATTCCTATTTTTACAGGCAAACAAGTGGAGCATTCTGGCAGCTCCCAGCTTGCCTCCGGTGTACCATGATCCTTCGAAGGGCTGCTGAAGAGATAGTAAAAGATGGCTTCTTTCATTTGTGGTGCTGCCTCAGTTTCTCCTGTAGCAGCCTTACACCCTTTAAATTTGCTACGAGGGAAGCCCAATCACAAACATAAACATTTTTCTACCGTTGTTTACATTTTCTACCATTCCAATTATTTTCTGATAACATAGCACACATTTCAGAAATAAATTCCTATTCGTTAATTTACACCTCATCAGAAAGGAGTGTGCTATTCCTGATCAGAAGTAGCCTCAAACTCAGCCAATAAGGGCCATATTTATGGCAAAGTAACGCAACACAGCGCAGCAAGTCACCTTGCTGCGCTGCGTTATTGGGAAAGGGCAGGAATGCGCTGTATTTAAAGAATGCAATGCATTCCTGTCCTTGTCCCTGTGCTAGCACCATTTTGTCTGCCTATCGCCAACGCAGGCACCCATGCACCACGGTGCAGAGGTGCCTGCTTGCAGACAGGATTGTTCTTGTGCAGGAAGGGATGCCTTCCTGCACAAGAACAATCCTGAGAGGCAACACATAGATAGAGGAAGTAACGAGGAGAAATAAAGATAATTCTCCTGGTTGCGCCTCACCTGGGGTGGAGTATCTTTTTGGCACATTCCTAGGTTTACCAGCTCTGGAAAATCTGGGAATGCATCAAAAATCATGGGAGTTGCGTAGAAACAACCACGCAACACTCATGGAACGCCTCTGTGGCACAGGGTAAAGCAACACAGCGATTTGTGCTGCATTGCTTTACTCGAGAGTTATGAAGCCACTCAGGACCACGCAAGGTGACCTTGCATGGCTTTATAAATCTCATTTTTGAGTTGCGTCGCTCTTGCACTACGTTGCGTGGTGCAAGAGCGATGCAAAGGGGCTCGTAAATATGCTCCAAAGCCTTTACAATGAGCTAGTCCTTACTACCAACTCCATCTTTTCTCCTCTTTCTTCGCCTTCATTTCAGGAAATAATACACATAAGAAAGTGGTCTTCTTCTCCCTAGGATCTATGCCCCCAGTAATATTTATTGAAATCGTGACCTTTCCCACACAAGCCCCCATCTTTCTTTCAGCCTTCAACTCTTCTCTGGCTTTGGGAAATAATACATAAATCCTTAAAAATGTGGTGATGATCACCTTCTGAAAAAGCTTGGGTTGGATCGTGAGAATCTGTAAAACGTTTTTGTCATTTCCATTATTTCCCATCCTATTAAGCTGCTGGAGTACGTTGTCCCTCCCATATTTGGGCTTTGGTGAAATCCAAAAGTATTGTTGACTCTTGCAGGTAGGCATTTAACCTGGTAGGCGGGAATCAGGTCTGTACTTCTAGAAATTATTCAGGACGTCTTTAATACAATGCTTGATTTGCATGATTGTGATATCGTGATTTTTCATTTAGTGGTAAAATATGTTTCAGTGCAGAGTCCATTTGTTTTTGCACAATAAAAGATATTTATCATTATTCATGAGTCACTCTTCAGTGGAAGACATGCTTCAATTGTGTGTGTCACCGTCATTGCATATCTGTACTGATATACTGACAAGCATATAACAAGCATTTGCAATGCAATAGGTCTTGCATTTACGCGAGTTTAAGCTATTGGCATTGTAAATTACAATGCGTTTTATTTATGCTTCAAAAACAAACATAAATAAAAGGCATTGTCATTTACAATGCCAATAGCTCAAACTCGCGTAAATGCGAGACCTGTTGCATTGCAAATGCTTGTTTTTTGTGCTTTCAGTTTTGCTAACGTCGCTGTATGTGTGCGAGGAACAAGGAGGGGGCGTGTTAATGTGCTGCGTGCCGTACGCGTGCACATGTCCTGTCCTCTGAATTTTGCTAACGGAGTTATACGCGTGCACAACTGCTGTTGTTTGTACGTGTGCACATATTTGGGGTGGGTGGCGAGAAGCTGAGCAGCATTGGAGTAGCAGTTTAAACGGTAAGTCCTTGGTAAAGCATTATGAGTAAGTGTGTGGCACGTGGCGTGCAGAGGTTTGGGGCTTGCGGTAATGCGCAGTGGAGTTTTTTGTTTTGGCGGTTGGATAAGCGGTGTTGCTGAGTGTTTATAGGGAAGTGGCATCGGCTTGGAGTGTGTAAGTGAGGTTACAGTTTGTACTTGTGAACGTCGCTACTTTGAACATCGTCGCTAGCTTTGGCAGTGGATCGCAAATGTGAGCTAAAAATGAGAAGGAACGGTGAGTTTGCTTTATTGTTTTAACACTTGCGCGCGCCGCGCCTGGACAGGAGATGTGCACGCGTATGGTGCGAGCAGGAGTTGTGATAACGCCGCAAGCCGTACACGTGCACATCTCCTGTCTGTTAAGCTTCGGCACAGACAGTTGATGTGCACGCGTACGGCTTGCAGCGTTATTACAACTCCTGCTCGCACCATGTTCGTCCACATCTCCTGCCGTATGCGTGCACATGTCCTGTCCCCCTTCCGACCCAAGTCGACAACAATAGATCTCGCCTATAGCGAGCAGCGCTTTGCGCTGCATCGCTAGGCGAGACCTAAAAAACAACTGTTGAATATGTCTTTCAGCCATTCCAACATATTCTTTGTTTTCTGGACATGCAATATGCATTGTCCCAGGTTCAAAAAGTCCACTAAGGTTTGGACGAACATGTGAAGAGCTTCTTATTAACTTCGGACACTATTCTTAGAATATACCACTTATAAGAAAGATAGCTGTCTTTGCGTTATCTTCGGAAGATAAGAGTTCTATATCAATACATTTTGGAGTATACATGGGGTTTGAAAAATCTGGTGTGTCTGGATTGTGCTTCTATACGCAACAGCTTTCCCTGGATTCGAGTGGTAAGTAATCATCAGACTACTAAAACATCAGAAAGATGTACCTCCAGTTTATCTGACGTTTTCTGGAATTATAGTAGAAATGCTTTGTTAATATCACCTAAAACATTCAAGCAGAATTCTTTGGTGATTCGTTATACTTCCCATTTAATTGACAACTAGGAGTGCCACACTTTTCCCATCTAATGGCCACAAAGTTAGATTTGGCCCATTCGTATCACAGAAAGTGGGTATCACACAAAAAATGTTTACAGCTTGTTGGAGTTTAAAGGTATGAATACAGGTCTATTTCTGCCATGTGTTCAATCTGTGGCAGGACCTTAGGATGTAGAAAGCTATTGATCTTGGGAGAAGATCTGTCAGGATGCAGATCTGGACTTGCTTACTTTCACATGCCGGTCTTTCATGATGAGCTACCCTGAAGCTCATAAACTTGCATGCTTTCAGGAGCAGAAAAGGATGGAGGGCTGCGTAGAGTGTAGGTGCCACTGAGACAGAAGTTTTGTGTCACAGAGAGACGTCCTATGTTCCTGAGTAAAGGAAGGAAGGACTACATGTCCCAAGGAGTCACATAATTCTCTCAAGACTTGGCAATTTTGGTGGCTACATTGAATGCCTAGAGTATAAGTTCCTCCTGACCCATTGCATTCTTGTAGGGATTCATGATACTTATTTGCTGCAGCCAGGGATTGCTATTGGAAATAGAATGCCTGTGACCTGTTAGCAAAAGACATCATTGATATCAGAGAAGTAATCTCGCAACACACTTGCAAAAATGTGAACTTGCACTTTTGTTATTTTCATCAGGAGTCAACCGTCAGGATTACAAACTCTATTTTGTACTCTGTTTTTTCACCAAGAGTCATCTGTTAGGATTGCAAACTCTACCTTGCACTATATTATTCCTAAAGAGTCAAGTTTTCTTACGAGAAGTGAGTGGAATCACGTTGGCATAGAACTGTGATTATGAGATAAGTAGGCTGTGACGATATTGGTAATGGCAAATACATGATTATCGAGGGTAGAGATGAACTACATGATATTAATGCATGATTTTCATATTACAGTTATCAAACAGTTCCAATGAATGTAATCAGTATCATAAAACGTATTGCATAACATTGATGGTAGCTTTCTTCTGCAAACAACATACAACAATTCAATGTTGTTGGCACTTACGATATCAACTGAAATTACATTACAGCTTAGAAGGAATATCAAGTTCGATATCAGTATAGGGAGTGGGAAATACGGAGAGCATCAACAGAAATATATAATGTCAGACGTTAATTTCAAAGGTCAATCCTAGAGCCATGCTAAAAGTCTTCTCATGTTTTTAGGTAGCAGATCTAATGCAGTGCAGATTAAACCCAGCTGGGAAAATAGGCAGTGTGATGATATCTAGTCTCTCTTTTTCTCTCTCTTATCCGATTCCCCTTTCCCAGGTCTACTGCTCACCAACGAAGTCATAGGGAGATTGTCTGGGGTTACAGTGAGGTGGGGAAGCTCTGATCACTCCTGTTGGATCTGTATTGCAAGGTCAATGCATTTTGACAATATGCGATCTTTTCAAATCTCAATACAATCTCTCTGGGTGAAAGAGACATCAATGGAAATAGTGCTGGAAGCTATCCAGATCTTTTCTAAATACATCTCTAGAAGGATAAGCTTCCTGTAAAACTATGCAAAATTTGTGTTTTGTACCTGGGTTAAGCAGTTGGTAATTATTTGTCTAAAGACAGTAGATGCAGAATTTGGCATGACAGAACCACTTCATGTACAATGTCCAGTGTCAAACTTTAGTATATGAAACAGAATGATTTTTTTTCCCTACAGTTTCTGCCTCTCTTGAAAGTTATTTTAAGAAGATGATAAGCCAGGTGTTAAAACCAAAACTAATGCAGCTAATGCAAGGTCACCTACCACCACCAGTGAAAAAATTGTGCTTGTCTGCAGCAGCAAGACTGACATTAAAAAAACATGTTTCGAGTGAAGACAGAAAGTAATCTCATGTGCGAGGTTAATCTGAGGTGATACTGGATTCCTAGAAATCATGGGATGAGTTTATTGCTCAAATATGAATTTACCTTAAAAAAACAAAAGACAAGAGGTGTTTGGCAAAACAGGAACAATTGGTTCAATTAAACACTTTGGCCGAGAGCCCAGTTACAGAAACGGGTCTGAGGACTGTCTCAAAGTACAATCAATCTGAACAGGGTTTTATACATTTCTTTGAGTATCATAAAGTACTTCCGTTGATCCTTTTTTGGTAAAAGAATGCGGGCCTTGTCTGTGGAGCCATAAATAAGGCTCCTGATAATAAATGCAGGTCGGCCTCGACCTTGTGTGGAAACAATGAGGGCCAGTGGGTAACGTGTCCAGATGTCCAGCATGAGGGGCACGTGATCACTGGGTGTACTGTGTGTGCTGTGTCCTGATTGGCTGTGTGTTCCTAATTTCATGTGGCATCTGACTTTATGGTGTTTTGTGAATGAGCGCACCCCTCTGGCCATGTGTGCTTTATTAGGGCTAATCTTCCTGGACCACTGTGGTGTTGCTGCACTGATCTGGAGGATGGTCCTGAGTTTCCTGTTCGTGCATTTGTCTGCTGCTACATACCACCCCACCTGTGACCTGTCAATCAGTAACCTCAGGCCTAGGTCGCAGAGCCTGCCTGATCATGTATTTCTGAGTTGGGGTTGAAGAAGAGTTCATGACGAGCAAATTTGATAATAGTGATGCGATTTCGTTCTTGTGTACGAATGTATCATTATAAACACTGACATCGATTATATCAATATTAACAAGTTCACAAGCGACTAGAAGTAGCTATACAAATCTTAAAATGTGGAAGTAGATACCGATTGCTATCTGATAGCCTTGGCGTCATAAAAATGTGGGCACAAAGGGAACATCATTCTTTATGCCTCGTGTTGTTTCAGAGCTCCATGCTGCATTTTTTTTTTCTTTAAGCTAGCCTACCCTGTTTAATAATGATGCAGCAGCAAACATTGGTATAACACTATATGGCGCCAGATGCCTGAGTTGCACTGTTTTCTCTTTCATGGAAAGATATTTTTTTTAACTTAGAAGCAGGTGCTTATGATATGTGGTGTCCAAATGCATTTGTGATCTGGGTTCTGCAACACCTTGTGACATGGCTGCTTATTGCTGTAACGTATTGCAGTTTCATCAGAAACCAGGAAGATGAAGCACATTCCCAGTCAGTAGCATGCCCTCAAGGGGAGAAGAAGAGGTTGTGGCCAAAATTTGACGATCAGCAAATCTGCCTATAAATTACACTATAAGACACATGATCCCCACTTGCAGACTTACTGGAAGTGATACATTTTAAATTCCATTTGAATATGTTGCACTATTTTTCCATTCACAGTAACGTATGGGAGGAACATGTTACAATAACATTTGTACCAATGTACACAATAGCCATCCCTGCTGTGTAATTCATGCTTTACAAGATGAAAAGCACGTACAACAGCTAGAAACCATGGAGGAATCTTCTTTACCCCCAGTAGCATAGCATGCTTTGAATGCAAAACTATGAGCACTAGCTGCAGCCAAGGATCTTAGCAAAAGACTGAAAAAAGCAATACTATCATCCCACTAATGTCTTTATGGAAAGGTAGCATTTAATTTCAGTAATTTCTCGAAGTATATGATGTAGTATACAATTATATTTTACCTTTCCCATGTTTTTCATTTTAAAGCCTTGCAGTTTTGTAAAAGTGAATTAGAATTTGCAAAGACCAAAGTAAATGACCTTTGATTGCCAGGGGCAGCACTTTAGGAATCACTGGAACCGGGGGCATATTACATTAATCTGATGCAGTGTCCTGGTGTGCTATATGAAGACCTTGGCCCTGTAGTGGATTCAAAAGAAATATGCTGTCCCCTGTGTAAGTGAGAACTTGCACTCGCACTGGTTATACCACAGCAATGAAAGACAGACTAGCAATTTTAAATTACAATTCCACTTTCACTGCATGGGGACTATCCTGTTTTTATTGAGTGGGCATGGACCAACACATGGAACACTGCAAGTTGTGACTGCATCTACCTGTGGGCTAATGCTTGGGACATTCAGTCGTGGGCCCTCACACCCACTGGGGCTCAATAACGGTTCACAACGTCCCAACTAGAACACAGTTATTGTACCTCTCGAAAGCTTGTTTACTCCTACAGCCCTATACAAGCATCGAGGCAAAGGAGACACCTTGTTTGCTTGGGGCCACATCCTCATGAAAATGAAGATCTGTCCCCGTAACAATGCATGTGTTTCTGCACGGTCAGTACTACAGAAGAAGATGTAAGTGGATGGGACAGGTTGTCTAGTCCGTTGGACACAACAGTTAGATCACTACTTTAATTCAATTCTGAGTTTATCTCTAGCTGTCAGGGCCAATTATAAACCGAAGAACAAAACAGTAAGACAGTGATAAGAGGCTGAGGATGAATAAGCTTCTCTTCTTGTAAATCAATTTACAAGATGCAAGAAACCTATGATCTGGGTAATACAGTTTATGCATATATATATACACACACAACACTCACATATACTGAAAAATGAAATATGTTTTTAAAATATCTTGCAGGCTATATTGCAAAGCATCAAGGTAAACAGCATTCTTGTTTTGTCTGCTGTAAATATATGTGTTAGACCAGGCATCATTTTGCGTGGTTTGCCCTGTCTTTTTGCCACTGACCTCCTGTTTTTGACAGTGAGCAGCATTTCGTTTTTGCTGGTTTTAGTACTCTGCGTACTTTACCACTTCTGACCAGTGCTAAAGTGCAAGAGCTCCCTGTCTAAAATGCAATGGTATTTTGTTTCTCCATGGTTGGCATATTTGATTTACTAGTAAGTCCCTAGTACAGTGCACCAGGTGTGCCCAGGGCCTGTAAATCAAATTCTGCTAGTGGGCCTGCAGCACTGATTGTGCCACCCACAAGACTGCAGTGCCTGTGTGTGCAGTTTTAAACTGCCATTTCGACCTGGCAAGGCCCCAACATTCCATTTAATCGCATGTAAGGCACCCCTAATGTAGGCCCAAGGTAGCCCCATCGGCAGGGTGCAGTGTATTTAAAAGATAGGAAATGTACAGTTGTGTTTTACATGTCCTGGTAGTGAAAACTTCTAAATTCGTTTTTCACTACAGCAAGGCCTATCTGCCCTATAGGTTAGCTTTGGAGCTGCCTTGTAACATCTTATAAGTGTATCTGCCAATTGGAAGTTGATAAAAAAATTGGAGTTTGGTGTCTCTGGACTCACAATTTAAAAATACATCTTTTAGTTAAGTTGGTTTTTAAATTGCAAGTCTGAAAATGCCACTTTTTGAAAGTGAGCATTTACCATTCTGTGCCTCTGCCTTCCTCTGAATACACCTCTGGGTCAGGATGACAGTAGGGCTGTTTATGCATTCACTCTAGACAGTCACACAAAGGGAGCTGAGGTGTGCCCTGCATATCCTGATGGCCCATCACCAGGCTGATAGGCCTTCGCGAGGTTGAGTGGTGGGAGGAGTTGACACTGACACCTGAATAGGGCTGTGCCTGTCCTCACACAAAGCAGTCTCCACCCCTCTGTAGCGTGTGTCTAGAGCCAGGGCAAGGAAGGGCAGGGTCTTGTGCACTACAAAAACTTTCCTTTGAAGTTTGATTTCTTAAAAGGCTGAAATGGGTATAAATACTGGACCTCTGACACCATATACTCAGAACACTTTTGGGTTGAGGACAATCTGTCAGGAAGAAGAGTTGGATTGCTGTCAGGAGAGACTGCCACTTTGTTGTTTGCTTTGCTGTGCTGGCCTGCTGCTGCTTCTGTTCTGGGAGTGAAAGGACTGGACTTTGCTTTCCACATCCTGATTCCAAGATTCTCCAAGGGCTTGATTTGAGCTTGCCTCCTGTTAAGAAGTCTCAGGGCCATCAAAGACTTCTTCTACCAGCACCTGAGCTCTTCTGCTGAGAGTCCTGTCTTGCCAAATGTTGCCAAATCCAGTTCTGGGACCTCGGGAGAGAGTTCCTGTGATACAAAGAAGAAAATGCATGCATCAACTCCAAGTGTTGTTTGGAATCGGTGCAGCACTGCCAAAACTTGACCCATTGCCACTGCCTGCACCGGAGAGTGGTCCCCGCTTGACGCAATGACTGCGGCTTACAATGCAGGTCCCAGCTATTCATCACAGTGCTTCTGAAGAACTGCCGCTGTGTGAGTCTGAAGCACTGCATCACCGAAGTCCCTGGCGCATCACCCCGTTTCCGATGCAGCGCCTGCTTCAACGCTGTGGAATCGACACAGCGCAACTCGACTTTCAAAGCATCATCTCTGGGTGCTGGTTTCTTCATTGACACCGCACCACAGTAAGGGACCGAGGCCGAATGCCCGAAAACGATGCATCACCTCCCCTGCACGGTTAAGTTACTGAAGGATCACCTCTCCTGCCTAGCAGTAAGGAACCAACGCATCACCTTCCCTGTAGCAGTAAGGAACCTATGAATCGCCTGCTTTTTCTGCACCTCACCTCCCCTGCGCCTCGCATCGCCTTCAATTTTTGAAGCATCTAAGGTTCTTTGTCCTGATCAAATGCAACCATTGATTTTTAAGAACTGAACTTTACTTAATCTTTGAAAACTCATATCTTGTCTTGTCTATGTTGGATTTTTCTCGTTTTTGTCTTGTTTTATTTAGATAAATATTGGCAATTTTTCTAAACTGGTGTGGAGGCCTTTTGTAATGTTTTCACTGTGTTACTGTGTGTGTGTGTGTGTGTGTGTTTGTGTGTGTGTTTGCACTACTTTACACATTGCCTCTGGGATAAGCCTGACTGCTCTGTGCCAAGCTACCATGGGGGTGAGAGCAGGGGTTATCTTAAGTGTGTAACTTATTTACCCTGACTAGAGTGAGGGTCCTTAATTGGACAGGGTGCAAACAACTGCCAACTAGTGACCCCATTTCTAACATTGGTGATCAGCGGTGAGGCTAGGACTTGAATAATATAAAGGTTTTTAAATTACATCTCTCAAGCATTGCTTATTTTTGAGTGAACAGTTTTTAAATACCAACGTAAATTTGCCGATACTGGAGGTCTCTATGCAAAGGGATGCACATCAAGGAAGCCATTTTTAAGATTAAATATTGTAAATGCCTTTTATGCATGTTGTTCATGCTACTTTCAAAGTAGGCGACAATGAAGTAGAAGCTGAAGACTTTATTGTAGAGCAACATGCAGACTCAATCTCCTCCAGGGTTGTCTTCCCAAGAATAATCGACACCTGTTCCAACCCTCAATGTTCCACATTCGAGTATCTTGTGCAAGGTACTGCACACGAACAATAAAGCCACACCACACTTCTTCCCTCTTAAATAGCACAACTTGTTGCATATGCAAATAATAAATTCAACATTCCATACAAAGGAAAAAAATAGAATTCGTTTTTTACATTCTATCTTTCTTACATTACACTTATGTAACAGCTATGTAATAAAATAACATCCAAGATCATAACAAAGTCCTTGAATTTCCCCGGCCGTACCATTGCCCTACCACCCCTGATAACTTTCAGGGATGGAACACTGCTACCAGAGTCATGCACAGAGTCCTCAGTAACTTCAAAACAGGTTGATTGGCATTATCCGCAACAACACCCAGCTAAGAAACTCCAGAGCACTCGCTCACTTAACCCTTGTTTCCTCATTTCTGCCTAACCCTTTTTTTCCGAGCACCCCACATCGTCCCACCACCAACAATTAACTGGGGAACGAACTTGTGGTGCCACTTTCATCCTTTCATAAAATAATCGTACTGCATTTTGCCAATTTGCTAAAGTGCAATAACTTATCATCACTCAACCGTGCCATATTTGTAAAAGGTTTGACCACATGCAGTGGTTTGCTAAACTTGCTTATACCTTTTTTTAGTTCTGACACAATTTTTTACATGAATCCAATCTCTCACTTCCAAGTCAACACTCCTCACATCATGTTTACTATTGTAGTGTTCCTTGTAAACACTTTGTGCATCCTCAATGTTTTTCCTCACCACTTCATATGACTGCTCCTTTTTCCTGTTCCCTGATAACCAGGCAGTATTTCCCTTGGTAAACGGTTCTCTTCCTCTAAGCACCTCGAAAGGACTCACCTAGTAAGCGCAGGAGTGATTGTAAATGCCCAAAATAACTTACAGAGCTCCACTTCCCAAATCATATCAGCACTTACAGCAATCTTTACACTACCTATAATGACTCTGTTGAAGCGTTCTACATTGTTCCATTGCTGGCAGGATGATATAACAATGTGATCCTGGTTCGCACCCCATTCCTGCTCAAATAATTGTTCAGGTAGTTCGACACAAATTTAGGACCATTGTCAATCAACAACACCTTGAGAATTCCCTCTCTAAGAAAAACCATCTCCAGGAAAGCAACCACAGCTTTCGATTCTACATTAGGTAAAAGTTCCACCTCTGGCCCTTTTCGAAAACAAGTCACTTTGCACTACCACATATTTAGGTGTATATGAGAGATCCAAAATTAGTCCCAAAATGTCTATAGCTAGAAACTCCCAGGGACCTCAATCAGGCATAATGGTGGTCTCTAAGTCCTTCAACTTTTGTCAGAATTGGCACATTGTTTACAATCACGAACAAATCTCCCGACTTCAATATACAATGTAGGCCACCAATAAGAAGCTTTTGAACCTCAATTTAGATTTGATGATTTTGAGGTGAACTCATGCATTAAAGTCAGAATTTTAGTCCAAGCTGGGCTAGGTTGAACTATCCTATCTCCTCTCAATAGGAACCTATGTTCATTTTGGGAAAGTTAACATCTCACTTCCCAAAATGTTTTACAAACTTCATCAAGCACTCATTTTCTTGGCCATCCAACAAGGAATATATCCTTAACTTTATTCAATACCTGGTCATTATCATACTCTTTATTCCACTCTTCTTCTAACATAGCATTATATTTTGTGTCGTACACTGAGGTCACACAATACTCATCCTACTCATTCTGCATATGCCCATTCATGGCCACAGGAGACCTGCTAAGGAAGTCTACAATCTTATTCTGTGTTCCTGGAACATACTCAACAATATAGTTATAATCCAGTAGTCTCAAATACATTCTGGCAATAGGGGGTGTAGCCTTAAATGTACCAGATGCAGTGAGTACCTTACTGTCTGGTACATGATATGTGTGAAGTGTAAACTCAGAATCCCATACATAGTGCATGAATTTCTCTATTACCCAAACACATACAAGCATTTCATGTTCAATCACTGAAAACTTCTCTTCAGAGGGCAAAAGAGAGCATGAAGCAAAGGACAAAACACATTCACTCTCTATAAAAGCATCGCTACTAATCTTTTTCCACTGGTATCGGTTATGATCACAGAGCGAACTGAAGGATCAAATCCCTGCAAGGGAATAGAATTGAAAATATAATTCTTAATAAAGTCGAACATCTTTTGCAGTCCCTTATCCCAACAGAACTCAAACCACTGCTTAAGTAACTACCTTAGTCGATATGTCTTACTGGCAAAATATTTCACAAATTCTGATAAACCTATAAAGGATCTCACTTCATCCTTACATATGGATGGTGGGGCTTCCCTCATGGATTTCTGAATTTCTTTCTTGGGCTATATCCCTATTTTACTGACCTCATGACCGAGGTACATGAGAGATTTTACTTCAAATTTGGTTTTCGTTAACTTTGTGATAAGACCTTTTTCCCTTAGAATCTTTAAGACCTTCCTCAATCTCCTATCGCCATCCTCCTTGTCCTTCCCCATAATAGAATCCTGAAAGAAATGACTCCTATCACACCCTTTATAATTGATACATGAGCTTCTGAAACACCTCAGCCGCAGAGACTAACCCAAATGGCATCCTCACGAGGCTTGGAGGTTACACCTATCAATGACAATATTCCTATTGAGATCCCTCAAATCAAGACAATCTAACCTGGTCAGATGCATTCCGTCCTATAACCAAGGGAGTCAACCATTTGGTACTTTCCACAGATTCTATTATTCCCTTTTCCAACAACGTGTTTAATTCAGACTCAACTTCTTCTCTAACACTAATAGGTATATTCCTGGCACACAGGTTTGGCACCTTTCTTCTACAAAATCATATGGGAAAACCCCTTAAGTTTTCCAACTTCACCTGAGAACACACTGGAGAACTCCTCTTCCATCTTTGCCCCATCCTAGCTTCTTCATAGGCTACTAATATGACAGATCCTCACTAGTGGGATTTAATGTTATACTCAATTCTTTCTGACCCATCTACCCTAACAGAGAAGGTCCATACTCATCAACAAACAACTTACACTTGCCTTGCCTACACTTGAATACAAATAACAGATCTCTGTACCCTAGCATAGGAATTTGTTTCCCAGTGTAACTCACACGATGTCCATATGGTGACAGTAGTTTATTACCTAATTTCCCTCAAAAATCGCTCTCCCACACTGATTTGTTCATAATCGTGTAAGGCGAACCAGAATCCACCACAATTTGTATCTCTACTCTCTCTATGGTCATCTGACAAATCAGTTTGTTTTTTACATTAGAACTGCTCAAAACTGTCTCATCACTACTCAAAATACAATCTGAGGTAAACCCACCTTTAGCGCCTGAAGATTCAGACTCTGATCTTTCATCAATGCATTTTTTCCTACATGGTTTAGAAAAAAGTCGAAGAATACGACAAAATGAAAATTTTTGTTTGGTGCCTGGGCAACTTCTGTCTGTAGCAAGATGATCAACACGTCCGCATCCAAAACATTTAGGTTTCTTGTATTTTGCTTGGTTTCAGAAAAAACACCCTTTTGACTACTTTTAGATGCAAATTTGAATGCAGGTTTGGAGGTCACTTTACATACCACCAAACTGCAATCTAGTAGCAACTTTGGCACATCTTTTAGATAACTCTGCCTTCTTTGTGATGGCCACAATCTCCTTTAAGGTAGAATCACCTATAACCCACATTGTCTCTTTGAGATTAAAATTATTAGTGTGCATGATTACTTTATCACGGATAAGCTTCTTTAAAGCTGTGACATAGTCATCGATCAACTCAGCAATACCTTGCTCACGTTGGAAAAAACTAAACCTGTCTATTGCCGAACATACTGCAGACTGCAAGTAATTGTTGAGATCCTCCAAGGAATGTTTAAAAACATCTGTATCTTTCTCTGACCTAACTTTTTATCTAGCTGCCCATATACTCTTAACCCCTCAGGGTCAAAAGTGTGTAACAAAATCTTTTTTCTTCCTACATGGTGAACATTTTTCTAAGGTGTCATCCTTAATAGATGAGATGTAATTCAAAAGTATTCCTTCCAGTCAAACCATTTCATGGGAGGTTCCCCAGGCACTGAAAGAAAGACCTGCAGGATTACGAGGCTGAAAGTTTGAGCAGCAGCACACATATTGGATATAGCACAATTAGTCTGAATTAATAAAATTCCACATATCTTGCTGGAGCAACACAATGATATACTAAGAAGTGTTTATTATTCAAAACAAATGTCACCTTAAATTCCCATTATCTGACATGTATCAATAATCAGTCCATAGGAGTGAAATAGGCATCAAGAGGAAGACTAGGTCGGCAGCAGCCAATGCAGTCATGACAATTCTCTGAGCAGATTAAGAAGGCCTCCATTTAGAATTGCACAGTGTGACCTCGGGGTGTCACGTAGGAGATGCAAGGCATATCACAGATAAACGAGCCAGAATGTGCATGAGCAAGCTCATGATCTCCACACAACCTCACAGTGCTCTGCGCACGAATGTCCTGCGAGCCTGAAGTATCCCCACAGTAAGCAACGTGGCCGACAGTAATCAGCACCAGGAATGCCTGGCACTGAGGACTCACTGTGTACAAGACTAGTAAGGGTACTCCTTTCCCCCTGGCAGGGTGTTGCTGCATAGCAAGATGCACAGTCTCACGGAACGGATGGCTGACGGCTGACAGCTGCCACTGCAGTGGTCAATCCAGGAGAGACAGGAGCTATGTAGGTAAGCCCACTCTTTGCCAATATAAAGTAGACGAAAATAAAGTAGGAAAGGAAGCCTTTATTGTAGAGCAACAGGTAGACTCGACCACCTCTGAAGCTGTCGTCCCAAGAATGACCACCAACCACTCCAGCCCTCAAGGTTCCACATTCGAGTATCCTGTGCAAGGTACTGAGTGTGAACAACAAAGCCACACCACATTACTGCAACCTGAATGCAAAGAACAAATCACAGATGGCAAAGATTGGAAATGCCAAACTTGAGGAAATAGCAAAAGAGAAGCTCACACATACATTAAAAAAGTTTACCACTATTTCATATTCATGCACTGATACATTTCAGCACTTTTCTCATTTATTCAAAATCTATATTTCTGCACATGGTAAAGGTAACTTAGTCCCCTAATGAAAGTCAAGTGATGAGGCATGGGAGGCCCAGGTCTTTGAATTCCTGCGAGTTAGTGCTTCATTTGTTTCTGGCCAAATCAAAGCTGCAAGACGCCTGTTCCTCATCCCCCATACTTAATATATCAGGCTCAATATTAGAGGCATCACAAATTTTGTTCGTAAAATTATATTCTAAGTCACCAATCTTGGTTTCTATTACCCCATTAAATAAACATTCTGCCCTAAGGAGTGTTAAAGATAGTGGTCCTTTTAAATATTTTGCAATAATGCAGCACAGACACAATCCTCATGGTGCCAGGTAATATCCCTAAATACTACAGAGCATGGTTAAGGATTTGATAATAAATGTATTAACAGATATGGGGACTGATAGTTTGGTCTGAGCAAATAATTGTCAAATGATTTAGGATCCTGAATAGGAGGACTCAAAGGTAGATATGAACATGGAATGGAAGTTGGTTATAGTCAGTGAGTATTCCACTTTTACACCTAGGCCCACAGCGAAACTAAAGCAAAGGTCAGAGGTATGAAAACCAACTTCACACACTGCAGGATTGTGTCGGGCTCATTTCCAATTTGCAACCTTGTGAACCCAACATCTAGTAAAGAATTGGGACCCAAGTGTCCTGCATCGCAGTCAAAGATACACAAACATTTCCCACATGATAAGACTGACCACTGGGCCAGAAGGTACTTAAACTGGCTCTCCTTACAGCCGATCCATACAAATGTGGTCGGGATTGTATCTCTGCTCTGGAAAGTAGGTGCAGGTTATTTTTTCAAATATATAGCTGTGACTGGATATGATGTTTATTTTGTATGAGTACCTGGGTGATACTCTTTATGATTTCCAAATTCTCTACCAATTCTTGCTGTAGTAAGCCTGGACTGCTTGTCCTGCTACCTTTGAAGAATGGAGTGTATAAAGAGAGCACAGTTTGGTATGCAACTTCAGTCCAATAGCACCTTAAATCACGAAACATCAGTGGTAAACTCAGTACCTGTGCTAGAGACTGCCACATAACTACAGACTGTCCTAGCAACAAGAATCACAGCGGAGATACGACTGATATCACCTACCGCACACATTGTGGCAGAGGGGTCAATGACACCCTTGGGTATTTTATAATACTATTAGTTCTTTACCTGCCTATCATACATCTTACAAACACATTTTACTATACATCACTGGCACTGGATGTTTCAGCACTCTGGCTAGCAGAAAGCTTTACAGGTTCTCACCCTCTGTAACTCCATACAAAAGAGTACATCTTCCCAGAACACACAACACCCATGATACATTGCACATACAGGCTACCACACTTGCACTCAATCCCAACACCACCATCAGCTTTCTCCCGTTTAATGCTGATCCTGCATACCTCTGCATCCTCAAATCACAACTTATTTAGAAGGGCATGCCACACATACATCGGTATCCATTCCACACCATCCCAAGACAAACAAACTCCAGTTCTGCTTCACACCCAGACCTAAAACAAGGGCACACACAGCATGTCCATAAAAGGTTTTCAAACCAGAAAGACAAGACAGCACTGCATCCAAACACATCTGTGCCACAGAAACTCATGGATGCACACAGACACACGCAAACACCTCTAGGAGCTGCTCACCTCTAGCGATCTGAGCAGCTAGCACCCACCCATGGCATTCTGGTACCATACTCTCCTAAAGATACCTTAAGGTGCCTACACAAACCAGATGTAACCTGCTACAAAGTCCACATTTGAAAGCAGTCTGCAAGTGCCATCTACAGACACTGCCAGTGAGACCAGACCCACCAGCAGCAACCACTATGTCACTGCACCCATGAAGGCCAAAAGACTGAGAAGTTGAGAGCTCTAAATGAGCTCAACTTCACAAAAGCTATTTTGTGTTTGGCAACCTCCTGTGCTTGCAGAACATTTTTTCAAAAAGTGCTCCCATCAGCAAAACATGAACACCTTTAGGGAAGCTACAGTGCTAGCTAGGCAATAATTCCTACAGATAACATAAACCAAGAGTGGCAGCAGCTTAAATTGTACTGGTTTCACTGTACACATTTGGGAGGTGAAAGCTAATGCTGATTGGGACAAAGATTGTTTGTTTCCGCACTACTCTCTAAATGTTGCAGACTGCTTCATCTTCACAGACAGTGATACAAAATATGAGTAGAAGAAAAATATGTTCCACAATCCTAGCACCATCAAATGCATTAGTGCTGAGTAGGAGACAGACACTCTCTGTCAAGGTTTGTGGTATAAGTATTAGCAGAGTCTATGGGTCTTGTGTAAATAGCCCTGGGCTACAGGAATGGGTAAATCATCAATTCACTCTGGTGTGTCCAATACGTATCTGATGCATATCACAAATTAATCAAGCTACATGAAATAATTCTGTGCTAGGAAAACATCCAAAACATTGATATGCTTTTCTCTTCTTCTTGCTGACACACCCTCTAGTGATGCAGAGAACTAACCGAGGCCAGCTACATCAGCAGCAGATGTTGGTTGTTTCAGGTTACTACTACCAAGCTCACTAACCTTACCACTAGCCACATAGAATCCATGAAGTAACATGACCACTGGTGGAGCCTACTGGTGAACAACCTACATATTTTGCCCTCATCATGCCCACTTCCTAATTTGTATGTGCACTGTGCCATGAAATTGTTGCCCACTTTATAGATCCAGATGTACCACCAGTAATAAAGATCTCAAATCAAGTTCCCAGCTCAGTGCAATGATGTTCCTTGGCACTTGGGTTATTTTGTCACACTCAGATGACCATGGACAGCATCCGCCACTGACCTCATAACCTGGCATCTCAGAACCTTCCTCTTTATCTCTGTGCTAGGTTATGCACAGATGTAGAACTCTGGCTCAGAATTGATGTTCAGAGATGAAGTGCTGCCAACAAAAAACTTAGAAGCTCAAGTAAAGACAAATAGTAGTTTACAGCTGGGCAATACTTATGCTGAGACTTTGGATAGAGTGGAGACCATGGCAACACAGGACATGAATTTTGGCAATGTGAGTGACAGTGGGAAGGCACATCAGAGCAGAATAGAGAGTAGGGTCACACCAGAGGTTATTATGCGTTTCAGATATGGAGCTTGATTGTCAAGTACTGTTTCAAGATAGAAACATGTTCTCCTTGATCACCAACAGTGAGAAAAGAAGCAGAAGGGAGCAGCACAGCATGAGTTTCAACATACCAATGAAAGCTGATTAATCAAAATAAGTAGGGCAATGCAGGACTGTACTTAGGCAATGAAGGAAATATTTGGGCAGAGGATAATGTTTTGTCATGGAACATGAATATGTGGTGCTACGCATCTGAAGCACAATGGGGATAGCACACAGTAGGTAAAGACAAGTATAGGCATATTCATTCAGCAGGGCATGTGTACTGCATAGTCACAGTGAGTGCATAGTATTGCTGAAGAGCCCGTGCTATTCCTCTTTGACATTATTGGAGTGACACCTCCGGGCAATGTGTTTGTACAAAGTTTGCAGGCTGCAGTGGGTCCTAGCATCATCCTAATGCCTTGGATTGCTCCACATCACTGCTCAGTCGCATCAATTTCTGATGCTATGAGCAGTGCTATATTTCCTGTTACCTCTGTCCTGCCTCAAATCCTGGTGGAGACTACAATGTGTCTGAGTGGATCCAAAGGTGGCTTTGCAGTCTAGGGTCTATAGAATAATGTATCTTTTGTCACTAACCAAGAGACCTTGGAGGAATCTGAGAATCCTCTTTCTTCACATAAGACATCATAGGTCCATGTATAGTTCTTGTCTGTGTATCTTTTAGGAACACAGCACCTCGATTATTGTCAACCTCCTCTGCTCTATATTAGTTGGTGGTGGCAGTTGCCTGACTCATGAGAGAGCAGTTGTGTCTTTGGCCCAGGAAGAGATTATTTGTGGTTTACAGGATTGGCAGTCAACTGTTGATGAACATGCTGTAGAGCATGGTCAGAACTGCATAATGTCCACAGTCTTCATTTGGTGGATGTGCCACCCAGGGACTTCTTGATACAGGCATATGAATTTCAGTTTAAGCACTCCAATAGTTTTCTGGATGGTAGATTGTTTATAGAAATATTTTCTCTTTTTTGCCATTGTGTCCTCAAACATGTCTGTGAAGGATTGCCAATAACAAATAGGGGTCGAAGTCCATAGACATGAGTAATTAGAATAGGGGGTACAACTGCTTTGTAATGTGTGGCTGTGCTGGTAACTCCCTTAGTAGAGTGCAGTTTCTATAACTGGGTGATGTCATTTAAATAGATACTCTATTAAAATTCAAGATAGTAGCACCATGCCTCGAATAAAATGTAACTGTGCAAGTTGAGGCTGACCTAACGTTGCTTTTAACAAAGTGACTTCTGGTGGCATTTTAATGGCAAGAGTATGCAAAGAATAGTGATTACCATCAGAAGAAAGCCACAGATGATGTAGGGGGCTTCTATCTTTAGATATGTTATGCGTGAATAAATGTGACATGGCACGCCTCTTGACACCTGAATGAATTCTTGGTATATCATACTGAAATATAGTTTTATGGTTGTGATATACCAATGGTGACACTGTTGGCATGCTGAGATGTCGCTGAGATGTCTGCTCATATAGCTGGTAGCATATATTTCATAGAAGAGGTGTGTGACACAAACTTCCCGTGAAGTCTTGCACTGGTGTATGTACCAGTTACTGATACATGCCTAAGAGGAAGTGTTATGTTCCATATAGGTACCCCAATATAGGCTCAGGTAGTCACCTAACCTTTCACCTTTCACCTATATTACACTGCATAACGGTTCTTAGTATTGACCTTTTAGCCTCATTCATTATGCATGAGGATTCTTGGAATCACAGCAGGAGAGCAGGCCTACCATCTCCTGCATAATAACTATGTGTAAGGGTCATTCCTTCCGTCATCCTAGTCCGACATGACACAGCAAGGTATATCCCCAGGGGGTACCATTTTGGGTATATATACACCATATCTTGCTGAGATAGTCAGAGGAGAAAAGGAGTTTCATGCCGACACACTGACGCGAGACGCTGAGGCTCCTGCACGCAGACACTCCAGCTCGCAGTGGTCTGACATCCCTAGCGGGGTGCCCAACTCGAGACCAAGACGGGGTCCTACAGTTTCTCACTTCAGGTAATGGGGTCAACTTTATCCTAGAGGGATTCTTAGCTTTACACCCACATACATGCTAGGTACATTCAGGTACATCTAGTTAGGGACGCATCGTTGAAGTACGCATTTTACTGTCATGTATTTTATATACTTGCCTGTATTGTTTTAGCACAATGGTAGAAATCTACCATCCTTTTACTCTGTTAGTGCTTATAATAATTTACATCTGTTACTGTCTAATGGTTGTTTCAGCACACCTACTTTACACCAGAATGATGCTGGTTCAATAAATGCTTATTGAAAAATGTCCCTACCATGTATTCTGTGTATCTCTCTGAGACGAAGTGAGCATGAGTGGCTGAGCGAAAAGTAGTACACTGTTTCCACGATCCCTGATGGAACAGCGTTGTCATGTTCGATAGTTGCCAAGAACTATTCTCTTCTTGGTAAGAGGGGTTTGTAGTGGCACTGAGAGCTAGCTGGTATACAGGCTAACATATTCGGTAGGGGTGTCTAGAATCAGTCTGACTCTAATCCTACAATATATGTTGTCTAAACGTGCAGATCCTATATAGGTTTATAGGAACTACACGACAGAAGAGCTCTATCAAAGCTTCTCATCATATATTAGTGGTGTACTGTAGTGGTGTACTGCTCCCTTAATGTGTGAACTCTCTTGTTTCAATTGTTGATTCATGCCCTACATTGCATTATAAGTGCATTTTCCTCATAATAAGTGCTTGTGTTTCTCTAGATATTGTCTGTTTTCCATGGTGATTCATGTAACATGAATTTATTTCATATTAGGTGGATTTTTGGATTTTGAAACTTACTGTAATGCAAATTATATCTTTGAGGACTGAGGATTAAAGTGTGATGCTGCAAAGCTGGAGTTCAATTTTTACCTGTTTTTTTGTTGTTGTTCGAATGCAGCAGTTACTTTCCTCAGTGGGCAGGGCCATGCAAATAGATAATATATAAGTATATTGATAAGAAACATATAATCTGACACAGATATAAAGGCCTAAACATTGTTTACAAAAATATCTCCTCATTGTGTGTAGATTTTCAATTATTAACTCCCATGGGGGCAATATATTTGTATATGACATTATGACACAATGAGCCTGATTCACAAATGTAAATATACATATGCATATTTACACATTTATATTTACTATTACACACAGGCATCACGTGTAGATTTATTCCTAGGTGTAGAATTGCATGTTTCCATCCCCTCAAATCAAGTGGTTGAGCTTCCAACAACATGATTTACAAGAATTAGGTTACTACTTATAACTTTGCACATTGGGCCACTGTGGCATTCTCTCTGAGGGAAAGTATAGCAAAATTATTAGTTTGTTTTTTCAAAACAATTAGAATATTTTAATGTATAATATAATCATAAATAATGTCAAATATGTATTATTAACCCAGCCGAAATAAAAAACTATTGGACCATCTCTCTGCTCCCCAATACAGCAAAAGTCCTTCAGAAAGCGATCAACCAGCAACTCACCCAACACCTAATTCACTCGAATTCGGTCTTCTACTACGACAGGAGTACTCTCCTGAACCCGATATATATCCAAATGTTCTTAATCGGAACACAAGCGATCTAGAGACCCATATTATATGTGACTGATTATATGTTCTGCCTGGAATCCGACGGAACTGCCCTAGAATTTACGTTTGCCCTGAGGAAGTCGATGGGCGATATTCCCAAGACGAAACACGTGTTGGCTACATCTCGGCTATACCAGCTACTCCTATCTGTTGCCATGAGCCTCTTGTAATTAACTTATGGCTCCGAACAAAGAAAATAAAGAAGAATCATATCATACAAGATTTGTACTGATATTTGTTTGAACTGACTTTTTGATGATATAAGTCTGCTTCTTGCTCGGGAACGGGATTTTGTTTTGTCACCCAACACCTAGATGACCACAACCTCCTGGACCCCTCCGAATCAAGATTTTCAGCTAACCGTAGCACCGAGGCAGCCCTGATCTCAACCACAGACAACATCAGAGCCCTCCTGGACAGCAGGGAAACAGCAGCCCTCATCCTCCCGGACCTGTCAGCCGAAATTTACACCGTCTCCCACCACATCCTGATCAACAGACTCTACCACATCGGGATTAAAGGTAACGCCCTCAAATGGATTGCCTCATCTTTCATCGGCAGAATCCAAACGATCTGCCACCCACTGTCGACATCAAAAACCAAAAAGATCATCTGCAGAGTTCCCCAAGGATTGTCCCTCAGCCTGACCCTCTTCAACACCTACATGACCCACCTGACCACCACCATCAGATCACATGGACTCAACATCATCTCCTACGCCAACGACATACAGCTCATGCTCTCACTTTCCAAAGATCCCTCCATCACTAAAGCTAACTTCCACAGATGGATGATGAACGCTGCGGAGTGGATGAAGGACAACTGTCTCAAACTCAACACCGAAGTCCTCATCTTTAGGGACAACACCTCACCATGGACCTACGTATTGTGGACTGAGGAGCTCAACACACCCCACGCCCCAATAGACCAGGCCGTCAACCTCAGCATCATCCTAGATAGCAAGCTATCCATGTAGAAGCAAGTCAACGCAGTCTCATTCGCCTGCTTCCACACCCTTCAGATGCTCCACAAGATCTTCAGGAGGCTCCCGGCAGACACCAGAAGGACCGTCACGCAGGCCCTCATCACCAGCAGACTGGACTACGGAAACACGCTCTACGTAGAAATCACTGCATGCCTCATGAAGAGACTCTAGATAATGCAAAACTCAGCAGCAAGGCTCATACTCGACCTTCCCAGAAGGACCCACATCACACCACATATCAAGAAACTACACGGGCACCCAATTCAGAAGTGATGCCAGTTCAAGATGCTGACCCACGCTTACAAAGCCCTGCACATTGAAGGACCAGCATACATCAACAAACGTCTGACCCTCCACCAACGGACCCGAAACCTTCGATCAGCTTACCTCTCCCTTGCAGACAGCCCATGGATCTTTCGAGCCAACAGCGGAGGACGCTCCTTCTTGCACCTGGCAGCCAAGGCTTGGGACAACCTCTCCCTGCACCTTAGGACCGCACCATCACCCCAGGAATTCAGAAGAGAACTAAAGACCAGGATGTTTGAATGAACAAACCTCCAAGCAGCAGCAAACAGCACCTGCGCCTTGAGACCCTCACGGGTGATTTGACACGCTCTATAAATGTTTGATTGATTGATTGATTAACCTAGAACCAATTAAATAATATGATACAGCACGTTAACTCATCAAATGAAATGTGAACTAAAGAATTCATTTAAATGTATTACTGTAATTCATACATAATTTTTAAACTATAATTTTATAAAAATCCTACCCTCAGTAACATTTGTATTTTTATTTAATAATTATTAAAGCTTGTTAAAAGAAGTATGTGTTTAATTAATTGAAATTATTATTATTCAAAAGTTTAATATTTTATTTATTTTGAAAATTATGTTTATTATCACATTTTGAAAAAATTAATTATTAATTCTTTCAGATGAACCTAAGCACACACACACACACACACACATACAACATAACATACCTATATTTATGAGGGCCGGCCAATGACCGTAATAAAGTGTGGAATCACTATTCAAACACCACGCGCACTTTGATAGCAGGGAAGCCTATAAAGTGGGCCAAGGCAAATCTAACTGCAGTTTTAGTGTTTTTGATACACTCGCTTGAAAGTACCTAAACACACTATTGCGACCGGTCCTCACAATGCACTGATCCTCACAAAGATAGTGTTTCTCAGGTTCAGAAAAGGCAAACCCACGCTGTGAGGACCGAGTCGGTCTCCACAGCGTGGGTTATACATGCCCACACACACACATATACATATATATCACTTAAATGTAGAAATAATGTCATTCATTTAACATTAGCTCCTATGGGGTGTTATCTTATTTTTCTGCCTCCACTGTTTTCTATGGAAGTGTATTACAGTGCCTTTAAGCAGCTATGTATGGTGCTTTACTTACTCCAAGGCTGCTCTAGGGAACATTTATACCTTTTTTGACACCTTTGGGGCAGAAATAAATGTAGAATTGTAGTTTGTGATAGCAATGACCATACTCTTTGGAGGTGTGTGTTTGTATTAGCATGTCCCTCCCAAAACCCCTCCTTAAATTTCCCTAAACCCCTCCCAATTTGAAGTAAGTATTCTACATTTTCCAGCCACTCTCTTGTTCCTTCCACATTTACTATAAAAACATATACCTATACTATGGCAAATAACTTTGCACAGAAAGGTTATAGAAGGCAAAGGTCTCCTGCCTTAGGGTTTTTGGATTGCATTTTGTAGTTTCTGAGTAGTTCTTAAGCACTGTTAATTTACATTCTATAAAAGGAAGTTTGTGAATCAGACCCAATATTTTTGTCAGATAATATTTAGGCCTCGATATTCTGGTACCCTGCCCAGTTTTTGTTTGATGCCATTTCAGCTTTCTGCTTGCTTTTGCTGTAGCTTGTGGGACTATGTCTGACTGGGTGATTTGGTAATCGGTAAAGGAGGTAAATGCTAAAAAGACAAGTGATCAGAAAAGTAATCATTCATTCTACTTTTGAATTGGACCAAATGTCCCCACAGGATGTTACAGGCAGTAACTGCCTGTAACATACTATGGGGTACTTTTGGCCCAATTCAAAAGTATGGGGACAGATTACTTTTCTGATTACTTGCCGTATTAGCATTTATATTAGTGCTATAAAAATCACGTCCTTATAGGTCCTCCATTCTCTACCTTTAGACCTATACATTGGGATCAGACATAGGCAAGACTATTAGCATGACATGATATACATTTCACGTTCTGCTTATATCCAGAAAGAGTGAGTGTTTACTGATAACGACTACACGTAAAAGGAGCACAGGAGTTTCATCCAAGTGAATGCACCAGCTTTCATCATAATATGATGAACACATTCAACTTTTCACAGATTTTTATAGATTGTGCAGTAGATCACGTTCACATACGATTGATGCGAAAAGGAGTAGTGGTAATAGGTATGCAGACAACAATAATATATGTTACCTATTTCCACAGATTCAGTTGCTTGGCAATTGCCAGGCTTCCTGATGTGTAACACACTGTAACTCAATGGTGATGTAGAGTGTGTGTGTGTGTGTGCATGTAAACAGTGCAAGTTGCTCACGTACTAGTTATCGGAAATCTCGACAAGCACATACCTAAAGGATCGGAATGGTTATGGTGAAAACCAGGTGACCCAAAGGGCTGAGCTTTACCAGCTGAAACATGTTGACCAGTGGATGTAGAAGTCAATAACTTCTCCCTACACATCCCACTCTGTTTTAAAAATGGCCAAAGGTGCCATAAAAGAAAAATGTAAATGGCACATCAGCAGGCTATTTAACTTTACCCCATATCCCTAAGGAATCCTTACCCTTTACATCAAACTGTTCCCTCCAAGATTGAGGTCAGGTAACTCTAGATGTACCTGGCGAGGACTCGATAATGAAGCATACCACATATTTGTGCGGGTGACAGTCATTTTAACAAATAAGGACTATTTTCCATTTACTGTAATTCGAAGCCAATAGTACATTTGCTTTGCACCAATAAGAATAATATTTTCTTGTGACTTAGACTAAAACTAAAAAACCTTTCGTTCTATCCCTGTTCTAAGTTCAACTGTATACTAGGAAGCACTGTTCTTTCCTATTAATGTGAATGTAATGGTTAATTTTTTGCATTTCCAATTTTTATTGCAAACATACTGCCTCCATTTTTATATGGTGTCTTTTTAATTTTTTGGAACACATGCCCGCAAGAAGTAAATCTATTCCACCAGCTTATCAAGGCCATATCCGATGGCTTTACCAATGATTGTCAATGTTAACTTTTTGCTTTACCCTGAGCAGAGACATGTAATGAAGTCCTAAATGTCCCCAAATTAAAACTCAAATGTATGTGTGAATTGGAGAAAATGTATAGAATGCTTGCTTGAATGCACTAAAAGGTCCAAATCAGTTATATATATTTTGCGTGTCATTTCACCACAATTTTATGTGATAGTTCCTAATGCACCAGGCACTAAACGTGTTAGCAAGTGTGGTAATCCACAGCCCATAAGGTTCTACTACTTTACCTAATTGGAAGGTGTCACCTTAAATACTTTTACAGTTACGTGGATTCGTCTCAGATTAGTCTTCTGATGTGGGCTAATCTAATGACAGATGGCATTTGGTGTGGGCTGAGGACTTGACATGCCATACTAATGCTACAGGTAAGCTACACGTTTACCTTAAAGAGAAGTATGGCAAACAATTCATTAAAAAAGTGGCTTTACGTTAGTACATCTTTGCAGTCACTTGCATTTACATTTCGGGGGATTCCGATGACTTCACGATTCCTGATAAATTCAAAGTGACATGAAATTCATGGCACTGCACCATCTGGCATGATTATTATGAGTTACTTCAACACCAGGTATTAAAATCGCGAGAATTTAGATTACTGTGACTAAGTTTTATTTCCCCTATTCAAATAATAAAGGATTACACATGTTTAGAGTTTATCGAGTGATTACGTATGACTTCGTTCTTCCAAAATAAAGTTCAGCCAGTTCAAGATTAGTGTGATAGAGCGAAATGTATTTGTGAATTGTAGGGGTGCATCATAATCACTGATAGGCCGCACCCACATGTATTCAGACATATATTCGTTTATATCCATTGTATACTCATGCATGTTTAGCAAAGAATGAATAGTTCACTGAGACGAAGTGAACTCAGCAGTGTAATGGTGTTAGGATAATGATGTAATGTAATGCTTTTTGAATTGTGTGAATATAATGCATAGAGGAATTAGTTCGTGTATGTAATGTAATTGCAGTAGTTTAAACGTGCACCATATTAAAGTTGCACATGTAATTCATTGTTTGCATAAAGAATCGTAATGAATATGCTTATAGGGAAAAAGTAAGATGTGTGTTTAAAAGTTATATGTAAGGGCCTGACTACATATATGCTTAAGGAAGGCCTGGTATATTCTTATGTTAGCTTATAATGTAGGCCGAAAAGGGTTTCTCTTGGAAAGGCTCTCTGGGCATAAACGGTAGATTTAATTTGCACAGTAGACGGTTTCTGTGAAAGTATCTTTTGTTGCAGGTGCAAGGACAAATGTCTCGTTAGTAAGACTAACTCTTTGTTTTCAAAAGATAGAGAGAGGGGAGGCATGGTACGGGGAGTGAAACGGAATGTAGGGATGATACTTTCAGCGGAGAAGGTGCCTGGGACTCAAGGTCAACGCAACCGTCCAGGATGAAGTCACTGTTTCAATGGAAAAGCACAAGAAAGAAGACCTGGCCAAGGAGGCGTAAACAAGGCGTGTACCTTTGTAGTATGGTTTTGTATTAGGGATAGTGCCCTGAGGGAGGAGGCCAGAGAAGCGGTAGGGGAGACCTGAGAGAAGGACAGAGCTGAGCTTAGGTATATGGTGATTGCACTTCTTAGGAAGTCTTCACAGCTGACACCTTTTATTCTTTCTTGCCTGGAAAAATCGTTATGCAGGGATGTCACTTAGCGTTAGTGTAGGGACAGCAATTGATTTTAAGCTTGTTTAGGCCCATGAAGAGCAACTTAGAAATAGGAGCAATCATAGTCTGGTTGGTCCTCCTAGAACTTTCTATTCTTCTTATCCTGAGTCGGATGAGACTCCTGCGTAGATTATTATTTGTATTAGTGCCCATCTATTTCTTTAACCTCGTGTTGAGGTGCTTGCACGTTCAGTTATTTTTGGCGATAATAAATTCTCAAACTTGAATTCGGAGTCAGTGGTCCTTTCAGACAAAATGAATGCTGTTATATAACCAGATGAGATTCTCTCCTTTACACTATTCAACAGGTAAAAAGATCTTGGCGACCAGAAGGTTCTTATAGATAATTAGATAAGAATCGGCGTTATCAGTTGGTAGCAAGTAGGATGGTTACCTTTGATGGTAAGGGGAGATCTAGAGCAAGATAGGAGACTAAGTTGCCCCATAGAGCCCGAGTGACGCAGATCCAGAGGACCGCGGGAGACGGATGTCGGAGGTCGTGGAAAACTGACGGAGAGTGACGGTGCGGCGGAAGTAGCAGTTCGTAGTAGAGTGAGTATGAAAAGAGTGATGTTTGGTAGATTGCGGTGTTATATTGTTGTGTGATGTCTTGCGGAGTTGGAACGAAAGTTGTGTGATTGAGAAACGGACCGTGAGCGCTGCGGGACCGGGAGATTTATTGTGGTGTAGAATACACCCAGAGTTGAGAACGTTGACCAGAGTTGTGGGGGTCACGAGACGTCATTGACAGACCCACTGAAGATAGGGAACACATGAGTGAGTGTGTGAATAACCAACGCAGGTCGTAGGTTATTGTGTGCAAAACATCGAGTGATTGAATCCTATCGAGTGTGCTAAAGGCGATTGTCCGGTCGTTCGTGGACAGACGGTTGCCAGATTGAGGTCAACAAGCTCAAGAGGCTGATCGGTCATTGGTAAGACTGACGGTCAGAGAGGTAATTGTTCGGTAGGACGGACATTATTTCAGAGTATAATTGGGACGGATGCGAGTGAGAACAAGTGAATTAGAAAGGAGGGGAACTGCTGCGAGCGGAGGAAACGTGACGTCAGACAAGAGCCGCTGCGATAGGCCGGTTGGTGTGAACCGCGCTGGTATTGGTGGATTGGAATCAGGAAGTAAAAGCGGACATTTTGAGTGCAAATACAAAGTTGATTCATCATGAAATGTTTTAAAGCTTTACAGGGAACTTTGTAGAGGTGATAGACATGTGGTTGTTCGGGAGGGAGAGGAAGCTCCTCCCGAGGACACACCAGCACATTATATGGCAAAGAATGTAGGATTGCATACTATAATTTGGCTTGAGAATTGGCATAAAATGACAGAAGCAGAAGGAGAATTGTCGTTCCCTCGATATGGTACTTTCAGGTTAGAGGTGCTGTACCAGCTCAAGAGTGTAATGGCTTCATTACGACCACTACCTAGACCAACACAGTTTGAGGCACTACATGCGTGGATAAGGGCAGCGTATGATAGGAAGAAGGACAGATGCCAAGAAAGGGTGAAGAAATCGGTCAGGGCATTTCAAGATGCAAGGTGGGATGCCTTGGAGAAAAGGTGGAGAGCAGACACGATCGAAGGAGATAAGTTATACCCACTGCTGATACAAAATGGAAAGATTACAAGAATCGATGAGGACGACAGTGATCTAGATGACAGTTTGTTGGATAGGATGTTGGCGGAGAGGCCACCACCATTTAATCCAGATTCAGAAGAGGGAAAGACAACCCCAGCAGTGGCAATAGTTGATGAGAGCCAGAACCAGACTAGCATGAGAGTAGTGGGAAGAATTTCCACAGGAACGGAGGGGCTACGGCGTCTATGATAACACAGCCTCCTGCGGGGAACACAAGATTACCGGACTCCTTGACAGTACCGGTTACCATTGGCCCTATAGTACCGGTATATGACCCAGACCGAGTGAGAGAAGGGAGCTCCGTACCGATGAGAAGGGAAGAAGGAAACAGCGAGAGTGGGAATGGGTTTGGAGTAAGGGTGGTTCATTTCCCAAGACCAATAGACACAAGTACGCCGTTACCGGCTACTGCGGACTCTTCATGTGGGCGGGAAGAGGAGAGACCGGAACGACCGAGGTCTTTACGGGAATCTAAGTCAGCTTTGAGGGAGTGGACACCAACAGTAACGAACCAAGAGGATAGGATGCAAAGAGATAGGGCACAAAATGTCTCGGAAGACAGACCAGGTTCCAGGAATATGGAAGGGAATAGGTCACAAGGACAGAATAGTGACTGTGATGAGCGGGACGGCTCAGGTTGTCGAGACGTACTGAGGAGTGCAGTACAGGCAAGGTTGCTAGACGTAGTGAGGCTGAAAGCAGAGGTAGACGAAATGATCAGTGGGGGTCTGCCTTTGGAAAGGATAGAAATTTATGGATCAGATGAGCTGCTGTTTGTAGCAAAAGATGTGACTCGAAAAGCTAGAATGGCACATGATAGATTGAAGGAATTGGCCAAAAGATATGAGGTGGACCTGAACAAAACTAAAGCGTTGCAGGGACCACATAGATTGCATTACAGTGATCAGGAGTTGGAGGAGAAAAGAATCACAGGATTAAAGACGCACACCAGAGACCTGATCATAGGAATGAGAATATGGATTTTGTTGGACAAATGGGAAGAAAGGTGGTCCAAAAGAAACCAGTAAAGAGAGCAGAAGGGAAACGCCGCCGCCAGGAGAGGGGGCGACGGGTGTTGGAAATTTTCCTTTACGGGAAGTACAGAATGGAGGGTACGTGCATGTGCCGTGGAATAGAGGTGATTTGGCTGCATTTACAAATGATTTTCCTCGGCTGAGGAAAAACCGGTGGAGTGGTACAAGCAGGTTGAGCGGTTTGTGAAGATTTCAAAAGTATTGTGGATTGATTTGAACACTTTGTTTGACATAGTGGTACCAGGAGATTTGTGGACGGCATGTAAAGTCGCTATTGAGTGGCCGACTTCGGAACCGAAAAGAGAGGCGGTTACAAATGGTCCATCACCTGATGTCATGAAAAAGTATGAGCAGGTGATTACATGGTTGAAGTCGAAGATTTCACCTCAGGATATAGATTGGGTTAAGATAGATCGGACTGTACAGGAACCCAAGGAAACGGTGCATGAGTATTACGAAAGACTTCTGCAAGTTTTTAAACAGTATAGTGGGTTGGATGTTTTGGACCCTAAGGATATGGGACAGTTTGTCTCAAAGTTTGTAACGGGTCTGAGAGGGGAAATCAGCCTCATGATACAGCATCATTTGATCTGCTGGCAGAACAAGCCACTAGATGAAATTCTGCGGTACGCGAGATACTGTAGTGATGAGGTGGATTCGAAACACCGAAAGCTAAAAGACAAACTAATGCTTGTCCAGATGCAGACAGCACAGAGTCAGCCTAGTGGAGGGACCTTGGGGAGAAAGCAAGGAAATTTCCAGGGAAACCAGAATGGACAGGTACAGGGTAAGGGAAAACCAGTAGACCCCAAGACAGGAGTGGACGTGGCTACACTAAAGAAGACCACTGCGTGTCATCTTTGTCGCCAGGTCGGACATTGGAAACGCGAGTGTCCTTTGAACCCAGCTAATCAGGTACAGGAAGAGGAAGAGGGGGCTCAGGCACCCGCGCAGGAGGTAGTTAACACAATAACGAGACCTAGGACGATGAAAGGGGGGGTTTACAATTCTCACGCTCAGATTCCCCAAGCTCCAAGGTTTTCACAAGGAACATGAACGTACCAACAGATGCCCCTGTTCGAACGCTATGATGAGGATAGCTCAGACCCTTTATCCTGACGGTGCCTGAGAGGGAGGAAGACTGCACACTTGGAGCGGTCTTGGAGGTAGACCAGAGAGGACCTTTTGTGGAGGCAGAGATTGAGGGCAATCCTGCAACACTTTTGGTTGATACTGGAGCTACCCGGTCTACTGTAAGATCTGCAGTAGTCCCTAACCTACCCCTCTCGGGACAATCAATCCAGGTTGTTGGAGTAGCGAACAAGAGAATAAGTAGCCCATTGACAGAACCGATCCTAGTAAAGATAGGTACTTTCCAAACTAGACATCAGTTTGTAGTGTGTGATACGAGTCCAGTTTGTCTTTTGGGAAGAGATCTGTTGTGCAAGTTGAACTGCACGATTTACTGTACACCACGGGGAGTGGAGGTCCAGACGATAGATGACGATGCGGACTTTAAAATTACCAATCAGCTTCTGTGTATAGATCTGTACCCAATGGTGACTGTGGAAGAACTTCCACATGATCTGAGAGACGCAGTGTCGCCTGTGGTGTGGGATTTCGCAGGCGATGAAATAGGTTTAATCAGAGGGGTTGAACCAGTGCGGATTGAGGTGAAACAGAATGTTGATTTCCCAAGAACACCTCAATACAACCTGTCGACAGAAACGATTGCAGGAATAAAACCTGTGATCGAGACTTTCATTGAGAAGGGTATTTTGAAGGAGATCAGAGGTAGTCCCTGTAATTCACCCATAATGGGACTACAGAAACCGAGCGGAAAGTACAGGATCGTGCAAGACCTGCGAAAGGTCAACATGATAGTTGTCCCTTGTTGTCCAGTGGTACCGAATCCTTCAGTAATACTGTTCCAGATCCCATGTGAAGCCGAGTGGTTTACGGTTATCGATTTGTGTCAAGCCTTCTTTTCGATACCGCTCCACGAGGAAAGCCAATTTCTTTTTGCGTTCAGGCTAGAAAATCGCGTGTTAACATGGTGTCGTATCCCTCAAGGGTATACGGAAAGTCCATCGATCTTTAACCAGATCCTGAAGAAGAACCTTGAGAGTCTTGTGTTGCCGCAGAACTCAGTTCTCGTGCAATACATAGATGACTTGCTCATTGCCTCAGAAACAGAAGATGCTTGCAGAATTGATACTGTAGCACTGTTGAACCACTTAGGAGAGAACGGACATAAGGTGTCCCCGAACAAGCTGCAATACTGTTTGCAGGAAGTACAGTATTTGGGACACAGATTGGAAAAAGGCAAGAGGAAGGTGTCACCAGATCGAATTGAGGCAATAATGAGCATGGCAGTACCCACGACACAGAGAGAAGTTAGGATGTTTCTAGGAATGGTTGGCTATTGTCGACAGTGGATTCCTAGTTTCTCCTTGAGAGCAAAGCCTCTGCAGAGGCTTACACACAAGGATGTGAGTGATCCGGTACCATGGGACGAGGAGTGCTTGGTGTCATTCCTGAAGCTGAGAGATGATTTGTGCAGGGCTCCCGCACTGGGAATGCCTGATTACAACAAGGCCTTTTCATTGTTTTGTTACGAGAGAGGAGGATGTGCATTAGCAGTGTTAGCTCAGAACCATGGAGGTGTCCGTAGACCAGTTGCCTATTTTTCAGCTACTTTAGATCCAGTAGCTTCTGCGTTGCCCGGATGTCTAAGATCCGTTGCTGCAACAGGTGTCAGCATTGAAAGATGTGAAAGCATTGTAATGGGACATCCATTGACTGTACATGTGCCACATTCGGTTGAGTTATTAATGACCAGGACCAAGACCCAGCACCTAACGAACAATAGGTTAACGAGGTACGAGCAAGTCATACTTGCCGCAGAGAATGTGACTCTGAAAAGGTGCTCCATCTTGAACCCTGCGACATTGATGCCTATACCGAACACAGATGATGAAGATTGTGAGGACCATGATTGTCTCGATGTGACCGAACTTTGCACCAAACCGAGACCTGACATTGTCGATGAGCCATTGGCCGACCCAGATGAAATTTTCTTTGTCGATGGTTCATGCTTAAGAGACAGTGTGGGGCAATTGAGAGCAGCGTTTGCTGTATGTACTATTTCAGGAGTGGTCGACGCTGCTTGCCTAGAAGGAGTACGCTCCGCGCAGGTAGCTGAGATCATTGCCTTGACCCGTGCCTGTTTGGCCGCTGATCGAATTCGAATCACGATTTACACAGACAGCCAATACGGCTTTGGCGTGGTGCATGACTTCGGGCAGTTATGGTCTCAGAGGGATTTTTGACATCATCTGGCTCACCCATTCGTAATGGAGAATATGTAAGACAATTGTTAGAAGCATTACAGCATCCGAAAGAAATTGCTGTTGTAAAGTGTTCAGCCCATGGGAAGGGGGAGGACTTTGTATCCTTGGGTAATAACTACGCAGATGAGGTAGCCCGCTTCTGTGCAGAACAAGGATGCATATTCACAGGAAGAGAGATAGAAGAGAGCCAAGAGGGAACCGATCTCAGCATAATGTTGACCATGGCAGACACTTGGGAAGAGCTTAAGAGATTGCAAGATGAAGTTTCTAACCAAGGAAAGAGAGGGCTGGATCAAAGCTGGGTGTGAGAGAGGAGACGTGGATGTGTGGGTATCCAACGATGGGAGAGCTGTGTTGCCGGAAGAATTGTTGAGTCCGATGGCTAGATTGATACATGGACAGGCACACCTGGGTAGAGACGCAATGATGAGAGTGTTCAGACAGACGTGGTATAACCCACGGTTCCGAGCAATGGCTGAGACGGTATGTCAGAGGTGTGTTACATGTCAACAGATGAATGCTGGAAAGAAAACTGTAGTTACACTGAGTCATATTGGAAGGTCAGGAGGGCCCTTCAATAGACTACAGCTGGATTTCGTGGAGATGCCTAGGTGCAATGGCTTGAGGTACATTCTAGTGATAGTATGTATATTCTCACGGTGGGTGGAGGCTTACCCCACACGCAGGTGTGACACTCTGACAGTGGCTAAATTACTGTTGAGGGAGCTCATCCCTAGATTCGGGATCCCGACCTCTTTGGAATCAGATAGAGGTGGGCACTTCCATAGCGAAATCATGAAGTTACTTTGTGCAGCATTGAACATTGACCAGAGACTCCACTGTAGCTACAGACCAGAGGCTTCTGGGATGGTGGAACAAGTTAATGGAACTTTGAAGGCCCGGATGGCAAAAATGTGTTCTTCAACATCCCTGAAATGGCCCGACGCCTTGCCACTGGTGCTCATGAGCATGCGAAGTGTCCCAGACAGAAAGACTGGGTTGTCCCCCATGAAATATTAATGGGGAGGGCAATGAGACTGCCAGCAGTACCAGCTACAGCCTTGATAAGCATCACTGATGATTTGATTCTCGATTATTGTAAAGGACTCTCTGATGTGGTCCGTTCTGTATCCCAGCAGGTGCAAGCAGCTGTGGTTCCAGCCTCGAGTGATCTGTGCCACGACTTGTGTCCCGGTGACTGGGTGCTCGTCCGGAAGCACGTGAGGAAGAGTTGCTTGGATGCCCGTTGGCGTGGCCCGTATCAGGTGATACTTATCACGAACACAGCAGTAAAGTGTGGAGGATTGCCGAACTGGGTGCATGCTTCCCATACCCGCAGAGTTCCAGCACCCTTGGAAGAAACAGCTCCTCTCGCAAATGAAAATCCAGCTGATGTGGCAGGGCCACATGAGAGGACAAGCCAAGCTGTAAGGGTCGCTGACACAGCTGGTGGTGCACTAGAGCAAGCAGAAGGGGGTTTCCACATCTCGAACCCTGACTCAGGCACCGAAGAAAGAGAAGGTGCAGTGGGCGGAGAAGAGTCAAATGCAGCAGAAAGAGGAAGTAGTGCACTGGGTATAGAAGGGGAAGGCAGACGAACGAACAGAAGTGCTGAAAGTTGGCCTGAAAGACAGAGGCGACTGAACCTGAGGTTAGCACCTGAGAGAGACCTTGCTCCAGTGTCCGAAGTATCTGAAACCGAAGCAAGCGACGAAGACCAAGCACAAGACAGTCGGCGAAGGTCCAAGAGAACAAGAGTGCCTTGTCGCAGATACTCTACCCCTGAGTGGACTTACACTGTGTTTGATGCAGGGGTGGTGAATACAGGGAGACTGAGGTCAGTGGAAGTGTTCAGTCGGAGCCCGAAACTGGTGGTGAAGGTGGTGCTGCGGATGCCAGGGTTCGAGATAGACGGAACACTGACACTCACGATTCGAATCCCCCACTTCTGAGTGAAGTCCGAAACTTGCTTTTGCATCGGGTCGAATTCCCGCCTTTCGGAGCTGAGCCGTTTTCACACGAAGTGCTGGTTTTGCGTCTTGAACTTTTGTATCACGTTCTGGTCGTGCTCAATGAGGATCTCATTATGGATCAGTAAAGAACTGTAAATAAAAGTCTAAAAGAAGAAGATAACCTAGGTCCGAGTGGAAGAAGAATAAACTTAGGGACTTTCCACAAGAAGAGGAACGAAAACTAGGGAAGTCTTTTTCTGGACTGTGTAAATAAGTTGTGATCGGAAAGGGAAAGCCCGGAGATTTCATGGTTGCTCGAGCTGGTTAAGCAAGTCATAAATAAAGGACAGAGACTTTTCTGAGTTCTTTGCGATAACCAAGACTTTTTGAGAACTTTCGAAATCATGGAACCGGGAAATCCCAATCGTAGAGCAAAGTGGATTATAGGCATTCTTATAAGTAGTGTGATAATTTCAATAATCATAGTAGTTGTAGTCTCATATACTGGTTCGCATGAGCCAGAAGTAGAGGCAGTGACAGGGACACCCACACCTATCACACCTAGTCAGAAGGGGGTAGACAGGGCAGCTGATAGAGCTATGATATTAGAAGAAAGTCGTAGATTACATGTAGATTTGTCTAAGGGTGATTTTAAGCTTAATGCGTATGCTAAGTTGTTGTATGAGTATGTTGACGTGATGGATGCGAAAGATTGTTATGTGTGTATGCAGTTGCCTACTTCGGTGGATGAGGGTATTAGGTATCATCATCTTCCACTGACTTATGGTATTTCTTGTAGTCTTTTGCTTAGTTTGTTTTATGAGAGAGAGCAGTTCGAGTATCTCTCTTCCAATTTCGACGCAGTGCTTCCTGAAGTCCCAGCTTACAAGCATTTGAATAAGTATGACTATTATAAGACTGAGGACAGACTGAGGAAGTACTTCATACCGAGTTTGGAATTGGATACAGCATTCGCACACAGACACAATCTGACATGCTTGATGTCGGATGTAGAGAGAAAGTTTGTAGATCAGGTTGAAGATAGGTATAGAAAGCTGACTGAATCCCGAGATTTAGGGCATCACAGGACAGATTGGACGGAGGAAGAACGGTTGCATAAGACCAGGGAAAGCTATGGTCCTATAGCGTTAGATAAGGAGCAGAGGGGTAAGTTGTGTATAAGGCGTTATCAGACTTACTACGAAAAGGTTCCAGTGGGACAGAGTACTTGTGATCACGTTTTCACCATGGCAGATGTGGCAAAAGATTTTCTCCAAGGTCCCGTACAAGTGATACCAACGGTGTATTATGTATGTGGGAAGAATGCTTATGTGAGGTTGCCTGCAAATTGGTATGGAACATGTTATTTGTCAATAATATTTCCAAAGATTTACCATACAGAAGACTTAAATCTTCTGGAGGGTGGAGAGCATTCAAGAACGAGAAGAGCTGCAAGTGCAGGAATCGTTGTGGGGGATATCTTTGGAGCTATGATACCTAGTCTAGGAGTAGTCTTGAATGATGTGAAGATCCGGAGGTTAGCGACTGTGGTGGATGAATTTTCGATGAACACAGCAAAGTCGTTGGTGTTGTTGGAAGGAGAGATGTTGTCGATAAGGGGAATGGTTTTGCAGAATCGCCTTGCTTTGGATGTCCTATTGGCAAAAGAGGGCGGAGTCTGTAAAATGCTGAAGGTTCAAGAGTGCTGCACTTATATACCAGACCGTAGCAAGGATCTGGAGAAATATATAAGTAACATCACTATGGTCCACACAAAGATAGCGGATTTGACCGAAGAAGGGGCCTGGGAAAAGGTCGGGAAGGGATTTGGTCAAGTGGGAGGTTGGTTTGCAAACCTAGGAAAGGGATTCCTTGGGTACTTCCTGAGACCACTCCTTATCTTGGTGGTTTGTGTGGCTGGCTTGTGGATTATGATCAAGGCCTACAAGTGGTATCGAGCAGGCAGAGTCAAGAGAGCTTTGAGGGAAAATGACATGAGATTGGCAAGACTGCAGGACAATCAGTATAAAAGGCTCAAGAGCATGGAGAACTTCAGATCAGGGAAGATGGGAACAAGTTCTGTTTAGGTCGGTTCCTTCTCCGAGGGAGTAGAATGAGATGTGATGACAGGAGTCATCAAAGGGGGAACTGATAGAGCGAAATGTATTTGTGAATTGTAGGGGTGCATCATAATCACTGATAGGCCGCACCCACATGTATTCAGACATATATTCGTTTATATCCATTGTATACTCATGCATGTTTAGCAAAGAATGAATAGTTCACTGAGACGAAGTGAACTCAGCAGTGTAATGGTGTTAGGATAATGATGTAATGTAATGCTTTTTGAATTGTGTGAATATAATGCATAGAGGAATTAGTTCGTGTATGTAATGTAATTGCAGTAGTTTAAACGTGCACCATATTAAAGTTGCACATGTAATTCATTGTTTGCATAAAGAATCGTAATGAATATGCTTATAGGGAAAAGTAAGATGTGTGTTTAAAAGTTATATGTAAGGGCCTGACTACATATATGCTTAAGGAAGGCCTGGTATATTCTTATGTTAGCTTATAATGTAGGCCGAAAAGGGTTTCTCTTGGAAAGGCTCTCTGGGCATAAACGGTAGATTTAATTTGCACAGTAGACGGTTTCTGTGAAAGTATCTTTTGTTGCAGGTGCAAGGACAAATGTCTCGTTAGTAAGACTAACTCTTTGTTTTCAAAAGATAGAGAGAGGGGAGGCATGGTACGGGGAGTGAAACGGAATGTAGGGATGATACTTTCAGCGGAGAAGGTGCCTGGGACTCAAGGTCAACGCAACCGCCAAGGATGAAGTCACCGTTTCAATGGAAAAGCACAAGAAAGAAGACCTGGCCAAGGAGGCGTAAACAAGGCGTGTACCTTTGTAGTATGGTTTTGTATTAGGGATAGTGCCCTGAGGGAGGAGGCCAGAGAAGCGGTAGGGGAGACCTGAGAGAAGGACAGAGCTGAGCTTAGGTATATGGTGATTGCACTTCTTAGGAAGTCTTCACAGCTGACACCTTTTATTCTTTCTTGCCTGGAAAAATCGTTATGCAGGGATGTCACTTAGCGTTAGTGTAGGGACAGCAATTGATTTTAAGCTTGTTTAGGCCCATGAAGAGCAACTTAGAAATAGGAGCAATCATAGTCTGGTTGGTCCTCCTAGAACTTTCTATTCTTCTTATCCTGAGTCGGATGAGACTCCTGCGTAGATTATTATTTGTATTAGTGCCCATCTATTTCTTTAACCTTGTGTTGAGGTGCTTGCACGTTCAGTTATTTTTGGCGATAATAAATTCTCAAACTTGAATTCGGAGTCAGTGGTCCTTTCAGACAAAATGAATGCTGATATATAACCAGATGAGATTCTCTCCTTTACACTATTCAACAGGTAAAAAGATCTTGGCGACCAGAAGGTTCTTATAGATAATTAGATAAGAATCGGCGTTATCAAGTGCATGAACATTCTAGCAAGTCTGCATCCAAGTCTTATCAGAGCACTGTTTCATCGGGAAACCTGCCTGCTGGAGTCAACCGTTTTTCAGGGAAGTCAGAGGGACAAATCCAAATTCTGTGCTCCAGCAAGGCACTCAGCAACACAACGCAGCAAGGCAACTTGTTTTGCCGTGTTGCTTGAAAGGGAGAGGGAAGCAAAGCTCCATATTTACAAAGATATGGTGTATTCTGCTCTCTCCTTGCGCTGGTGCACTGTGAGCCGCCTAGCACCAACGCAGGCAACCCTTGCACCATAGTGTAACTGTGTCTGTGTTACAGGCAGGATTGTTTTGTGCAGAATGGGACTCCCACCTGCACAAAAACAATCCTTAGAGGCATATTTCTCTTTCTACATGTGCTGCAGAATGCCGGCCCACGGGCTTCTGAGCAAATTTTTGGGCCCCAGCACTTATTTCTTTGCAAATTTAGCACTTGGTCAACTCTCAGAACTTGCAACTTGATACTCTGCAATCTATGTTAACACCCAAAAAAATAGCTAGCGTTTTCAAAGGAAAAAAAAAACTGGACCTGCTTATGACGTAACATTACATTATCAGCACACATTGAAAAACTAATATATTGCAAATCAATATCTCTATATCATGAATACCTGTCTGGATTAAAAACGGAGCTGTAACATCTTGTGGCCTGAATGTCACGTCTGACTTTAAAATGAGAATGAAAAATGCCTTTATGATTTTTCGGATCACAAAATCATACATCGCCAACATAATTTTCATATGGCCCTAGTTTGACAGACGCTGTGTCCAATTTCTAAATTCTTTCAGAACTGAAAGTAAATACTGAAGCGAATTTGATAAAACGACCGACCCGACCCACGAGTGCCCACATATGTATTCTGCAATACAAGGCTATGCAAATTCTTATCAGTGTTAGCAAGATGGCGCATTGCAACGTGTGGAGTCTGGTGTTGTGATAAAGGCCAACGGCAATACTCTTTCCAGAATGACACCCGCTTCCTTTAATGAGTACAGACTTCCTGTGTTACCTTCATATCTATTTCCGTCCCGTGGATCTGTTGAGCCACAGTTTTGATAATTCCGATGACAATATCCTGTAGGCCGTCTCGTTCTGAATAGTAGTGAAGAATCAACCCTTTTCCTTTGTCTGCATCGGTACATCTGAAAGATGGGGCACGCATGCCTGGGTAAATGGTAGCAAGGTGGTCATGTAGAGCATCCAGATTCTGCAACAGCATTAAAAAGAAAAAAATGTAAAAGACTGTGAACATTTCCTGAAGTTTGGAACACACAACAGTAAGACATGTTGCAATAATGCACTGAAAACAAAATCTGTACTTAGCTTCATTCCAGGACCCTAGTACGTCCTCATCGCAGAGCAGAACGGCTGTTTTTATGCATTCAATTAACTCTATTTCCTCGAATTAGTGTATTATTTTAGAAAGCACAGCCAGGCCTGGGCCAGGAAACCAAAAGCAACCTTGGGGTAAATGCTCAAGCCAAGCACGTTCCCTCCATCTCACTTGGCCCCCTCGAGCAATCTCTCTCCTTTCATCCACCCAGTCTCTCTCTTTACTTCTCTTCTCTCACTCTTCTGCCTCTCGGATCGCTTTCTCTCTACCTTACCCCGTCCTCCCCTCTCTCTCTCTCTCTCTCAAAGCCACCCCATGCCTGCTGCAATTACCCTCAGGAAGCTGGGGAAAGTGACAAAAAAAACAAGAGTGGGCCTGGGCTTTCACAACTGCTCTCCAAGGGCTCCCCGGCCCACAGGGTTAATGCCTAGTGGAATAAAAGATCTTTCTAGCCCTAACACTGCTCTGAATCAGAAAAAGGCAAACCCTGATCACTGTACTCTCTGAAAATGAAGGCCAAACTTGGAGAAATATCTGGTTAAACTGCAGGCACATGAAAGGATGCAGGTGGGGTCAGTGCTGAACTAGGGGGGGGGCATCATGATACAGCCATATAGATCTAGCGATTTCAGTAGATACCAGAATCCCATGTTTTAGGTTGAGTCTGGGCAGCACATGCACTGCTCTGCGAGGCATGCTGTATTGAGGTATGGCATAGAAGCTCCACACATTTCCCGCCCATCTCTTCAATTGGCTCCCGTTACTGTCCTAGCAAAATCGTTGCTTTTTATTTATTTATTTATATATTTATATAGCGCACTACTACCCGAGGGCGTCTAGGCGCTTGCAGAATTGGCACACAGAACACCAGGAGATGTTGGATTTCCAGTCCTTGAATAAGATTATAGAGTATAAAGCCATGTCTTAAGTCCTTTCCTAAAGGACAGTAGATCAGAAGAATTCTTTAATTGAAAAGGTAGCTTGTTCCACCATCTAGTTGTAATACTAATGAAGCTTTTACCACCCCATCTCTGGAGACGGGAGGTTGGCTCTGTCACCAACTTCAGTGAGGCCGACCAAAGTGTACGTGCTGGGGTATGCCATTGGAAGCGCTTTATCAGGTAGATAGGGCCTGAATTCTGTAATGCCTTAAAGGCAATACATAATGCCTTGAACCTGATGCGCTTCTCCATAGGTAGCCAATGTAGGGTGTTAAGAGCATGTTTAGCTGATGAATATTTAGCTAGTCCTAAAAGCAATCTAGCTGTAGAATTCTGGAGTACCTGCAGTTTTGCCACTACTGTTTTGTTTGCTCCAACCAGTAGCCCATTGCAGTAATCGAGTTTCGACAACACTAAAGCTGCCACTACTGTTTTCTGCAGTTTTGCCGGTATAAATGGAAGAATTTTCCTCAAGATTTTCAGAGTGTAGTAGATAGATGCAGTAAGCATTTTTACATGATGGGAAAAAGATAGGGTGGTATCTATGACGACTCCAAGATTTTTGGCCTTAGTGACTGGGGTGGGAACAGTCCCCAACTCCGATGGCCACCATTCTGAGGACCAGAATGATGTCTCTCTACCAAAAAGTAGAACCTCTGTTTTATTTGAGTTCAACTTAAGGCAGTTCTCGGCCATCCATTCACTGACACATCTCATGCACTCCTTAAAATTATGGGCTATATCATGGTTTTTGCTTGAGATCGATACGATAATCTGGGTGTCGTCTGCGTATGATACCAATTCAAAACCATGAGTTTTAATCATACGTGCCAGAGGAGCGACATAAATGTTGAATAGGGTGGGGCTCAAGGATGAGCCCTGAGGCACCCCGCATGGGAGCCTGAAACATTTTGATTTAAAACCTCCTACTTCAACAAATTGTTCACGATAAAGCAAAAATGACCTGAGGAGTGCCAGAGCTGGGACTGCTACCCCTACTTCTTGAAGCCGATATATTAAAATACCATGACTACCGTATCAAAGGCAGCTGACAAGTCTAGCAATATCAAAGCTGCCGAACCTCCTTTGTCAACCGCCAATCTAATTTCCTCAGTTGCGGTGATTAAGGCCAGTTCAGTACTATGCTGGGCTCTGAAACCGTACTGGGTGGAGTCAAGAACATGATTGTTCTCAATAAAGGCGACTAATTCATGATTCATATGTTTCTCTAGAATTTTTGCTGGTAGAGGTAGACGGGAGATAGGGCGATAATTTCCTGCGTCTGTTTTATCCAAGTTTGATTTTTTTAACAGAGGTAAAATGTATGTTTTTTTCCACATCACGGGGAAGGTCCCTGTTTCAATAGCGGTATTAAGAACCTCCATGAGTGGGCGTGCAACTGTCTCCACTAGCATATGAATTACTCTAGGAGGACATGGATCCAAAGGGATCCAGATTTAGTGGCTAAAAGAAGTTTTGAGGTTTGTTCGTAAGAGATCGATGTAAAGTTTAAAAAACGGGATGGATCGAGTTCAGGATATGGAATGGACAAGTCTGAGAATAGATTTACAGTATCTGTTAATGGAGCCTGAGCACTCTGGGCATTTACAGAGCGTAAGGTGAAGGTATTATAAATGGAAGAAACTTTATCACAAAAGGAGGAGGCCAGACTGTCGCAAAAAGCTTGATCTATTGTGCTTTAACTAGTCTCCTGCAAATGGCTAAGTTTCAAAACCGTTGCGAAAAGCTCTTTGGAATTGTTCTTTGCTCCTTCTATTCTTTATGAAAAATAGCTGATTTTAGTTTTTTTAATCAGTTCTTTATATTGTGCCAGTCTTGTCATATATTTCTTTCTCCCTGGGATCGTAGTGTTTGCGCCAGCATCTTTCTTGACTACGACAGAGTCTTCTTGATAGCCTTAGTTCTTCAGAGAACCAAGGTTCAGTGGGTGCTGTCCTGCTAGTTTTCCCAGCTCTCTGGGGAATGGTGGTATGTGCCGCTGCTGTAATCCAGTTATGATATTGTAAAGAAGCTGCTTCTGGGTCTCTGGAGAGGCAGGGTTTGTTCTGACTCAAATGAGTAGAAAATTCGGTTTTATCTATACGCTGCCACAAGTAGCTTTTATGGCTACTAGCTGCACCGTGCTTATAGCCCGTTGAAGGAGGCAGAGTGAGAGTTAGCATCACTGCAAAATGGTCGGACCAGTGTAGTTGTAAATTGTTATTATATTTCAAGAGGGGACAATCTGTAAAGACGGCGTCCAAGAGGTGTCCAGCTGTATGAGTGGGCCCTACTACAATCTGCTCTAGGCTTGCACCTGTCACTAGGTCCATCAGGGCCTTAGAGTCTTTATCAGAAAGGTTATCTAGATGGAAATTAAACTCGCCTAGAATGGTGAAGTCTTGTGAGTTTACTTTATATTCCAGGAGCTGGCCCATAGTTTGCATGAAGTTGGTTCTGGATCCAGGCGGCCTATACACTAGCAACCCATTGAATGAGTACACGTGACTGGCTTCTATCTTAAAAGAAAGCACCTCTGCTTCCGTATCTGTAGGAATACCTTTAAAAGATGCTTTCAAATGATCTCTACAGATTATTGCCAGACCTCCTCCCTTTTTGTCCAATCGGTCCTTCCTGGCTATTCCAAACCCTGGTGGGATAGCTATCACTAGATCTGGCCCTGGGGTTTCATCAGCCCAGGTTTCCGAGACAAAAATAAGGTCCAGGGCATGGGAGTCAACAAAATGCCCAAATTCATGCTTGTGTTTAATTAGTGACCGCACATTTAACAATGCACATGACAACCCTCGGGTAGATTTTTTAATCTTAGGGCCGACCTGATCCCTCCTTGTTCCTGCCGGATGCACCTTATGGTTGTCCATTGAATCCTCATCTAAATGAAGCTTACTTTTTATGTCTGTAAGCCTCAAATTGCAACTTGGACATGCCTGTTTTACAATGACCTTCGTGCCTCCCAAAATTGGCCCAGGACATTTATGAGTCGCAAAAGATAGTTCCAGGAGCTCACCTCTGGTATATGAGTGCAAGGCCGCCATTCTGGATACAAAACCGGCAGCGAGGCTGGCACTGAACGCGGGCCGAGCTCGGATGGGTGCAGACGGGCTTGCCTTAGGCGCGCCTTTGGCGTCTCCGCGTCAGGGGTGCTTTATGTACCCTCCCTCATGGGGCGAGAAAACAGCTAGAGCGGTGACCTTCTCAAGATGGCGGCCGTAAAACGCTCAGTCCAACTAATGCCAGATTTGTCAACTCTCTCCATTCAATCGGCTTAATTTGGAGCCGTGGTGGACCAGAGAGCGGCAAAGCAAGTGACACAGTTAAAAGAAATTAAAAGATTCCTTAAAATCTCTCGAACATTGAGCGTCTAAAATGCAAGGTACTGTGCAAAGAAGCTGTGCAAATGGCTAAATAAAGTGCATAAAGTAGAGGAAATCACAATGCGCGTTCTGCAAATAGCGCTGCCTTCCGCTGCGCGTCCGCGTCAGGGGTGCTTTATGTACCCTCCCTCATGGGGCGAGAAAACAGCTAGAGTGGTGACCTTCTCAAAATGGCGGCCGTAAAACGCTCAGCCCAACTAATGCCGGATTTGCCAACTCTCTCCACTCAATCGGCTTAATTTGGAGCCGTGGTGGACCGGAGAGCGGCAAAGCAAGTGACACAGTTAAAAGAAATTAAAAGATTCCTTAAAATCTCTCGAACATCGAGCGTCTAAAATGCAAGGTACTGTGCAAAGAAGCTGTGCAAATGGCTAAATAAAGTGCATAAAGTATAGGAAAGCACAATGCGCGTTCTGCAAATAGTGCTGCCGTCCGCTTTTCATTCGTGAATAGGCTTAGTAGTCCCTCTTGATACCGCCTTGTCTGCATTTGTAACCTCCCATAAAGACTGGACTTTTTACTTGTGTTGTTACACGGTCTGCTTTATAAGTTGGCGAGAACTACTTTCTTTAATGAATATTGCGGGACAATGCGGGAAAATGGCGGCCGTTTCTTGTATTTGCAGCACGCCCACACAGTACTCCTGGGACAATGGCGGCCGCTTTTTGTATATGGAGCGCGCTATGCGCGCTTTTACTTTAATAGTGGGTGCCCCCCCACAGCACTCATGGGACAATGGCGGCCGCTTCTTGTATATGCAGCGAGCTATGTACGATTTCTCTTTAATAGTGGCTGCCCCCACACAACACTCGTGGGACAATGGTGGTGGCTTCTTGTATTAGCAGCGCACCATGCGCGCTTTCACTTTAACAAGCATTTGCAATAATAAAGTGCATAAAGTATAGGAAAGCACAATGCGCGTTCTGCAAATAGCGCTGCCTTCCGCTTTTCATTTGTGAATAGGCTTAGTAGTCCCTCTTGATACCGCCTTGTCTGCATTTGTAACCTCCCATAAAGACTGGACTTTTTACTTGTGTTGTTACACGATCTGCTTTATAAGTTGGCGAGCACTATTTTCTTTAATGAATATTGCGGGACAATGCGGGAAAATGGCGGCCGTTTCTTGTATTTGCAGCACGCCCACACAGTACTCCTGGGACAATGGCGGCCGCTTTTTGTATATGGAGCGCGCTATGCGCGCTTTTACTTTAATAGTGGGTGCCCCCCCACAGCACTCATGGGACAATGGCGGCCGCTTCTTGTATATGCAGCGAGCTATGTACGATTTCTCTTTAATAGTGGCTGCCCCCACACAACACTCGTGGGACAATGGTGGTCGCTTCTTGTATTAGCAGCGCACCATGCGCGCTTTCACTTTAACAAGCATTTGCAATGCAATAGGTCTCGCACTTGCGAGATTTTGAGCTATTGGATTGTAAATGACAATGCCTTTTATTTATGTGTTTAAAAACCTGCAATAATAATAGGCATTATCATTTACAATACCAATAGGTCAAAGTTTCAAAAATGTGAGACCTATTGCATTGCAAATGCTTGTTAAACAAGATACCAATTCTGTACCTGCGTATAACAGTGTATACTGAATCAAGTCTGTTATTTTTGGATGCGATTCACACATTTTTTGGAGTACCTATGTTAAAATTCATGGGTGCAAATATGCTGAGGGACATGCAAAGTGATTGAATTTAGTATACTGTAAAAGCTGCAAAAACAGCAGATGTTTTAGAATAATAGGTAAGGGGTAGGGAAAAGGGGAATTCTAGTGGATGGGATAGCCACACAAAATACCTTAAACATACCCGAGGTGGTATATTTGAGTATATTAATAAATATTTTACATGACTTTTGGAACCCGATCGCATAAGTACAATTAATCCTGAAAAAGGCTAGAGTACGTTCATCAGGAGGATGGGAGAAAAACAGTCCCATATTTCCTATCGGTATATGTGAAATGGTTTCTCCACATGGAAAAACACTTCAAGAAAAAAAACCAATGCATGTTTCTGCCACACGTAGTCCGGCAGATGACCATCGGCAGATGACCATCCTTCATATAGAAGGAAAGAAGTTGCATGGAAATCTACATATTGCTCAGTTTAGACAAATGCACAGTGCTGAATTATTTTAAATGTAAGGGAATGCAAACGTGCTGAATTATGTTACTGGAATCAGACATTTCTCAGAACAAGCAGACAGCAACGTTTGCACGCGCAAACTCCATGTGGATAAATAGGGCTACCAACAGACATAGACTCCATTTGAGTAAATTATCTCTAAATATGAGCTATTATCTTGGAATTAAATCTACCTTATGAGTCATTAATTTAATGCATTTTGTAGTTCTGTCTGCATTTAATTTTCTTTATATTACATGCAGTGTTGTTAATTTCCATGATAGTCAAATCTAATGACCAGCTCTGAAAGCAATTCATTACACTTCCTCAATCAGCAATGGTATGTTTGTGATCTGCTTGTGGACAGGAACATAAGTATGGCCTAATATGGACTGTCATATCTGGATAGTTTCTCTGATTCTAGACGAATATCTGGGTTTTGGTGTCAGTGTTGGTTGGAGACTTATCTCATTAAAGACTCAAGATATATTGTCAATTACCCTTGGTAAGCGGAAATGTGGGTGACTGTTTTGTACTTCAATTAGCTGTATTGCACGGTTTCTCCCTTACTGCATGCCCAATATAAGATATGTTTCTCATACTGTGGTTAAAGGTGGCCAGGCGGCAAGCGTCTGGCCTTGGATCGCAGAGGCAGCTTTTCAATACTGCTCAAAAGTTATATCACCATTTTACTGGCCATTGTTTTGGGTCTTCAATGCCATGGAGCATTCTTGTGTTACAAAGCTTAAATCTACACATTATGTGCATCTTCTCTGAACTACCATCTTGTAGACATGACTTTACTGAAAATTGAGAGATGGGGTGAATGAGGCACACAGTGGCTGGGGTCACAGACAGGGTGGATTACACTTTGTCCTGGAAGCCTGCATATAAGCATAAAAATGTGATTGAGTCTATTGAATGCTTGATGCAGCAATATTGTGCCATGTCCTAATTATCGAAGACTGCAAGAGTTGGAATAAAAAGACTAACATTCACGTCGTGTACCCTCTAAGGACTTGGGACAACCAGAAGAAAAATCTGTGACATTTAGCTAACAAACATGTTTACAACATTGACAGTGAAATGCAATACACAAAGATCATCAAATTCCATACCAGTGAGGTCAGTCACAAAACAGAAGAGGATTTGTTCAAATGCTTGCACATTTTCCCATAAAATATGCAAAACTTCAAACTGGCATGTAAGAAAGAGAGTCCTAAAATTAGGGAAAAGTAGTGGATTTACACAGTAGATTTATTTTTCTGATCTAATAATACTGGAATTAGAGGTAATGGATATATTTTCTTAATTTTTAAATGTAAGGCTCTACAGTCTATACACATTCTGATCACCCTTCCTTTTTCGGGTATGAAAAGCTGAAACGTCTGGAGTGTTATTTGGATGGCTACAACCATCAACTAAATATTGATCCAAATGATCTCACAAATACCATGTTTTCCTTTCTGTTAGGCATAAAATCAACTGCAAGGAAGAGTAGCTCCCGGAACTAAAATGATCCTACAATCATAATAATGATAAGGTGGCAAATTCTTTGCTGCCTTTTTACTAAAACACCTAGGAGATCAAGATAGTCAAAATAAATAACTGCTTCTATTTGAACTTCATCCACTTCCTGATGCACCTCTGGGGCAGTAACAGCCATTATGGTTTCTATATGTTTGACAATTTATTTGAAAATGTAAATGTGACCACACCTAGTTACCAGTTTGTGATTGATTTATGGCATCACAATTAGGGAAGACTAGGGGCCTGATTATGGGTTTGGTGGTGCGGTAGTGGTGCAGCACGCTACTGCCCCACTCCCACACTGCCAAACTTGACAAGTTTTCTCGCTGTCTGGCAGGCGGTCCTTTGGCTTTTTCACAAAGGTGTCTTTAAAAAAGGCACCTAAATGGGAACGTCAAAGCATGTTCCTGCAGGGCATGGACTGCTAAGTATTTGAAGTGCAGGAACTGGACATGCATGCAGACAGGGGGGCTCACCATGTGCCCCCCTGAATGCATCCCCAAGGCCTGAGGCACCAGGGGGCCCCGTAGGGCCCTCTTGGTTTCCTTACCGCCAGCAGTTTCATGGCGTGAACACCACCATACCATAAGACCGCTGGCAGTGAGGAAACTCGTAATATGCTATGTGGCGCCACAGTGGTCCTGCCAAGGATATTGCTGCCTCATACTGCCATGCCCCCACCAAGGATTGTGGATCCCTGGCGGTTGCGATGGTCACAAAGCTCTCCAACTGCTGTACTCGTAATACGGCGGTCGGAATGCTGGTGTGCCCTACTATGCCCCGCAGGGTCTATGGGCTTTCTTCAGGACCAAGTGTGGCACGCGAGAGTGGAGTTGCGTGCTTATGGGCAGGTGATTCACTTACCCATCTTCTTTAAATGAACATATTTAGACACATATTAGGTGGGGCACGGCAGACGGCGCCAGAACAAGTTGTTCCAGAGGCTCAGAGAGTGAGTCAAGCCACCCGTTCCTCGAAGGAGATATTTTCCCCCGTGTTAAGTTGTAGACAAAGAAACCTCTGCAACACTAATAAGTGTCTAAATATGTTCACTTAAAGAAGATGGCGGGCATAGTAGGGCTGAAACATGTTGACCTCTCTAATCACGACCTCTAGAACCATAGGTGCGTTAGAACAGTAACTTTTCTAACACCGCACCACCACTTAATTTTTAAATTTGCCCCATCTACGACAAATAAACACTGGGTCGTCAGATGTAGGTAATTTTAACTTCACTGTACCTCACCATTCACTTTCCCTAATCACTACTGTCAATACCAGTTGGTCTTCCTCCAGGTGGAGGAAAGCATAACAAAGAAACCCAATGATGATGCTTTTCACGTAACCATCTCCTTGCGGAGAATCAAGATATACCGCAACCAAGGTTAATTCGTGAATGAGGGTTTTTTAGACAGACAAGAACCCTGACCCTGGTAATACACAGGACAAGTGATTCATTCTCCTTTGATTATACGTTTCTTAATAGTGGACCATTTCAATCTTTAAATGTTTCCCCAATCAACAAAGGTACCAGTAGCTCCAGAATCAATTAAGGCTTCCAATTCAAGTCTTTCTTTTTCTTTACTAGGGATATAGTTATCGAATGACAGGGATGCTTTAGAGTCTGTTTCAACCCATTTTGATGGACTCTCAGAATCAACACCCAGTGATGGTATTCAACATTGGCCTGGGAAGTTATTCAACACTATCTTATTAGGTCTCTTAGGAAAATCTCTTTAAAAATGTTTAGAGGATTATTAATATAGACGGAGATTATTCCTTCAAGTGATTTCCATCTCCTCCCTAGTAAGTGGTGGTTTTACCGCTTCTATCTGCATGTGCTCTGGTTGTTCCAATCTTCCATTCTTCTTTCTGTCAGGAGCACGAAAAAGGTTTAGGGATTCTAATCTAATTTTCTCTCCTTGCTTTTCCAACTTTCTGTAAACTAGCTGTAAGATAAATCCACAAAGTCTTCAAATCCTACCTATTAGAATCTACCCCACTGGCTCACTACACAACATCATCGTGGGTGCTGAGTGGAGACTACAATTGTGTACTTGACTTGGCCTTAGACAGGTCTCCCCCCCCACAAGCACAGACAGAACGCTGCCAAGCCAGGGGGCAACACTGGTCACTCACCGATGCATTGCGACTCTACTCCTTCCATTCCATTCCACATAACCTGCACGTGCAACTTGACTGTTTTCTTTGTTTCCCTGCTCTAATACCCATGATACAGCACGCCGTCTACCTGGGGTGGATAGTATCAGATCATGACGCTCATGTCATGGACCTTCAATGGGCGCCCCCCTTACCACCCACACCCACCTGGAAGTTACCGCACGACTGCCTTGAAGACCCGGTGTTCCAGAAGGGCCAGGAAACTTGTATCTGATGATATTTTACAGAGAACCATAACACAGCGCCACTAGGACAATGGAATGGGATGCCTGTAAGGTGGTCGTTAGAGGAGCCTGTATCCACCAAATCGCTGGGGTTCGCAGGACACTAGAGAGGGACATAGAGGAGACAGAGCGGAACCTAACAACACTCAGTAAGGCAGCGGATGCTGACCCTGCATTTGTCCCACAATTGGCAGATTCTAAGACCAAGTATATGGCTCTCCTGGAGGGTCTGTGGCATTATAACTTTACAGCCTACTCTGCTAGGGTGCATCGAGAGGGTGACGAACCTGGCAGACTCTTAACGTGGGTTATAAGACAAGAGTATGCGACTCTTCCCATTACCGATGTGGTGGATTGTACAGGGGCTGTGGTCCTCCACACTCAAACAAGTATTCTACAAGCCTTCAATCAGTATTACGCTGCCATATACGAAGCGCCCCCAAGCACCCAAACAAACAATGGGTGCTGAGAGAATATCTGAGGATGAGACTGATAGTTCTGGTGATCTGAACACTTTCTGTGTCCTTTGATCATAGCCATTGAAAAGAGATAATCAAGATGACGCCCTTCTTACTGCCTAAGCTTAATTACAGAAAGGCCTATCATAGACGTTTGAGGAACAGGAAACCAGATGCATAGGCAAGATTAAATATGATCCCTAATTGCCTGTCTGAAATCCAGAATCAAAAAACTGCAAAAGGAGCTACAAAGAATCAAGAAAGAAAATAGTATTTACCTATAACAATCAATTTGCAGCTTATTGCACTATAGATACACATGCTCTGCACTCTCCTGCCATTTAGGGTTGGGTTTGGAATATTGCAAATTGTGTTTCTTCTAAGTGCTGTTTCGATTTTGGGTGTGAATTGAATGATTTGTGATTTTGTTCCCTACAACTGGCAATGCACATGTACATAGATTTCGTCTCAGATTATCTGCATTTCTCCCCAGTGGAAATAGGTGTTTATGTGAATGTGTTAAAAATCTTTGTAAAACTCCTATAACAGATCTTTTTCTTTCTTGACCTCATGGAAGTGAGAGGGTCAAGTGTTTATCTACAACAGAAAAGTTATACATCAATTGATACTGGTAAATGACAAGTTATTTCTGGAGTGTGTGGATTGTAGATACATGTGCTGTCCTTTACATGCAAAGCAGCACCCTCATTAGTAGATTAATTGATATTATTCCACTGACCTATTTTCTGAGACTTATGGTAGAAACTCAGCCAACATTTTCTAGGATGATACATTTCAAGAGGGTAGTTTGAAGTAAAATGTCTTCATTTTTCAATTTGTTAGATTTTGTCAGTGAAAATGTACAAGCTTATGACATTTTCCATACTGTTTTCACATAAATGGTTCAGATCTGTTTATAATTAAAGGGGTGATCCTTAATAGCTGTAAAATCCGAAGATATTATGTACAGGATCATGATGATAAGCAGAATATTACGCACTTAATATGGAGCTGTCAGTTCAGGTACATACCTAAAATTAGAGAAATTCAGGCACGATTAATCCACTTCTTTATTATGTGTAACTTTTTTCCCATTTAACTAAATATTATTTGCTGTTTTTTGTTTGTGTACTGGATTTCATGATAGATCATCAGAGAGGGCTGAACTAATTAAAAAATAGATGTTCTAATGGAACCCATATGGGACATTTTCTCTCAACGTTAACTGAAAAATTGTTGAATCCGTCTCCAGCACTTTTTCCAGACAAATAATTCACATTGGTAGGAATAGATATTTGTTTGCATGGTAGAGATTTGTTCAAAATCTTAGTAGAAAATGCCTCATTTTGAACTGTTCTCAATTATGCACAGTGATTTTTCCAAAAGGGATGCCCATGTGTTTTGTTGAAAATATCTGTATTTAATTTCCCCCAGTATTTATAATATTTAACCTACAATTTTAGTGGTATCATAAATGTCCAGTTAATTTCAGTCATTACCATTTGAAAAGATGCATGACTTTTTATGGAAGTCAGCAGCATTTATTAAAGCCATTGATTATATTGGGTACTATTTAAAAACAAGCTTCGCTGTGAAAAAAGCATGCAATTTTTAAAGATTCTTCACATAGCCAATATGAGCTACAACATCCCCTAAACCTTAACAATGATTGCTTGTCTTTTAGGTGAGTTCTCTTTTCAATTTTCTCTACCAATGAAGAGAGTGACACAGAATTCAGAAAATCAGTGACCTTTTTTATCACAAAAATATATGAATTATTAACAGTGGCCTAAAACTAGAAACATATATGGTAAAATGATAAACAAATAGTTTTTATAAATTAGACTTATATTGCAATGATACCAATGACTAAAACAATTGATATGATAAAAGTATAGCAAATAAAAAACCTAGAATAATGTATTTTAGCATTAAAATAACATCATAAAAATAAAAACAATAGACGATTTTAGCATAATTTATTAAAGATTCTGTAAGATGATATGTGAGGTCATGAGTAGATGGTTTGTTTGCTTTTAGGTTTTTTAAGGATAAACAGTCTGGCAATTTCCCACAGCCTGGCTTAGCAGTAAATGATATGATTAAATAGCAGACACATGTAAGTTGGAGTAGCTGTTACTAAGAGCAGCCGAATTTACAAACAAACATATGAAGTTTAGAACTGATTAGCTTTGTCTCTTCATTCTATGTTCATTCTCTTTCCTCTTACATGTACACTATGCATGGTTAAATGTACGTCTATCTGTATGGGGCACAAGAGAAATGGGTACATGCACACATTTTAACCTTAGGATAGGTTAATGTACACAATGTATACATTGAACATGCTTTGAGGTAGGGAACAAGAGGAATGTACCTTTTTAGTGAACATGGATACATCATTTATGAATTACCAGAAGTGTAATTTTGACAAGGGAAGGGATGATGGCTTTGTGCATGGAGAAGTTTGGTGCATGGTGTAAGCAGTAAAAATTAAAAGTGTAAAATTACAACTTACACAAGTGTCCCCCTTCTCGTTTCTAAATCTTGGATTTCAATATGTATTTGTTTCAATACTGTGGCAAATTTGAGGTAATGATGAAACACTAGTTACAAAGGTCCTGATAGTTTTTCATAAGACTGATTTCAAAGAGGAAGAATTGATAAAATCTAACATATATTCTTTTTATTATACATCTTTGTTAATGTTCATTACTGTAGATATTGGCTCATCTATTGCCTGGCAATTACTAAAAACCTGACCTCACCTGTCGGTAGTAGCAGGTTGCGTACATCCAATTCTGAATGTGCACACTCATTTAATGAGTATGTCTCTGGAGATAGAGAAATTCAGACTTCATCCAAAAAAGGAAAGTTTGCTTTAAATGTAAACATGCAAATTATCATAAGGTTCAAGAGCCCTGTATAGTATGGATTTCCATCTCTGTCGGTATTGTGAAAAGTGGTTCTACACCCCACCAAAGACATTGTTTGTTAAATCAATCCTTTGACCCTCACTTCTGGAGATAGAATGCAAGATGCATGAATGACCTAATGTTGTATTGAACAATGCACAAAATGGATGATAATGATCATTATGATTCAGACAATAATGGAGATGATTCCAGTACTTTCTGTATTTTGATTACTGGCTCTCGATTGCCCAAAACACTCAGTTGATCCTTTGAACCTCAAGTCTGGAGGTAAAACGCAAGATGAAGAAATAGCCTAACGTTATTATGGAGAATGCATGAAAGGGTGATTATGATAGTTGTAATAGCACTGATTTAGACAGTGATAATGCAACGATCCCAATGCCTTCTGCTTTGGTACTGACCCATCAAAAAATCAAAGGTTGTTGGTTGACCCCGTCCCGTTCCAAATGACAGGAGTATCCCAGAACTAGTGTCAGTTATTCTAGATTGAAATGGTAATCCTGTGTGTGTTCCATCACTTACTCAGCACTCCAAATGCACAGCTCGCACTGTATAAGATCCTAAAATGTATACCGTTGTCACCAAAAGTGCCTGAGACACAAAGAATGGTATTAAGAAGCTTCTGTTGTCCTGTCAGCACAAGCTGTTAGAGAGGGTGGATCCACTTCCTAAGAATTTAGATCTCACAGAATAAGCGAAGGAGTCTGGTGATTCAGTAGAGTGACTTGTCTAATTGGGATTATCAAGTTTTGTGTTATAGTGATAATGCCAATGTGGCTATTTCATTGGAAAGATAAAAAGTCTTGTTGTTTAAGATTGATTACAAATTATGTGTAGTTCCACGTTAAGAGGATGGTCCTGAGGCTCAGTGCATTGCTCACTGAAAAGGCTATTTGGGAAACATTTAATTCATGAAGGCAGAAGCTTTAGGAACTGTTGCAGCAAACATTGCAACTTCGATAACTGGTGACAATACTACCCAAGTAGAGGTGAGATTCAGAAATGCCAATGGCCCTCATTCTTTCCCCAAAGGGGAAGATATTTCCCCTAGAAAAGAGGGCAAGGGAGAGCTTTTAATCAAGGTTGGTATCTCGTTTATTTTCTCTCCCTTTGTTAAGTGTTTGCAAAATAGATATTTCTTAAATTTAGCTGGGAATTTCAAAGATTCCATGGGTTCTTCACCATGCAGGATTTTTCAAATAGTTGTTGCAAGGTTTTTTTCAAAGGCCAATTCATTTATGTTTAGACAAATAAGAGCTCATGTACAATATATGAATGTTCTTTTCCAAGAAAGTCACAGAAGAACATTCTCTCCACCCTTGAGGTATGGTAAACAACATATTTTGCGTTAAAAAAAGGAAAATAAAAGAACAAAAAAATAACTGTCATTACAAAAATGGTGGTGAATTTTCATCTCAAGGATGTTGTTTTTCCAGGAGAATGAAAGGTGAAGCTTGACCTCAAGGACTCTTAACTCTCAGTTCCAATTTGTCTGGAACACTTGTGTCTCCTTTAAATTAATTGGCAGCAAAAGTTACCATTTTAAGTCTCGCCCCTTTGATCTGACTTGTGCTGCATGTTGTTTCACACAGTTTCCATATAGATTCCAAATATGAAATATGAGTGTGCAATTTAATGCTTATCAAAAAGAATTAAGGATGATGTCACTTTCTCACACACCTCTCAGGCAGTTGGCTAGAATGGTATCACTTTTGACAGTGTCTATCTAAACTGTATTTCCAGGATCTGCTAATGTGTCTAGATCAGCCATTTACGGAAGGAAGGTACCCTTAGACAAAAACACCCGAGAAGAGATGACATGGTAGCAAGGCCATTTAGTTGCTTGGTATAGTTATACGCTTTTCGCCTGTTTTCCTGCAGGGGCCGCCTGCTGGGGGTCACAAACCCGTGCTTTAAATACCCTGGTGGGACTCCAGTCCCAGGGTGTATTCTGCGTGTGTGACGCTGTTTGGGACCGAAATCCCTTGTTCCTGCACACCCTGGTGGGACTGCAAGTCCCAGGGTGCAACCCAGTCCTGAGCTGCTGCCGTGGGGGAGGCGTGACCAACGCGCATAAAGCACTGCCTCGTCCCCCCCCGCGGCGTGGGACGCTTTTCACCTGTTTGCCTGCTTGGGCCGCCTGCTGGGGGTCACAAACCCTGTGCTTTGAATACCCTGGTGGGACTTCAGTCCCAGGGTGTAACCTGCCTGCGTGACACTGTTGGGGACCGAAATCCCTTGTTCCCGCACACCCTGGTGGGACTGCAAGATCCAGGGTGCAACCCGGTCCTGAGCTGCTGCCGTGGGGGAGGCGTGACCAACGCGCATAAAGTGCATCCTCTCCCCCGTGGTGCGGGACGTTCGCAGGCTGCGCCCGGGACAAGGGCGGGCCCAAACTTGCCCGTCATTGCCAGGAAGAGGCAGGGCAGGGCCACCCCCCTTGTGTCTGGCTTCCTGATATTTTGCTTTGTGGATCGTCTGGTGCACCATGAGGTCCTGTAATCTTCTTGTTTGGCTATTTGCTGGCCCACGACCAGGCTCCTGGCCCTTCTAATCCAACTACCTTTGTGGTCGACTCTCAATTTGTCTCCCAATCTGTTATTCGGCCCTGGGCACTTAACATTGTGCGAGACTTTTGACCTTCCCTTGGCTTGCCCAGTCAATTGCTTATATTTGCCCCCTTAAGCTCTCCCTTCTCTTCTTTGGGTGAGGTTTGTCTTGGTTTTATCTTTTTATTTTTTCACTCTCTTTTGAGCACTGTTGTTTTCTTGTGATTTCTGATTCTTGAAGGGACTTTTGGTTGGTTAGCCACTTGTCAAAATTTGTGGATAAGGTTCGGACCCCCGATCTTATTCTGCCCCGGGTTGTGCTCTTTGAGGCTTGAGATTTTGAGGCCAGGGATGGGGAAAAGGAAGTGGTGGAAGGCACTGGAGGCGGGCTTGCAGGGAAGGGGAAAAAAGTAAAAAAATCATCCAAACGCCCAGGCAGTAATTGTGTTTTAGATCGCATTGATTCCCTGCTAAACGAATGTGAAGGCATTTTAGATGCAGAGCCAGTCACTACACCATGCACTGCTGCCGGCCAACCCTCTATTAGTACTATCAGCCCTAGTGGCCTACCAGTCATCCCTGATATGTTCAGGAGATCGCTACCCAAGGGGATGCCCTCGAGCGGTCAGGGGTTAGAAGTCCACACTGTGAGGGTCCATTTACCACCTTCTACCCCTACAAGCTGCTCCACAAGCCAGCTCAAACCTACCGTCCAATGCACAAATAGATTTACCCCCCTTCTGGACCTGACCGATGACCCGAAGGATGACACTATTCACCAGCCTACTGACACACTAGGTGAAATGACACCTGCGCCCAATTTAGAATCAGAATCAACGCACTTGTCAGCTCATTAACGATCTTAGAGCAGAAGTAGGGATTATGAGAACTATGATAGATGGCCTCACAACGTTAGTCAAGCAATTACTGCAGAACGGACCACGATCCCCATCGCCCACTGAGTCTGCCCTGGAAGTAGGCAACCAACCCACTCATACCCGATCTACTCCTCACTTGCCTAGTCCCCCAAAATGGGACCTCCCTATAGATGCCCTCATCCACATCCTGTTGCTATTCCTCGCACACAAGCACCATCCAAACCTAACGTTAATCAAACCAACTATTCTCCCAACAAAATGGCAGAGATTAGCACTTTCAAACATCCTGAGGTAAGAAGTAACAATCTGCAACAGGGGCTAGCACCATTCAAACAAGGTAGGATTCAGCCAATATCATTAGTTCCCCCGTCTGCCACCCGCCCGGAAAATCTACATGGTCAATGTACCTAAACTTGGCGGAAGAGCAGGATATGAGGGGGAAGCCGCAATAATTAATAAAGCGATTCACTGGATCCACCATGTAAGGGGATGCCGCTCCGTGATTGGTGATGACATCGCAAGAGCAAGAAGATGTAGTTCCTTGGACCAGCCTTTTGATTGTATTGAACTCATGCTTAAAGGGGCAGAGCTGGAGGAAAATCTTCTTACCCTCGAATACCGAACCTGCTCCCCTGTTGTCTCCTTAATTCAATTCAAACGTTATATCCCCCAAGAGCAGAGGAACTCCTATCTACCCTCCCCCTTGGGTGGAACAACTAGAGGTTCTCAATTAGAGACCAACGATTGACTTGCGGTAGAAGAACATCAGCATTCTGGGCCTCTCCCTACACACCCCACTAATGCAACTACCAGTGCTAGCTCACTGGATCTATTGAAGTCGGCACATACGAGGGGGCCTGGACTTCTGCCAGTAGCAGATGAGGACAGACTATTGACTAATCGCAGAGGGTAGGACCCTAGTACAAATTCTAACTCCCAAGAATTGACCCAGGCTCCCTGTAATTATCACCTCGCAAGCTCAATAGCTGCATTGCATTCCAGCTCTGAATCTCATCGACAGCTCAGAAAAGCTTCTTGGAACGTGGCAGTGCTAAATAGTAAAATGTTACTCCCTCACTGGAATAACCTAATTGAAGGATACAATATTTGCATCTTTCAGGAGACCTGGAGTTTGGTCCCCTTACATAAATCTGGGTATGCATGTTTTTGTTCACCATCAACCACCAGTGGGAGAGGGCGCCCGGCACGGGGATTAATCATTTGGGTGGGGATCTCATTGGGATGTCAGATTACCCTTCTCCCAAGTGTTAGCCCAGACATTCTGGGGATTCGCATCAAGGGCCCTATGGGGGAGTCTCTATTGATCTGTTTAATGTCTACATGAGGGGGACCAAAGGGGGGAGACCTTCCCCTACACTTATGCACTAGGAAGAGAGCCTAGCCAGGTGCTCAATTGACTCAATACCAATAGTTGCAGGCGACTTCAATACCACCTTTGAGCCCCTCAATAAAGAGGATCTAACAGGCACCCAGGAAGACACCCTTAAATGGGCTGTCCCCTCCTTAGATCTCCACCCAGTCAAAAAATGGACGCAGTTGGCGCTCCAAGAGAATACCCTAAACGTAGAATACGGGCTGAGGGCTGCAAATGGAAGATGCCCCTCGGACAGACAGGGTGCAAACACGTTTAATAGAAATAGCGGTCCATCCCATATTGATTATATCCTTCTTGACGTGAGACTCTGGAAAGACCTGGTCGGCATGAATGTGGATGTCACAGCAGATAGCGACCACAATCCTCTTCTCCTTAGTATGAAGCTCCTGTGGGATGTTTCCCCCAACTCCACAAGCAATCTACCCCTGAGAAACACCAAGGAGGTTTTCCCATCTAACTATAGGCGATCACTACAATGGCGGAAGATAGTTCTACATGAAAATAAGATTAAGGGTATGCAGCATGATTTGGCAGTGGGTACCCTCGAGCTCCAGTCCTTGGCTGCTAGTATTGGTGGAGCGGCTGAAGTTGTTATTGCTCACTCATGCTTTTTTGACCAACTCAGTTCCTATTTTATAGTCCAGAGGATAGACCGAAGGCCTAGCACTTCAACAGGGGGAAGAACCTCGTGGCACACAAGGGACTGTAGACGGGAGCGTTTAAATCTAGCCTCAGCAATTAAAGCCAAATACAGCGCCCTAATTAAAGCATCTAGTAAGCGATACAAGGCAACTCTGCACCATGCAAGAAGGGCGTGGGACAAATCTCGATGGCAGAAATTAAAGAAGCATGCGCTGAAAAAGACTCCAAATCCTTCTGGTCCCTATTCACTTGGGGTAACAAATCAGAGGCCCAACCATCCTCCAATCATATCACAGGCCAGGCTTGGTATGACCATTTCCGAAAGCTCTACACTGACCCCGGAGATACGCCTCTAGCCGAGGTGGTCGCTCACTATAACCGCCCCTCGAATGACGAACTCTTTACCTTGGGCGAGATTGAGGCCTCCATAGGCCGAATAATACAGTCCAAAGCTGCAGGGCCGGATGGTATCCCGAGGGATTTATTTTTATCAGACATCAAAAGTTGGGCCCGCTATATTTTGCTTTTATCAAATGCTGTAGCTAGCGGAGCCCCAGTCACAGGGTCATGGAAGGGGGCAGAGGTGGTCCCAATTAATAAAAAAGGAGATAGAGAGGAGCCCTCTAATTACAGGCCCATTAGCCTGATCGATGCCATCCAAAAGGTTTTCTGTAGAGCCCTCCTGCAGAAGATCCAGTCATGGTCAGATGACAAGGTAATTTTATCTCAATATCAAGCTGGCTTTAGGGAAAAGACGGGGACAATCGATCAGGTATTCTGCCTCCTGCTTCTTTACTGGAAAGTTGTAGTGATTGGCAAGGGCAGCCTTTACTTAGCATTTATTGACCTGAAGACTGCCTTCGACTTAGTTCCCAGGCCTAAACTGTGGCATGTACTTAAAGGTCTGGGCATTCCGCCACCAATCCTCAGCTTGGTAGTTCGATTGCATGAAGGCAACTATGCCCAGATCAGATGGGGGTCGCAGGGGCAACTCACTGAGCGTATTCCAGTTAGTAGGGTGTCCGCCAAGGTTGTGTTTTGGCACCCACCTTGTTCTCTTTGTATATGAACGGAGTGGTCAGCTTTTAGCAGCAAGATCCTGCCAACACACCTAATTTGGGGGGGGGGAAGGTACCAACCCTCTTGTTCACAGACAATACCCTGTTGGTGTCGAAGACCCCAGCAGGTCTACAGCTTTTACTTAATAGATTCCATCTCTTCTGCGACACCAGGGGTTTGGTTATCAACACCACAAAAACCAAATTTCTGGCCTTTAACCCCCACAAGTCCTATAAAGGTAGTCCAACGCTAGGAGGGACACCCCTTGAAAGAGTCAGTACTTTTGATAATCTAGGTGTTCGCCTCTCAGACAAAATTACTTGGAAGCCCCACCTAACTAAGATGCTACTGGGCCACAAGCGAGTCATGGGGGCCTTAGGAAAGGAACATCGCTCCTCTCATAGTAGACCTGTAGCTGCTGCCCTGCAGGTCTATGTCTCAAAAGCAGTCAGCACAGCTGTATACGGCGCAGAGCTGTGGGAATTTGATAAGATACCCAAGCTCAGCATATCAGAGCACAAATTCCTTAGGAACCTAGTGATGCTGCCCCAAAGTACCCCGCTCACTCCCTTGATGCCTGATATGGGCAGACACCCCCTCGGCGACATAGCGAGGCTTTGCCCACTGCTTTTTTGGGCCCACATTAGAAGGACCCCGGAGCTCCTGCCTTATGCGGAAGCCCTATCAGAAGTCATCCGCTTAGACACATGTAATAAGGTAGGGTGGATCAGAAATGTCAGGAAACTGGTATCAGACGTAGGGCTTTAGGCCCTATGGGAAAAAAATGATCCACCCTTGTTTCGAAAAGACTATTAGGAATGGGTTGAGCAACAATAGCATGCCAGGCCCAATCAGGGGAAACATACTATAGAATTCCTTCTCCACAAACAGGCCAGACTATTGGAACCCTATTTAGACCTAATCCAGGCCCCCTGGGACTGAATGCTTTATATCCAATGTAGGTTTGGCACTCTCCCTGTGGGCGAGGTAACAGCGAAATGGCATCTAAACGACACATGCCCGAGCATCTGCCCAGGATGTAAGCCACCAGTGGAGTCTGTTGCTCATGTGCTGTTTGCATGCCCGGCCTATGCGCAGCCTAAGTCGAAATGGTTAAAACCAATCTGCCGCAATTGGGCACACGGAACCACCGGGAAGCCCTGCACAACTTAAAATCGGACCCCAGACCCCTCTTTGTCTGTTGAGTGGCTAAGTTTCTTAGCCACATGTGGGGTATTAGGAGGAAGAGGAAAATGAGAGAACCTCAGTAAATAGTAGCCTGGCCTTCAGACCAAGCTGTCCAAGGGTTTATCAGCTTCCCTACCTATGATGTAAAGCACAAGCACTTTATTGTAAATAATTTCCCCTCAGTCTTTTCACAAGAGGGTCCATAAGGAAAATAATACGATTGCTGGATATGAAGACCAAACCAACATATTGTAATTGATGCAACATTACGAAGGTCCTTCTTTCCGACCGAGATTGTTCTTAAGCATATTTTAACCTTTGTAATAACTTGTTAGCTGTATTTAATCTCCATTTGTAATCTTCTTTACCTTTTTAACCAGTGTAATTTCAAACCAAATGAATTCTAATACTGTTTGTAAGAATGAACTAGTACGACAAACTGTCTTTCAAACGGTTCATGTTGAGAGGGCATGGCACCCTTCTATTTGGCTTACAATTTGAACTGCCCTCCACTTGAGGTGTCGCGCGTAGCAGCATGTGCGCTTTAAGGAACCATTGTACACTGTTTTATCATGAGATTTTTCTATAGGACGTGCAATGCAGAAACCATACTGTTGTGGAAGAAAAAACCTGTACGCCCACTGTAATACGTGCTGTATCTATTGTCTATTTTTATGTTTTTACCTGCATTTTAACTGGTGCTTTTCTCTAGCTTTTATGACATGAGTTGTCGAAATAAAGCTTATACTACTACTACTAATTATACCATCACCAGATTCCCAAATCTAGTCTTAGATTCAGATGACAGTTGTGGAGTTCAGGTTCTAGGAGTGTTCAGTTATGCCCTAGTGGGCCATGGTCTGTAAAGGAATTGTCAAAGCATATAAATTATTTCGATCTTTTGCAGACTCCTTTGTCATTCAATTCCACCAAGGACAAAGCACATGTCACTATACTTTTGTAGATGGACAACATTTCAGTGGCAAAATACATAAACTGTCTGGGTGGTGCCAAGTCTAAAACCTCTATAAGGGCAGAATTTCTTCTTGGCATTCACATGGAGGCACATTGAGTCTCCTCGCATCTGCATAAGAAGAGACTTTATCCATTAGTTTTCCAGACACTGTATCCCCAATAGGGCCTGTTACCAATAGATATAAAAATAAATAGGGCCCCTGTATAAATCAATGCAAAGGCAGGAAAGCAGGGGTAGACAAACCATAAACCACACAGAAGTAACCAGCCTGATACAATAATTTAGCGTAATATCTCGCTATACTTTAGGAAAAGCTCACAGTCGCAATAAAGCCATGTGATTCAGACAATGTATATTAAAAAATACCACAATCATACAGCAATAGTCTTATTTAGTTACAAAATATTCAATGCTTAATATGAATAATTATCAAAGATACTAAAAAAGAAATATATACATGATGTCTAACAAAATAACCTACATTTTCATAAATACAGTAAATTAATATTTTTGCTCTGAGAACCTCCAATAAGTTTTGCCCCCCACAGCCACTCATACTCATAATCAAAGCTGCATACATATCATTCACGCCACATACATCCTTCCTCCACCAGCATACTTCAGATATCAGTAAAACTCAAATACAAAAAAACAATAATGTTGAAGATATAGCAAGGACCAAAGTAGAGCTGCCTGCACTTACAGCTCTAGGAATACTTTTCAAAATGAGTGCATCTTCAATAGCATTGGTGTGTGTCCTAATCATTAGTACATAATTAGATTCTTGTAGAGTCATATGGGTAAAGTATTCTAATCAATAAATTCGAATGGGATTAAATCAATCGAATATTCTGGTCCTCGCATTTCAGTTCTTACTATGCGCTGTCGCTCGTTTTGGTGAAGACCACAATCCTAGCCGCACCTTCCTCAGGGCACACATATATTAAAAACCAAAACTGAAAAAAGAGGGGGCAGGTCCCAGAGCTGGGTCCTAAGTACAAATGAATATTATTGTCCTGAGAAAATTTGTATACGCGGTATGCACAAACCTATGAGCCTATTAAAGCGTCAATCAAAGAACCTTTAAACTTGTCAGAAAGGTTTACGGCTAACTGCAGCAATACCTGTCACACCCTAGTACCATTCAAATGTTCTTCGCCCGAGAGGCACATTGGACATCCTTTTCCAGATCGCTAGTATTCCTCTGACATCAAGACCTTTTTTCAAGTCTCCCACTCCAGACACATTAAGGATGGCCATAATATTTTCTTCCCACAGCTTAAGATAAAGCTGAGGTGGAAATCTACCACCAGTTGCGATGCTTTAGTGCTTGTGCTTGGCAACTTGCTTAAGTACCAGGTTTTTGCAGGTGGTTGTGGTTCACCTGGCCCTTGATGTCAACCTCCTGTGGGTGCATTGATTTGTGCCAAGGAAGGAGCGTCTAGTTACCCAGCATTTTGAGTTCCTTTGAAAGTCACTTCGCAAGGGCATACCACCAGTTGCCATGCTTTAGTGCTTGTGTTTGGCAACTCGCTTAAGTACCAGGTTCTTGCCTTACTAGGACCTTACTAGGGGACTGCTCCCTTCACGGCATAGCTCCATCTGGTAACTTTTGCCCCCATTGCTGCTGCTGACACTCTGGTCAGGAGTTCAAAGCCCTCCTCCACCCGCAGGCTCCTGCCTGCGCCTCATCCCTGGTGGTCTAGTGGTAGAGCGTCACTGCTCTGCTGCTGGACTGCCCTTCTGCCTCTCTTTTTTCTGCTTTTTCTGCCCTTTTGCCTTTCTTCTACTGCTGCCTTTTTTCTGCTTTTTGCCTATTTACTTGTCCCATTTTGCACTTCTACTCATGCTTCGCCGCCCTTGCTGCTGCTATCCCCACAGACCCGCCCCTCCAGTGACCCCTCTTACTCCCCGCGCTTCTAGCCTCCCAGCTGTCCAGCCCCCCCCACACACTACTTAACGGTGGCTGCTGCATGGCCGTGCCGCTGGTGTGCCAAAGGCAATTCCATCCACGCCTGGACCGCGCGACAGTGCAACAGACCCTGGTTGTTGGGCCACCCACCAATACAAAGCCAGCACACTCCTCGTCCTCAACACAGGATGCCATGCCGTCTGCCACCTTGCATCACCAAAGGACACCCAAGGACTCTTCTCCTGCTGAAACTGCAGCTACATCCTCGCCTAACTCCACATGCCAGCTCCTCCCGCCGCCCGTGGACCAACAGGGCACCCGACCGGCTCAGCTGCATCCTCCTCAACACACGCTCCCTTCACAAACACACCACAGAAATCTGGGACCTCCTCAATGCCGCCTTCCCCGACATTGCTCTCCTCACGGAAACCTGGACTAACCCCAACTCTGGCCTGGACATCACAACTGCCATCCCCGATGGATACAAAATCACCCGCATGGACTGCGCCGACCGACCAGGAGGAGGCATCACCATCGTCCACAAGAACACCCTCCGCCTGACCGCCTACTTGGATCACCCAACAACAACCATGGAACACCTCCACTTCCAGATCCAGCACCAGCTCCAGACCAACCCCAACACCACCCTACATGGCATCCTCGTCTAGAGGCCTCCTGGCCCCCACCCGCCCTTCCCCAACGCAATTTTCAACCTCATCGCACCCCAGGCTCTCGCATCCACAGATTACATCCTACTCGGCATCCTCAATTTCCACCTGGACAACCCCAGTGACCAGAACACTGCATCCCTTTTGGAGAAGCGTGCCAAAATCAGACTTAAGCAGCAAGTCACCGCTCCAACCCATGCAGCAGGACACATGCTCGACCCCGTCTTCTCCGCTAGTGGAAACATCCCCTACAGCCGCACCACCAAACTCCTCTGGACCGACCAACACTGCATGCACTTTGCCTTCACCATGCCCACTGGACACCACCGCCCTCACCGCCCCCGTCACAGCTGGAAAAAGGTCACTGAAGAACATCTCACCATCTTACCCAGCACTACCACCCCACCCCACCAGCATCAGCAGACGCAACCTCCACCAATGGATCTCCAACTGCGCCAACACCCTAGCACCCCTCAGTAATGTCAAATTAAGCAACACTCCAAGAAAGCCAGCTGGTTCACTGCCGCCCTTCATGAGTCCAGACGCACCTGCAGACGACTCGAGAAGATATGGAGAAACATCAAAACAGCCGTCAATGCACACCACCTCCTCCTCAAAACCACAAATAAAATGGCCCTCCAAGACAGAATTAACGCCAACGCACACAACAGCAAAGAACTCTTCACCATCGTCAAGGATTTCTCCAGGCCCAACAGCGAGACCACAGAAGTACCCCCTCTTAATACCTCTGCAACAAACTCACCACCTTCTTCCAACACAAGATCAGATGTATCTACGACAGCTTCGAAACCCAAGACCCTCCCACAATGTCCGACACCACCACCTGCAACTACACTGCACCCCAACAGATCCTGCTCAACTGTACTCCGCTCACCACAGACAGCACACTCAAGACCATGAAGAGTACCACTTTGGAGCCCCTTCAGATCCCTGCCCCTATCACATCTTCCATAGAGCAGCCACCTCCATCGCCCGAGCTACGCCACACCATCAACTGCTCCACCGAGACAACTACCTTCCCCGATGACTGGAAACATGCTGAGATCAACCCCCTGCTGAAGAAGCCATCCGCTGACCTGACAGACCTCAAGAACTTCAGACCATCTCCCCCCCCCTTCCCAGCCATGGTCATCAAGAATGCCATCAACGCCCAACTCTCTGGGTTCATCGAAGGGAACCACATCCTGGACATATCCCAATCCAGATTCCGAAGCAACTACAGCACCAAGACCACATTACTAGCCACCACCGATGATATCCGCTCTCTCCTCAACCAAGGTGAAACCGCAGCCCTCATCCTACTGGACCTCTAGGCCACGTTCGATAATGACTCCCATCGCACCCTAATCACAAGACTCCACGATGCCAGCATTCACGACAAGGCCCTGGACTGGATCCACTCCTTCCTTACCAACTGAACACAGTGAGTCAGACTACCTTGGTTCCTCTCAGAACCTACAGAGATCAGCTCCAGAGTGCCCCAGGGCTCCTCCCTGTGTCCCACCCTCTTCAATGTCTACATGGCCCCCTCACTGCCATCGTCAGAAGCCACAGACTCAACATGGTCTCCTATGCCGACGACACCCAGCTGATCCTCTCCCTTACCAATGAACCCACAGCCACCAGGATCAACTTCCTAAGCAGAATGAAGGCTATTACCACCTGGATGAAAGATAGCTGCCTCAAGCTCAACTCGGACAAGACCGAAATACTCATCCTGGGACCCATCCCCTCAGCCTGGGATGACTCCTTTTGGCTGGCCGCACTGGGAACCCCCCCCCCATTCCCACAGACCCCGCACGCAAGCTCAGCATCATACTGAAGTCCTCCCTCACAATGAACCGACAGAGCAACGGCGTATCCTCATCATGCTTCCACAAGCTCTACCTGCTTCAGAAGACATTACGATGGATCCCCACAGAATCCAGAAAAACGGTTACCCACGCACTCATCACCAGCAGACTTGACTACGGCAACGCACTCTACACCGGCGTCACCCAGAAACTCATCAGGAAACTACAGATCGTTCAAAACGCCGCAGCCAGACTGGTCCTCAACATCTCCAGCTGCAGCCACATCACCGAACACCTTCGAAAACTCCACTGGCTTCCAGTCAACAAAAGAATCACTTTCAAACTTCTCACACATGCCTACAAAGCTCTCCACGACGCAGGACCTGAATATCTGAACCACCGACTCTCATTCCATGTACCCACCAGACACCTTCACTCTGCCCAACTGGCCCTTGACAACGTACCACGGATCCCAAGACAAAAACTGGAGGAAGATCCTTTTCCCACCTCGCTGCCGAGAGCTGGAACACCCTGCCTCTCAACCTCAGGCAATCCCCGTCGCTTACTCAATTCAGGAAGGATCTCAAGACCTGGCTCTTCGACTTAACCCCTGCACACAGATGGATCAGCAGCACCAGCACCTTGAGATCCTCAAGGGTGAGTAGTCACGCTCCATAAACCCCTTATTGATTGACTGATCGATTGAAGGTGGTTGTGGTTCACCTGGCCCTTGATGTCAACCTCCTATGGGTTCATTGACTTCTGCCCCAGTGGAAGAATTCACTCTGGCACCTAAAACATGAAGCAAGGGCCCTTCACTCCAAATACCCTTGCTAAGTAACTTTCAAAGGAACTCAAAATGCTGGGTAACTAGACGCTCCTTCCTTGGCTTCCAAGATGTCTAGGGTGGTAAATGTGAAAGAAAACTCCTTTAGGCGCCAGAGTAAATCCTCCCACTGGGGCAGAAGTCAATGCACTGACAGGAGGTTGACATCAAGGGCAGGCTTAACCACAACCACCTGCAAAAACCTGGTTCTTAAGCAAGTTGCCAAGCACTAAAGGCATTACAACTGGTGGTAGTTTAGCAACTCAGCTCTATCTCAAGCTGTGGAAAGAAATTTTTATGACCATCCTCAACGTGTCTGGAGTGGGAGACTTTAAAAAAGGCCTCGATGTCAGAGGAATCCTAGCGATCTGGAAAATCAAGATCAAATATGCCTCTCTTGGGAAGAACATTTGAATGGTACTAGGGAGCCTGGGATGACTCCTTTTGGCTGGCCGCACTGGGAACCCCCACCATTCCCACAGACCACGCACGCAAGCTCAGCATCATACTGAAGTCCTCCCTCACAATGAACCGACAGATCAACGGCGTATCCTCATCATGCTTCCACAAGCTCCGCCTGCTTCAAAAAACATTCCGATGGATCCCCACAGAATCCAGAAAAACAGTTACCCACGCACTCATCACCAGCAGACTTGACTACTGCAACGCACTCTACACCGGCGTCACCCAGAAACTCATCAGGAAACTACAGATCGTTCAAAACGCCGCAGCCAGACTGGTCCTCAACATCTCCAGCTGCAGCCACATCACCGAACACCTTCGAAAACTCCACTGGCTTCCAGTCAACAATAGAATCACTTTCAAACTTCTCACACATGCCTACAAAGCTCTCCACGACGGAGGACCTGAATATCTGAACCACCGACTCTCATTCCACGTACCCACCAGACACCTTCACTCTGCCCAACTGGCCCTTGACAACATACCACGGATCCCAAGACAAAAACTGGAGGAAGATCCTTTTCCCACCTCGCTGCCGAGAGCTGGAACACCCTGCCTCTCAACCTCAGGCAATCCCCGTCGCTTACTCAATTCAGGAAGGATCTCAAGACCTGGCTCTTCGACTTAACCCCTGCACACAGATGGATCAGCAGCACCAGCACCTTGAGATCCTCAAGGGTGAGTAGTCACGCTCCATAAACCCCTTATTGATTGACTGATCGATTGAAGGTGGTTGTGGTTCACCTGGCCCTTGATGTCAACCTCCTATGGGTTCATTGACTTCTGCCCCAGTGGAAGAATTCACTCTGGCACCTAAAACATGAAGCAAGGGCCCTTCACTCCAAATACCCTTGCTAAGTGACTTTCAAAGGAACTCAAAATGCTGGGTAACTAGACGCTCCTTCCTTGGCTTCCAAGATGTCTAGGGTGGTAAATGTGAAAGAAAACTCCTTTAGGTGCCAGAGTAAATCCTCCCACTGGGGCAGAAGTCAATGCACTGACAGGAGGTTGACATCAAAGGCAGGCTTAACCACAACCACCTGCAAAAACCTGGTTCTTAAAAGCAAGTTGCCAAGCACTAAAGCATTACAACTGGTGGTAGTTTAGCAACTCAGCTCTATCTCAAGCTGTGGAAAGAAATTTTTATGACCATCCTCAACGTGTCTGGAGTGGGAGACTTTAAAAAAGGCCTCGATGTCAGAGGAATCCTAGCGATCTGGAAAATCGAGATCAAATATGCCTCTCTTGGGAAGAACATTTGAAAGGTACTAGGGAGCCTGGGATGACTCCTTTTGGCTGGCCGCACTGGGAACCCCCCCCATTCCCACAGACCACGCACGCAAGCTCAGCATCATACTGAAGTCCTCCCTCACAATGAACCGACAGATCAACGGCGTATCCTTATCATGCTTCCACAAGCTCCGCCTGCTTCAAAAGACATTCCGATGGATCCCCACAGAATCCAGAAAAACAGTTACCCACGCACTCATCACCTGCAGACTTGACTACAGCAACGCACTCTACACCGGCATCACCCAGAAACTCATCAGGAAACTACAGATCATTCAAAACACCGCAGCCAGACTGGTCCTCAACATCTCCAGCTGCAGCCACATCACCGAACACCTTCGAAAACTCCACTGGCTTCCAGTCAACAAAAGAATCACTTTCAAACTTCTCACACATGCCTACAAAGCTCTCCACGACGCAGGACCTGAATATCTGAACCACCGACTCTCATTCCACGTACCCACCAGACACCTTCACTCTGCCCAACTGGCCCTTGACAACGTACCACGGATCCCAAGACAAAAACTGGAGGAAGATCCTTTCCCACCTCGCTGCCGAGAGCTGGAACACCCTGCCTCTCAACCTCAGGCAATCCCCGTCGCTTACTCAATTCAGGAAGGATCTCAAGACCTGGCTCTTCGACTTAACCCCTGCACACAGATGGATCAGCAGCACCAGCACCTTGAGATCCTCAAGGGTGAGTAGTCACGCTCCATAAACCCCTTATTGATTGACTGATCGATTGAAGGTGGTTGTGGTTCACCTGGCCCTTGATGTCAACCTCCTATGGGTTCATTGACTTCTGCCCCAGTGGAAGAATTCACTCTGGCACCTAAAACATGAAGCAAGGGCCCTTCACTCCAAATACCCTTGCTAAGTGACTTTCAAAGGAACTCAAAATGCTGGGTAACTAGACGCTCTTTCCTTGGCTTCCAAGATGTCTAGGGTGGTAAATGTGAAAGAAAACTCCTTTAGGCGCCAGAGTAAATCCTCCCACTGGGGCAGAAGTCAATGCACTGACAGGAGGTTGACATCAAGGGCAGGCTTAACCACAACCACCTGCAAAAACCTGGTTCTTAAGCAAGTTGCCAAGCACTAAAGGCATTACAACTGGTGGTAGTTTAGCAACTCAGCTCTATCTCAAGCTGTGGAAAGAAATTTTTATGACCATCCTCAACGTGTCTGGAGTGGGAGACTTTAAAAAAGGCCTCGATGTCAGAGGAATCCTAGCGATCTGGAAAATCAAGATCAAATATGCCTCTCTTGGGAAGAACATTTGAATGGTACTAGGGAGCCTGGGATGACTCCTTTGGCTGGCCGCACTGGGAACCCCCACCATTCCCACAGACCACGCACGCAAGCTCAGCATCATACTGAAGTCCTCCCTCACAATGAACCGACAGATCAACGGCGTATCCTCATCATGCTTCCACAAGCTCCGCCTGCTTCAAAAAACATTCCGATGGATCCCCACAGAATCCAGAAAAACAGTTACCCACGCACTCATCACCAGCAGACTTGACTACGGCAACGCACTCTACACCGGCGTCACCCAGAAACTCATCAGGAAACTACAGATCGTTCAAAACGCCGCAGCCAGACTGGTCCTCAACATCTCCAGCTGCAGCCACATCACCGAACACCTTCGAAAACTCCACTGGCTTCCAGTCAACAATAGAATCACTTTCAAACTTCTCACACATGCCTACAAAGCTCTCCACGACGGAGGACCTGAATATCTGAACCACCGACTCTCATTCCACGTACCCACCAGACACCTTCACTCTGCCCAACTGGCCCTTGACAACATACCACGGATCCCAAGACAAAAACTGGAGGAAGATCCTTTTCCCACCTCGCTGCCGAGAGCTGGAACACCCTGCCTCTCAACCTCAGGCAATCCCCGTCGCTTACTCAATTCAGGAAGGATCTCAAGACCTGGCTCTTCGACTTAACCCCTGCACACAGATGGATCAGCAGCACCAGCACCTTGAGATCCTCAAGGGTGAGTAGTCACGCTCCATAAACCCCTTATTGATTGACTGATCGATTGAAGGTGGTTGTGGTTCACCTGGCCCTTGATGTCAACCTCCTATGGGTTCATTGACTTCTGCCCCAGTGGAAGAATTCACTCTGGCACCTAAAACATGAAGCAAGGGCCCTTCACTCCAAATACCCTTGCTAAGTGACTTTCAAAGGAACTCAAAATGCTGGGTAACTAGACGCTCCTTCCTTGGCTTCCAAGATGTCTAGGGTGGTAAATGTGAAAGAAAACTCCTTTAGGTGCCAGAGTAAATCCTCCCACTGGGGCAGAAGTCAATGCACTGACAGGAGGTTGACATCAAAGGCAGGCTTAACCACAACCACCTGCAAAAACCTGGTTCTTAAAAGCAAGTTGCCAAGCACTAAAGCATTACAACTGGTGGTAGTTTAGCAACTCAGCTCTATCTCAAGCTGTGGAAAGAAATTTTTATGACCATCCTCAACGTGTCTGGAGTGGGAGACTTTAAAAAAGGCCTCGATGTCAGAGGAATCCTAGCGTATCTGGAAAATCGAGATCAAATATGCCTCTCTTGGGAAGAACATTTGAAAGGTACTAGGGAGCCTGGGATGACTCCTTTTGGCTGGCCGCACTGGGAACCCCCCCCCATTCCCACAGACCACGCACGCAAGCTCAGCATCATACTGAAGTCCTCCCTCACAATGAACCGACAGATCAACGGCGTATCCTCATCATGCTTCCACAAGCTCCGCCTGCTTCAAAAGACATTCCGATGGATCCCCACAGAATCCAGAAAAACAGTTACCCACGCACTCATCACCAGCAGACTTGACTACGGCAACGCACTCTACACCGGCATCACCCAGAAACTCATCAGGAAACTACAGATCGTTCAAAACACCGCAGCCAGACTGGTCCTCAACATCTCCAGCTGCAGCCACATCACCGAACACCTTCGAAAACTCCACTGGCTTCCAGTCAACAAAAGAATCACTTTCAAACTTCTCACACATGCCTACAAAGCTCTCCACGACGCAGGACCTGAATATCTGAACCACCGACTCTCATTCCACGTACCCACCAGACACCTTCACTCTGCCCAACTGGCCCTTGACAACGTACCACGGATCCCAAGACAAAAACTGGAGGAAGATCCTTTTCCCACCTCGCTGCCGAGAGCTGGAACACCCTGCCTCTCAACCTCAGGCAATCCCCGTTGCTTACTCAATTCAGGAAGGATCTCAAGACCTGGCTCTTCGACTTAACCCCTGCACACAGATGGATCAGCAGCACCAGCACCTTGAGATCCTCAAGGGTGAGTAGTCACGCTCCATAAACCCCTTATTGATTGACTGATCGATTGAAGGTGGTTGTGGTTCACCTGGCCCTTGATGTCAACCTCCTATGGGTTCATTGACTTCTGCCCCAGTGGAAGAATTCACTCTGGCACCTAAAACATGAAGCAAGGGCCCTTCACTCCAAATACCCTTGCTAAGTGACTTTCAAAGGAACTCAAAATGCTGGGTAACTAGACGCTCCTTCCTTGGCTTCCAAGATGTCTAGGGTGGTAAATGTGAAAGAAAACTCCTTTAGGCGCCAGAGTAAATCCTCCCACTGGGGCAGAAGTCAATGCACTGACAGGAGGTTGACATCAAGGGCAGGCTTAACCACAACCACCTGCAAAAACCTGGTTCTTAAGCAAGTTGCCAAGCACTAAAGCATTACAACTGGTGGTAGTTTAGCAACTCAGCTCTATCTCAAGCTGTGGAAAGAAATTTTTATGACCATCATCAACGTGTCTGGAGTGGGAGACTTTAAAAAAGGCCTCGATGTCAGAGGAATCCTAGCGATCTGGAAAATCGAGATCAAATATGCCTCTCTTGGGAAGAACATTTGAATGGTACTAGGGAGTGACAGGTGTTCCTGCAGTTAGCTGTAAGCCTTTCTGACAAGTTTAAAGGTTCTTTGTTTGGCATTTGGTTGACGCTTCAATAGGCTCATAGGTTTCTGCATACCACGTGTATGTATTTGCTCCAGACAATAATCTTCACTAGTACTTAGGACCCAGCTCTGGGACCTGCCCCTTCTCTTTTCAGTTTTGGTTTTTAACATTTGTGCGCCCTGAGGAAGGTGCGACTAGGATTGTGGTCTTCACCGAAACGTGCGCCGGTGCATACTAAGAACTGATACGCGAGGACCAAAATTTACGATCCCTGTAATCCCATTCAAATGTATTGATTAGAATACTTTGCCCATATGATTCTACAAGAATGCAATTATGTACTAAGGATTAGGACACACACCAATGCTATGAAGATGTACTCATTTTGAAAAGTATTCCTAGATCTTTAAGTGGAGGCAGTTCTACTCTGGTCCTTTCAATATTTATTGTTTTTTTTTAGTATTTGATTTTTACTGATATCTGAAAAAATGCGGGTGGGTGAAGGATGTATGTGGCATAAATGATATGTATACAGTTTTGATTATAAGTATGATTGGCTGTGGGGGGTGAAACTTCTTGGAGGTTCTCAGAGCAAAAATGTTAATTTACTGTGTTTATTTAAATTTTGGTTGTTATTTTTTTAGACACAATGTATATATTTGTTTTTGCATGTATTTTAAAATTATTCATATTAAACATTGAAGGTTTTGTAACTAAATAAGACTATTGCTGTATGATTGAAGTATTTTTTGATATACATTGTCTGAATCACATGGCTCTATTGCGGCTGTGAGCATTTCCTAAACTACAGCAAGATATTCTGCTAAATTATTATATGAGGCAAGTTACTTCTGTCTGTTGCCAATAGAGCTTTGTCTCATGTTTTCACTCACAATTGCCCTCTTACAATATCATCGTGCTCTAGCCATATACAAAAAATTGTTTACTGGTCACAATTGCGTTTTTCTTTCATTTGTCATGATCTCCAGATGGCTGATTCATATCCTTATACTAAAGGCACTGGCAGTTCTAATTTCCACACTATGGGTTGTTCGGGCCTGCTCCCTATCTCTTCTAAAAATGGCCATCGATCTTCAAGTATTGCTTCCATTTCACTTTCACCTCCTCCCAGAACCCTACAGCAAGAGTAAAAATCTGATCCTATCCACCAATCTACAGGTGATGGCTTTAAACTTTTCTGGTAATCGTGGCCACTGAAAGATCTCCTACATTCAACTGCTAGTCTCTTAAAAATCTTCTGGGGCGCAGGGTACCACCAGGACTTATTTATTTATTTACCATACTTTATTGGGGTTTTACTTATGCACTTCATCATCATGTTACAATTATTGTTACTGTGTATTATTGAACCAGTTGGCGCTATTGTCATCCCCGTTTCCTTCAACATCATTAACATTCCAAACTCATCCCCACCTTTCCCCTTGAGTCGCTTAGATGTTGTCAGCTTTGTGTGGCATATATGTACGCTTTAAAGGTCGCCGTGCCTTAGAATGCGTGGGATATGGATATGGGAGCTTGGGGGGTGGTCAGTGAGGGGCCGCTAGATGTGCGGCCTGACCCATTCTCTCTCATCCCTGTTCTGGGGATGCAGGTCATGAGAGCAAGGCCATGTCAGCGTCGGAATCCATGGCCACTCATTTGTCGACTAGTCCTCCCCAGGCCTTGGCTGCGTCCAGTGTGCATATGCCACATCGGGCTTCCCTTAGGAGTATACTCCCTTCGCATCCCACCCATTTTTCCAGTTCTCTCCTCCATGTTACTATCGTCAGCACTCTCACCGATTTCCAGTTCCTAGTAATTTCCCGCTTGGCCAGGACATAAGCAAGATCTTGTAATTTACCTGTTACTTTTGTTTTAGCTGTGCGCGGGAACCATCCTAGCAGGCAGTGATCCGGAGAATGAGGAATCTGCCTGTCAGTTACAGTTTCAACTACAGTAATGACCTCCTCTCAAAAGGCACTCAGGATGGGATACCCCCAGAGCATGTGTAGGATATGCGCTTCCTGTTCCCCACATCTGGGACAAGCAGCCTTCTCCGATTGGAAGTATTTCCTAATTCTCACCGGGGTACGGTACGCCCTGTTCAAGATATAATAGTTTATTAACTTAAAGCACGCATTGCTTGAGACCTTTGGTGTCCTTTCTACTATGGCATCCCAGTCCGCTTCAGGGGTCAGGATTTCCAGGTCTTCCTCCCACTGCATTCGCAAGCCCTCCATTGGTCGCTGGAGATCATTACATATCACTTTGTAAAGGCATGAGACCGTTTTGATTGTGCCTGACGACAGGATCACATACCAACAGCAGCTCAGCACCCATGGCTCTGTGGACCCGGTACCCAAGTCTTTCCTGAATGCCAAGATGAGGGCCCTGTTTAGGAGGAAGTGGCCTTGGGGTAGATCGAATTCTGCACGAAACTCTTCAATCTGGAGTAACTGAGTCTCTGAACATAATACCGTAGTCGCCCCCACTTCTATCCAGGCATTCAATTCAACCCAGCTCCTGCCATGGGGCAGATGCCGAAGCATGGTGAAGGGTAAATCAGGAGAATAGGGGGTTCTACTACAAGTCTTTTGCAAGAATCTTGCCCAGCATCAGGCTATGACTCTGAGCTCTCCGGTGTCTCCAGTGGGTCACCGTCTTACTCGCATGAATATTTTGGTGAGGTCAGAAGACACTGGTGTGAATAGGTTCAGGGCCCTGTTTGGGTTTCTTCTGGACGCTTCCACTAGATCAGCCAATTTAGCTGTGTCGCAATATAGTAAGCTTCAAAGTCCGGGACCGCCAGGCCTCCAGTTACTGTGTGTGTAACTTAGCCAGTGCCACTCGTCTGCAGCCCGTGCCCCAGATATACGATACAGCCTGTGAGTCTAGGTCCCAGAACATTGTCTTGCGGATCCACACAAGGAGAATGCCAAAGTAGTATAACAATCACAGCAATGCCACGATTTTCAGAAGGGCCACTCTGCCCACCACTGACAACGGTAGCAATTTCCAAAACTCCATAGGAGAGTGGAGGGAGAGAATTGCTCTACCTACATTGCCCTCTAAGAGGTCAGAGGCATCATGATATATCTGTACCTCTAAGTACGCCAGGCATCTGGGTTCCCACTGGAGGTGATCTAGTTCATCTGGGGGGAGCCCGTTGGATGTCATGGGGAGGAGTCGGGACTTCGGCCAATTTACTTTCAAGCCAGACAGCAGACCAATGCGTTCAAGCATATTTCTCACTCCCAGCAGGTCTTCTCTCGTGTCTCGGAGGAAGAGGAGGAGATCATCCGCATACAAAGCGATGCAGTGTTGTGAGTCCCACACTGTCAGTGCCTGGTAGTCTCGTCCCGTTCACGCACAGCAGGCCAGAGGCTCCATAGCGAGCGTAAAGAGCAGTAGAGACAACCACCAGGACTTATGAAACAGCTTGGCAAGCTTGAGCTTGGTTACTGGGAAAAAAGGAAATGCTATCTTAGTTTAGAAAATAGTACTACAGTTCTAATTTTCCTAGCCTCACTGGTATCTCAGGACAAGTCTTTCAGGACTGTTAATGGCTACAGCTCAGCTATTCTGCTGACCCTTAGTTTTTTTAGGACAAACTCTTATGGGAACATCCTCATGTCAGTAGTTGCATATAAGATATATGGCCTTCTCACATGGGATCCTAAACTAATTCTGCAATAGTTCCAAATGTGGCCGAACAATGACACCTTCGTTTTGAAAGAGTTATGAAATATGTTTTTCTCCTTATTTTCTTTCTCATGCAAAGTTGTGTTTAGTGTGGCTTTAAATAATATGAATGAAAGACTACTCATTTAAGAACATTCTCTCCACATGTGTTAATCTATCTACACACCATATGTTCCTGTGGCTTCTCCAACTTTGGCCAGATGGACTAAAGCTATATTTTTGGGTGAAACAGATATATAATCCTTCATGGCTTATTACACCTGATGAGACATGGCCTCTAAAGTCTTTTTAGCTAAAACAAGTTTAGAGGACATTCTTGGATTTGCTGATTGGTCCAGACAATCAACATTCAGGAAGTTTTATTTCAAAACGGTTGCTCATATCTATTTGGTAGTAGTGACTGTGCTTCAAACAAGTATAATATGAGACGTGTAAAAAACTGCAGATTTTCCTTGCTAGAACGGTGAAGGAAAGACCTGATTTTAGTAAGGATACGAAGAAGAATATTGTCCTGGCACTGTCTATACCTTGGAAGATGTTTTATTTGCCCCCATTACATTTTATGTACTACAAATGTTCCTGACTTTCTTTCAACTTCATTTGCTACAGCTCCTGCTTCTTCCTAAAGCTTCATCTCAACAGGACACATAAAGCATGAGCCTCTATGCTCCTGTATTTTCCCGACGAGCCATCTGGAGACTTGTAAGAAGTTGTTCCGCTGTTTCTGTTTGCTTTCTTCTGATATTGTTCAATTATATCATTTAGGAAGCTTAATTTGTCTTCTTCAGGAAAAGAAGCTGCTACTCACTGATGACTTCTGATGACACACCTTTCGTTTGTGACCCATGGTTTTCTGGGAAAGGTATTTTTTCTGTTATACCTGGCAGCATTAGTAAAAGTAGCAAGTTAAGAATGCATAATATTTGACTCCTTGTCGTAATTAAAATCGGTACTTTCCTTCACTTTACTCTAGATAGGTAATTCTGCATTCTTTTATGAGGCATGCAGACTTCTCATCACACAAAATATGTTTCATGGATTAACCACATAACATATACATTTAAGAGCATTGATCAATAACACAATCCCTCACCTGCAAAAACTCTCTGACATTGGAACCAAGGACTCGCAGGATAGTATCGTAGCCAGATTCTTGACAAAATACGAAAAACATCTTCCCAAACATTTGAAGAATATCTCCGGCATTAAGATCTGTTGAAAATGTTAAATTACAACTAGTTAGTGTTCTTTCTTGTTATATAAAGCATGAAAGAATATTCATACATTTCCTCTTTTGCATGTCTTTAATAACATTTGATTCTGTTACCTTTTTAGGACCATTTTTAGGACTCATATAACAGCTAGGTAACACTATCCTGGCCTTCTCTGCCGCCATCTTTAAGTGAAAGCGCTAGGCATCGTACTCACAATGAATTGCGCATTCCTCATTGCAGTGCAAACTCGCCCCGGCCCTGAGGGCAGTGCATTTGTGAAAGGCGTCTGGGTATTTGAAGCTGCAAGTCTGTCTTGCAGCCTGCAATTGAAAAGTGGCAGAGATTCCCCTGCAGTGGGTGCAGTGAGAGACTGTACCTGCCACCAGGAGATTTCTGGTTTGAAATGTATTTAGTAATATGATATTCCTCATGACAGATTTATTAAATTAACAAGTCAATAAGTGCATCCAACACATTGAGTGGCTATGTCATTCTCTTTGAAATATTCAAAGGAGAAAAATCCTCCAAAGGTCATTGGCAGATGAAATAATGCATTAATCAAATAGAAAAAAGAAAAATGAATAATTGATGGACAGAATGCTGAACAATGTCAAAAATTCACCCCAGTACAAAGATCTGGGCCTAAATCCATCGTTTTTTTGCTCCCCATGCCATTCCATTTTAAACCCAGCCGTATTCAAATCAATCTTGACCCTGCTCTTCATTGGAACAGTCCAGCCCGAACTGCCAGGCAAGGTCCTCCCTGGTTCGGAAACAAGCATCCTGGGACCGGTTTCTGGGCATCACTCCTCATCAGCCAGGCTAGCTTGACTCCAGTGGCATGGAGAGCACGGGACCCATCATCTGTTCTTTTTGTATTAAACCAAATAGAAGACATCACCAGTAATTTGGGGAGAGGGGGGTCTATATTTATTAAAAATTATAATACGCGTTAAATATTGCAGATCCAGCCATGGGCATGGTATATATTTACATTTAAACTGGCATTCCAAAGAGGGGGCCAGCATGAGCTCATCTCCCAACCCCATATGCCTTCTGCATCCAGTCCCACACGCTCTCTATGAAATGAAACTAATTTATTTTCCACTCTACACCTGACAGTTTCCACCGAGCTCTTAAGTCTTCTGTCAGACTGTTCTTTAGTGAGGAAAATATCTTTGCGGGCAGAAGGTGGCGGTGCCCAATCGAATCAAATACATTCAGCCACTGCAATGAATTCCTCTGTGAACTCATTTTATATTATAAATGCTTTGAGAGCATTCCCGCTAGTCCGCCTAAATCTTTGTAAAAGGGCACACTGCAGCAGTACGTGTTTAGCATGTGATTCCCTAAATGCTTGAAGTAGGAAATGACTGCAGTATTTCAGGTGTCAAAAAAGTGTATTTAATAATATATAGACAAAACGCAGCCAAAACTCAACATGGTGAATCACCACTTCACCAGATGACGCAACTTATTGGTCTATCATAAACTTCCGCTTGTCGAAAGAGTTCTTGACAAGGTGAGGCTGTTACTCATTTGCTACTCTACGATACACTCTTACTGCATGAAAATAACAGTCACGACAGCTGAATATTGGAATTTAGATTATATCATGGGTGCTGGAAGCAGGGGTGCGGTGGTGCCCTAGCACCCCCAAAATAACTATGCTGGAGTTCAGATTGTTAATGGCAATAAAGAGGCTTTTAAGGTTTGATTTATTGTCTTCTCACAAAATGCTGCTTATTTTTTTGAAAAGGAGATTGGTGTTTACTTCTCTTTCTCTGACCGCAAAGTGGAGAATTTTGTAATGTGAACCTAGAGACAATCTAGCTGGTAGAGAGTGTGATAGGAAAGGCTGTATGTTGTCAAATGTATAGGACAAAAGTTAAATACTTGTAAATGAGCTTTACAAAATATTTCCAAAATCTATCAGCATCAAGGAAAGGAAAACGAGTGCATTAACAAATGATGATGCCTGATCATGTTTCGCAGAGGGGCATAGTAGGTAAAACAATTAATAATGTGAGGGCTTCAAAATCTATAAGGCAACCCGAGCTTTGCAGTATATGAGTCTTACAGTACTAGAGGTCTGTGAATGCCGGTTAAAAAAAGTCTGTGTTTTAAAAGCATGGGTCTGGTTCACAAAGATAGGTGTAAATGTATGCACACATTTCTATGGCTCCGCCTGAATATATTTTTACCCTTTTTTCATTTCATAAATAGGTGTAATAGTGCACCTGGAAATCCACGCCAGCCGCAGGATTCCAGCCTATATATATATATATATATATATATATATATATATATATAGTGAAATTCCACAGACTAAAAGAGCAATGTGCAAACACTATTTTTTTATTTACTTTCTCTGCAGGGATGTTTGTTTTTCTATGGAAAAAGTCTTTCCCCTGAACCCCACCAAATCTTGGGGAGATCCATTACCAACAGGTACATTTTTTAAGTGGAGGGGTATCCTCTCTCAGTCCACTCCCCTCACAGCACCCTTTCCCAACCATAGACTGTACTCAGACACAGGCTCGCAGACAGGCAGGAACAAAAGTACATTCACACGCACACTCAAAATATGCAAATCTTCACATTTGCTGCCGTTCATGCATAAACATGTTCATATGCAGCTGGGCGTCCCGGTGCCTGCAGCTACATAATGCTAGGCCTCAGAAGGGTTCGTGAGACGAAGAGCTGAAGTTGAGAGCTCTGCCTCCTGAATTATGCTGAGAATGAGCACCAAATGGAGTAATCTGGGGCTCACAGGACGAGCGCAGAGACGAACAGCAGCCATGAGGTTAGAGGCACACACGAAGCAATAGCTTTCTCATGCTCTGTCTTTCCCAGATCGTGCCTCCTTCTCTCATGAAAGACCCTTCCCAGGATCACCCCTAAGGGAAGGAGGCAGGATCTGGACAGCAGGCCTCATAACATGTCATGCTCAGGGTGAGCCCACTGATCGCATTACACAAGGGCCTCCTTGCATTTGTTGATGCCTCTCGGAACCACACTGAGTAATATGGAAGTCATCCATTTTGCATGTTCAGTATGTGTCTCTCCATGGTTCTGCTGCTCTTTCCGTGACTGACCAGGCAGTGGGAGAGAAGCAGAGACCAGGCTGTCAATCTCCCCAGCTCTTTCCTCTAAATCTGGTCCCTGTTGATGGGATGCTAATATGTGACCCGTTACCATACCCATCCTGGAAGGGGAGTTACTCCAGACAGAATTGTTCAGATTTCAGTTTCTGAATGCCCATAAACGTATGTGCTGTGAGAGTTCACAAACGTCTAAGTCTAAGAGCGCCTTGCTCCATCCACTTATTACCATTTGTTGTAGAGAAATCAGTAGTAGCAAACCTACTTATGCTTACCAGGATTCCTTTTGTGAATTCTTGACAGGAATGAATGTTGACATTTTTGGCCGTAAACGCAAGTTTACAGCAATGTGTTTTCTTTTGCTTATGATTTTTATATTCAATTAAATGTTATGTCCTCACTCTAGGACAGCTCAAAAAAATACGAAGAGAATCAAAAGTGTGTAAAGAGGTTTGCAGAGTCATTTGTAACTAATGTTCTGTCTACATAATTCACCAATCTCATTAGTTTACAAACTCCTCTAAGCCAAAAAGTGTCTAACTTTTAGTATAACAATGGAGGCGGAAGATGGCATTGTTAAAAAAATGTAAACCATGCTGTGAGCAAAAATGTAAACCATGCTGTGAGCAGTTTGAATACCAGGGCAGACTATATTTATGGTACCTCAACATTTACAACTGTTTATTATTACACATTGTACTCGTTGATATTCCATCCACTCGACAAAGAATAATAAATGGCTAGTTTAAGACTTTCAGTCAAAATGCGTTACAAATAAAACATTTGATCTTGCCAATGGAAATAATGACTTCTTTTGTTTTTGAGTAATCTAGACTCAACGTGATAGATTTTCTCGGCGTGAGGCCAGCGGGCAAAGAACATAGGTAATTGGATATACTGAACAATCGTGATTAGATATTTCTTAAATGCGATAATTACAAAATGGCTGCCAATATATTTTAAGACACATTAGTCCTAATAAAAACTGCATCTTCTCCATCATCGTGCTGCTCTCTAGCACTTCTGAGAGGCGCGTATCCTACTCCCATATGTCCATCAATACCTCAGTTAAATCATAAACAAAATCGAGTATATTTCTAAAGCTTCACTGCTGAAAGACATCCGTTTTTGACCACCAAATTTCTATCACAGGTTAAGGGAAACTTTCACTATGCACCAACATTAACAGTGTGGTGTTCGTCATATAGAAAAGAGATTATCAGTTTATAGGGTAGTCTGGTATTTTAACAATCACCACATTGCTTGTTGTTATAACACAGTTTGCTATCATGTCGAATATAAAGAAGTGCAGGCATATTGAGGTGTGAAGAGGCCAGCGGCGGTCGGCACAAGTAAACGAGGTGGGGTGGTGGGGCATGGGCGGGCGGGGTCGGAGGGGGGAAGTTGACAGACGACGAATAGGTATAATTAAATAAATAATTAATACCTATTCCGTCGTCTGTCAGCTTCCCCCCCGCCGCACCCTGCCCCACCCCACTGCGCTTACCTGTGCCGGCCGCCGCTGGAAGAGGCAACTAGATGGCTCAGTCATTTTTAGGGTTTCTTCATTTTCTTTTCATCTTTAGTAGATAATGCTTGCCCCACCCACTTATACCACTCTTACCAAATGTCATAAAGCACTAGGCATTCCCAGCATCCCGATTTGATGCAAATGCTGCTCTGGGGCTCGGCACTCCACCACCACTACCAAGGTTACCAGAGTGCGACTGAGGAGGCACCAGTGTAGACAACTTTCGACTCAATCGCTGAAATGAGGTGGTAAGATGGGGTTGCTCATCTGGGGAGGTCCTTTGTAATTCTAGTGAGTGTTGTCCTTCTGCAGTCTGCAGTCAAAAAAACTCCAAAGCTCAGTATTTTATCTGAATGATCCTTGAAGAGCAGAGCATGTTGTGATATATCTTGACTTTTCTCCTAGCTCATGTTGAGACTAGCCATTATTTAAATCAAGCTTTGAAAAAACTGTTGATTCATTGAGACAATTTTTTATGTCTTTGAGGGTCCCCTCTCTCTCTCTCAATAATGCTATCGGCTAACAAGATATCTACACAAATTCTGATCTTGTTTGAATCCTTCTTCAGCAGGGTGACAATTTGGGGACAACCAAGGAGCTACACATGGTGACCAATTTAATTATGTCTTGTTGTATCACAAATGTTATGCAAGTGGACTGGAACCTGACTGCTTCTGGGTCATTGACTGGACAACGTCATTAATGCAGTGTGTAATTTGGGTGCTTAACTTCGCTAAACATTCAAATCAGTTGTTAATTTCCCTAGAATGTGATGCTGAGTTGAGACATGAAAAGGCATTACAATTAGGTCCAGGAGTTGAGCTGTTATGCTGCTTAAGAGACAACACATGAGTATTTCAGCTCGGATTACATGGTCTGCTGTATTGTATGCAGGTTCATAAATTACATTTCCTTGATTTTTTCTAGATTTTCCACAAGGTGACAAGGACCCCAATTTGAAACATCAACATTGTGGGATGACTACACAGATTCACTGGCCTCTTCACATACTCTTACACACACATTGTATCACACATTGTGCCACAGTTTGCTTCAGGACTGTTAGCGCCAAGACACCGCTTGGTATTCATGCGCTGTATGAATTTTAATAACATACCATAACAGTTGAGGATGAATGAGCCAGTGTGTTGTCCAAATCTCAATGCCACCAAAGTCTAGATGTCCTTTCTCTACAGATTATTCAGTGGTTCACTTCCAGCTGTATTTAATGCATTTATCATCATCTTTAGTTGTACTGATGTGCTTCTGACAGGTGACGAGTTAGGGGAAGCCAATTTACCAATTGCCTTACATTTGCCTGTTTTATCTATAAATTCTCATCTGTTAAGACGTTTTTTCTGTTGTTGGTGCTTGACTTCCATATCCTGGCAAAATTATTGTTTTGCTACATGGGCAAATCCAAAGGCCCAATGGAAGGTGTAGCCACATCTATTTCTTTATTTCTTTTTGAGTTTTATATAGCACTAGCTAGATCCAAGGGTATCAGAGCGCTCTTCATATGTTATGAGTAAGTTTTGAGTACAATTGGAGAATTGGGTAGGTAAACAGTCATAGAGAGAAATATAGGACAATAAAAGCAGTACGGTAGTCAAGGTGGACACAATAGAAAATAACAATGTAGCAATTAGATAATGGGCCCAGAGACAGATTAGAGACTGCAGTATTCAAGCGACCAACCCGACGGATCTTGTCAAAGGGGGCTGGATCTATGGGAAACGTGGATCAGCTTGTGTTCCTGTTGAAGTAGTTGTTGGGTAGTAGAGAGTTGAGGTGCCGTTTGAAGCAAGAGAAGGAGAGGTTGTCGTGGAGGTCTTTAGGGAGTTAGTTCCAACTCTTAGTAGCGTTAGCTGAGAAGGAGCATGCCTGGGATGACTTCTTATCTTTGGAGGTATCAGACGGAGTGAGTTGGAGCTTCTCAGTGCCCGGCCTCTTCCTGCTCTCAATAGTTTGTCTTCTAGGTAATTGTGGTTCTTTGTATGCAGGGCTTTGTGGGTGATACATGCTGTTTGTAGATGCACCTTCCTTCAATGGGGAGTCAATTGAGACTCTTGAGGACAGGTGTGATGTGGTCAAACCATTTAATTCTGGTGATGAGCCTGCCAGCTGCATTGAGAATTGTTCTTAGGGGCGCCAGGTGGCTTTTAGTGGTTCCTGTGAGGATGGCGTTGTCGTAGTCAAGTTCCGAGAGGACTAGTGATTGTACTACCATCTTATGATTATCAGGAGGAATGAACGGTTTGAATTTCTTGAGATGTTTCAGTGAGTAGAGTGCTCCTGTGGCTGTGTTATTGATATGCTTCTTCATTGACATGTTTTTCTCCAGGTTGATACCCAAGGATTTAACAGAGGTAGACAGTGAGGGAGGGGGGTTTTTGCGCATCCAGAATTTTGAGCCATTCTTGGATTAGTAGTAGTTCAGCATTGTTGGGGTTCAGCTTAAGGTGGTTGGTGTTTAGCCATGTTTGTATCTTGATTAGTGTGGCAGTAGGATGTCGGATGTCGCTGGGTGATTTTATTCTGTAATACAGTTGCGTGTTATTAGCATAAAGGTGATATTTGATCCCAGCTTGGTTCAGAATAACTGTGAAGGGTTCCATACAATGATTGAAAAGGGCTGGAGAGAGGATAGAGCCTTGAGCTACTCCATGTGGTACTAGAGCAGGCTTCAAGAGACAGTTTTTGATTTTTATTTGTTGAGAGCGATGTTGCAGATAGGATGTGACCCATCTCAGGATGTCTGTAGCAGAGTATTTCTCTTTAATTGCAGTTTGTAATTTACATTTGTTTTTGCCACTTCCTGACATTTGCATAACCTGCCCCAGTGTTCTTTTGTGCCCCATTTCCATGTCCACAGAACAGGTGTGTGCTTTTGCTTTGGTGCAAGCCATCTGCAGGATTTTCAAAGCTCTAAAGGCTCTTTCAATAGTTCCTTGCTGATGTAAGTGGAATGGCATCACTTAGTGATTTTTAATTGAATAATTTCTTTTTTATTAAAGTTATCAAATTTCACACTGAGTGACAACTTCCCGAAGATGTTTTGCACATTCTTCCATCAATTCATCAATTCCCTGACATGCCATGTTTAATGTATATCTTTTGCAGTCTATGGGCCTGATTCACAAAGGTAAAGTGAGACAAAAGTCTAACTTTATGACTTTTGGTATTCACAAAGGGCATTTACTACTTGTAAATGCTTTTTGTGAATACCAAAAGTTGAATTTTATGACTTTCAGTTTTCACAAATGGCATTTACGAGTAGTAAATGCTCTTTGTGAATACCGAAAGTCGTAAAGTTAGACTATCGTCTCATCTGATCATAGTGAATTGGGCCCTATATTTTGCTTCAGGTCAAACCACTCATCAAGGCAGGTCAAAAATCCTTTGAAAATCTGGATCTTTTCTGTGAGAAATACCATGATGAAGTCTTATACATCCTCACACCCCAGATTTAATACAAGGCCTCTTACTTGTTCATCAGTGTGTTTTTGCATGTAGCACTAAGGTAGTGCTCAAAACACCTATGCTACTTCTCCAATGCAGGCTAAGGATCCGTGAGTCAGACATATCAAACGGTGGTGGCAATCGAAATTAAGAAATTGATAAATCTGCTTCTTCTACTTTGAGAATCACCATTATAGTAGAGAAAATATTAACAGTTTGGATAAAACCCTTTATTTCTACTTTGGGAAACACTATTAGACTATAGTAAGTAGTAATAATTTCCTCAATAGATATCTTGCCTTTATCACTCAAATCAAATCAAAATATGCTTTATTCGATTTTAGCCATTAAAATCACAAAAGCGACCAGATAAAATACAGATATACACATATTACACAGTTCATTTGATAAAAACAATGCTAAACTGAACATATTAATACATTTAAGGACAGGGCAACCCTACAGCTAATAGTACAGACAAATTCATTTACATAAAAATGTTAGCTATTTATTCTTTTCCTTGCTTTCAAGATGTTCTTTAGAAAGCCGGCCATAACACCAATACAATAAACGCTATCCAGCAGCTGCAGATATAAAAAGGCGGGACGGCATTGCCTCCATCCCCCCACCTTTAATAGGGGCATAATCCATCTTAATCTTTCCTTGCAATAGTATTTACAAAATAAAATCGCGTGGATAGTGGTTTGAGGGGAAGTGTTGTCACAGGGGCAGGGGCTAAGATTACTAGACCAATCATTCATCCTTGGATAACTAATTAAACGGTGAAAGATGCCAAACCTAAAACGTGTTAAAAGATATCTATCATATCCCCCAGTACAACATAAAAGGTACGGTTGGAATTCATAAGTAATCAAAGTCATTTGATGTTGGACTACCATACATTTATTCATCTCAGCGGCCATTCTAAGCGACTCAAGATGGGACATGCAAATTACTTTAAAATCCTTCCTTGGTATAGAATTCATTGACTCTGGGGAGGTGTAATATTCTTGATGCCCCAAATCAAACATGAAATTCTTAACATATTTCAACCAAGTAATCTTACTTGCATGATCCAAATTCATTGAGTCCTTGATGATTTCCCTGTTTAGGCCAATAAAGCTGGTGGTCCAAACACGGTGCCAGAGAAGCATCGGTTGTACTTTAATCACGTATGTAATATAGGAAATACCCAACTCACTATGACAGTTAAAAACTGGGGAACTAACAGGTACTGCTAAAATATACCTTAAAAAAGCATTTTCCACACGTTGTATAGAAGATACGTCATAAAAACCCCAAACTCCCGCCCCAAATGTCGCAATGCTCACGCATTTTGCTTGATAGATCTTTAGAAGGATCCCCGGAGGTCTTTTGCCCATTTTCCTCGAGAAATTTACCACGGCCACTGTCGACTTCATAGAGAGAAGGCTCCTCGCCTTAACTGCCGGCCCCCATGAACCTGACTGCTCAAACACGACACCCAAGTATGTAAAAATGTTGGTGGAGGCAACCCTGCTATCTCCCAAAAGGAGACTTCTGCATTTTTTCCTCCCCCGCCCACAGGTCATAATAAAAGTTTTTGGGGGATTTAATTTAAGCCCCAGATCATCCATAAAACTGGTGTACGAAGCAAGCGCCTTCTGCAGGCCAATCTGCGTGAGGGCCATGAGTACTGCGTCGTCTGCGTAGAGAAGGGAGACAATCGGACGTTTGTTTACATAAGGCGGGTCTCTAGCCTTTCCTGCCAGTTCCTGTTCCAAAGAGTTTGTATATAAGGTGAACAGGAACGGCGCCAAGACACAGCCTTGTCTCACTCCCCTCTCCACTTTAAACGACGCAGTATACTCCCCTTTGATTCCATACCGCACCTTAGCGGTGGCCCTTGAGTATAGTTGTCTTAGGAACTGGACCAAAACCTGATCGACCTTCAAGTCCGCCAGAATGTCCCATAATTTGCTGTGAATAACACAGTCAAAGGCGGCTGTGAGGTCTACAAATGCTATGTAAAATTTTCCTTGCTTTGCCTGGGTGTATTTTCCTATCAAGATACTTAAATTTAAAACCTGCTCATTTGTTCCGAGGCCCTCTCTAAAACCATATTGGACGTCACTTAAAATATTGTTCTCCTCTGCCCAGGTCTGCAGTCTGACTAGGACTATCCTTCCTGCTACCTTCATCAGGGAGTCGAGTAGGGATATCGGGCGATAACATGCTGGATTTTTCCTATTCCCTTTTTTACGGATTCGGACCAGGTTTTAATAAAACCCTTCTTGCAGCAAGCTTGGAGAATCCGTGTTATTAGGGGGGACCATAATGAAGGTGTTAACTTGAACAGGTCAATAGGGATCCCGTCATTGCCGGGAGCCTTACCACCCTTGCTTGCGTTAATCGCCCCAATAACCTCTTCGTGATTAAAATGAAGTTCAATTGGCAAAAAAGTGAAAAGATCTCCCCCCTGACTTTTCGCAGTGTCCGTGGTGCTATCTGCACTATCCTGTAATTTATACACGTTTGAGAAGAAATCTATCCGTTTTCTCGTCAATTGCGACCACTAATGTCGCAACGTCAGATTTAGTAAAGAACGGTGCATTTACTGCCCTCCAGAATGATGAGCTATCTTTGCTCAGGGATGCTTCATGAAGAGCGTCTCAAGCTAGATCTTTTAACTCTTTCTTTCTGGACTTTCTAGCCAAATTGTACGTCCTTCTACATTCTCGAATTTCCTCCTGATCTCTCACGGCCCTATGTAAAGCCTCTTTAAGTCGTGTATATGTTTTTGTACAATACGAATCAAACCACCCGTTTTTACAGGATCGTGTACCCTTCTTTTCCACTGTTAACAGATTTTGGATAATCCTGGTGATTTCGGAGAAAGCCCACAAAATATTATCATGGGAAGTAGTTTCCCCCAGACACGTTAAAATTAAATCTTAAGCCATTGTTATAATTTGCTTGTTCAATTCAGCCGGGTTGTGGCTGGACCAACGTAAGGTATATCCATTGTGACGCGCAAGTGAAATGTTTTTGGTCCATGCCAATTGGTTTATTGAATGTAATTCAACAACAGTAGGCAGACAAATGTTAATACTCAAGGGCAGGTGGTCGCTCAGTACATTTGAATGTATTTTATAATTTGCAAAAAAATTAGCATAACGGTTAGGGCAATTATAAAATCTATTGTGGATCGTAGTCCCCTACCAATAAAGGTATAATCAAACTCCACATTCGGGAAGCACAGACAGTTGGCAAACCCAAGATCATGTGAGAACAAAATTTCATTCATTGAGCATCTCCCCCCTGGCAGTGTGCTCAAAGTGAGTCGGAAATACATCCTCTTCTACCTCCATCCCACAGATCCCCAGCCCAGCTTGCTGGCACAAATTGACATTAAAATCCCCTCCCCAGACAATTATCATTTCTGTACTAGTATTTGGCCTTAGTTTACCTAGGTCCTCGCTTAACTGTTTTAAAATGGGCCCCAATTGACCCTTTTCTGCGTTGTTATAAAAGTTAACGACAGCCAGGGTATAGCTAGAGTCTATGCAAATTAATATTATTTGGTAAAGATTGTCAGATTTTATCACTTCAATCTTTAATACACTCAACAGATTAGAAATATACACACATATCCCTCCTTTTGGCCTCCTGTGTATTGAGTGAATTGCAGGGGTATGGTAGGTCTTAAATCCATTCAAATGGACTTCATCTATCACCCATGTAGACATAGGATATCAAATTTATCAATAAACTCAAACCATGTTAGGTTGTTAACTTTGTTACGTAAACCTGCTATATTCCAGAATAGAACACTTACTTTTTTAGGGGAATTTAATCCACGGACCGATTCTGTCTGATGGCTTAATTCATGACTAGAATTCTCGGTCGGTGTAGGATTACTTGGCATACTTTGATCTAAAATATCCCTAATCACAGGGTCTAGCCCAGGAGCTTCTCCCTCTTTGGTCATATTGACCATCGGATCCATGCTCGGAAAATCGTTACTGCATGCATGGATTTTCCTGTTTACCAACTCCTTTGCTATATTGCTCTCTTCTTTTAGACTAGGTAGTCAGTCATTTGCATCCAATGATTGGAGAGGACCGAATCTATTTGCCACCTCCAGGTTATAGGAGAGAAAGCCGATGGGCTGAATAGGGGACTGTGTTCCTTCTTTTCGGGTTAAAAATTTAGATTGATAAAAATAGCCCAGAGGCAGAACATTAATACCTGAGTCAGTAACATTTCTGTTCCTGGTTCTAATTAGAATTTCCCTTACCAAGGAAGGAACACCGAAAGAAAGAACAACACAATCTCCCTTAAAACCTTTCATACTATTACCAACCCAGGGTACACGTCTAACCATTTTAAATTCTCTAAACATTTCCCTGGTCAGTCCAGTTCTATTCCCTAAGCAATGAATGGCTTTGTTTCGCAGTGATATCCATGTCTCATCTTCCCCTGGCCGGGGGGCGGGGACGTTAGCTAAAATCAGGGTGAAGGGGGTAGCTGCTGGGGGTAAATTAAAACTGGGGGGACTACATAGTCTGTCATGTGTATCAAAGTTAATAGATCGATTTGTTATAGGTGGCTCGTGTTCATATCTCGCCCCCATATGTATTTCTGACCCTTCCTTATCTTTATTGTCAGATGCTTCGGGGGAATTAGGTTTTACACCCTGTGTTACTTTTGATGAACTTGGAGGGTCCGTTTTACAAATGTTCCCCATATGCATTATTAGGCTCTGGTTTCTTACAACTTTCTCCAGACCTAATTCAATTTTTTCTAATCTACCTTCCAGAGAGCTGATAGACTGTTTCACGTACTCTGATAAGTCCGTGATCAATTTAAACAGTTTCTCATTTTCGTTATCGGCACAATTACCTTTGTTTTCTAATCGGGGTTCAGTTATTTTGCCCTTTTGGGTCTGACCCTTACCTTTTTTCCATTGCTGTTTTTTCGGGTTAGTTTTAGATGATCTGTTCTCGGGGGGGGCAGGGTATATCTCGAGGCGAACTATCCAGTAACTCGGCTGGTCTTGGGTTACAAGGTCTTTTTGATGGAGGTGATGTTTCAGCATCCAGCTCGCTAATAGAGATATCATCGGCATTTATTTGGATGCACCCATTATTTAATAGCTCTGGGTTTGAAGTTCCTGGGAAGCGAGCTTCGTCTGTCGCTATTTCAGGTGGCGATGATTCCTTGCTTTTACTAAGTAACCCCTGTGCATCTATATTTAGAGATTCTTCCACACAGGATATCTGTTTTTCTATAGCACCTACAGCCCCCGTAAGGTAATTAAGCAGGGTCATTTTAGCTTCTTTAGGCTTGCTAGAGTGTTTCGCGGTAGTGTCCGCTGTTAATTTTCTTTTCCCCATGTTAATTCCAGACTCAGCAAGGTACTACTTGGATAAAAACGTTACAGAAGGAATGCCCCTTTTGCCGATCACTTAATAATTATATGAATTACCAGTAACACACAAGAAATAATAAGTAAAAGAGTCAACTTATAGTCAATGGCAGTACTTGCCCCAGAGATAGCGTTGATCTGGACAATTCGAAATCAAACTCAATGAGGTGGCCCAGCCCAACCTCATCCAGCCTCTGACGGGCTCGGACGGGCCCGCCCTTGGCCCAGGCACGCCCGCGCGCGTCCCGCGCTGCGGGAGCCCTTGGCAGTCTTTATGCGCCTCCGGGCACTAGGGTATGACGATGGCGCCTCCTGGCGCTTAGCCTTTTGGGTGATGTAGTCCTTCCCCCAGGCAACAATGGCGTGCAGTAGATGCGGCGAAGCTGGGCCCACGGTGAGAAAAGGAGTCGTGTACCTTAGACCCCCCAGCGAGGGTAAAGTGCAGCGTGCAGCGTGCCTCTAGTCTTGTGCAAATGATGTTCGTTACTGAAAGGGCGTCCCGCGCTGCAGGAGCCCTGGGCAGTCTTTATGCGCCTCCGGACGCTAGGGTATGACGATGGCGCCTCCTGGCGCTTAGCCTTTTCGGTGATGTAGTCCTTCCCCCAGGCAACAATGGCGTGCAGTAGATGCGGCGAAGCTGGGCCCACGGTGAGAAAAGGAGTCGTGTACCTTAGACCCCCCAGCGAGGGTAAAGTGCAGTGTGCAGCGTGCCTCTAGTCTTGTGCAAATGATGCTCGGTACTGAAAGGGCGTCCCGCGCTGCGGGAGCCCTGGGCAGTCTTTATGCGCCTCCGGGCGCTAGGGTATGATGATGGCGCCTCCTGGCGCTTAGCCTTTTGGGTGATGTAGTCCTTCCCCAGGCAACAATGGCGTGCAGTAGATGCGGCGAAGCTGGGCCCACGGTGAGAAAAGGAGTCGTGTACCTTAGACCCCCCAGCGAGGGTAAAGTGCAGCGTGCAGCGTGCCTCTAGTCTTGTGCAAATGATGCTCGGTACTGAAAGGGCGTCCCCTTTATCACTCACACAGGGACTGATTCACAAAGGGCCTCTGCACTCATGGAGGAGGCCCCGCAGTCGTGGGGGAGACTCTGCACTTGAGTGAAATCTCTGCAATGAGAATTCAGGCACCCAGTGTACACTGAGTATTTTTCAGTAATAACTTGAAGACCATGTGTAAATTCCCACAAACGTGACTCATGAAGTGCATAATGAATTGATTGCACAGCTGTGTTTTCTTTACTGTTGCATTTTATTAGCTAACTGCATTTCCTAACATTTGATCTCTGTCACTCGTTATTTTTGAGTGTTCATGTCTTACATGTTCTCTATATGGCCACTGCAATTGTTTGTTATGGGCTTATGTCTGACTTAAATACGTACACTTGAATCTCACTGTATCTCCTAAGATTATGCTTTTTTTAATGTGCAGACAGGAACTGTCTCAATTGATTGTCCCTGTGTCTTCGTCATGGATCAGGCTCCCAGCAGGTGTTCAAAGCTTCTAAACCAGGCACACTCATTGGTGAGGGGTTTAATCTTAGTGATAGCAACCTATTCACTTAATTTGCCAGCCACACTCTACTGAGCATTATTTCTGTTTCATCTCTGCTGCACTGTGCCACCGTGGACTGCTCTTTGTTGTACTGCTGTGTCTTCAGTCGTCCTCCTTCAGTTGCACCAAATTACATTGTCAGTTCTCTTTGTCCTTCACAGGGAAATAGCTACAATGACCTCAATGGGCACAGCAGCAGTCAGAAGGGCAACATGATGAATCAGCTGTTAGAAATTCTTTGAGTTCAGACTTCCTTGCTGCCAGCTGTTCCTGCTATTCTGGGTTTCTGGAGACAAGAGTGATGTCTTCTAGTAGTTTTCATTCTAAATATTTATTGTCCTATTTCGAAAACATATTATATGGCATATGTGTGTTGAGTGCTGATCCCTGCACATTGCCATTCTTATTCCTCCTGAGCAAATAAGCCTTCTTTTATCACCCATAGGACTAACATTCCTCCAGCAGTTTGCATCCTGACTGGATATCGTTGGGCAAGACTTGATTTCAATCAGGACACTAGAACGTGACATTTCCTTCACAGCTGTAGCCTTGGGTTCTGGTTCCCATGTCTCTTGCCTTCTCCATTTGATAATTCCTAGGACGCTTAACATTGTATTCATTCTACAAGTATACCCATATACATTTCTAAATAGGAGGGAGGGTACATCCACCAATTTTTGGCAGATGTCCCACATCCACCAAACTCTGAATGGCCTGCTAATTCTTGTTCTCTTTTGTGAGATCTCTCATCTGTACACAGGATAAAACATAAGCACCCTTTTAAGCCATGTTAAAGTATACTGTTTTAGTGCATCATGCCGCAATTGAAATTTGATCAAATATTTTGTTTATGATCTGTGAGGAATTTAGATGTTTATCAGTGAGAATGAAAAATATCATAATAATTGTATTCTGTAATTTTTATTGGTTTTATAGACAATTGTGTAATAATCATAACATTTACTAGTACTACTACTACTTCTACTACTCTGTGGAATCTCCCACTTATATACAGGGTATTACATAGGCCCCCTTTTGAGCCACAGGAGAAGTTGATTTGAGATTCTTCCCATACATTTGGCCTTTTTGATTACAACTGCATCATCATGAAGAAGGGATCTTTGGGTCCTTCTGTGTACAAAATCTTTCTTGGATGTGTTGCCACACGGGATGCTTCTTCATCCAGACCAGGGGTTCTGTCACATTGTTAACCAGCTGTCCAGCATGAGAAATGGAATTCTGAAATCAGTTCATTCTCACACCTCATAACATTCCCAACTCTCTGAAATATAAGAGGTAGGAACATGAGCCGGTGGGAAAGGAATATGGGATGAGAAGAGAGAGAGAGTGAGAGAGAGAAATGGGATCATCAGCCAGGTGGGTGCCCTGCCTTGTGACATTAAGCTTCCTCTGATTACGAGAAGTCAAAGGATAGCACCTCAATGTAAAATGTAGTAAACACACAGATTTCATTTAGCCCACAAACATATATATTTCTATTAAGCTGTTAGAATATATATGCTGTTTAGTTTGACATCACATACTCACATAAGCCAATTTGCCTATCTGACAGTCTCTCGTGACATAATAACTGTGCTTATTATAACCACAATGGTTAAAAATAAGCACATTTTGAATGTTCCAACTCCCATTGTCTAATGTTCCTTTTACAATATCTTGCTTTGTAGCTAAGTGAATATTTTTTGATTTATTGGTGATTTTCCTGTTGGATCAAGGGAATCGAGTTCCAAATATTGTTCTTCATTTTGTTGCAGGTGATCCTGTTTCATCACAGGTTTGATTAAATGCAAAAATACTTGATAATGCACTGGAGTTTCACATATCAAACTGGCTTCACCCATTTCAGGTAGGTGCTTATCCTTTAAATAAAAGTCTGATTTCTCTTTGCACTTGCATCATTATATTTAAGTCCTCTGGCTTATTGGGTCACGGCATATTCAGATTCTTTCTGTTTTACAGATAGATTACTAGTCACAGATTCAATGATAGCTACTCAACTAGCCTCTAGTTTTTCTGTTCGCTTTACAAATCATGGTTTTTGCAGGTATCAGGATACCGCGGAGACTACTGTGGAAGATTCGGATTGTAGTAAGGGGAATTCAAAATGTGGAACTGACCTGAGAGTAAGCATTTTCCACTGGTGAAGTATCTCACTTGAAGTGCTTTTTATGCATCTGATTCTTTCTCTGGATCTCAATTGCCAAACTAAGCTGTGTGGCACTTGGTTGTAGTACATATACCATCACGCCCCAGGATGGCCAACAAGATCCTACTAGTCTCTAAGGAGCTCAAGCTGTGGTCCTTGAGATGCTCTCAAGAACTTGCCCCTCTTGCAAGAGATCAAGCTGCAGCCTTCATTCTGCCGAATCCTACTGATGTTGTTCATACTACAACTCTGACATTGACAGTAAAAGGATGGACAAATGTTATTGCTTCAGCCTAGTAACAAGCATCACAGTTTTGGTCTAAAGTGGCCTCTGCTTTTGAAATGTCCAATGAAATCATCCTGCCATCCCTTTTTCCTTTCCCATCCTTGGGAGAGAAGCAGACCAAGCACACACTGGATGTGAGGCACACAATTCTTTGAACGGTCGAATGCATCCAGAAGGTTTGAACATTTGTTTGTAATGTTTGCTGGTCAGGATCACAAGGCTTCATATATGCCAGTCAGCAGGTGGATCTACTCCACCATTGCACTTGCATGCTTCTAGGCTGAGGCGGCTTTGCCTTCTGGAATTCAGGGTCATTGCAGAAGACAGATGACAGCCTCTTGGCCTGAGATGCATAGAGTTTCACTGAGATTTCCAGAGATGGTACCTGTTCCTCTCACCATGCCTTTATGCCACACTATCAGATTCATAGTCTGGAAAGGACAGACAACTCTCTAGTGTTAGAACCCCCCAGTATAATCTTATTTAATTATTTAAAAAAACAATAATAAATAATCACTTGGTGTTCCATTATGGATATTTTTAGTGTGTTGTTTCTTGGTAACACTGAAGGATGTATACTGCTATGATACGCCTTATAGATATGAATATTATGAAAAACAGGGATTTGGAGGTACTGCTCAAATTTCTATTCCCAGTCATGACAGCACACATCCCACCCTTCATCTGTATTACAGCACACATCCCACCCTTCATCTATAGATCCTCTGGTGCTGGCTTTTATAAGATCAGGAGGATGTTGGGTGGCATGCCATGCATCCTTAGCATACTTTAGGAAGTCCCTGTTTCAGAGTTAGGGTTCACCTACTGAGAATGACAAACACTAGGAGTAATAAAGGTTATCTGTAAGTAGTGCAAGCATATTCACAAACTGGAAACAATTTCTGCTGTATAACGTTCTACTAAATGTGAAGAAAATGAAATTGTTAAATATGCTTTCAATTACAGCACATATACTGAAACCTGTAGTGCGACCCTTAAAGGAGGTGTAGTTCATGACTTGAAGTTAAGAAAGCTTGGTTTGTAATAAGGCAGTTCTGGACCTTCTTATCTCCTTATTAATTTTTCTTAAAAGCAAACATACCAAACAATTTTCAAGATGAATAAAAAACAAAAGCTACTCACTAAGCACTTTGCTGGCTGCCGAGACCAAATCATAGGTTTTTGAATCATCGTAAATGATCCGTACCAGAAATTGCCCTTCTTCATCTAGCTGTGCTTCTCTCCTAGGAATGAAAGATGGAAGCTGTTATAGAACACACATTGACAGATTTTTTAAATCTCAAAATATACTTTGAAACAATTCCAAGCATATAGTTACATTAGTTTCCGTTTTTGGTAGGTATTAGGATCCAGTGGTGGCTGCTGCCACTAAACCTTGGTGGGTAGCGCGGGGTGGGGGGATTAGAAGGGAAATAATAATTTTTAATAAAAGATTTTACCTGCAGCTCCAGGATGCCTCCTCGATGCTTCTCTGCTCCAGCCACCTCAGAGCTCTTCTGCTCCCCTCCCCACACAATTCAGACACTGCTCTCATGCATGAGAGAAGTGCAGGGATTGGTCTGAGAGGGCTGAAATGCTGCTCATTTAGGGACAGGGAGCCTGTGACTTTTCTCCCACCCAGCCGTGCAAGACAGCTGGGTTGGTTAAATGTAAGTGCACATGTCGGTTTGGCCGTCCTAAGGCAGCCGGCAAAACTGACATACACACTTACAGTGCACCTGCCACTTCTCCTCCCTGGGCCTGGCTGCTGCTGATGCACAGCACGGTCCACCCCTCCCTAGACTCTGCGAACTCGGCTGAGTAAGTGAAAAATGAAATGATAATAAAATAGTTTTATAATCATTTTATTTTTCATTTGCAGTTTTCGGCAGTGGGGCGACGCTCCTCTGCCATAATGGAGGAGCCGCCACTGTTAGGATCGCATCTGACCCACTAAAGACCATCATTCATAAACTGTTAATGCACAAATTCCAAATTGAAGCACTCTTTTAATATTTTAAACTAGGAAGGTATAAAGAGGAAGTTGGCTGCATCTTACATTTTATTCGGATTGTACATTCTGTTTTTTTAAATACTTACACAGTCTAAGGTAGAAGTGAAATAAACAAAGCACCTGTCGGAACTGTGGGGAAGTTGTGCTGGTTGCATGAGTATGCAGTGAAATAGCAGCTATGTGTACTCTCTGGGAATGATCAAACTCTGCCTTCTGCCCTTGCGCATCCAGTTATACATCCTAGAGATTATTAGTGTCCTGTTAGACCTGACAGCCTTAGCACGGTACTCTCTAAGACTTTTTGACTTAATTCCCTATTTTTGCTGAAATCGTTTTTGCTGGTATTAGGACTCTGTTCACATTACCTCTGCTAACCAGTGGTAACGTGCTTGTGTTCTCTCCTTAAAACATGCTAAAACTGACCTACGCATAATTGGCACATTTAATCTAGTGGATAGCAGCACCCATTGTGCCACCTACTAAAGTCGCACTTTAAAAGATGTCTGAGGTCTGTCATTGCAGCTTGGATTTGCAGTTTTAAACTGTCATTTCGACCTAGCAAAATAAACCATTTGCCAGGCCTAAACGATCCTTTTTAATGCTTATAATTTTACCCAAGGTAGGCCCTAGCCACTTATAGGGCAGGGGCATGGTATTTAAAATGTAAGATGTGTATTTAGGTTGTATATGTCCTGACAGTAAAAAACTCCTAAAGTAATTGTCCACAGTCTATCTCTCCCATGAACTAACACTGGGTTACCTTATTAAACTTAATATGTGATAAATTCAGAATGAGAGCAGATAGAAAAATGCTTCTTCCACTCAAATGAATTATACTTTGCATTCCTCTTTAATGGAAAAGTTGGATTTTAAGTTACAATTCAGAAAATTCCAATTTTAGAAAGTTGGCATTTTTATGACTAAACCAAATGCGCCTCTCTGCTAGTATCCTGACTGTGAATGGTTCTCCTATAGTGTTTTGTATATTCCTTCTAGAAATGGGAAAGTGCCTTGGGTGTGGGGCAGGGTGTTGCTTTCCATAGCAAGATGTCCCGAGGGGATTGTACTCAGCCCTTGCTGAGCTTCAAAGGGTAGCCTCAGAGTTTGCCAACCCCTTCCTGACTTCTGAGGGCTGCCTGCCCTGCCACTGACAAATGCAGCTCACATCTAGGACGGCCTGCTCTTTGTTACCTTAAACAGTTTGGAGGCAAACCCAGAAAAGGGAGAAGGTTAGACAGAGGTGCATCCCCTATCCACAGGTTAGAACTGGGGATTAAAGTGGCACCTTCAGAACCTTTCATAAGAACACTCCTGGACTTGTGGAACATTCAGAAGGACTGCCTTGCTATCTGAAGAAGGAAGACTGGACCTGCTTGCCTTGAACCCAAGCACCCCAAAACTGACTTCATGGATCAGTTAGCTGACCTCCTGTTTGATCTACAAGGACACAACAAGCTTCCAGAGGCCTCCCTGCAACTGCCCAGCTGACCAGCACCAACTTGACCTGCCTGGACCTGCCTGAGTCCTGCAGCTGGCCTCTGCTCGAGAGAGTTCTGATCACTAAGAGGTGCCTGCCAGGTTGAGGACCCTTGGCTGGTATCCAAGTGTACTTCTCCTGCCTCAGAACTACAGGTCCTGAGGTTCAGGTGAAGGTCCAGGGGTTTTTGATCGCTTTGCGACCACAAACAGCCTTCTGCGTCGCCTGATGGCCATCCGTGGCGCCTGCCAATAACAATCTCCAGCGACAACCTGCTTTTCACATCCTCTCCGAAATCCAGCGTCAATGGCAAAAAGTCTGCTTCAACCAGCAATGCGAAGCACAAGCGATGACTGGCTCTTTGCGCCAAACAGCGTCTGTCCGCAATGCCCAACCTGATCCACTGCAGCTCCCCACATGGACTTGAACCCAGACAAGGTAAAATCTTCAACATGACAAACCTGGTCCCTGAATCCAACCTGCGCTCCACTGCAGCCAGTCTGAACTTGTAACTTTGACCTGGTCCAGCGCAACCAGGTAACCACAACTGACTGTTTGTCCTTTTTGGCGCTATTTTTCCTAGAAAGATTTGTAACTCTGGTTCTATAGCTCAGATCTTTGTCATGTTTGTGTCATTTCATTTTTTTAAATTACCTCTATTTTTCGAAATTGGTTTGGGATTTTTCTTGTGCTGTGTTCTCACTTTGGTATCGTTTGAGTGCTGCATAAATACTTTATACATCGCCTCTAAGTTAAGCCTGACTGCTTTTGTGCCAAGATACCAGAGGGTTGAGCGCAGGTTAATTTAGGGCCTTTTGTGGTTCATCCGGACTGTGTTTATTATTTCAGTGGGGCTTCCACCCCTCTAAAGTAATAGCCCAATTTCATAAGTCCCAATTGCAAAATTGGGATTTTGTTTAAAGGATCAATGATGAATACTCTTGAGTTTCCTAACGAGGAAAAACGGGCACAGTCTAAGCCATCTGACAGTATTTAAGTTGCATTGATGTATTTATTGCACCATCAAGATTGCTTTGTAACACTAAGTGCTTTGGGGGATGGAGAGAAGGGCAGTACAAAGGAAGGAGAGGAGACCGCAGTAAATTTGGAAACAGCTAGCCCCTGACATGATTGTGGGCTGTACCTGTGAATTTTACTTTAGGTTCTGCAGCTGCATTGTGGGGTTCAGTTAGTCCTATGCCATGCAGAAGAGTCTGGATGCACTAATCTGAGTAGGGCCCAAAAGTTCAAACTAGTAGAGACAGTCACGATTGGACCATTCCAAGCAGATACTTCGTTTTAGTCTGCATATTTCACCATCATTAATATGCAAACAAAAGGGCAATAACTATGATCATTTATGCCTCAAAATTAATTACACTAATATTAGTAGAAAATACAGCATAACAATCTTGAAATGCAGATACAAGTTGGAATCACCCATGTAGCATAATTCGGACCTAAATTTTGTGCCCACTTTTAACAACTTCTCAATGAAGAGTAAGCATTCAACGTTGTGGGCGAAGAGGAATAAAAGTCTCATGTGGCCAGCAGAGAGGCAGTAATTCACATACAAGACGTCCCTGCCCAGTAGTGTGATGCCAGGTTTTGAGTGACATTGCCCCGCTGGTCACTCAGAGCGTATAAGGAAAGCGTCACTTCAGATTCTAAAAATCAAGCTACAGGAATGTAAATTTGTGAGATGATAACGGTCAAGGTAACAGTGTTAGACTGCTTTACCACGGCTGGGACCATGCTAATCAAGGGAGATGTGGCAACATGCAGTTAAAACAGCATGTTTCACAATTCCAAACCTGCAAAATATGAAAAAGGAACCCAATTTCCCTGTGCAAACACCAAGGGCTTCATTACGATGGCAGTCTGACGAGCATCCAACCGTCATTGTATCAGCAAGGTGTCTGACCGACTACATGTCAGTCAGACACCTGCCCAATTACAATGCGACCGCCATGCAGGCAGTTGGAAAACTGCTGTTTTGCATTGCAGCTTGTGCTGCGGCCCTAGTATAGGGCTGCAGCACCAGCCACAATACAAAATACAAAAGAGCAGTTTTCAAACATCCATGCACCGTGTGCCAGGCACCAGGTGGTGCCTGGCACACAATGCATGGATGTTTGTGGGGGCACCACATGTGCCCCCCTGTGCCAATAGCGGAGGCCCACAAGGGCCCTGCCAGGGGCCCCCAAAGTCCAATTCCTTCTACCTTTAGATGGCAGTCGGACCACCATGTAAAAGCAGAGGGAAGAGGGACATCGTAATCCCTATGGCGGTTCCTCCGCAGGCACTGCCCTCATTATAGGAATTACGGTCAGACCGATGTTCTGAAAGGCTCTTTAAGCCTGTGGGAGGCGTTGGTCGGTCCCTCCGTCCGGTGGGGTCCGACCGACCACATCATAATGCGGCGGTCGGACCGCTATACTGGGTGGGCCCACCGACATAGTAATAAGGCCCCAAGTGTTATGTGGGGAAATACGAGCAGAAATTAACTGTGAGTCTTAGTTTAATTTTGTCTTTAATTAGAAGTCAAATCGGGTTAACATGTGCACCCAATTTCAGATTTTTTTGGGGACTCACTCTAGGTTACTTCAACTCCTGTAGAAAGGAAATGCTGAAACCTGATCAGGATCAACCAAAGGAATTTACTTCATCATCGGGATAGTACTGTGGAGAAAATTCACCAGATGGATTTTTCTCAAGATTTAGCATTTTTTCCAGAGATTACTGGATTTTCTGTTACCTCCAAACTATAAATCAAGTCTAAAGTTCTGTTATCATCTGTGGGTGTTTTTTCAAGTGTGCAGTGTTGTGCATATATTAAAGGAAAATGTATGTAATGGTCAGGCAGTGTTGTGGTCTGACAGGAAGAACTGTCTGATGCTATTGACGTGGAGATATACAGCACAGTGTCATAGATGTCTTCAATGAACATTGATTTAGCCTATAATACCACGCATGCATTTGAAATTAATTTACCCTCAAAACCTGCACCCTCCTATGTATTCCTGCACCTCATTTAGAGAATCAAGAAGGCAGTTTTACCAATGGTGGACCCACCACCAGCTTTTCTAGGGCGACAGCTGTTTTGGCACCAGGAAGGAAGCTGAGCACACAATTTTTAAGTGAGAAGATGTGCTATGTGAGCTTTGCAGACTTGTACAGAAAACCTTCAAATGTCCCTAACATGTGAGAGAAAAATGGCATAAAGCTCGTGTCAATTTTAATGTTGGTACTGCAAACATGTCCATGAGTATGTGTCAGTAATCTAATTTGTGAGAGCAGTTTCATCACTTTAAAACTTTATCCCATTCCTCCTCTCTCTGACTCATCCCAAACCTGACTAAAATGAATTCCTTAACATCCTTTTCAAATTTCTCCCTCCTTTTGATCTAATTCACCAAACTAACAAGCGCACATGTCTACTACTCCAAATAACAACTCACAACTTCCCTTTTCTAATTCACTTCAATTACTCTATCTCTACTCAAAACACTATTGAACACGAGACCTCACAAGCACAAACTTAACAAACCTATCACAATTAATCCACAAGGAATAAAGGAAGCATGTTATAATTGAGGCATTAATAATTTAGATAATCAATCACTTATATATGCATACTTTACAGTTATATCTTTTTCATAATCCTTTTAAGATAGGACTTTCCACCCCTCTGTCCCTTTCCTTTGTTCCCTTCCATAGACTGCTGAATCGACCTGGTTGACAGTTCTGACGGTTGATCAAGGAGCTGTGGAGAAATTGGGCATTGATGTTCTCTCTTAATAAACAGCTCAAGTTTTTTTGCGTATTTATTTCACTTGGATGCTGTTTGGATGTATAATTGTAACTCTGGTGATGAGGAAAGTTGCACGGGGGCAATTCAGACAACATCACCCCTAAGGAAGTAACTACTGCCCTCTAGTAATTAATCACCTTCTGTGGGTGCGCTTCAATTACCTTTTTACAAGCACAAGGAGTATATCATCCACTAATACCACACGATGTGAGGGGATTGGAGTCTGCTTCGTTACACATTTGCCGGAGTCCAGAGGTCGACAAACGCACCTTTTAGGCGGTGTTTCTCTGGTGAGACAAACGAGGGAAGATTCCCATTCTCAGAGTCTATTGGAATCGACCATGAGTCTCTCGAGCCACAAGTCCTGAAGAACTGAAGGAAATACGCAGGCGCTCATCAGCTTGTGGCTGTTAACTGTCAGCTCTTGAGCGGAGCCTGTTTCGGACTATGTTCTGTTACTGTCCCATGAATTTCTTCAAGGAAAAATGCAGGTGCTCCTCAGCTTGTGGGGGGAAAATGGCAGCGCTTGGGCAGAGCCTGTTTTGGACCATTTTCTGCTCCTGTCCTTTGAGTTTCTTCAAGGACAATAGAGGGGACAAGAAGGAGCAACCCTTGGGGCAGAGGCTGTTTCAGGCCATTTTCTGCTGCCGTGCCATGAGTCAGGAAGCCTGAGAGCAGGTGGGAAGTTCTTTTCAGCTCACACGCAGGCGATCTTCAGCTTATAGCGGCAGTGTCTACCACGAGTCTGAATTCTTTCAGACATACAGCAATCTGCCATCGCAGATGCTCATTGACTCGTGTCTCCACACTCCTTTCAGCAGATCGGATTGAAGGCTGAAAGAGGAACTGCACCTCTATTTATGGCGGACATAGAAGAATTATTCTCCAGCTCACTGTTCAACGCTACGTGTTGGAGACTATTCTTTCCTTAATGGAAATTTTTAATTGTTGTTTTGCAAATTTAATTGCTTTTCAATATTATTTAAGTGAGTATTATCAACTCTCTAAGTGTTATAGGTGTTGAACTATCAGGACATTTTGTTTCACATACAAGTAGTTCCTAGTAAGAAGATTACTCATTTCAAATCATATTATCCTCTTTCTACAGTACTACATTGTGCTTTTGAAGGAAACCATCTATTGAAAATACCATGGGTGCAGCTAGTACGGCTCACGAACCTCCATTTCTAGCTGACTAAGGTAAAACCAATATTACCCTGGAAACAATGGATTCAATTATTTGAATCCTATTTAATTGCGATAGGTGGTGACAAATTCTTCTCAGTCATAAAACAAGATATCCTGTTGCATAATTTAGAACTGGAGCGGAGGAAAATGTATGAGAATCTTCCTGAACTGGAAGAAAATGAATATGCTGCAGAGGATAGTGATGTATTTGAGGCTAGACTGAATAAATTGCAGGAACACTTTGGAGAAAAATAAATGTAGTATTAGAGAAACATCAGTTTTTTATTATGAACCAAGGTAAAGATGAGAAGGTAAACTGTATTGCGATATTGAAAAGGTTGGTTAACACCTATGAATTTGGTGGGTTGAAACTGAATCCCTCATAAGGGATCAACTAGTACGATGTACAAATAAATGGAACATTCAGGAGAAGCAATTAGCTGGTAATCCAGACTTTAAAGAAGCCATAGGCATAGCCAAAGAAGTGGAAGACACAGCTGAATATTTAAAACAAATGAAGTTACCTATAGAGAACCAGGTTGATATAATCAAAGAACAAGTCAAGAAAATTCTCTCCACAAATCCTACAGTCAGCAGCAAGGACAAGAATCCTTTAAAAAGTAATTGAAGTGTTTTTGATGTTGCAGCACCAGGCGTCTGGCTAATAATTTGAATAGTTCTGCTTAGAATGCAGTGTGTAGAAAGTGTAATAGAAGAGGACACTTTGCCCAAGTATGCAGAAATTGTGATCAAAAGACTGTAGTAAAATAGAAAACAATGAAGATGAACAAAGAAAGTTTGTTTTCCAGGTTGTTGAAGGGAATGAAAATTGAAAGTTACCTAAGTGTGAAATCATTCTTAACAACACAAAAATTTGTTTATGAAGATTCGTGTTCACCTTTCACATATATTCATAGTAACAGTTTTCATGAACATTTTTACAGTGGAACATATGTGTTGCAGCAACCTGACATAACTTCCATGGGCTATAACCTGGACCCCATTCTGTTATAAGGAATGGTTATGATGAAAATGTAATTTAAAGATAGAACCACAGAAGGGAAAGTCTACATTGCAAAAAGAGGATCTAATCTTCTAGGCTGGGAAACATCAAAGAGGTCTCGTTATCAAATTAGACCCAATCAGGACGAACCTGTGTTGCTAGTGGAAAGATAAGTGTGTGAAAATGAGATATGCAAAGAATTTCCTGACTTTTTTTCTGATGAGTTAGGACACTTAAAGAATTTTCAACATAGGATCATATTAAAAAATGGCCCTAGACCAGTAGTGCATAAATGTATACCTGTGCCTCTCATGATGAGGGAACCACTAATAAAGGAGTTTGAGAAGTTGACAGAACATGGTGTGATCGAACCAACAGAATGTGCATAATAGGTATCTCATATTGTATTAGCCTCCAAATCAAGAGGTACATCCATTCGGTTTTGCATAGATCTGAGAGACCTCAATGCTAATATATGGGTGGATCGTTACCCCATACCTAATATTAACTAAATGCTTGGTGTTATTGGTGACTTTAGTTTTTTTAGTGATACTTATCCTCTGCTTGCCACCAGATAGAACCCCGTTCAGAGTAAATCACATACCTCATTCATAACACCATTTGGAGGATACAGGTTTTGCAGAATGTCTTTTGGGCTAGCATCTGCTGCTGCAGTGTTTCAAACAGTAATGCAACACATTTTGAAAGGTATAAATAATGTATTATGTTTTCAAGATAATCTCATTTACAGAAATTCAAAACAAGAACATAATGAGGTACTCAGAAAGGTATTAAATGAATTACGAAGTGATGGGTTGACCTTGAAGAAGGAAAAATGTAAAACAGGAGTTACAGCTGTCAGTTATTTAGGTCATACGATATCAAAGAAATGAATTAAACACAAATATGATTTGGTAGAAGCCATCAAAAATACTCATTCACTTGAAAACAAGGACAAATTTAAATCCTTTGTGGGTACTACTCAAAGTTTGTAAAGAACTTTGCAGATCTTCCTGACCCACTGAGGAAACTCTTATAGAAGAATGAGAAATATGTCTGTATGTCTGGAATGAGTCATGTGAAGAAGCATTTTTAATACTAAAAAAAGAGATCACTAATGTGACTTATTTTGGGAATTTAGATGTAAAGAGAAACACTATACTTACCATGGATGCAAGTTTAAGAGGGATTGGTGCCACTCGTAGTCAAATTGCTGGTAACAAGGAAAATATAGTAGCATTTGTGTCAGTTGCATTAACTGATGCACAATCCAGATACTCTGTAGTGGAATGAGCAGCAGTCGCGTACCATTGGTGTCTTCATTTACAGCGAAGGGGGTAGAAAGAACTACACCTCGGATATCCAGATGGTTTTTGGGATTTGGAAGGCTTTAACTATCACATATATTATGTCCCTCGCGCAAAAAAGCTAAGCTAGCTGCAGATTTTTTATCTAGAATGCCTCTACCACAGGAGGGAGTAATGGAAGGTACACTTGAAGTAGTAGTAGCAGCCACATTTATAGACGGGCTGAACCCTGAAGAGTGGAAGGAGAAAATAAGGACTGATAGCACGTTGACCAAAGTAAAAGAAAGAGTAACACAGGTATGGCCTAAAAAAGTGTTCTGAATTGGAAGATGTAGTAAAGGATTCTTGGGAGGTTCATGAGGAATTCTATTTAGTGGAGGAAAGTGTGTATTGAGGAGACAAATTAATATCCCCAGATAGTCTGTATGACAAACTTATTGCTCTGGCTCGTGAGCATCATTTAGGATGTAGTTTAACCAAAAAAAGGGTGAACAAGCATTGGCATAGCCAATAGGTCTCGCCTTTGGGACCTTATAAGTGTTTAGCCATGCACCTGGACAGACTGTTCTCTTTTCCAAGGTGTAGACTGAGAGATGGCCATATTCCCTTCTCTGTCCTAATAATGAGCAGTCGAGGGGTAGAATTTGCCAGTGAGATTAGATATCAATCCCAAGCTACAAATAACTTGACCGCAAGCAATATTATAAGTAGTAATACTAGTTAGTGATGAGATTCAACCTAAATACATATATGAATGTTTTTGCAACTGCTTTTAAAATATTACACATTAAACTTGTTTGCATGTTGATACATTCAACGTAGACGCTTAGAGAAGTTTGACATTTCAATTTTCAAGAAGGCCTTAAAATAAAAAAGTGTATTCTGGGTTCAAATTAAAAAAAAAAAAACTACTAATATCCCTATTTGTAAAGGCTTAAGCCTATACAAAGCAGATTTTCCTACTATCAATCACATCTACTACCGTGTCAGGTCAGTCAAAGAAAAATACAATAAAAATGCCCCTCTGTGTTAATTCGACAGATCACTGCCACAGAAGTCAATATCCGCAGTGTTACTTATGAGCAGAGTTTGCCAGACCCTATAAAGCAATATCGGCGCAATACATATTTTATGGGGATGAAAAGAAATTCAGATAAATCAATAGTTTCTTCGTTGGATTAGGCCCGGCTGGACCAAACCCATGAATAAAACATGGATGAACTTGGTTTGACTGTCTCCCAAAACAATACTAAAAACACGATGCCTGCAAAGGAACTTGAACCAAATGGAATACTAATGAGCAATGACAAATGTCAGAAAACAAAAAAATTTCAAAAATAAAACAATGTATTACTACAGCAGTATTGCATCTATGTGTATATTTAAATTAGGATTAAAGATATAAACTAAGTATGCATTACAAGCCAAGGAAGATAGAAAGAAACAAAAAGTTTGAGTAGCTTGTATCAATCATGTTGAGCATTCACAATATGAATAGTGTATAAAAAGTAATGTAAACACGTTTCATGTTTTTAGACCACGCCAGTGAAAACAAATGTAGCCCAATAACACGTTATTAGAGTAACTGTATTAATAAATAGTCACATTTATTCTGACAGTACAAAGGTATAAATACAGTTTACTACAGACCAGTGAAGTTGGCCTCACAGATTGCATGTTACAATGACTTTTACACAGGGAAACGACACTGCTACCAGTTACTGCTCTTCAGTATGATTTTGCCTCCGTGCACATATTTAACCCATTACATCCTGGTTCCATTTGAATAAATGTCATGGCCTAAACCATATAAGCAGATGCGCAATTTAATATCCTACTTAGTATCATTGTTGAGGACGGGAAAGGGCATCACAACCATCTCTAGGCGTACCCTCTTGAGTCATGACTCCTCCCCATATTCCATAAATGTATTAAATAGTACTTTACGCTTTGTGCATCTGTATATGTTCTATATCTATAACTATAGATGTATGCATGTGTTGTGTGTATATATCATTTCTAGAGAACTATTAATCTATATGCTCGGCACCCTGAGTTCAATATTGCAACAGCGACATATCATATACACCTATATAGGTAGTGTGATAATATGTGTAATACACACAGGCATACTTAAAGAAATGCTCCAAAGCGATACATACAAAACACCACCTGTAAATCTTTGAATCTTTCCCCAAACACGTCGAAATTCCGAGGGCTATGGCATTATTATGAAGCTACAATGCTAAAGCCTGGAGGGTTTCAACTTTCAGGTGAAGGCGTGAACAGAAGAATATGTGTGAAGGGCACCTAAAAGCCTGGTTTAAAGAAATGCATCAGATGAGAGAGGGAATGAAGCCCATTAAACAGCAGATCTGAAATAAAGTCCAATTGATGTCCAGATTTTGTCACACACACATATACGTGCACTTCTTGCCCAGCTGAAGGCTAGCGATGCGCCTACCTTTATTCCCCACGGCCGCTCGGCGCCTCGACGGTGACACCAGCTCTTTCACAATCTGCAAAACTTGAATCATCGCTGGTTACAAAGACAAGGCACCAGCTGCGCTGCTTCTAATTCCAACAGGTTTCATCACTGCAGCGCCTCGCGTGTCTGCCGCCGCGGAGCCCGAGCAGGGCTGACGAGACAGCTCGGAGAGGCTGCAGAAAAAGGCGCACTCCCTCTCACATCGAGCCCGGGAGGCAGAGCTAGCAAATAAACAATAATAGACTGCCCGCAGAGACGTGATGGACCCTCGGAGCCAGCGGCTGCCCTGCATGGGGCAAAACAACCACGGGCACGAACACAAAAGTTAAAGCACATTAGGAACACTGATAGACAAGCGCAGCGAACGCGCTAATGAAAAACAGATTGAGCGGAAGAAACAAGCGCGGCGAACGCGCTAATTAGAAACAGATGGCACCCCTGCTCATAACCGCGGACATAGGCCGTGGGCGGAAACATTTTCTGGGAAAGGTGGGACATGCACCCGCCTTTGCCCAATTGCGTGATGTCTTTCTTAGAAAGACGCATGCAAAGACCAATAGAAAAAAGACTGAAAAAAAACACACGCACGAGCGTGTGAAAAGTCCAGAGCGATTCCAAGAAGTTGTTTTCCTAGAGCAGCGCATGCGCGCTGCGCTAGGCTCGACCTAAAAATCATTACTAGTAGCCTCGCATGGACTCCATGGTTGAAGGCCACACAAGACAATTTATAAATTATGCGTACAGTGACAAACTATGTAAGTCAGGAAGTAACCCATTTCTCGCGTAAAGGTGTGTTCCATTCCCTGGCACTAGAACTCATTGAACCATTGAATTTTTAGTAGCCTGGGTGGAAGATATGTGTTAACTCTTATTGATTATCACACTAAATGGGTAGTAATAAAAGTAGTACAAACCACCAACATGACCATAATAATTAACTTTCTCAAGTAAGTGTTCTATGAAGAAGGTATACCTCAAACTATAGTCACGGTCAATATAGTGCAGTTCACTTCTACACAAATGAAAACATTTCTTTGTAGTATGTCCATAAAACACTTACAAACAGCTTTATAACTGTCCTAGAGCTAACAGATTATTTGAACACTTTAACAGAGTGATTAAGGAGTGCATTCAACTTAATGTGAAAAATTGAACTAATGGAACTAACTTCAGGGTAGCGCTACAAGAGATGATATGGTCCTATCGTACTACAATGCACACTGGTACTGGGGTTTCTCCATTTATGTCTTTAAAGGGAAGAAATCCTGGAACTAAATTGACTCCAGAAGAGGCATAATGAACAGGATACAGAGACATAAAAAAATTGACAGATACAACTATAATATAAAACAAAGTGATGTAAGTGGGAGATTGGAGATGTGGTCAGGATTAAAATGCCTAGGCACATCCAAAAGGAGAGTTCAAGGTTTTCCTCACCTAGAATAATAATTAATGTGAGAAAAAATGTTGTAAGATGATGGACATACATGGGGTATGGACAGGATTGTCAGTTCAAAAGATCCATAAATTATAGTGATAGAATACAGAGTGATTGTGTGTACAACAACAACAGGTTGCATAGAGATTTAAAAAAACATGTGTGGCAATAAAGATTATATTACTGGGTGATTTTGTTTTGTGTTATGTTTTAAATAATGTTCTGATATTACTGCATATGTTATCAGCATTATATCCATTTTTCCATTAGGGAAGGCGATGTGTTATAGTTGAGGCATTAATAATTTAGATCCTTCAACCACTTGTAAATACGTATTTTATAGTTGTAAATCTTTTTTGTAATCCTTTTAAGATGGTACGCTCCACCCCTCTGCCCCTTTCCTTTGTTCCCTTCTATAGAATAACCAATGAACCTCGTTGATAGTACTGACAGTTGGTCAAGGATCTGTGGAGAAATTGGGCATTGATGTTGACTCATAATAAACAGCTCAATTCTTTGCGACTCTGTGTTTTTTCACTTGGATACTGTTTGGAAGTATAATTGTAAGACACGTCTATCTAATCTACTAACAATTTAACTTTAAATCTAATGTTGTGTTCAAGAGTAGTGTGCATCTCACTGGAAAGTTATTCAACACCTCGTCAGGGGTGGTAAGCACTATATAAGTACAATTTACACTTACAATAACAATGTAGTCTGAAACAAAAGAGGTTTTGCCAGCCACGTAGCTCCTGCCATTAACGTGTGAGAAACCACCATGGAAAAAGCCCCATATTCAAGACGGGAATTCAAAATATGACAGTCCCTCTGTGGCTAGTGTGACAGACTTGGTGCCTCTGACCACACTAGTAAATTAGCAGATGGACCACCAAGTTTTAATTCTGGCAATAAAATATTACAAAATCATTCTCCCCACGAGGATTACTTATTTTTCTTTAAAAAACACCAGCCCCTTCTTGCCTGTTGGGTGTGCTGATATGAAAATTGCAGTTAATAGCAGCCTCTATCATGAAATGGCTAAATGCTGCTATAATCATCATATGGTGGTGATTTTCTGATATAAGGCATGCGATTTCTCAGAGCCACAGAATGAGTTTTGACACTGGTATTGCAGCTTCAAGCCCATACATGATAATGAGGGTTCTATGTGTACTCAGCAAAGCTGTTTAAAAGAAGCAGCTGAATTTGAACTTATATCATCCCCATGAACCATATCCACACACAGGGAATAATTTACCCATAATCTTACCCTTTACGTACTCAAGCATTGTTACATTCCCTTCAAACCAAAAGAAGAATACAGCAGGCCCCAAGATTCCAAGATTCTTTTTGATTTAGAGTGCATGCGTGATTCTGACCAAAAGCCAAGCAAAAGCATTTAATAAGATACTGCCAAAAAGCAAAGCGTCTTCTCTCCTACCAAGATGTACTGGACCCACCAGCCTTTTCAGATGCATAGAATTAGGAAATCACGTGTCCCATTAGAGTCAGGAATACCATTCACTAGGGATACAGATTACTTTGCTACAGGAAGCTAAAGACCTTGAAATGAGTGAGCGGCAGGTCATCCTTAATCCAGAGTCTTGGAAACTTTATAGAATTACCAAGCATTTAGCGAGCAAATCCATTCAGGGAGGGAGGTATGTCGGCAGTATGACCCGGTTAAACATAGATTTCATTTCAACTCCCCTCCTTATGCCTGTCAACAGTAATTTCAACACAATTTTTCAACTAATAGGTTGAGAGCCATTGATGGAGTAGGGTTTCGCAAAAAGAAACCTGTTTGAATTAACTCTCATAATACTTATTAACAGTGTGCAGTGAAAAACTAACATGCAAATCACATGAGCTACATGGGAAACTGCTTTGCGCATGCATGCACTAATGTGAACTAATGCATGAAAGAACTAGGCCGCATTTTACATTGTGTTTCGAAGGAAACGAGATTAATGCACGTTTAGGCCGCATTTCGCATCTTGCATCTTACTTGAAAACCGAAAAATAAATAATGCCGCTGTGCACAAAGCTTATGCTAAGAATATATTAACAGGGAATAGTGTAAAGGTGGGTGGTAAACAGTGAAGGATACATTTCCATGTAATTAATAATGTATGTGTTTCTTTTGTCATAGTGAGCCGAATGGGCCTGTATTTGCCTAAATTGTCCGGATAGATGAGGGGCTGAAAAAATGAACAAAGATGACAGGACAGAACAGACAGAAGTGCTGAGTGTTGCGGATGATGAATAAAGGTTCAAGGACAACCGGCTCAGAGAACAGTGTTTGCCTGCCAAAAGATGAGACTGGCCGTGGGACACAAGACTTCGTCCGCAGACGTGGCTGAGAAATAAATCAATTGTAACAAGAATAAAAATTATATATGGGAAAGGAAGTAGAACAATGAGCATGAAGAATTTTGAATGTAATCACGGTGGTGTGATACACCACCTCCCGAAGCATCCAATTAGCAGTCGAATTTTGTGCAATGTTTCAATTAATGTGGGTTGAACATGTAGGTTTTAGGGTATAACTGGGGTGCCTTTGGGGGTGTGTTAAGAAGAGAAGATAGAGCGGGGAGTGCAGTGCAGAGGAGATTGAGAGGGGAGATGCGTCGCTGTTCGTCGGTTTGCAGAAAGGCCTAGCTGTTCCTGTCCTTGTCCTGTTCCTGAAATCTTTGTTTCCTGATTCTATTTCAGGGGACCCCCACTACTCCCTTGGCCAGGGGGGTGGTATTTCATTGATCTTTGGGTTTGTATTAACTTCCGACTTGTAATTTGCATAATTACTTGCAATTATATTTTTGTCTCTAAAACGTATGTCTCTTCATCTATCCACTCCATTATAGGTATTATATTTGTTTCGCATTATTTTTGCTGAAACTTATGTCTCTTCATCTATCCACTCCGTTATAGGTATTATATTTGTTTCGCATTATTTTTGCTGAAACTTATGTCTCTTCATCTATCCACTCCCTCATATGCATATCGTTCATGTCTGATGAGTTTGATACTGTTTGCATTGCTGATTGATTTTCTCTCCCTTGTGTGAGATTCTTTGTTTGCATTGCGACCTGAATACGATGAGCATTAATCATTTATTTGAGATAAACCTTTAAAAACTTACCGAGAGTCTGTGATTATTTAGCTGGTTAGATAGTCAGTTAGTTCTATTATTACCATCAACTACTCAACTAATTGGTCCGTCGACCGAGAGGAAAGAGAGTTGTTATATAGGTCTAGTTATGTATTTAGAATAATTGAATATGAATCTGTGAAGGAAACGATTTCCACGTCTTTAAAACTTGACCCCCAGTGCATCAGGGATTTGGGTGAATGTGTATAGGTCATTGTATGTAATATTGATGAGTATTGATCTCTGATTAAGTGTTTTGCTGGATCAGTTTTCTGGTAGCAGAGGACGGTTTAATTATTGAGTAGTTTGGTAATAATTATTGATTATATGTTTCTAACAAGAAAAAAGTTAGTGTCCTGTGTTATGTTGTCCAGAAGTATAGGTACGGAGGTACCTGAGGATGGAAATTTAGCCTGAAGTAGGCAGAAGAAGAGTGAGGATAAGATAGCACACTGCAGAAGTACTTTGTCTGTTGTTATAATACTGTACGGCGGAAGGCTGTAGGTGTTATATTTAGGGAAAATTTCGTATATGAGAAGAGTGTCTGAAAATAGGGAAAGGTCCACTTCCGAAACTCTGGCCTTATCCCCAGAGTAGTACCAAGACCTCTTTTACACCAAAAAGTCCTCTTGCGAAACTTTGGCCTTATCCCTAGAGGAGTACCAAGTCCACCTGTAGCTTGTTTGGGTGTAAACTAACGCTGGTCGTTGTTTTACTGGAAGTGAAAGAATTTCTCGTCATGAAGTGAAGAACTATCTCTTTATTTAGAGGAACAGACAAGGTAGCATTGTTTTGTGTTGTTACTGACAAGAAATTTTGATTAAGAAAACTTAGAAATACATTGCCGTATTATTTTGTAAAGGGAGGGTCAATAGAAGGAATAATACTGACGTCACAAAAAGGCCGCACTGGCATTGATCAGGCAGCAAACGTGAAGTAAGCTGTGATTGGACGGTTGGTGTGAGCCGTGCTGGTATTGGTTGAGATAGTAGATACGTAGAGAGCTGTGATTGGACGGTTGGTGTGAGTCGCGCTGGTATTGGACAAGAACTGACAAATAGAATAAGTAGAATTATGGAAAGGTTTCCTTGTTGTTTTATTGAGATACATTAGCGTAAAAAGTCAGAAAATGAAGTTGCTTAAGAAAATAAAGAATTTCTTTAAAAAGGACAAATCAATAGTGACTAGAGAGGGAATTCCTATTCCCCCACCGAGAACGCTTGCTTCCTATATGATGTTAGAGCGAGGATACTATACATGTATTTGGTTAGAAAATTGGGTGGGATATACAAAGGATGATGGTGCTATAGCTTTCCCAGAACATGGTTCGTTTAATGTAAGGATTTTGCAGACTTTGAGAAGTCAAATTAATTCGTTAGAGCCAAATCCCAGACCTACTCAGTATGAAGAGCTAGAAGAATGGGAAGTAGAAGCATTTGAAAGGGAGAAATATAGAGGTGGTAGCAGATATAGAAATTTAATGACCAGACATCCTTTTGAGAGAAGAGAAGATACAATGAAAAGATGGAGGAGAGCTGTGGTAACTGAGGGTTTGTATCCAGTTTTAGTCGCTGAAGATGAAACAGGAGGCAAATGTAAAGAGAAAAAGAAAAATATAGAAACTTCAAGTTTAAGACATGACCCAAACGAATCTGATGATGAGTTGTTAGAAGACATTATGACCAAAAGACCTCCGCCATATCAAGAGAATTCAGGTGAGCTGACACCAAGTGCACCAATAATGGGAACTCCATTAACTCCACAGATTACGGAAATAGCTAGAGTAATACGTTGTAGGACTTGGCCTTTTTGGTTAAAGTTCCCTAAACTTTTTGCTTTCCCCCTAGACCGTTTTCCTGACCTAGAGATGCCAATTTAGATGCTTTGGGTACTTTGCCACTGCTGATCAGTGTCAAAGTACAGGAGTTCCCTGTGTAAAATGTATGGTGATTGGTTGGCAATGATTGGTATGTCTGCCTTACTAGTAAAAGTCCCTAGTGATGTGCACTATGTGTGCAAGGGCTAGTAATGCAAGGGCGCGCAGAGAAGGGAACTCAGGGCTTCAGTGTAGGGCCTGCGCGCAGAATGCTAAGTTAGGATGTTGTTGTCCTGACAAGTGCAATCACTTGTCAGGCCTGTCTTTCCCTTTTACATACACATGGGGCACCCCTGCGGTAGGTCTCAGGTAACCCCAGGGCAGGGTGCAGTGTAGGTAAAAGGCAGAACATAAACTGAGGTGTGTTTTGTGTTCTGGCAGTGAAAAACTCTCCATTTCCTTTTTTACTGCTGAAAGGCCATTCTGCCCATAGGACAGAATGGGGGAGGCTAGGTGTTGTATTTGTTAGCCTAAGTTGCCTGTCAGTTTATAATGGAGAGGTGAAGTTTGGTATGTATGAACTCACAGTGTCATAATGCATCTTTCTGTAAAGGTGGTTTTGTCACTGTGTGTTTATAAACCACTCTTTTAGAAGTGGCTGAGTTTTGTGCTCTGAGCATTTCTGTGTGTCTCTGAAATGTGGATTGTCTATCTGGAATTGAAAGGTGAGAGGAGCTGGGAGAGGTCTTGACCCAGGGAGGGGTTGAGATGGCACCAGGCTGCCCTGCATCCGGAGAGTAGGGGAGGAGAAGCCCGGGAGGTGAAAAGGCCTGGGCTGGTGCTATAAACCAATTGACCCATCTCCTGCTGAGTGATTAAGGATCCAGACCCCCAGTATCAAAGGGAGAGAGGTGACACTGGGAGGGAGACACCCAGAACTGATTTAGAGAGGGGTCAGGGACCCCTGAGCACATACAAACTTCAAAGACAGTAAGGGGTATAACTATGAGAGCTGAAACCCCTGAACGTTGGAATGAAACAGATATGGATTGAGACTGAAAAGGCTTGGACCCATTCTGTGGTCAAGAGGAACCTCTGCTAAAGAAGGAAGAACTGAAGAGACTGTGGTGGATAGACCAATCCTTGCTTCGTGATCTGGGGCTGGTCTGCAGTTTGCTGTTCTAAGGAAGAGGCTGTTGGGACTGTGCTTGGAGGCGCTGGGTCCCCCTGCTTGAAGAAGACTGTGCTTTGTGCTGTGTCTTGTAACCCCAAGGGCCCGAGTTGAGCTGGCTCCCTGTTTGGAAATACAGGATCATAAAAGTTTCCAGAGAAGTCCCAAGCAACGCAGTGTGCGCGTGCTTTGTGCCGCTTGAGACCCTCAGAAGTTGTGCTGTGTGATCGTGGGCACGCAGGAGTAAGCTAAGTCTAAGACGCGCAGAGTGCGTGTCGTGGTGCAGGCCAAGGCGTTGGTGAGGAGCGTCTGGTCGTGGAGTGCACAGGGAGATGAGGCGAGGCTCGGACGCGCAAGTGTGCGTGTCGTGGTGCAGTCAGGGCATTGGTGAGGAGCGCCTGGACATTGTGTGCACCACCGGAAGAAGTGAGTCTCGGACGCGCTGGGTGCGTTTCGTGGTGCAGCCCTGGTGTTGGTGAGGAGCGCCTGGGCATCGTAGGCACCAAAAGAAGAAGTGAGTCTCCGACGTGCAGGAGTGCGTGTCGTGGTGCAGCCAGGGCGTGAGGAAGAGCGCCTGGACATCGTGTGCACCGGGAGAAGAGGTGAGACTCGGACGCGCAGGAGTGCGTGTCGTGGTGCAGCCAGGGCGTGAGGAAGAGCGCCTGGACATCGTGTGCACCGGGAGAAGAGGCGAGGCTCGAACGCGCAGGGTGCGTGTTGAGGTGCAAGCGGAGCGTTGGTGAAGAGCGCTGGATCGTCGTGAGCACCAGAGAAGAGGCAAGTCTCGGACGCGCGGTGTGCGTGTCGAAGTACAACCTGAGGTGCTGGTGAGGAGTGCCGGGTTAGGTTGTGCACCAAACTGAAATAAAGTCTCCACAGTGCTGAGGGCGGGTCTCGGTGTGGACCGAGTCCGCCGGAGTGAGGGCCAAGTCATCGTGGCCCTCGGAGTCCATCAGTAGCAGCCCGGACCGGCAGCCACAGAAGAGCTGAGCCACCGGCCTGAGTCAGCCAAAACCCATGACGGAGTTCTGGATCAAGGCCCAAGTCGCTGACTTCGGGGAGGAGAGTGGGATCGCGCCCCCCCCAGGTAACGTGGATCAACACCTGGGGTGGGGTGCAGGCCCAGAGGGACACTCTCTTGGCCTCCCACTCAGTCAGCTGCGCGAGCCATTGCTTCGGCTCGGATCCCAGCCCGTGCTGACCCAGGACGGGGCAGTACTGGGGCCGGAGTGAGAAGCAGTACTTTGTGTGTCATCATTTGATCCATAACGGGGGCACTGTTACTGGAGCACGTAGAACTGTCGTATTACACAATTGCATTATTGCTGCTAACGAACTATCAGACTGTCGTATGACGCCTGACCTCATTTGTGCCTAACGAACTTTATGCTTGGTGCGCGACGCACTGCGTTATTTCTCCCATTCATATTATGTGATTGTAACGTAGCGCATTGTATGATTTCGTCAGTGCACCGTATCTGAGTATAACGTGGCGCAGTGTATTATTTCTTTATTGCACCGCACAGGATTGTAGCGTGACGCATTGCTTTGTTTCTTACTGGTACAGGGCATGCTGGTGGTGATACGCATTGCATTATTCCTTCAATTGCAAAGTACATGACTGTGGCGCTACGTAGGGCATTATTTCTCTGTTGCACAGTATAAGAGAATATCATTACGCATTGCAGTATTGTTTCCTTATGCAACGTGTGTGTTTCTAGCAATACGACTGGTCTAACCTATTGGGAAACGGTTAGAGAAGAGCTTAACTGTTGGTTAGACACGGTGGTTGGGATTAGAACCTACCAACCCACCGGAAAGAATACTACCCGTTCTTATATGTTGATTTTGTATCGTGTGGTCGTATCGTATAACTTCTTATATAAAGATTATACTCTTTTTATCAATACTCGTGTGGAGTCTATTTGTGATGACATCATGGGATTATTGTGAGCGTGGTTGCACATACTGAACACTCGTGCCTTGGAGATAAGCCTGGCTGCTCGTGCCAAGCTACGAAGGGGGTGAGCAGGGCTATCTCAAACGGTGTCCTTACTTAGCCTAACATTGAAGCGAGGGGTCGAGGGCGCACGCCTACAGTATTTGGTGGCGGCGGTAAGCGACAAGGACCTCCACTTCCAACATTTGGTGGCAGAGCGGTGGGATACGATCCTAGCACCAACATTTGAAGGCAGAGCGGTGGGATTCGATCCTAATAGAAAGTAAACGCGTATGTGCAAAATCACTCACAGTAATTGGTGTTCATCATAAATTGATTGTAGACCACGATACAACAACATATTGTTTTTTGATTTGGTGGTTCTAAGTTTAATCCACACATCATGTCTCAGGGAGAGAGCCAGATAGCCGGTGAGGCTGAGATTGCAGCATTGGAATTTGACATTGAGGCACTGTTTACCTACAAGGTTGATCAGTTGAGGAAATTCTGCAGGGCTTTGGGATGTCCCAAGAAGGGTAGCGCCAAGAAGGAGGAGCTGCAGGTGGCCTTGAGGGCCTGGTGGGAAGCCAAAGAGACTCAGGAGACAGGTGATGGTGAGGTGGATGAGGATGACCCAGGGAATGGATTTGGTCCACAGGATTTGCCAGTGGAGGGACCAGCCGGAGGGGCTGGGAGTAGCCATTCAGGGAGGAGTTTTTCACCAGAGGAGTTGGAAGAAAACCAAAGGGTCAGGCTGCATGAGTTGGAGGTGTTACAGCTTAAAACTCAAGCAGAGGAGACCAGGAGCGCTCTCGCGTTGGAAGAGAAACAGCTTCTCTTCGCTCATGAGTTAAGTATGTGGGAACTGGACATTAAGGGTAGACAAGCAGAGTCCAGTGTGATTGGTGGCAGCGCACAGCCAGTGCCAAGTGTGGATGAGTACAAGAGTGCACTGGAGGATTGGGTAGTGGTCAGCATGGTAAATGATTTGGAGGGGTTATCAGATTTGGCCCCAGGGGAGCCTAGGCTCAGAAATTATTTTCCAGGATTGCGCCACCCCGGGTTAGGGTGTGGGTTCCTTGATTCCCGGGGAGCCTGCACGAGAACCGGACCCCTGGTCATGGGTCCAGGGGCCCCAGAGAGGGAAGGAGGGCCAGGTGGCGCGAGGAGATGCCAGAGTAGGGAGGAGGGGTTGCTGGCTAGCCCCTTGTCTCCAAAGGGGGGGAGCAGAGTGAGCAGCACCCCCAGGGATCAGCAGCACCACCCAGGAAACTGGGGGGGGGTGTAGGAGAGCCCCTGGGTGGAGGCCTCGTGCCTGGGTGCCAGCAGTGTGGGGAAGAACACCTAACGTCAGGAGGGCATGGGGAGTCTGTAGCCAGAGCTCCTGCCGTTCTGAAGTTTGTGGGTGCCATTCCTAAGTGGCAGGCCCAGAAAACTAAATGGAAGATTAAGAAAGGGTTGTGTTCCCCGGTGGGGACACTGAGGGGACATTGTCCAGCCAGTAGGGCTGGGTCCCCTAAGAGTGACCAAGGTAGACCCACTCTTAATCTGGAGGGCAGGATAATTGGAGGTAGTATCCTGCCCGATGGGTCTCCCCAGGGTACCACTCCAGGGAGGGGTTGGCATGGGTCCAGAACCCCTGGAGGGGTCCCCCTGGCAGGGGGGATCCATGGAACAGCATTGTTGGCTCAGGGGGTGGTGATCAAGAAGTCCCCCTGGGGGTAGGAAGGCGAGGAACAGGAGGGTGTCCCTGTGCTAGAGGGCCTGCATCCTGGTTCTATTGCCCGAAGCCGGGAAGTTCATCAAGGTAATGATTGGTCTCCCCTGGCTTTTGGCTGGGAGGGGGTTGTGTAGGACTTGGCCTTTTTGGTTAAAGTTCCCTAAACTTTTTGCTTTCCCCCTAGACCGTTTTCCTGACCTAGAGATGCCAATTTAGATGCTTTGGGTACTTTGCCACTACTGATCAGTGTCAAAGTACAGGAGTTCCCTGTGTAAAATGTATGGTGATTGGTTGGCCATGATTGGTATGTCTGCCTTACTAGTAAAAGTCCCTAGTGATGTGCACTATGTGTGCAAGGGCTGGTAATGCAAGGGCGCGCAGAGAAGGGAACTCAGGCCTTCAGTGTAGGGCCTGCGCGCAGAATGCTAAGTTAGCATGTTGTCCTGACAAGTGCAACCACTTGTCAGGCCTGACTTTCCCTTTTACATACACATGGGGCACCCCTGTGGTAGGTCTCAGGTAACTCCTGGGCAGGGTGCAGTGTAGGTAAAAGGCAGAACACAAACTGAGGTGTGTGTTGTGTTCTGGCAGTGAAAAACTCTCCATTTAGTTTTTCACTGCTGAAAGGCCATTCTGCCCATAGGACAGAATGGGGGAGGCTAGGTATTGTATTTGTTAGCCTAAGTTGCCTGTCAGTTTATAATGGAGAGGTGAAGTTTGGTATGTATGAACTCACAGTGACATAATGCATCTTTCTGTAAAGGTGGTTTTGTCACTGTGTGTTTATAAACCACTCTTTTAGAAGTGGCTGAGTTTTGTGCTCTGAGCATTTCTGTGTGTGTCTGAAATGTGGATTGTCTGTCTGGAATTGAAAGGTGAGAGGAGCTGAGAGAGGTCTTGACCCAGGGAGGGGTTGAGATGGCACCAGGCTGCCCTGCATCTGGAGAGTAGGGGGAGGAGAAGCCCGGGAGGTGAAAAGGCCTGGGCTGGTGCTATAAACCAATTGACCCATCCCCTGCTGAGTGATTAAGGATCCAGACCCCCAGTATCAAAGGGAGAGAGGTGACACTGGGAGGGAGACACCCAGAACTGATTTAGGGAGGGGTCAGGGACCCCTGAGCACATACAAACTTCAAAGACAGTAAGGGGTATAACTATGAGAGCTGAAACCCCTTAACGTTGGAATGAAACAGATATGGATTGAGACTGAAAAGGCTTGGACCCATTCTGTGGTCAAGAGGAACCTCTGCTAAAGAAGGAACAACTGAAGAGACTGTAGTGGATAAACCAATCCTTGTTTCATGATCTGGGGCTGGTCTGCAGTTTGCTGTTCTAACTAAGGAAGAGGCTGTTGGGACTGTGCTTGGAGGCGCTGGGTCCCCCTGCTTGAAGAAGACTGTGCTTTGTGCTGTGTCTTGTAACACCAAGGGCCCGAGGTGAGCTGGCTCCGTGTTTGGAAATACAGGATCATAAAAGTTTCCGGAGAAGTCCCAAGCAACGCAGTGTGCGCGTACTTTGTGCCGCTTGAGACCCTCAGAAGTTGTGCCGTGTGATCGTGGGCACGCAGGAGTCAGCTAAGTCTAAGACGCGCAGAGTGCGTGTCGTGGTACAGGCCAAGGCGTTGGTGGGAGCGTCTGGTCGTGAAGTGCACAGGGAGACGAGGCGAGGCTCGGACGCCCAAGTGTGCGTGTCGTGGTGTAGCCTGGGTGCTAGTGAAGAGCACCTGGCCCTCGTGTGCACCAAATGAAGCAGCGAGACTCGGACGCGCAGTGTGCGTGTCGTGGTGCAGTCAGGGCGTTGGTGAGGAGCGCCTGGACATCGTGTGCACCAGCGGAAGAAGTGAGTCTCGGATGCGCTGGGTGCGTGTCGTGGTGCAGCCACGGCGTGAGGAAGAGCGCCTGGGCATCATTTGCACCGGGAGAAGAGGTGAGACTTGGAGGTGCAGGAGTGCGTGTTGTGGTGCAGCCAGGGCGTGAGGAAGAGCGCCTGGACATCGTGTGCACCGGGAGAAAAGGTGAGACTCGGACGCGCAGGAGTGCGTGTCGTGGTGCAGCCAGGGCGTGAGGAAGAGCGCCTGGACATCGTGTGCACCGGGAGAAGAGGTGAGACTCAGACGCGCAGGAGTGCATGTCGTGGTGCAGCCAGGGCGTGAGGAAGAGCGCCTGGACATCGTGTGCACCGGGAGAAGAGGTGAGACTTGGAGGCGCAGGAGTGCGTGTTGTGGTGCAGCCAGGGCGTGAGGAAGAGCGCCTGGACATCATTTGCACCGGGAGAAGAGGTGAGACTTGGAGGCGCAGGAGTGCATGTCGTGGTGCAGCCAGGGCGTGAGGAAGAGCGCCTGGACATCGTGTGCACCGGGAGAAGAGGTGAGACTCGGACGCGCAGGAGTGCGTGTTGTGGTGCAGCTAGGGCATGAGAAAGAGTGCCTGGACATCGTGTGCACCGGGAGAAGAGGCGAGGCCCGAACGCGCAGGGTGCGTGTTGAGGTGCAAGCGGAGCGTTGGTGAAGAGCGCTGGATCGTCGTGAGCACCAGAGAAGAGGCAAGTCTCGGACGCGCGGTGTGCGTGTTGAAGTACAACCTGAGGTGCTGGTGAGGAGTGCCGGGTTAGGTTGTGCACCAAACTGAAGTAAAGTCTCCACAGTGCTGAGGGCGGGTCTCAGTGTGGACCGAGTCTGCCGGAGTGAGGGCCAAGTCATTGGGGCCCTCGGAGTCCATCAGTAGCAGCCTGGACTTGCAGCCACAGAAGAGCTGAGCCGCCGGCCCGAGTCCGCCAAAGCCTGTGACGGAGTTCTGGATCAAGGCCCAAGTCGCTGACGTCGGGGAGGAGAGTGGGATCGCACCCCCGCAGGTAACGTGGATCAACACCTGGGGTGGGGTGCGGGCCCGGAGGGACACTCTCTCGGCCTCTCGCTCAGTCAGCTGCGCGAGCCATTGCTTCGGCTCAGATCCCGGCCCCTGCTGACCCAGGACGGGGCAGTACTGGGGCCGGAGTGGGAAGCAGTACTTTGTGTGTCATCATTTGATCCATAACGGGGGCACTGTTACTGGAGCACGTAGAACTGCTGCTAACGAACTATCAAACTGTCGTAAGACGCCTGACTTAATTTGTGCCTAACGAACGTAATGCTTGTGTGCTACGCACTGCGTTATTTCTCCCATGCATATTATGTGATTGTAACATAGCGCATTGTACGATTTTGTCAGTGCACCGTATCTGAGTATAACGTGGCGCAGTGTATTATTTCTTTATTGCACCACACAGGATTGTAGCGTGACGCATTGCTTTGTTTCTTCCTGGTACAGAGCATGCTGGTGGTGATACGCATTGCATTATTCCTTCAATTGCAAAGTACATGACTGTGGCGCTACGTAGGGCATTATTTCTCTGTTGCACAGTATAAGAGAATATCGTTACACATTGCAGTATTGTTTCCTTATGCAACGTGTGTGTTTCTAGCAATACGACTGGTCTAACCTATTGGGAAACGGTTAGAGAAGAGCTTAACTGTTGGTTAGACACGGTGGTTGGGATTAGAACCTACCAACCCACCGGAAAGAATACTACCCGTTCTTATATGTTGATTTTGTATCGTGTGGTCGTATCGTATAACTTCTTATATAAAGATTATACTCTTTTTATCAATACTCGTGTGGAGTCTATTTGTGATGACATCATGGGGTTATTGTGAGCGTGGTTGCACATACTGAACACTCGTGCCTTGGAGATAAGCCTGGCTGCTCGTGCCAAGCTACTAAGGGGGTAAGCAGGGCTATCTCAAACGGTGTCCTTACTTAGCCTAACATTGAAGCGAGGGTTCGAGGGCGCACGCCTGCAGCATTTGGTGGCTGCGGTAAGCGACAGGGACCTCCACTTCCAACATACGTGAAAAAGAATTGGACATGTTAAATAAAGCAAGAGTAGAGCAGATCCAGAAAATAAATCAGTTAAGTCTAAATGCAGAAGCCTTCACTGTACCGGTAACAATTGGTCCCGTAGTTCCGTTGTATGGAGAAAAACAGAATGTATCAAAATTACATACGTTGGCAGTTCCAAGGAGTAGCGTCAGGAGTGGAATGGAGACGGTAGTAGATGAGGATGGACAGGGTGACACGAATACTACATTGTTAGATCTTCCGGTTTGTGAGATGATAACAGAAACCCCTAGAAGAAGTGTACAAATAGATCTAAGGAGAATAGGGCCGAATGTTATTTCAGCGACAGGGAGTTCAGCAGGTCCTTCACCAGAGGAAGTGAATGATTGGATAAAGGGAATGGAAAGGCAAAAACCTCAACCACAGAGTACTAATGTGAGCCAATTAAAAGTGGATTTGGAAGAAATTATTATTGGTACAATAAGTCCAGATAGATTAGGGACTTACTGAGATGAAGAGCTGTTGTTTTTGTGTAAAAGTATTACTTGGAGAGCAAGGAATCTTCATGAGAAAATAGCAGAGGCTGCTAGTGGATATGGAATAGATATAGAGAAGTCAAAGGTGCTGCAGAAATCGTACAGATTGGCCTTTACCGAAAAGGATTTGGAGAGTTTGAATGCGTCTGGAAAAAGATTACAGATAAAAGAGTTGATGAATATTTTGAAAAAATGGGGAGATGTTGAACGGTGGAAAGGTAGATGGACGAAAAAGAAAGAAGAGGCAGCTGGAAAAGGAGCATCAATGTTTCCGTTAAAAGAGATGGAACAAGTTGAGAGGGCGTGTCCGATGAGAGAAGTTCCAGGTGGTGGATATGTTCACGTTCGTTGGACAAGACAGGATATATCGTCCTTTACGAATGATTTTCCCAGATTAAGAGAGAAACCGGTTGAGTGGTATAAACAGGTAGAGAGGTTTGTGAAAGTTTCAAAGGTTTTGTTAAAAGATTTAGATGGTTTGTTTGAGATTGTCGTACAAGCTAATTTGTGGACAGAATGTAAGATTGGCCAAAAGAAGAATATCCTAGAGATCCTAAAACAGGTGCACCATCTGATGTGGTGATGAGAAAGTATAATCAGGTAATCAACTTTTTGAAGGGAAACATTTCTCCAAAGGAAACAGATTGGGTTAAGATAGACAGAACGACCCAAGAACTGAAAGAGTCAGTACATGCTTACTATGAAAGGTTGTTGCAGGTATTTAAACAGTACAGTGGATTTGAGAATATTGGAGACAAAGACATGGGACATTTTGTGTATCGTTTTGTGTTTGGTTTGAAACCGGAGATTAGTAATATGATTCAGCAGCATTTGATTTGTTGGCAGAGCAAAACCATTGACGAAATGTTAAGGTATGCGAAATATTGTAGTGATGACATTGAATCAAGACATAAAAAATTAAAGGAGAAAATGATGTGGGCACAAGTGAAGGTAGCAGAGCAACAAGAAGTAAATAATAATTCCCAGACAGGTTACCAGATGAATGATCAGAATCAAAATAGTCAGGTACCCAGTGGAGGTAGAGGTAGAGGGAAAATGAGTAAAGAAGAGGCTAGGAAGAAATTTCCTTGTCATGCGTGCGGAAAGTATGGACATTGAAAGAACGAGTGTAGATCCACTCAAAAGAATAATGGGGTAAATCAAAATTTAAATCAACAGATGCAGAATGAGGTGGGTGTGAATCAACAGCAGCAGCAGGTAGTTGCTCCACAGTTACAGGTGCCACAAGCTCCCATGCCCAATAATGTGAATGCTCAAGTACAGAGGTACGGTGCGAACACTGGATTTCACAGAGGTGATCAAGTTGGTAAGAGTCAAGCTGTGCAAATGGTTCCGCAATATTGGTTGCAGTGCAATGAGAATGATTCAGACTCATCTCAATGATGGTGCCTGAGGGGGGAGGAAGAGTGCGTACTTGGCGCATCTTTAGCGGTAGACCAGTCAGGTCCATTTGTTGATGGAAAGGTGGAAGGTAATGATATTACATTCCTGGTGGACACTGGTGCTACCGGTCCTACTGTGAGAGCAGCAGAAATTCCGATCCGACCCCTCTCGGGAGAAACTATCCAAGTTGTAGGAGTCTCAAATAAGCATATTAGAACACCAGTCACAAATCCAATAGAAGTTCATATTGGAGGTTTCAGAGACATGCATCGTTTCGTGGTATGTGACTCAAGTCCCGTAAATCTCTTGGGAAGGGATTTATTGTGCAAAATGAATTGTACCATCTATTGTACTCCAGATGGTATTGCGTTTCAAACACCTGATGAGGATGTCGAATTCAAGATGATGTTAGCGAAGCAAGGGACAGAAGTGGATGAGTTGTTTTCACTTCTCACAGAAGAGAGTCTGCCCGAAGAATTAAAAAGTGCAGTAAGGATGGATGTGTGGGATTTTACAGGAAAGGAGATTGGCCTAATGTCAAATGTAGATCCAATTCAGATTACGGTGAAAGAGGGTGCCATATATCCAAATACTCCTCAGTACAAATTGAGTCCAGAAGTAATTGCCGGAGTCACTCCTGTGATTGACCAAATGGTTGAACAGGGAATTCTGAAAGAAATAATGAGTAGTCCTTGTAATTCACCTATTATAGGAATTAAAAAGCCCAATGAAAAATATAGAATAGTACACGATTTAAGAAAAATTAATAAAATTGTAGTACCTTGTTGTCCAGTAGTGCCAAATCCAGCAGTAATCCTTTACCAAATCCCATGTGATTCTGAATGGTACACAGTGATTGATCTGTGCCAAGCATTTTTCTCGATTCCTTTATGTCCGGAAAGCCAGTATTTGTTTGCATTCCGGTTCGGAGACCGTGTTGTGGCATGGTGCCGAGTTCCTCAAGGGTACACAGAGAGTCCTTCAATTTTTAATCAGATCCTGAAAAAATGTTTGGAGACTTTAGTCATGCCAGGAAATTCAGTTTTGGTTCAGTATATTGATGACCTACTGGTGGCATCAAAGACACGAGAGGCATGTGTGACAGATACCATTGCCTTACTGAACCATTTAGCAGAAGGAGGACACAAAGTGTCACCAGCCAAATTACAATTTTGTAAACAGGAGGTCTAGTACCTAGGTCACAAAATAGAAAAAGGAGTCAGAAAGGTGACACCAGAAAGAATTAGTGTAATTAAACAAATGAGTCCACCAAAAACTCAGAGAGAAGTTCGAATGTTTTTGGGAATGGTTGGATACTGCAGGCAGTGGATCAGTGTGTTCTCACTGATTGCAAAACCTCTACAGAGGTTGACACGAAAAGATGTGACCGATTGTGTTGGATGATGAAAGTATGGAAGCTTTTACTAAATTGCGAAACAGTCTTTGTCGAGCACCTGCATTGGGAATTCCAGATTATGCAAAGGATTTTACATTATATTGTTGTGAAAGAGATGGGTGTGCACTTTCAGTTTTAACACAAAAACATGGAATGGCACGATGACCAGTAGCATATTTTTCTGCTACTTTGGATTCAGTGGCTGCAGCATTGCCAGGCTGTTTAAAAGCAGTAGCAGCTACTTGTGTGAGTCTGGAACAGAGTGAAGCAATTGTGATGGGACATCCAGCCAAAGTGTATGTGCCACATTCAGTTGAGATCCTTTTGACAGATACGAGGACACAGTACATGACCTCTAATCGGCTGACTAAGTATGAAAGAGTGATTTTGTGTGCTGAAAATGTGACTGTGGTAAGGTGTACAACCGTAAATCCGGTGACCCTGTTACCGAATTCATATTGTGAGGAAGTAAGAGAAGAGGCGGATCGTGGTTGTTTGGATGTGACAGAGTTGTGCACGAAGCCCCGGCCTGACATTGAGGACGTTCCATTAGAAGAATCAGACTGTGAGATGTTTGTCGATGGATCATGTTTAAGAAATGAGAAAGGAGAATTGTGTACTGCCTATGCTGTTTGCACCATAGCGGGAGTTCTAGAAGCATCCTGTTTAAAAGGGGTAAACTCCGCCCAAATTGCTGAATTGATAGCTCTGATTAGAGCGTGCAAAATTTTCAAAAGTCTGAGGGTAACCATATTTACTGATAGTCAATATGGTTTTGGGGTGGTTCACGACTTTGGTCAGCTATGGATGCAAAGGGGATTTCTGACTTCTTCAGGTTCCCCTATAAGAAACAGCAATATTGTAAAAGATTTATTGGATGCTTTACAATTGCCCAAAAGAATTGCAGTGGTCAAATGTTTCGCACATAAATCAGGAGATGATTATGTGACGAAGGGCAACAGATATGCAGATCAAGTAGCACATTTCTGTGCACAAAAGTTAATTGCTTTAAACAGAGGGATAGAAAAAGAAAATACCAATTGCCATGTTTTCTTCTTCATTTGAAACTTGGGCCGAAATTAGACAGCTACAGGAAGAAGCAAGTGATGAGGAAAAGGGAACTTGGATAAATTCAGGTTGCAGAAAGAGAGCAGAAGACGAAGTGTGGGTCTATATAGACGAAAGACCAGTCATGCCAGACAGTTTACTATCCCAAATGGCAAGAGTGTACCATGGAATTGCACATGTTGGAAGAGATGCCATGATCAGGCTCTTCAAGCAATCATGGTATAACCCAAAGTTCAGGGCCATTGCAGAGAGTCTCTGCCAGAGGTGCGTAACCTGTCAGCAGCAAAATCCAGGCAGAAAGACAGTTGTTAGTTGGGGATGAATTGGAAAGGCAGCAGGACGTTTCACCCGACTCCAGTTGGATTTTATTGAGCTCCCCCCGTGCAATGGGCTGAAATATGTGTTGGTTGTTGTCTGCTTGTTCTCTCGCTGGGTGGAAGCCTATCCAACGAGAAGGAATGACAGTTTAACAGTCGCAAAGCTGCTTCTAAGAGAATTGATCCCTAGATTCGGATTTCCAGTCACTTTAGAAACAGATAGAGGAACTCATTTTAACAATGAGATAATTTGGATGATTTGTGCAGCATTACAGATTGAGCAAAAGCTGCATTGTGCCTATCGACCTGCAGCATCTGGAGTGGTTGAGCAATTAAATGGCACCATAAAATCCAGACTAGCAAAGGTGTGTGCATCCACAACACTGAAATGGCCTGATGCTTTACCCCTTGTATTGATGAGTCTTAGAAGCATTCCTGACAAAAAGACGGGTTTGAGTCCTCACGAGATCCTAATGGGAAGAGCAATGAGACAAGCATTTATTCCAGCGAACAAACTGATGAATATATCTGATGATCTAGTGCTTGACTATTGTAGAGGATTGGCTGATCTGGTGCGTTCTGTGTCTCACCAGGTTGGATAAAATGCCACTACGACACAGCCGAATCAAGCTCATGATCTGAGTCCTGGAGAGTGGGTTCTCGTGAAGAAACACGTGAGGAAATCGCATTTTGAACCCAGGAGGAATGGACCCTACCAGGTGATTCTGGTGATGACGACAGCAGTGAAGTGTGGTGATTTGCCAAATTGGATACATGCAAGCCATACCCGATGAGTCCCAAGTCCACTTGAAAGACAAGAAGAGCAGCAACTGGTAAACCAAAGCCAAAGACCAAAAGCTGATGTGTTTGAGGCTGAAGAATCTACAGTAACAGATTCTGAAGAACAAACAGATGATGAACAGCCAAGCACTAGTCAAGTAGAGTGTGCACCAGTTACTGGGTCTCATTAGACTGCTGTAGACCCAGAAGAAAGGGAAGTCATTGAAAATCAAGAAGTAGAACAGACAGAAGAAAGGCCAAATAAAAGAACCTATGAACCAGATGAAGAAGATGAACAAGTAGTTCAAACTAAACGACCGAGAAAAGGTGACAATTGGCCAAGAGGAGTGAAATGACTGAAATACACTCTGGTGAGGAGAAAGTCAAAAAGAAGATCAGAGCAACTCAATGAGGTCTCAATCCAAACCGAACAAAAAGAGTCAGGAGAAGATTTGGTACGAAAAACCAGGAGAGTAAGAATTCCAAGCAAAAAAATACACAGCACCAGAGTGGACATACGTGATCTTGGAAGAAATTGAAAGCTCAGATCTGAGTGAAGAAAAAGACGGTACTGACACTGAGCAAGTGGATGAAAGGAAGTTAAGACCACCTTAAAAGAACTGTGAAATATTAAGGTGAAATCATGCCAGACGAAATGAATGGAAAGACTCAGAAGATTTAAAAGAAAAGAAATAAGAAGAAAGGGGTAAAAGAAGAAAGCCTTGAAGTGTAGGATGACACTATTTTTCCGAAAAAATTTTTTTTTTGTAAATTTAAAGTTTTTTATAGATTTAGATTTTTATTTTATTTAGAAATACAAAAATGGCCGAAGCAAAAGTGACTGAACATCCAAAATCTAGCCTAAAACGTAGATGTATTAAAGCTTGCTTATGTAGTGTCTTTTTACTGACATTTATGTGGATATTATTTACTGTCATTATACCTATTCTAGTGGTAACTAATAATGGAAACAAAACTAATGATGTAATAAGTGAAAGAGTGAGTGGTGTTACTAAAGAAACCCCTAATACTAACTTAGAACAATTAGATGGAAGTATTCTCCATCATGATAAATCAATTAGTGATTTCTCGTTAAATGTCTTTACAAAATTGTTGTATGAGTACGTTAATACAATTAATGTGAGTGATTGTTATGTATGCATGCAATTACCTTCGTTTGTCTCAGAGGGGGTGACATATCATCACCTACCTTTAACAATTGGTGTGTCTTGCAGTGTTTTAACTAGCCTATTCTATGTGACGGGGAAGCTGGAGTATCATTACTCCAATATAGATTTAGTATTTTCAGAGATACCTATTATAAAAGAACTAAACAAGGTTTTAAGTAATAAGAATGCACGTTATATGGGAGAATTCTTCCATATTACTAAGACACTAGATATAGGATATGCTTACAAAAACAATTTAACATGTAGATTGCAGGTTGAAGAAAAGGTGTTCGTAGATATGGTAGAATATAGAAGAGAAAGTTTCCAAAGGAAAGCTGCTGAACAGAAGTCGCAGGTACCACCAGGGGCATTTAGAGAAGGAAATTATGAGAAAGGCGAGACATATGCTGCAATGTCCCTGGACTGGTATAAAAAGGGGAAAATCTGCTTGCTTAGAATGAAAACTAACTATAATAATTATTTCATTGGTTCTAGTGAATGTGAGCATACTTACCAAATTACTGGAGGATGGGGATTGAAGGGTGGAACTGATCCTGTTTTCCCAGGAGTCTATTATGTGTGTGGTAAGAAAGCCTATTACAGGTTACCTGAACATTGGTATGGTAGTTGTTGTTTTACAATTGTTTTCCCTAAGGTCTACCATGTAGACAAAAGTAATAACAGAATCAATGAAATAAAACAAGGACTAACACGTAAGAAGAGAGCTAGTTTCTCAGAAATAGTAGGTGATAGTTTTGGTGCACTGATACCATCAGTTGGAGTCGTTCTGAATTCGCATAAAATTCGAAAATTGTCCACAGTGGTTGATCGTTTATCGACAGATACTGCTGGTGGTTTCTTGATTATTGACACCGAAATGGTTGCGATCAGATCAATGGTTTTGCAAAATCGATTTGCCCTTGATATCTTATTGGCAAAAGAGGGTGGAGTCTGTGGCATGTTGAAAATTCAACACTGCTGTACTTATATCCCTGACAAAAGTAAAGGTATTGAGGGATATATTAAGAATATTACGAAATTACATGAAGACTTGACCCAACTGGAGGTTGACGGTGTCTGGGAGAGACTTGGTAAGAGTTTTTCTTCGATAGGTAAATGGTTTTCTATTTTTGGAAGTAGTTTATTAGGAAAAATAATAATACCAATGGTTTCAGTAGCTGGAGTAGCATTAGTAATGATAACAATATACAAATGTTGTAAGTTTCAATATGGAAGAAAAGAGATGACGGAATCAAATAACAAAAGAAAAACAAGAAAGAGAAAAAGAGATGAAATAGAACTAGAAGACATGAAAGGAGATTACTATGACGAGATGAAGGAGTTAGATGAGAAAATGATGAAAAGAGAAAAGAGTACTGATCTTTAGATAGATAAAGATGGCACTTGGTATGGTGGGTATTTTATGATGGCTCCAGGAAGCCATCAGAGGGGGGATTGATGGAGCAGGGTTTCGCAAAAAGAAACCTGTTCGAATTAACTCCCCCATAATACTTATTATCAGTGTGCAGTGAAAAACTAACATGCAAATCACATGAGCTACATGGGAAACTGCTTTGTGCATGCATGCACTAATGTGAACTAATGCTTGAAAGAACTAGGCCGCATTTTACATTGCGTTTCAAAGGAAACAAGATTAATGCACGTTTAGGCCGCATTTCGCATCTTGCATCTTGCTTTAAAACCGAAAAATAAATAATGCCGCTTTGCACGAAGCTTAGGCTAAGAATATATTAACAGGGAATAGTGTAAAGGTGGGTGGTAAACAGTGAAGGATACATTTCCATGTAATTAATAATGTACGTGTTTATTTTGTCATAGTGAGCCGAATGGGCCTGTATTTGCCTAAATTGTCCGGAAAGATGAGGGGCTGAAAAAATGAACAAAAATGATCTGACAGAACAGACAGAAGTGCTGAGTGTTGCGGATGATGAATAAAAGTTCAAGGACAACCGGCTCAGAGAACAGTGTTTGCCTGCCAAAAGATGAGACTGGCCGTGGGACACAAGACTTCGTCCGCAGACATGGCTGAGAAATAAATCAATTGTAACGAGAATAAAAATTATATAGAATGGTCAATACACATGTCATGGGAAAGGAAGTAGAACAATGAGCATGAAGAATTTTGAATGAAATCACGGTGGTGTGATACACCACCTCCCCAAGCATCCAATGAGCAGTCGAATTTTGTGCAATGTTTCAATTAATGTGGGTTGGACATGTAGGTTTTAGGGTATAACTGGGGTGCCTTTGGGGGGGGGTGTTAAGAAAAGAAGAGAGAGCGGGGAGTACAGTGCAGAGGAGATTGAGAGGGGAGATTGTCGCTGTTCATCGGTTTGCAGAGAGGCCTAGCTGTTCCTGTCCTTGTCCTGTCCTGTTCCTGAAATCTTTGTTTCCTGATTCTATTTCAGGGGACCCCCACTAATCCCTTGGCCAGGGGGGTGGTATTTCATTGATCTTTGGGTTTGTATTAACTTCCGACTTGTAATTTGCATAATTACTTGCAATGATATTTTTGTCTCTGAAACTTATGTCTCTTCATCTATCCACTCCGTTATAGGTATTATATTTGTTTCGCATTATTTTTGCTGAAACTTATGTCTCTTCATCTATCCACTCCGTTATAGGTATTATATTTGTTTCACATTATTTTTGCTGAAACTTATGTCTCTTCATCTATCCACTCCGTTATAGTTATTATATTTGTTTCACATTATTTTTGCTGAAACTTATGTCTCTTCATCTATCCACTCCTTCATATGCATATCGTTCATGTCTGATGAGTTTGATACTGTTTGCATTGCTGATTTATTTTCTCTCCCTTGTGTGAGATTCTTTGTTTGCATTGCGACCTGTATACGATGAGCATTAATCATTTATTTGAGATAAACCTTTTAAAACTTACCGAGAGTCTGTGATTATTTAGCTGGTTAGATAGTCAGTTAGTTCTATTATTACCATCAACTACTCAACTAATTGGTCCATCGACCGAGAGGAAAGAGAGTTGATATATAGGTCTAGTTATGTATTTAGAATAATTGAATATGAATCTGTGAAGGAAACGATTTCCACGTCTTTAAAACTTGACCCCCAGCGCATCAGGGATTTGGGTGAATGTGTATGGGTCATTGTATGTAATATTGATGAGTATTGATCCCTGATTAAGTGTTTCGCTGGATCACCATTGATTGAATGTTTTACATTAAACTAAGCTTGCTGTATTCAAACAAACAGCATTACAATAAACAAAACAGATGTGGTAAACATTTTCTAATACTGTAATGTGGAGTCCTTCAAAAGGTAAAGCGCAAAACAATCATTACTGTTCGTGAGGACGAGAACCTTGTGATATGTTCGAGGAGTGTAGATCGTATTCTTCAAAGGCCACAAGCAAACAGACACATTAGTGGACATACTTGTACATCAAAATAATGCTTCCCACTAACTGGGAAGCATTGTTATTTACTTCACTGATATGTGAAATATCTAAGGACACAGAATGGAAACCAATCATGGTGCATTTGTGAATTCAGTGACATATGGCATAAAATGAAGGTTGTGGGAGGAACGCCTATAAATGGGCAAAGTTCCACAATCCTGAGACAAAAGTAGAAAAAAGACTGTGAGAAAGAAAATCAATATGGAAAATCACCTGGCATGAAGGAGCTCTCTGGCACAGTGAACAGAGGGAGAGCACAGCTGCTGAGATCCCAATAGAGAAGTGGAAAGAACGGACAATCAGGATGAAAGTATTAAAGGCCATGATTGCTCTTAGGAGCAAGGAACCGAGACCAGTGGGAGAAGGTTGATACAGAAAGGCAGTTTTGCAGAGGAAGCAAAGTATATATTACTTCTTAAGAAAAGGGTGTACATGAGATTATATGCAATTAGAATGAAAGGCGGCCTTAGCATGGCGTATTTTCAGCAAGGCAGACTTTAGCGCTGGCGGCATCCGAAGCAACAACAGTCATTTTTGGGCACTTCCAATGACCTCCTTCTCCACGAATTCCTCCAATACCACCCTCCAACAGTGCTCCTCATCTCTCCATAGCCCCTCTCTGACACTCATTTCATTTTTTTTATAGCACTACTCATAGTTCCCTCACACTTAGTTCCGTGATCTGCTTGGCACACGTTCTTTGCAGCAGGTGCATTAACCCTCTGCAGTACTTTATGATGAGTCACAACTGCCACTAGAAAAAATGACATCTTTCTACAGCGGGAACATTGATCACCAGAGTCATCTTTACATTTTTATTGGTGCGTGAAAACTGCTGGACACACAAGCAACTCTGCAGCACTGCTTTTAAACCCATAAGTTATTTTTAAACACCAAACCCACCGCTCCTCCCCACTGGTCAGTTCCAAGTGTGGCTGCACCAGTCAAATCGTCCTAAATTCAGCCCTGATTGGCTGTAAGGTGGGCACCAGGTATATGCTGGAAAGTATGTGAAATGATGAAGCACGAGATAAAATATGAGATCATCAAAGGGAAGGTGACAAATCAGTGTATGTGTTGCACAGGAGTAATGGCACTGGTTGACAATATGCAAATGTGCATACAAGTATACAAAAATCAATCAAGAAACCTACTAAATCCTTGTTAATTAGACTACAAAAATGCAATTTAATTTCATGCTTAATTAATAAATCCAGCAAACATTTCATTAAGCACACACTTCCACAGAATTTGAAGTCTTTTTCAGATGATGCACAATGTTTTGCCTTTGTCGTTGCAAGGCATGACATGCAATGTGCAACTCCTCCTTGATCTCCGTCACAGCTGGCTCAGTTAGGTAGTAGAGTTTGTGTGCAGAAAAAAACAGGGATTCCATATTTAAGTGACAATGGAAAGTCACAAGGCTCTGCATTTCACAAACCACTAAAAATAGAAAATGGACATAACTTTGTAAAACGGCTCATCATCTGCATACATATATTAACTGGATATTCTGCCCAATTTCCTTTCCAGAGTGGCCATCAAGCATGTAGCGAAATAGCATATGATGCACGATGAGTAACCCTAGGCGTAGTTCGCGTAGTCGCGCTACGCGTAGCTACGCGAAGTGTACTTTGCACTACGCGCGCTACGCGTAGCTACGCGAACTGCGTAGTGCGGTAGGGAAATGCTGTTCGCAATGATTGCACAGTGCCGGATGCTTGTCCGCACTGTGCAATCATTGCGAACGGCATCATGCACAGTGCAAGCGGTCGTTTTCTGCAGCTCGAGTAGATTTGTACTCGAGCGGCAGCTTTCTCAATGCGGACTGGAAGTTTCTCATCGCGAGCGGTCGCGAGCATACGCGACCGCTCGCAATGAGAAACCTGACCTCCCCGCGTTGAGAATCTCGCCGGGAGGTTTATTTTCCACACTCGCGATCGGCAACTTGATGTTGCCGATCGCGAACGAGGAAAAAGTCTTGCCGGGATGTTGATTTTGCTCGCTCGCGGTCGCCAACTTGACGTTGAGGACCGCGAGCGAGCAAAAAATGCCCGCTACGCGTTTTTGCACTGTGCTACGTGCGAATCGCGTAGCGCGTAGTTGCGCAAACTACGCACACTCCGCGAGCGTAGTTTTCTGCCCAGGCCTAACGATGAGCAAAGAACTACGTTGCAAAATTACATTAAATACATATGCATAAAATAAATTAAAAACATGCACAGTTCTTTATTTGGGTACTATTTTAACAAATAAAGACATTTCACTTATGGCTGTAGAACTATCAGTCAATGCCAATTTGTATCTTAGAAGAAGACTCTTTAAAACCACGGTCATGGTAAGAATATGTTCAGATCAGCCTCATAAAATAGCTAAAAATATACTCAACACCACACTCTTACATTAGAAGGGCATGATGTAATAATTTTCCTTATTTTACTCGTGAGGAGTTTGAGAGTAAGAACTCTTTCTAGAAAGAGGAGTACAGCAAAGAACCTGAAAAGGAAAACATTTACATGGCTTTTTGATAAGTAACTCTGCCTTTGCTGCTTTAGTTGAAAGGATAGGTAACTATCGCCAGGACACCCTTGGGTAACCGTTGCGCTCTAGAAATATCCGTAACATAACATAACATAACAAAAGGTAATTGAATTTACAATTCCATTCATTAGGACACTGTTAGGTCACAACTGCAATCAGTGTGCTTCTGGCATTACGTCTAGTACAGCGCTTCCCAAACCTTTAGAACCACGGCCCAATTTTTAGAATGAAATGCTTTCACACCCCACCTAGCTTTAATGAACATGAGGCAGACGATTTTTTAATGGAACTAAAGCATTGTGTGGTAGCGTACTGTCATTTACAGACAGCACATTTTTCATTGAAATGGACACTTAACTTGCACAGACATAGAGTTTCACTGATAAAACTATATTGCACACTAATAATAATGTGTGGAAATCGGGTTTCAGTGAATATTTATCATTTGTACAGCACTAACTACAGTGTCTTGATTTGTTTTGATTCTATTAACATTTTTGTTTCCATCACACTTCAGAATTACAAAAAATGTGCTTCATTTTTGCTTTTCTAACGTCTGAATCTGTATATTTAATTTATAGGTACCCACATTTTGTTGTGTGTTACAAAAGTGGCATCCTACAGCCTTTCCTTTCACACTCTCTGCACCCCAGCAAGATTGTCACATAATTCACTTTAATTTCTTTTGCTCACTGCAAAGTGAGATGAGTTTGTAAACACCAATCCCCATGTTAAAAAAAGGGGAAACAATTTGTCAGAAGACATAGCCTCACATTTGACCTCTGCCTTTGAAGCACAGCAAATGTGGCAAGATAAGTACAGAATTTAAAGGAATGGGCAGAGCACTACAATGAGCACAGATATGCACAACAAAGCCCCTGAGTAAACCAAGCATTGCTGACTCCGTACTCAGAACCTGAATTATATCCTATCCTTATTTCTGAGGTGAATCACATCAGTCAGAGACAGGAAAAATACAGGAAGTACAGCCATGCCTATCCCAACTGCGATCCCTAAAAGTGGCTAGATTTCCAGCATCCTCCTGGAAAATAAAGGGACAGACATATCTAGGCTGGTAAAGCCAGGCATAATGACTGGTACGAGAACAAGTAGGACTAGGAGTAGCTTAGATTACTGGTAAGTAATCAGGGCATTATCTCTACGTCACTTGTTCTCGAACCAGTCAATATCTATGAGGAATACAAAAGCAGTAAAAGGCATTCAATCTTAAACCAAGAAATATAAATATAATACACTTCTTAATACCAATACCCTACTGATATATTATATCATCTTACAGTATTTCATAACAGAACCAAACTCAGGACACCCCCACAATTATTTCTATCAATGTCCGATCCATTGAGTCTGTAATGGTAGACAATGATATTCACAGAAAACTATGTTGCTATTCTACAAGTCTACACAATAAGAACCTTCTGGACTCCAGTCCAAGATGCAGCCAAACTCCTTGTGGATCTCCCCTGAATTCTCTCCATTAATAGGGGTTATGCTGATGAGAAGGCTAGAGCTATTGTAGAACTTATCCATAATTTTATTGTGAAAGTAGAAGCCTTCTGTTCCTCATTTGCTAATCCAAATGTTACAAACAAATTATCTGAAAGAAGAAGCCCCTAAGATCTCTGAAAATAAATCACAGGAGCTCTTTTATGTCTAGAAAATGCCACAACTACTCCTCTTGAGAAGAAGAGGCATTTACCACTAATGCTACTTTTGTAAGGAAGGAAGGGTCTGTTCAAAAATCTTCCCTGATGGAAAGAAAGGGTGGACTACAGAGAAATGGTCCCCATTCTTCTAGTCTCGTCCAGAAGTAATCACATCTAAAAGGCCTAAATTCATAGTTAAAAATTTTGGACAAGATTTATGAACATTTTGAGCTGGTGCTGTGTCACCAAAATTGATGCAAGCTGGTGCAAAGTTTTTACTTGGAATTCATTTTGCAGTACAAAATTTGTTTTGCATTGGAAAGTAGCCATACAGTAAGGCAAAGTAGTGCAAAGCTCTCCTTTGCGTCAAGGGGCGTTTCATGGGTATACATGGGCATTCCTGTTAAACCACCCTTGGATTTGGATGCAGAGTCCTATCTATTAACATGTGCAGACAGTGCTTTATGCCAAAAATGTATGCCTGCAAGAGGCAGGCGTAAAGTTGGAGAATAATTGATTTTTCTTCAAACATCACATTTGTGCTGCACTGCAGAGCATACATAAAAAGTTGGAAAAGGTTTATATGTCTGAGCATAATTTTTTATACCGGAAGTGCTAGCCCACCAGGCAGGTGCTGAGCAGGTGGCAATATGGGATGAACGGAAAAGTGTTCTCCGATTTTTGCATTCTATTACCCCTTAGATGGAGGAAGAGGTGTTCCCAGTCCAGTCGTGGTGTGCTGTAAATTATGTATCAATTCTCCTGTCTACAAAAGCTGAGAGTGATTAGGGATCAGCTATATTACCAGTAATAAGTATTAGCAGAAACCAAGTATTTTTTTACTTTAATGGTAAGAATAAGTACCAATGACAGTGCTTTCCACGTCTCTTATGTATACATGTATATGGCATTTTTGTAGCACAAACTTAGTCAAAAGGCAGCAAAGCACTGTACATGTTCAAAGACAAACATAAAGTCGAAGAGTAAGAAGAGAAGCAACTGGATTGTGGACAGTCAATCCATTGTAATGTAGTGTTCTTTAAAGAGGTGAGTCTTCAACTCTTTCTTAAATTTGAGCAGCGTTGGGGCAGTCTGGATGGATACTAGGCTGTTGTCTCGAATCCTGTGTGAATAGATGGAACAGGACGGATCTCTTTTTTTCTTTTATACACCTCTTAGTCTGTAGTATGATGGTGTTCAGGTTGTGGGTGTTCTTAGATCATCCAGTTATGGTGAGCTTGTCTGCAAGATAAGCAGGGGTTCTGGTTATGATAGCTCTGTAAACAATGCAGCTATTTTGAAAATGTGTGGGCCTGGAAAGGGTGCCAATGGAGTTCCATCTGGATAGGGGTGATGTGATCAAATTTCTGCAGGCCCTAGATGAGCTGTGTTGTTGCATGTAGGATGTCCTTACGTTGAGCCTGTGTGGAAACTGGAAAGCCAAGGAGTCTGGAAGTGTTTCCCAAATGTTTCAGAACCACAACTCACTTGTTAGAATACAAACGTTCATGACCCACCTAGCTTTAATGTACATAGGGCAGGCAATTTTTTATTTAATGGAACTAAAGCATAGTGTGGTAGTGCACTGTCATTTACAATTGAAATGGCCACTAAATTTGCACAGACAACTTACTTAAATCATTTGTAGGACTTCTTTCCCCAAAGATTCAACCATGAGTTTACTCTTCCTGTTCTTGTGTGTCACTGTGTGCACATCACCACATGTTTTTTCTAGGTGCGGGCGGAACTTGAGGAGTTTTGCTCAGCAGAATTTCGCAGAGTTACATAAAACCTCAGCAGAGTTCCACCTACCTTTAATTATTTGGCCACACTTTTTTCCTGTTAAAATACTATGTAAGAGGCCAAAATGCTAAAACCTAACTTGTATCGATTTTATTGCCTCATGTTGGAATAGCCCAGGTAGCATGTATTCTGGCCCCACTCGTACATTCTTTTCACTTTCCTTCTGTGGCGCACCAAATATTTGACACCTAATAAAATCCACTTCAATAAATATGACATGTTCAATGAACATCTGACCCGCCCATTACAGATAGAGTTCACAACATTTTGGTGCTAATAATAAGAACACAGAGACCGGGGAGGGTGGATGCCAGTCTTCTCAAACATCTGTTACGGTCTTATATCTTACCCACTTAAATGCAGAGCCAGGTTGGTTTTTTTCTGCTCAGTAGAACTGGATATGTGCATTTCATGTGGTCCTGTGGTACACATGTCTCCCTGCTCTCCCCGCATTCTTACCTTCATACTGCAAGTCAAAGAGCACAAGCAAGAAGGGAAAGAAGGAGAGGATTCTGTTGGCGTAGGCGCTGGGAGACACCATGCTGTTATCATCAGCAGTCACTGACACCAATCTTCCTTTCAAAGTGCTCTGAAAATGTAACAACCAAGTGGCTCGACTTCCAGTTCCTACATGCTGTGTTAAGATTACCTTACCGCAACTAACTCACCTTGGTATCACTGCGAGTAAAGTCAAGTCCAGCCTACTCTAAAGTGGATGACACATACCGACTTACAGAGATCGAACTCCAACAGAAAACGCTTGCACAACTCCGCAGTCAATCACCATTTGGGCATCTTGTGCTAGGCACTGCGATTGGTCGATGTTCTCCAATACTTCACTCCTAAATTATCTTATATGTTAACAGTCCCAGAATATGTTCTACCATGAGATTAGCTGTCTGTGAGCTGGAAATGCTAACAATACTGCCAAATATCTTACATTAATAAGATCAATGATGGACAACGAACAGGCTACTGAATTTATGTACGGTCCATGTAAGTAGTTGGCGGAGTTTTTGCCGAATTCCACGATCCAAGTGGAGTGCGGAATGGCAAAACTCTGCAAACCCCGCTGGCAGTGCGGAGTTTACCTCCCACCCCTAGTTTTCACATATTGATAAAATTAGATGGTATATAAATCATTTTGTATAATTTTATTTATGTCTTTTAGGTACTTTTTGAATTGCACATTTAGGTATCCTTCATATGACCTATAAGCCAAGTAATACTTCTACCACCTCTGCTTAAATTACATGTTCCTAAAGGATCTTTTTTCACTTTGATGTAGCCTCTAAATTTTGTTGTGCTCAGTCTTATCCCTTACTTGTCCTGATGATGACCCATTAACCTAGAAAGGGTCAAAAGGCCATCAAGAGCTATCCGCTGTAAAGGACCATGATTGATTGACTTTGGTGCAGAACACTTTTTTCTAAAATACCACCCTAAACTTTAATCCATTTGGATAAGAAAATCTGCACACATTGTATAAAGCAACTTCATATTTTCTTTTCACCATTTTTGTTTGTTTACTGTGAAAACTTTGTTGTGTCGCCTACACAATTCATCGAGCACCCTGTGTTCACACCACACACTGAGCACTTATTGTGTATATATTTTAATAATCCAATAAGTATACTGCACATAAGTAAATACAAATAATCTCTCTTCTCGCTAAATATATGTGCCTAACAATACATTGTTATAGTTTTATATAAATGATTAACTACTTTTTGAGTTCTACCTATTTGTATACTGTTGCATATTTATAATTGGTCCCACAACAAAACATCAAACCATTTTGGTCTAATCCAATTACCTACCTGGTGGCCAATACTTTGGCCATAATTTTGGCCTCTGTGTCAATTAAAGATATCGGCCTATATGAAAAACACTCAGTGAATATCTTATCAGGCTTAGGGATGACAATGATAGTGCCGGAGAGGTCATGGGGCCACCTACCTAGTCCATAGGGCCTCCTGGAACATGGCTTGAAGTGTATCCACCAATCTACTAGCAAATCTTTTGAAGAATTCAGGGGGGAAGCCATTGGGGCTGGTTTTTTTTCCAGATGGTATTGATTTGATAGCTTCTAATATTTCTGTTTCTTAAATGGGCATGTCTAAAGCCTCCCAGACAGACAGCTGAAGAGTGGCCATCGGGATATCCCTTCTTATAAAGTTTTCCCTTTTAATATAACTTTTGACAGTAGTTTGAGAAGGTCACCACAATCCCCTTAGAAGAGGTCATGATGCCTTTCATTGGATCTTAAATTTTGGCTATTATCCACAGCTCCATGTCCCGATTAGCCAACCAGTAAAGAAACTTGTCTGTCTTATCACCTATGTCATACACTCTTGTTTAGAGGCTACCCATGAACTCCTAATCATAGCAAGTAGCTATTTTAAGGGATAATCTAGTCAATCCAGCCACCTGAAAACCTTAGTGTTCCCATTCTTAATATAAGATACCTCAAGTATATGAATTAAAGAGTCAAGGTCTGTGCACTCCATTTCTTCTTTTCTACATTGGCCTACTGTGTGCAAGATAATAGTACCTCTTATCATCAATTGCAGAGTCTACCAGTCTGTAATAGCAGAGGTAACTGAGTTTCTATTAATTTATTTCCTCTTTGATCCATCGACTGTTGAGGAGGTTCCAGGGGTTCAGGCACCACTAACAGCCCTCAACCCCTGGGAATTCATTTATTGTAATTTCTACTCGTGAGTGATCTGAAAGGCATCTTGGAAGGATTGTGGAGTTGGGTATTTTTGCTAGCTCTACCACCAGGTTAAACAAGTAGTCCAGCCTGGAGTGTGACTAATGCTCTGCAGAGTAAAACATGAAATTCTGCTCATTTGGGTGTCTTTTTGCCACGCAACACTCAATGCCAATGCAGCAGCACAAGTTGGAAGGGAGGTTCTCCAACCAGTTTCCCATGACCACTGGCGTCCACCGCAGGGTCCATAACCATGTTGAAATCCCCCTTGAGGAGCAAGCTACCATCCAGGGCCTGAAGAACAAGATCAGTTAGAGCCTGTGATGTGCTCTTGACCATTGTGGGTGAGACAGAAACACTTATAAAGGTCCAAAGATCACCTTCCAAAATGCCCATGACAAGCATGCAGCGGCCCTGGGGATCATGCTGCACCAGTGTTACTGGCAAGGGAAATGTTGTCTGCATAAAACGAGCTATATCCCTAGAACCACTCGTAAAATCTGAGTGATACATCCTGGTGTAGTCATGTCAGCGCAAGAAACAGCACTTAGTACCCAACAGGTGCGTTTCTTGTAAAAATATCAATTTCAGATTGTATTTCTTAAGATAATGTAACACTGCCCCTCTGTTGACATTGTTACTTAAGCCGTTGGTGTTCCATGAGATTGTTTAAAACCATGTGACGCACTCGTGTCTGTTTGCATAAGATGTCTGTGTCTACATTCCTCTAATATCTAACTGACTCTCCGTGCACTGTGTTCTAATAACCATTAAACTAAACCCCCATCCAATAACCTACCACCCCATACTTCCAAATGTGAAGCATCTGTCACCTGAATACACTAATAAGGTAGCTTCTACTTGGGTTAGAGACTCGGCCAGCTACAGTGGTTATATAACTCCAATCCGTCAACTGTCCTAAAAATACAGCTATTGAAAGGTACTCCCACTCCCAACACCACCCCAAAACATCTTTTTCAGCAGCCGTTAGGTACCTTTGAGTGAGGGCCAGTAAATCTATTCACCCTCAACCCCTATCCTATCATCCCCACTGTTGTACCCCCGACCTTTCATCCGGCTGGATTCAGACATGGAGTGAGCACCAGTCAGTTATTTTTGCAATGCTTCGATCTGAATGGGCGTCTCCTCTCAAAAAGAGATTGAGTGTTTATCAATTGGGTTGAGCTGAGTGAGACTGTGGTAACCCTTCTCCGGGGTCTGAGTTCACCATGCAGATAGAAAAAACTAAAGGAGCAATGGGGGGGGGGGGCTTCTACTGCCTCCTCTGCTACAGCTGCTGAAGTTTCCAAGTACCAGAATCAAGAGGGAAGACCAGGATATTTTCTGATTGAAGCAGCTGGTCAGGATCTCTTTTAGCTTATGACCACCATCTTGACTGCCAGAAGTAGCTCAGGGGGCAGAGTTATTCCTCCTGAACACCAATCAAAGGGAAAGCAGTCAGTGCACAATGGTGCTGACTGTGCTGCTTTTCAGTTACTGTGACATTGGCAGGTTGCATGTCACAGAGATTTAAAAAATGTTGGGATGCCAGGGAAGCACGTCCCTAGTGTCCCAACATTGTTTTTCTAAAGAAAATCCTTCTGGTGCTTGTTTAGTCGGCACGAGAAGGATTTTCTTTGTCAATATGCTTTATAATCTATTCGTGTCAAACGCACTAGGAAAGTAGTGCGCTTCACGTGAATGGTTCATCAAGCAAGATTAGGGGCCTGAATTAATTTTTCAGTGGATGGGTTACTCTGTAACAACGGTGATGGATATCTCCTCCTTCAAAATATAATTACCATCGGATATAATGAAATTTATATTTCGGCGGACAGGATATCCATCACCGTTGTGACAGAGTCACCCATCTGCCGAAATAGAAATCAGGCCCTAAGTGTCTCGCATCCTCAGTGTCTGTTATGGTATGTTATGCTATATTGATTTGTATAGCACACTAATCATCCGAGAGGGTATCCAGGAGCTTGGACAGGTGTGTAGCTCTGAGGTCCCCAAGGTGCATATACAAAGAGCAAGATTTTCAGCTTCTTGTGGAACTCAAGAAGTGAGAAGGAAGCTCTGATGTTTTGAGGTAGGTCTTTCCATGGCTTGGGTGTGATGTAGGAGAATGAGCAACCTCCAGTTTTGCTTTTACAGATGTGGGGAATGTGTTCGAGTGAGAGTGAGGCAGAGCGTAGGTGTCTGGTTGGGTGGTGAAAGTGTATGCAGCTGTTCAGGTATTCTGGTCCTGTGTTGTGTACGGCTTTGTATATGTGTGTGAGAAGTTTGAATTGACTGCACTTGTGAATGGGAAGCCAGTGAAGCTTCTTGGGATCCAGCGTGATGTGGGTGCAGCGTGGAATGTGGAGTATGAGTCTCGCAGTGGTGTTCTGGATGGTCTGGAGTCTGTGTAGGAGTTTCTTGAAGATTCCAGCATAGAGAGTGCTGCCGTAGTTCAGTCTGATGAGTGCTTACATTTAACGGTCCATCTGGTGATCTGAGGCAATCATTTGAAGATCTTTCGTAGCATGCGTAGGATGTGGAAGAAGGAGGTGCACACTACAACTTGAGCCGTCATGTTGAGCTTGTCACATAGAATGATCGCTAGATTCTTGCATGGTTTGTGGGTGTGGGTGTTGGTCCTAGCTCTGACGGCCACCAGCTTAGGTCCCATGGGGAAGACTTGTTGCCAAAGATCAGTACTTCTGTCTTGTCTGGGCTGACTATCATTTCTAATAGTGCAGTAGTTAACTGCCCATGACAAAGGATCTGAGTACTTGACTAACCTTCACAAACTTTTAATACAATTGAGATAGATTAGTATATTGGTTCTCCATTTATTAGTGTCCTGTTCAGAGAATCATAGCCATATATAATTTGTGCACAGATTGCTGATATTGTTTTCTCAATACTTACACAATAAACTATTATTGCATCTGTAACTTCTTCATGAATTGTATTATATTAGGTCTTACATTTTTTCTGATATTCATTATTTTGTTTTTAGCCAAATTTAACAAAACTGATTTAAGTAATTTTTCTAGTCAGATTTAAAAGGTGTACCTGAAGAAGGCTGGAGTAAAACAATTTTTCCACACATTTAACTTTATAATGAACTGATAACTATGCAACTGTTTCTGCCCTTCTTCGAGTGTACATCTCCATTACTGCGAAAAAGGTCAAACAAAAGTATTTATAGTCTGCTTGCAGTAAAGTCATGACATAAAAAAGAGGTCTGCAATGCAAAAAACTATAAAAATGATTGTTTCTGTGTAGAATGCATATTTAAGATAAAGAATTTGATGTGTAATGATTCAGTGTACTTTTGAGATACAAAATATTCCCTGAGACAACCAGCAGAAAGCTGGAACTCAAACAGTAATATTCTTTCAGGTGCAGCCAAAGCCCGCTTTATGCATATTTGACATAATCGGTAACGATTGGTAGTGCAGTCATTCTTAGTTCACTGCCTCATCTCTAATAGTGTTTTATGTTTCTGTACCCCACTATAAAGCAGCACAATTTTAATTTTAAACACCATATTACATTACACATCCTTAAATACCCTATGTTTCCTACTTAATTGTCTTACTTCATGATATATACCATGGTGCTTAAAGAAAGCCTATTTTAGGTCTAACTTCCTAGCTTGAAGGTGACACATCAGAAGCAGATATTGAAAAGGCTATAAACGTATGAACATTGCCTCCATACACAGGAAGAGCATTGCCCAATGAATTTGGCACCTGAGTAATGCAAAAAAGCAAAAGGGGAGAACTGAGAAGTGATTTGGCTAATGAATGATATTCTGTGTACTGAAACCTAGCAGACACCTCACAATACTGGTAGAAAGATACAGAATGTTCATTTCTGACATAAATGATAGGATTCCAGTAGTATTTGTGGCAGGACATTTTTGTCAAGACAATATATTCACTCATTCATAAATTGTGGAATATTAGAGGAAATCTAGGACTCAAGTTTGCACTGCCACTGAATGATGAGGCTTTCGACTGATGCAAATGAAATTAATTGTTTTGTAGACAAGGTGAAGGCTTGATATTGCAACTTCCAGCACAGATAAATTGTGACTGGATCTATTATGAACTGTTCAAGATCCATAAGTGTACAAGTCAGGATTGCCTCCTGATATTGCCCCTCTATTAAGACGAGCACTGGACACCCTACTAAACACCATCCACTACAACATAGATTAAGGCTTCCATAGTAGAGGTGTGAACTATGCAATACAATATTACACCAAGCAAATGGACGTATAAAAGTAATTTACGTGTCACAAGAACCTCAAACACCTTGATATTAAGCTGATCACTGACCTGAACAAAATGACAGCCAACAATAAAAAACTAAATTAAAATGTAGCAGTCCGTTTTGCATGATGCACCAAAAAATGATAAGGTGCAGGTGATTAACATCGTGGTGATAACTAGATTCAATTATTCGGTCAGAATTTTGCCCTGTAAGTCACTTGTAAGCATCCGAAAGATAGTAACAGGACATTTTAAAACAAACATCTGAAGAAATGACAATCAAGTTTAAAATTACCTAAACTATACACACACATATCAGCAAGAGATGCGACAAATTACCACCAAACACAACAACTCTCTCAACAAGTATAATGTTTACAAAAGACAACATCTAGACCCAAATGGATGATGGCAGCAGAACAAGCTACTGATCGCAATTCTATGCTAACAACGATTTATAAAACCAAGTCAAAGCCAAACTGGTAAGAAAAGAACTGTGGTGCTTATTTCAGCGCGCGCATCGAAATTCGTTTTATTTATTTATATGTGTACTTACCTGTAATCGGCCGTAATCCGTAGTTTACTACCCCCCACCCTGCCCCTCCCCCGCCCCACGTCAGCGCCCCGGCGGCACTCCCACCACCGACCGCTACTGTCCTGCCCTTTTCTTTTGATGCACGGCAGCGCAGCAGGAAGGCTTGCACACTGTTGTGCACCAAAATATTTTAAATGAGGCCCTAAATTTATGAAGCCACCACAGAATCATATACAACTTTATAGAAAGAAATGAATCAGTACTAAAAAAACTTCACAAGAAAACTCCAATATGGAGAAATGCAGAAATACAAATCAGGTGGCAAACCTGTGCACTGACAGGTGTGGGAAGAAAATGTGAAATGCACATGGTACTGTCAAGTAATTTCAGAAACTACAGGGGTAATAGCGACTAAGCAGCTCACAGAACCACAAGTATTGACAAACAAATTACTCCAGAGAGAAAAAATAAAATATGAAACATTATAAATGATAAATGCATCTTGACTTTTCACACCTGGAGGACTGGTACGCCGAGTGTATGGAGAAATGATAATACTGTTGTACTCATAACAAACAACAGAATATCTGAGACAGTAAACACGAAAAAGCAAAGCCATTCCAGCTGATGTTTGAAAACCTATTGCTGGATAGAGGTGGACCTCAGAGAAGCCAAGTTATAGTACAATTCTTTCAAGATTATACATAATTGTCACTGGACATTGCACCATCTAATCAAAAAGAAGGGCTCAAGTAAGACTGTGAGTGATGGAGGTAAAAAAAAAAACAATAGTGGTACTGTATAAATAACATGGCCAGGACCACATCTGATCAGGGAATTATGGAGCAAGGTGGAAACCATTAGAGGCCATTAACTCAATTTAATGTGAATCCTAGGACTCTAGCATGATATCGCAAACCATCATTGAAGGTGGGTGACAACGCCCATTTTGGAAGCCAAATGGTGCATTGTGAGGAAATGGAAAACAAGGGAAAGCCCAAGATATAAACAAAATGCTCAAGGGGAAAATAACATATATGAGCCCTGCTGTATTAATAACATCAGAGCACAGGATCAGACGGTTGTTGTGTATACCTTCCAATCCAAATCAACTTTATTCGATCATTATTAAATAAGATCATAAAAGTACATAGCAGCAGTAAATTTTAAAAAACATTCTCATAGGTGGCACACAATAATCAATTCATATCATCGTTTATAAAAAGTTATATAAAAGAGGGTACAAAATTCATTCTGAGTTTCAGTATGTGCGTACAAAGTCTACCAGATCGAATATAAAATAAAATACATTATAAGATTAAAATTTTTAGAGAAAGATATGTTCCCAGAGACTTTCTTTTTTTTATACAGGCCCAAAGGAATAGAGCTAGCGAGTAGCACACTAGATGGTCGGTTAATGATTTTAAGAAAAATAGTGCAACCCTACATTGTTCAAGCTTGTAGCTCTTTAAAATTGGTACAATGTATTTTTTTCCTTTCCTTATGATAGTAACCGCAGAAAAACAATAAATGAAGATCTGTTTGGGGAGAGTTTGTGTTGCAGGTGCAATTGGTGAAATCTGAATGGTTAAATGTTTTCGATGGAAACCCTAACATTAGTGGTATCAAGTTTAACCGAAACCGCAATAATATGAATTTATGTTGCAGTATTGAGACCTCCTCTAAGTAGAGATATCCACCTTCTAAGATAGATAAAAGCGGTTGTTGGTAGGCCAGAGTTGACTGCTTCCTGTAGTTGTTTTCCCTGCGAATGTATTGGGCCTTCCGCATAAAAGTATCCACCAATCTTTGCTTTGACATTAGCCTGCACGCCATTGGATCCACGAACAGATCTTTCAACCCCAGCTCAGTCAATTCTTGCTCGACATAATTTAACCATTTAATTCTCTTGTAGTTTTCCAATCTAAGGCAGTCTTTTATTATACTCTGAGTTAGGGGAACAGTGTTCCTGCGCCAGATGGAAAACCACAAGAGCAGAGGGACGAGTCTAACTGAGTCCGTAATGTGAGGTAAACTCAACTCCAAATGGAGTACATGATTAGATGTTGACTGCGGGAGAGAAACCAGGGATTTAAAAAAACTTGTCCTCAGTAATTTGTAGTGGTTCAGTGTGTGCCGAGCCCCAAACGCCCGCTCCATAAGTGGCCGCGGACTTCATTTTCGCATGATAGATATGTTTGACAGCTGCTAGAGGTTTCATGCCCATCCTAGACATAAATACCTTTAGTGCTGTCAAGCTCCTCTCCATGCCCATGGCCCTTGAGTCAACTAGACGTGACCAAGTTTGGTTCCTATCGAAAAGTACCCCAATATAGGGAAAAGACTCCACCACCTCAATTTTCCCTGTTTCAGTATAGAGATGGGATGTTTTACCTCGAACACCACCCCCGGCTATAATTACCTTCCATTCTTGTTGGATTCTGCTGACAGACCGAAATAGAAAATGAAGATCGCCTAGAAGTTGTTATGGCACTGAAGGAAAGCTGCTGTGAAACTTAATATTGAACAGAACAGACCTTACTTTTTTACTTTGTAAGATAAAAAGTTAGATCAAAGTAACTGGACGATGCAACAGTGATTAGTATAGTGGGAACAAATTTAACCCTTGTGATATCATTACTATGGCCGAATTGAGCAGGTTTAGGATGATCTCCCAGGAATGAGAGAGAACAAGGGCATGGGAGACCTGGCTAGGGCAATTTAATTGAGGAGAAAGTTCAATTGTATTGCAACATTAGAGTGCTGCCTCAAATAATCTACTGAAGACAAATTTGAATAAGTAGTGTATGCCACAAAAATATCACCTGCAACATAAAATAACAGAAATCAGCACAGAAATGAGCAGTGGAAGAGGTGAGTGTTGAGATGAGGTAAGAGCAGAGGATGTAGCAGGCATTAAGGCATGCCAGATAGTAGTGGTGACAACTTAACAACAGACATCCACTTTTTTTGCAATGTGTTCAGCAGGACATTTGTGGTGATGTCAGTAGAATGTCTCCTAATGTGGTTCCATCTAGAATGTTATGTGCTGGCAAGAGCGGGCTGCCTGCGGCGTCTCGCGAGTGACAGTTGCTGCCTTTGCAGCCTGTGCCTCTGGTCCTTCAGGACGGCTCTCTGTACTATTTAGCTGTACCTCAGAAATGTGCTTGCCAATGAGTGAAAAGGAGAAAAGAACATACTCACAGTGCCGCAGCGAGCAAAGGAGTGTGCACACTACCACAGATCCCATCTTCTGTCGCCATTGTAATGATGTGGATTTACTCGGTAGTAACGCCAGGAGCCAGGAGGTCCTTTGTAAGTATTTATTTTCAATAGTACAGAGAGCCGTCCTGAAGGACCGGAGGCACAGGCAGCAACTGCAGCAACTGTCACTCGTGAGACGCCGCAGGCAGTCCGCTCATGCCAGCACATAACATTCTAGATGGAACCACATGAGGAAACATTCTACTGACATCACCACACCTCCTTCCTTTTGACAAAAGTATTATTAATATATATTACTCTAAAGAGAAAGAGAATAAAAGTAAACATAGTTCCCTGAAAGACTGTAAACACTGTAAAATAACACAATCAAAGAAGTAAGTAGATCAGTAGCATTCATGCAGAACTTCAAAATTATTAAGCACATTATGTGACAAAATCGACAAATTTGCCAGGTCTGAAACGAACCCGTGTGCCTCTTCTGCATATCGGCGTTTTATCAACATCCTTAGTAGAGGCATGGCCTTCTTGACACTTATCCTCAAATCTATTTACATTTTTGAACTGTGATCTGGGATCCAGTGCCACACGAGATGTACTCCACCAACTCCCATTAGACAATCTTACCACATTCTTACGTATCTCACATACTCTTAAGGAAAGGAACTGAGTTTGCATGGTCTGAGGAATGTGACAAGGTGTTCCAAGAAATAAAAGATAGCATGGTCAATGCTCCAGCCTTACAACCTTTTGTGGAGGGAAGGCAGGTTGTGGTAACTGTGGATGCATGTGAGTATGGTTTGGGTGCGGTGTTATCACAGTGTGAAGGTGTAAAAGAATATACTGTAGGGTTTGCGTCCAGGACTTTACGCCCTGTGGAACGCAAATACTCGGTTATAGAAAAGGAGCTATTGGCATGTGTGTGGAGTGTTGAGAAATGTAAGCAATATTTGTGGGGCAGGTCTTTTGTGTTAAAGATGGACCATCGCCCCCTGGTTGACATTTTATCTGGAAAACAAATTAAACACACGACAGCTCGTTTGGCAAGGTTATCAGCCAAGCTTCTGGAATATTGTTTCACTGTTGAGTATATCCCAGGGGGGAGAAATTGTAGAGCAGATTGTCTCTCTAGACTGCCTATCGATGATACTGAAGAACAAGATTGGGAGGTGGAAATTGAGGAGTGTTTTGTAGCGTGTATCAAGGATAATACTGTGGCTATGGGTGAACAAGAGTGGATAACTGCTGTGGATAGTGACATCATTTTAAAGGAAGTCTCGTCCTTGATAAGAAGAGGTTGGCCAAAAGAAAAAAAATTGTCACCGGATTTGCAAATGTATTGGAAAGTTTCTGATGAACTATCTATCGAAGGTGGTAAAGTGGTCAGAGGAGATAAACTTATACCACCTGATTGTATACGTCAAAAGATAATCTCTACGGCTGATGTTGGTCATTTGGGGTCCACCATCACAAAAAAGAAAATAAGGAATGATTTTTGGTGGCCAAAAATGGATAGCCAAATTGACAATTTTGTATGAGGATGTGTAAGATGCAACACCAGCGACAAAACGTTGGTTACTGAAGGAATTGTTGAGTCAGTTGTTCCTCCACCTGGTAGGGCTTGGGAAAAGTTGGGAATGGATTTTCTTGGACCTTTTCATATCCTGCCCAAGAGCCTGAAATATTTTCTAGTGATAGTGGACCATTTGTCTAGATGAGTTGAAGTGGAACCTATACATTTTCCAACCACTAAAAATGTAATCAGTTGCTTGAACAAAATTTTTCCTATGGAAGGTTTGGAAATCCTGACAGACAATGGGGTTTAATTTGTTTCAGAAGAGATGGGAAGCTTTTTACGCACTTGTGGCATTAAACACATCAGGACACCTCTCTATCACCCGCAAAGCAAGGGTAAAGTAGAAAGATTCAACAAAGTATTGGTGGAGTGTGTGCAAGCAGCCTATAGGAGCAATGTATGTGTGCTTCAAGCTATACAAGACCTGGTATGGTCATATCGCAGGACTCCCCATGTCAGTAATACCATAAGCCCCTTTGAACTCATGAGGGGTAAGAAGGCTTCTACAGAGATGTGTCCGTTTTGGATGGTCAAAACATTTCATGAAGGGTGCAATATGAAACAAGTGTTGGAGTTGGCAAACAGAAGATCAAATATTGTCAATGAGAAAAGATGCGAATTTAAGGTTTGTAAGGAAGTTAACAAAATAAAAATTGGAGATTGGGTCAGAGTTAAGAATCCTGTGATGGTGAGAAAAGGTTTGTCTAAATTTCAGGAATCACAACAAGTATGTGAGATATGTAAGAATGCAGTAAGATTGTCTAATGGGAGTTGGTGGAGTACATCTTGTGTGACACGATCCCAGATCACAGTTCAAAAATGTAAATAGATTTGAGGATAAGTGTCAAGAAGGCCTCTACTAAGGATGTTGATAAATGCCAATATGCAGACGAGGCACACGGGTTCGTTTCAGACCTGGCAAATTTTGCGTTTTTGTCACATCATGTGCTTAATAATTATGAGGTTCTGCATGCATGCTACTGATCTACTTACTTCTTTGATTGTGTTATTTTACAGTTTTTACAGTCTTTCAGGGAACTGTGTTTACTTTTATTTCCTTACTCTTTAGAGTAAATATATATTAATAATACTTTTGTCAAAAGGAAGGAGGTGTGGTGATGTCAGTAAAATGTCTCCTAATGTGGTTCCATCTAGAATGTTATGTGCTGGCACGAGCGGACTGCCTGCGGAGCCTCGCGAGTGACAGTTGCTGCTGTTGCTGCCTGTGCCTCCGGTCCTTCAGGACCGCTCTCTGTACTATTGAAAATAAATACTTACAAAGGACTTCCTGGCTCTTGTAGTTTCTACCGAGTAAATCCACATCATTACAACATTTATATAAAAATCTTTTCATATCAGCTCAGTACTGGGACTATAATTCACCTGCCGGTGTTTCTTTCCTTGTGGAATGTGTCTAAGTGGCAAATAGCCATTATTGATGCGTTCTCTCATTGTTGCATGCTAGAGTTGTAAGCACTACAGAGGCCATGGTGGTGAGTAGGATTCAGAGAATAGGAGATCCCCGTGACAAGCAGGGCAAAAAATGGCAAACAACAGTGTGCTATATCTCAAGTAGGTTTATTTGAAGAGTAGTTGATTGATGTGTGCTATAAATGCTCAGTTTTAAAGGAGTGGTCTTTTACTGAGATTGAAATGGAAGAAAAAAAAGAAAACCCAACAGCCCAAGAGACCTGGGTAAGTACTTCAACAGTTATAAAAGCATGTCTGTTTTGGGTGCTCAATCAGGGAAAATATCAGATTTGTACAGGATTCTAAAACTGATACCCCACAAAACGATTTTGTGGCAATCAGAAAAAGCCCACTCAAGTACAAGTTAATGAAAACGTGCAGCATTGAGGCCAGGCTAAATTGTATTCAGTATAAACCATTATTCCATGTGATGCAGTCAACACACTTGTATTGTAATATCAGTAAGATGCTAAAAACAAATTGAAAGGATGGCTCATTGCTCAAATGTCTCACATGTGATACACCAAGCATAACAAACAACATAAAAAAGACAAAGAAATACTGGCAGTCAATATGATTTTCTATGCAATTTTCCCATGGATAGAAGAGCATGCAATAACCCAGATAAAAAGAAAATGTTAAAAGATTTCAAAGATATTGGTTTGTAAGGACTCAGACAAGTGGATGCAAGTCACAATACAGATTACTAAAATATCATCCTTCAAAAGTATCAACTGCAGCATATCGACCATCATTATATCGTCAACCTAAAATGACATAAAGGTAAAGGTAGATTTAGTACTTTAATTAAACATCTCCATAACTAGCAAATCTATATATCAATCAATCAATCAGGGGTTTGTTAAAGCGCGACTACTCACCCGTAAGGGTCTCAAGGCGCTAGGGGGGGGGGGGTGCAGGTTCCATCCATCAAGGAGAGGGTCTGTCGAAGAGCCAGGTTTTGAGGTTTCTTGCAAAGATGGGGAGCGATGTTGTCTGTCTGAGGTGGAGCGGAAGGGCGTTCCATGCTTTGGCCGTGAGGAAGGAGAAGGAGCGGCCTCCCGATCTGGTCTTTCTGGTGCAGGGGACCACGGCGTAGGAGAGCTGGGCTGATCGTAGGGTCCTTTGGGGTGCGTGGAATTTGAGTCGGCTGTTCAGGTATGCTGGTCCGGTGCCGTGGAGGGCCTTGTGTGCGTGGGTAAGCATCTTGAAGGTGATTCTCGCCTCGACAGGGAGCCAGTGGAGTGTGCGCAGGTGCTGGGAGATGTGGCAGTGTTTTGGCAGGTTGAGGACCAGTCTTGCGGCGGCGTTCTGGATGTTCTGTAGCTTGCGGGTGAGGTTTTTGTTTATTCCGGCGTAGAGTGCGTTGCCGTAGTCGAGTCTGCTGGTGACCAGGGCGTGAGTGACGGTCTTTTGGTGTTCGAGGGGATCCATTTGAAGGTCTTACGAAGGAGGCGGAGGGTGTGGAAGCAGGAAGAGCGAGACAGAGTTGATCTGGCGGTCCATTTTGAGCTCTGAGTCCAGGATGATTCCCAGGTTGCGTGCGTGGTCCGTGGGGGTTGGCGGGTTTCCGAGGGCGGGGGGCCACCAGGTGTCGCTCCAGGCATCGGGGTTTGGGCCCATGATGAGTACTTCTGTTTTGTTGGTGTTTAGTTGTAGGCAGCTGTTTTTCATATATGGTCTATGTACACAGATCTGGCATTAAGAATTATATATCTATATATTAAGAATTATATATCTAGAAAAATCCCAAATCCATTTAGATAAATAGAGTACATTTTAATAAATTATTTGACATCAAAACGAGAATAGTCCAATCAGCAGAAATTGAGTTATGTATTTTTAATGTTTTTAGTAAAATCTAGCAGCTAAAAGTTAAAAGCACCAACCGCATACATCTAGTAGTGTGAGATTGGGCCAAAGTCGAAAGTTAAAGCCGCCCATGATGGAGCACAGTTATGACACAAGAAGTTGATTGGGCCCAGTAAGCGCTTACCTTCGAACTTAGAAATATTCTTGAATAAAAAATGTCTGAGAAGGTAGAACTTCAGCAGAGCAATGCTGCAGGAATGTCCGAGGAGGAAGCGTCATTGGCGGATGGCCTTGGAACGATGCCACGGTGAAGATTTATACCTTTGGACTTAGTAGCCGAAATGGAAGTCTAAAATCTCCAGCGGGACGAGGCAAAGGGCTGAAGCTGAGGACAGTTCCACGAGATTGGACGCCCCTTTAGCAAAGGACCGCTGAAATGGATTTGCTGCTGAAGAGAAGAACGCAGCAGGAAAAGCTGCAAAGTCATTCCGACTGGCGATGCACCTCTGGTGGATAGGTGAGCAAGTTGGTCCTTGTCTTCTCCTGGTTCTCAGAGCAATTTTAGCCCTCAGTTTTGGAAATTGGCCATTTGACACCACAGCCAAGGATCCAACACTGGTGGGACACCTTTTGGGGGTTCAGGACTCACTCAAGCTGGGTCCAGGTGCGGGTTCCAGATGGTGGGAGCCTTTTATGTCCTTGTGGCTCTGAACAGGCCAGCAAAATAGCCCTTGAAGTTACTTCTGGTATTCCAGGGTGCAGATGGAGATGCAGGGCTCAACAGGAAGGCTGGCCTCTGAGGCTTCAAGGCAGACTCAAGGCAGTAAAGTAGTCAGTCCAGGTACAGCAGCAGTCTGGCAGAGTGCACAGCAGGTCACAGCAGGAGGTTGTCCCCTGAGACTCCTTCTGCATGTACAGCGGTGAACTGAAGAGTGGGTGTGAAGTACCAATTTTTATATCCTGGTACCCTTCTTCTGGAAGGTGGGAAAGATTTCTGAAAAGGTTCTTTGAAGTGTATGGAATTTCATCACTCCGCTGCCCTGACTCAAAGCTCACTGCAATGACAATGCAGGGATGTTAGGCCCTTTGTGCGGAGGCAGGACACAGCCTATTCAGGTGCATGTGGGGCTGTGCTCAGCAGCACCCCCATCCTGACAGTTGATGGCCCATTGAGGCACACTTAATCCCTCTAATGTGTGACTGTCTGGGAGCAATTCACAAAGTCAAACTGTCAGGTCAGGAAAATGCAAACTTTCTAAATGTTGTATTTTCAAAATTGTAATGAAAAATCAGACTTTACCATTAAAGAGAGTTTATCATTACAATTTCATAGGTACCAAACATGATGTTTCCACCTTCTCTCAATTAGGAATTAAAGCTCAATAAATGTAATAAGAAATCCCCAATGTTATCTTATGTGAGGGGTAGGCAGTCACAGTAGTGAAAAACGAATTTGAGAGTTTTTCACTACAAGGACATGTATAACTTGAAAGTACTTGTCCAACCTTTTAACTACACAGTACCCTGCCCTATGGACTACCTAGGGCCTACCTTAGGGGTGACTTATATGTAATAAAAGGAGAGTTTAAGGCTTGGCAAGGGGGTTTATATGCCAAGTCAGCATGGCAGTGTGGCACTGCATTCAGGCTGCAATGGCAGGCCTGGGACATGTTTTAAGGTGCTACTTAAGTGGGTGGAACAATACGTGCTGCAGGTCCATTGATAGCATTTAATTTACAGGCCCTGGGTAAATGGTATACCACTCTACAATAGACTTATAAGTAAATTAAATATGCCAAATAGGTATATGCCAATCAAACCACCACTCGCTTTGGCCTGTGAGCACTGGTTAGCAGTGGTAAAGTGCGCACAGTTTAAGGCAACAAAAACGAATTTCAGCAAAAGTGGGAGGCAAAGAGTCAAAATGTTTGGGGGAAGACCACAGGATATTAAATGATCAGGATTGAGGTAGAACACCCAGACAAGAACTTCATAAGATCCAATTTTGAACTACAATTTTTAAAATCTTACATGTGCAATGTGATTGGTGGGCAAAATCAACACTTGCTGGAGGTGTTTTCCTACTCTACTGAAGCAGGAGATTGAGTTAATAATAATGTTAATCCTAATAATCAGCAACGTAACAAGAATACCATATTCTCTCCATCCTTCATCTCCTACCTCATCAACATTACCTTGACTGTCCTTTGGCTCTAGTAGTATGCCAGAACATTAATTATTTTGAGGGCCAACAATGACTTGAAAACCGGAGAAAATGGTTTGGGCTTGGGATCCATTTGATCAATCTTTTGAAGTAAAAATAAGAAAATCTTCATATGAAGTTTTTTAAATAATAGTCAGGAATTATGATGAAGTCTATGAAAAAGTACCAAGGTCGGCAAATCAAAAGTTTGATCCAAAATAAAGAACAAACAAATGTCTAACATGCCAATACACACTGAATCAACCAAAGTGAGGAAAAAGCCTCTAAAACGAAATAACAATATCTTATATGAATCTTCCCTCTCTACATTTTCCAAAGCCTTCTGTCAAAATCCGCAAAAGCATTACTAAACAACTCATTTTTGTGTGTGAAATATTCAATGCTTGGTGTAGCTGAAATTAATGCAAAGCTATTGACAAATATTTTTGGGATTGAGTTACACAACCTAAATTATTATGCTGTTGGAAACTCATCAGATTCGCTCTAGGCTAGAATATTTAAATGAAATATACATTTACATAATAAATACATATGGGTTGATCATCACTGAAAATATATTGGCCACTGAATGATTATAATGACAGATTTTTAACATGGTATACTAAGCTAACAAACATTGTTCAAGAGCTCAGTTGTTGCCAAATTTAGAAAGGGCACTTGAAGGGGAAAAACACATTTTTTGTTTTTAAAGGGTACTGATTTCAAATGTTAACTGCTACTCAACCTAAAAAATCGAATGTGAAATTTGCAGATAGCAAAAAAACACATATCAATTTCCCTGGATGGCAACCGAGCACACCAATCAAAGAAAGACAACCATCCATTGAAGTTGTACTATTTGTAGAAAAAAGTAGAGAGGACTGTAATGAGCAACCATGGTGCATCATGACCCCACAAACTATAATTTACTTTCAGCCATAGAGTACCCACCCACAGAACTGACTCATGTTAGCGTCATCAACAACATTAAGTGCACATTCATATGAATCAAGAAAAATAGGTAGTATGCTAGAAAATATACCACATGCTTGCTTACAGAACATGCGCTAGCATCTATGCACAACCATCAGATGCCCAGCACAATACATATACACAATGAAATTAAATCATGCATATAGTCCAGAAGCACACAAAATGCTAATCTGACACCAGCAAGACAGGAACTGTTCACATAAGGACAAATACATGGAGGTCTCAGACAGAGGATCAATGGTACATTTAGACGTCAGGACCAATGAAGCACCAGCAAACTCTCCAGCAACACCCAGGAGCCTCATTAGGCAGCCTAGAAGCAATAGTGGAGAAACAAAGAACAGGACACCAGAAAGACATAATATACAATGTACAACAGGAATTAGTAAGTACCAAAGCAGTACAAACAGTGTCCAGAGGCAAATCAAGCAGCAGCTTACGAAAGGGGTGCGGACAACTTATGACTGAAGTAACATTGACATTTTGCAACTGAAGTGCCACCATACGTGAAATAACTTTACCACCATGACATGGGCCATCCAAAACTTAAAAGACCTGCGTGTACTTAGCAAATCATGTATGTGCTGTCACACCAGCACTGTTGTTGAACATCGAATGTCTGTGATAAGATGCTTCAGAAGCAAAAGGGCTTTTGGGGTGCAAGTTGACTTAGAATGAGAGGGGTAGTCATAACAAAGTGGAGTAGGGGAAACATTTGTGGCATCACCAAGAGTAGCATTAATAAATGAAGTAAGCTGAAATCCACAAGCATACAAGTAAGATCCTATTAAGATGGCAAAGTTGAAGATACAACTAATACCTCTCCTTAGAATGGATATGGAGCTGACGCTCCATATTGCATGCCATGGCCAACTGCATGGGCACATAAAAGGAAGGTACACATGACAGGTTCTGACAGAGCTGTGGGTAGAGTAGAAATAACTTGCAATAAAATATAAATGTTTGTATTTGTATTTTGTTTAGCACTAGCCTAGCCAAAAGCAAGCAGAGCTCTACACAGGGTCAAAGGCAAAGGCATAAGCTTGTGAGAGGAGGAGGTTTGCCGACTATTACTGCATCATGTAACAGGCAGTGCAAGCTCTTCAACAGGCAACACAAATCAACAAGCATGGCATGGGGCAATGGGAGTCACGCAGTGGAAGAAATGTGTACAGAATTGACGGTCAGCTATGTGGTTTACAATGCCCAGTGAAACAATGATTTTAAAATGTTATATTATTCAAACATTGGTGTCTCTGAAAAGATTCTACAACACAACCTTTAGTAGTCTTGACAACCATGTCTTCTGCTTCAATAGTTACCATCCATAAAAGTGGAAGCAGGTGGAAGCAATAAGGTAGTGAATATTATATCAGAATTGTTTTTGGTACCATGTCACTATGTATGCAAGGTGGGAACATTGCCAGAGTAATGACAACATATCTGTCATGTGCATATGTATACCCATAAGATAGACTATGTTTGTGCAGTCTATGGTACTTGAATGGAACATGTGGGAAGTACAATTCAAAACAGATATATGTACGCCCATGGTGTGAATCTATTGTAAGATATAGTGCAAGCCTTTAAATTATCCCACTCACTGAAACAAACGTATGCCATGGATCAGCCTTCTCCCCATACAGTAACATATCAGTTCTTTTCTCCGCCATAAATTCGCCCACTAATTTGATGCTCTATACCACTGCAGGAAATCGCTGCTGCTGATCACTGACAAATACACTAGTGAGTCACAGAGTAAGAAAGGACGCTGATGCTTTAATTCCTGAGCAGCATCATAAATGACCTTAAGTAAGGTTTAAAAAGGCAAGAGCACAATACAGCGCCAGAGGAACACTAATGAACCTGTTATCCTTCTAAATATATATATGGAGATTATAGTATAAACTGGAAGGTTAGAATGCAGTCAGGTTACATCCCTCAGTGAACCTGCTTCTTTGAATAGTTCAGTCCTATTTTCCTGGAAAAAACTTTGCAGGCTATTCATACTTGCATGTCAGGCTCTCTTAATCCGTGCATGCATTTAATTTTGGCAAGGTTAGCGGATGCTATTGCGCCAGTCCTCAACAAGCTCTTTAATAACTCCTAGGAATCATTAGTTGTGCCTCAACTATGGAAGAAGGCAAAGGTGGTTCCTTGTTCAAAAAACCCATACCCGGCCCATTAGTCCTTTCTAATTTCAGACCTATTTCACTGATTCCGGTAAAATGTCACACAAATTGATAAATGTACAACTGGTAAAAATCTACTACACCCTAGCTAGACTGGTTTCAGACCCCAAAACATCAAAGAGACAGCTCTTCTGGATGTGCTGGATGCTGTTAATATTTCACTGGACCAAGGTAAGAACTCTGCCCTCATTCTCGTAGATCTGTCTGCAGCATTCAATACATTGTCCCATACCATTCATCTACAGCGGCTGGCTAGGGTGGATGTGTGTGTGTCCTTTCTATGAACTGGATCAAGTCCTTTTTGGAAAACAGAGATCAGGTGGTATGGCTTGCACCACACATTTCAGGCAGCAAACAGCTTCACTTCAGTGTTCTGCAGGGCTTCACATTAATCCCAACATTGTTTAACATCTGTATGGCCCCCTTAGCCCTGCTGGTTGAGTCCTTCAGCTTTAAGATCTTCTCCTATGCTGATGACACACAGCTGATTTGAACCATCAACTCAGCACCACCCACTTCACTGGAGTATTTTAAAACATGCCAGTCGAAAGTTATTGACTGGATGCGAATGACCCAACTTCATGCAACTTCGATAGAACCAAAATTCTACCTTTTGCTTATGCCGATGAAAATTGGTTTAAGAATTGTTGGCCTAATAAGCTGACATTGGCCCCGCTGCAATGGCAAGAAATCTGTGTGTCAAGTTTGACGACAAGCTATCCTTCTGGCCACAAGTCTCTAGTTTGAAACGTGTGTTGAGTTGTTCTGCTTACTTTGTTTCTAGATATCCTCCCATTATCAACACTCATAATGGTGATCAATGCCTTGATTACCTCCAGGCTGGAATATGCAAATATTGTATATACTTATTTACCTGACAAACTGATTAGCCAGCTGCAGACAGTTTAAAATGTGGATGCACAACTTGTTCTGGATATTCAGTGTCTCTGTATTACACCATCTTAAATCATTACTGTTGGAAATGTGTTCTTTCTGCAGGTTCACTCAAGATTTATTTGCCTTTCTGCTGAACCCTATTTGTGTGGGCTATAGCACTATGTGCACTTTACCCCTCCTAACCATGGGTACAGTGCGTGTGCTTCTCCTTTCAAGAGGGTAAAATTGGTATACATCTTTTTGGTTTATTTCATTTGTCTATTTGTCCCCAGTTTATGGTACCAAGTGCACCCAGGTCTAGTACCAGGCGTAATTTTAATTCCTCAAGTGGATTTGGAGAATATTGTCAATTAAGTGTTACTCTTTTAACAGAGCTCCTGCCCAAATCTACGAATCGCCACGGGCAGAATATTTTTCCTGTTTGAGCAACGCAATGAGAACTGGAACGACGTTAGGCTTCAGAATGGAAGCTGATGAGCGTGAGTGATATTCAGCATCTCCTAAAGTGATTTCTGTCTCTTGGAAGACTTTCGCCAAGATTATACGAACACGGGCAGTCGCGGTCAGAGGGCTGCTTCCAGAGTAGACCGTCTACTCGAGCTGCAGCAAAATCAACTCAAAAATAGTTTTTCGAGTAGGTATTCTATCTGAACGGATGGTTTAGATAGTGTTTTTTAGCTTGAACCACATTTTTTCTATTTTACTTATTTTTTTTTCAACAGGAAGGTTCATAGAGGCTCTAAGTTCCTCTTCCTGTCCAAAAGGCTCCTCCCACTATTTTGTCCATCCCTTGGTAACATTTCATTTGGTTTTTGAGGGAAATGATCACTTTCTTTGTCTGGAATCCCTGATGCACACATATACCATTTTATTTTAAGGATTTTTTGTGAAAAATCATGTAAGTTAAAGAACTTTTGGATAAGTTTGTTGTTTGATGTAGAACATAAACCAGTATTTTTTGTTTTTGTTTTTCCAATTTGTAAATTTGATTGTGGGTGTCCTGGAGCTGTAGTAGGTTAGTTTTTTCTAAGGGAAAAGGTTTGCACATTTTTGGGAGGGCAGGGGGCCTGGGTTTAAAGTACTTTTTCTCCCTTTTCCTATGTGTTGCTTAGATCGCAAGCAGCATGACGTATATTTTTCGCCTATTGGTGGAACTCCGCAAAATCTCACTGAGTTTTATGTAACTTCGCATGATTCCGCAAAGTGAAATTCCGTGAATTCTGCCCACGACTGCACAGGGCCTATACATTAAATGCAAACAGTGGAGTAATTGTGCCATTCATTGCAGAGGCACTACAAAGCATGTCTCCAGGCCTACCATTGCAGTCTGGCTGCACAGTTTTAAACTGCAAATTAAAACTGTAAAAATAACCCCTTTTGACAGGCCTAAACCTTCCTTTCAAATATTAATACGCCACTCCTTACATCTGCCCATAAGGAAGGGTGCATGTTATTTAAAAGTAAAGCATGTAAAAGTGTAATACTAAACATGTCCTTGCAGTGAAAAGGCCCTAAAAGCTATTTTAACTTAAGTAGGGTTGGCTGTTTGATAAAAAAGCAATGGAATACAATATTAAGTTTAATAAATGTTTTAGCTGCCTAGGAAACAGCTACAAATGACATTTTTGGACTGTTTGAAATATTTATAATAAGTCCAATTTGCAGGTGAAGTTGGATTGTAATAAATATTTGAGAAAGGGGACTTATAGAAAGTTACCTTTACCCTGCCTAAAGTCCCTGATAGCTAAACCTGCATTTTGCTCTCTCACTTCTGCTAGCCAGTAATTAGCGTTTGAAAAGGCATGAATAAGTGTGAACATACTCACGAGAGCAAACAATAGGTGACCTGAATAGGCAGTGATGATCCATCTGAACATGGCAGAATGTGCAGGCTGGTGTTGTGTGGATCATTTTTGACATTAAAGTCTCAAAATCCTGCTTGAATGTCACACCCTGCTTGACATGTATGCTAGGGGTTTTCACAGAACACTTGGGGCACACATCAACGAGGCCTCCCTTGGCACAGGCAAATTTTAGCTGACACATGGGCAGGGCCCTTCATTTGTTCCCCCAGCTAGACAGGCCCCAATCACAGTGGGCCTTTTTTGACATTAAAGGGTCAAAACCCATTTGACAAGTCTGCTGGGTTTACATATAACAATTGGGGCTCAGTTCCAAGGAAGGAATAAGAATACCAAAACAATTTGTGTGCATCTACTGTCTGGTTGCTAAAAACTCAGCTTTTTTTCTTCTAGAGTTCTGTTACTGAGGTTGTTGTGGGTACAGGATCGGCCTAAAACAGGATTTTAGTATTTGATATGGGAGGACACTAAGATTACCATAGTACACTCCCACACACACATCTAGCCCTCAGAGCCCAAGTTTAGTGTGGCCCAAGACTTCTGCAATCTTGAAAATGCTAAAAGTGGGTAGGGTAGGCCCCTTGAACCTTTACCTTATTGGTTATGGCATCCCCAATGGTCATTACCACCCACAAGCTCATGCCTAGTATAGATGTGGCATTTCCAGGCACTCCCTTCAGAACGCTCCTGGGCCAGAGATCAGAAGAGGACTGAACCTGCTGTCAGAAACCTGAGAAGAGCTTAGTCGACTGGACCTGCTCTCCGTCTTCTATCCAGAACAAAGAAGTGGACTCCAAGTGTCATAAAGCTGACCTCCTGTTCAGGCTACAGGAATACAACAAGCTACAAGAAGCCTTTTCCTACAACTGCCCAGCTGAGCAGTGTTAATTGGACCTGGACAGGCTTCTGCCTGACACCCAGTGAGTCTCTAGGTGCCTCCTCTGTAGTCCTGGTGGGCTACAGAAGTGAACTCCTGTGGTGGATGGTAAGTAAGTAAGTAATGCTTTATTGTACATGGTTATTTAAAACCTTTACAATGGAGACAAGAATTCAATTAATAAAACAAAGGTCAAGTTCATACATATTAAGACAATAAATCCATCAGTAAAAAGCATACTAAGACAGCAGCATCAAAGTTAAAATAAAGTATGAATTCAGTTAGACAGCCTATTTTGCAATGCAGTAAGTTGATACTTGTTGCCAGCAGAGTGGTAATGTTGTAAAGTGCCAGTGCAATAAAAACATTTTAGAAAGTGCCACTTCAGTAAAAACATATTTGCGTTAAAAAAGAAAAGGAGATTAGTCATGTTGACAGTTCGGGATATCCCTGTGATGTGGTCAGTGTTATTCAGTATAGTTCAAAGTAGCTGTTTGCTTTTCTGCACTGTCCTCCACCTAGTGAAAATCGAGACTTGGCGGGTGGCAACATGAGGTTTGGGTAAAGTTCAGAGGCCTAGATTATGGCCCTTCTGCTTGAATTGGACCAAAAGATGCAGCATGTTATTCGTCCTCACCAAATGTCTGGAGCAGGCTAGTCCTTGGTGCAAGCGCGCTTTGAATCTCAATACTCAAGGGGCTGATACGATTGAAAGCGGTGCGGTGTTCCTGGGCGTTCCCAACAGATGGTTTTGTGATAGTCCATATGTTGGGTCCATGCCCGCTTGCATCCTAGGTGGGCTGCTAGTATGTTCCTCTCTCTCGGTGCTACTGTTGTCTTTCCTGATGGTTAAAGCAGTAAACGTTGGTGCCTGTCAGTTTCCCTGCCGGGGCCACACTCTCCTAGAGTTGGTTTGTGGTCGCTTAGGGGTATTTGGACGCGCCTCATGCCGATATAATGCCACCTGTTTCTTTGCCAGTGCCAACTGTTAGAGTGGTTAGAGTGGATTGATCCTCTCGTCCTTCGTGGTGCTGCTAGGTTTTTGGCTATCCTTCAGGCTTTTAGCGGGTTTCCGCCGTTTCAAGGAGTTTTACCATTCGGCAGCTCAGTTGGATGTCGTCACCTTTGAAGCAAGCCAGCACCGCTTGTCTGCAGGTCCGTATCCTGCGGTTGTTAAAAAGTGGTCTCAAGAGGGAGCGACGTTCTTGAGTAAATTCGCTGCAGATGGCGATGAGATGTACGGTGTTCTCTTTGCCGTTTCCGCAAAGTCGGCATTTTGTTGGTAACTGCGGGCGTAAGCACGGTGGTAGGTGGGCCGCGGACGGCAGTAACCCTAGGCGAAATTTCAGGAACTTCTCTTTTGTTTTTTTGGAGAAGCCTGTCTGTAGATAAGCTTGGGGCGAGGGCTTGATGTACGATTGAACTGTAAGCCAGCCGTGAGCACGCTCTATCAAGGTGGCTTTGTCCTGCAACAATGATTCTTTTCGGACTGTCTTATTGACCACCTCTTTAAAGCCTGCTGGCGAGCCTGGGAGTTCCCATAATTGCCGTAAGCCAAGTTGATCGATAGCGGCCTCCAGGTACCGCCTTGCCGGGCAAGTTTCTTTATCTTGAAGTTCCTTCCACAGGAGAGCATTTAATGTTTTCGGATCTCCCCTGCTTACTTTGTGCCAGCTTTTTATGTAGGTTCCTTTACGTGCCAGCTCTTCTTTTGGTAGCCCAAAGTCTAGTCTCATCTGAGCGGGCGATGTGTACCTTGGAAGGCCAAAGATCATGCGTAGCGCCTTTGCTACCGTTCCATCTACTGAAGCAGCATCCCTCCCCCTCAGTGCTTCACTGCCGTAAGTGATGGCTGGGATTAATTTTGCCTGGATCACCTTTATGAGGGGTAATAGGCTTGGACCAGAGACCACGTTTTTTAGGTTTCTAAGTGCCACCGCAACCATTAATCCTTTCCTTTTTATGGCGTCACATTGCGGCTTGAAGTTGCCCATGTAATCTATGATGACCCGTAAGTATCTATATTCACAGACCGTTTCCAGCTTCCTTGATGCCAAGAGCCAGTTCCGTATTATTTTCTTTTTGGGGAGATTAACGCACATAACTTTAGATTTTTCTTGGTTGATGCTAAGCCTATTAGCTGCAGAGTATCTTGACGTAATGTCCAGTAGCTGCTGTAGGCCTACAGGGGTCCGGCTAATAAGTAACAGGTCGTCTGCGTAAAAGAGGTGCGACAGCTGGGGGCCCCCTAACTTTGGTGCATGCAAGTTGCTTTCATTTAGCAGCGTTGATAGCTCTCCCATGAAAAGATTAAAAAGTATTGGAGTGAGTACGCAGCCCTGTGCTTGTTGAGATCTTCCTTGTTAGGTATTCGCCAGAGCCTAATTTGACTTGCACCCATGTCTCGCTGTGCAGAAGAATTAGTTGTTTTAAGAGCAACGGGGGGATATTCAGCTTTTTAAATTTTTCCCACAGAAGGTTTCTGTTGACATGGTCGAATGCAGCGCTGTAGTCAATGTAGCACAGATATAGGGGTTGCTTCGCTTCGAGGGCAGCATCGGTTAATAGAGAAAGCGCTAATATGTTGGTGGTAGTCCCCATACCTTTGCAGAAGCCTGTTTGGTTGTATGGAATTGCTGAAACCTCAGCTGCCCACGATGTCAGTTCCTCTAGTAAGAGGCCCGCAAAGTATTTGGCCTCGTTGTCAAGCAAGGCCACTAGCCGATAATTTTTTGGGTCGTTTCGGTTTCCCTTTTTGAAGATAGGTGCGATGATGGCTCCCCTCCATGAAGATGGAATTATTGATGTCTGTAGGATTTTTTCGAACATTGGTTTGAGTGCGGCGGCCCAATATTCCGGCTCTTGCTTGAACAGTATGGGGGGAATCCCATTTGGTCCAGGCGCCCCCTCGCGTCTTCCCTTTGAAATTCTGTTGCTAATCAGTGCATTCGTGATTACGATTGCCTGATCTGGCTGCTGAGGATCGTAGTATTTGCAACACAACATTAATCGCCCCTCAGTGTCCTTTGCGGGATTAGGTATTCTTTGACTGTTTGTGTCGGTTTCATTAAAAATGCGTACTAAGAAAGATTGTCCAGTCATCTTCTGTGACATAAGAGTTAATGCCTTGACTCCGCTCCTTGATCAGATTGTTGATCTTTTGCCAGAATTGAGCGCTGTTGTTAGTTTTGGCATCTTGTAAGAGTTTGGCCCAGAGAGACTCATCTGCTTCTCGCTTAAGTCGCCAGATCAGCCTCCTGCGGTCGCGCTTTAGCCGCCTCAACTCTTCTTTGGCGGCAGGGTCTGCCCTCAGACTTCGTAGTGCTTGTCTGATGAGAGTCTTTAGGTTTTTTAGATGAGTATTGTTTCTGAAGTTGTGGTACCTCATGTGCTTCTCGGATTTACCAGCTCCTTCAAACCAGTTATTCCCCTGTTTTGTTCCCATATTGTTGCGTAGTGTTTCTACAAACTTCTCCCAGCTCTCGATTAGATCTATTGTTACATTTTGCGCTTCGCCGAGTGCTTGCTTAGCGTGGAGCAGAAGGCGCTGAGGGTCATCTGTTCTGCATTTTATCTGCCTATCATTCGCGGCATAGACTGAATTGTGCCAATTGGCACATTCAGGGTTTAAAATTGTGAAGGCCTCTATTGTGACTTCCTGAGGTAAGTGATCACTGAAATCTAGTGAGCCGATGTGAAAATCTCTTGCCGATTGAAACAGGTTACTGGAGAGGAAGGTGAAATCAATTGTGGAACTGGTCGTTGTACTATGGAACATTGCCGCTTGGGGGCAGTCCCCTGGGAGTCTTCCGTTAAGTGCTCGGAGGCCCAGTACTTCTAGTGTCACTAGAAGTCGCTGTGCTGTTTTTGTGCTTCTGCCTCCGGACGAGTTATCTTGAGGGCTTGATTCCCATGCGAATGGGTCCTCATCTGTGGTGATTTCTGTGATAGTGTTGTTGAGCATGTTCAGATTAAAGTCGCCACTAATGATCAGACTGTTTGTTTTCTCTATGGTTAGCAATTTTGTGAGCTCTTCTTTCAGCTGTTGGGCTCCTTGCTTCTTTCCTCGGGGGTGTAAGTAAAGATTTATCAAAATTATCTCTTCTTTTTAACCTGTTCCCGTATGGAGATTCGTAGTGCTTGCATTGCGTTCGGTGGGTCTAATTTGTGTGCCAGTGGCACTACCGCGAATATACTTCTTATTGAACTATATATAGCAAGGCCTCCCTTTTTATGACCAAATATTGAGCTCTGTGTAGGAGAGATTAAATTCAGGGTGTAGCCTGGAAGTGCTGGTGGTGAGTCAGTCCATGTTTCTTGCAATGAAATAAGGTCGAATCTTTGCATGTAAAGGTTTAGTTCCCTATCCGTGAGCTTATCTCCTAGGCCATTAATATTCCAAGAGCACAATTTGAAAGTGTTGGAGGATTTCCCGGCATCGGACCTGCTTTGTCAATGTTTTTCCGATTTGTTGTTTATGGTCCTAGACAGCCAGCTCCAATCTAAATGGGTCGCCTCTTTCATGACGTATTGCTTTCTAATGCCTTGCTCTTTTCGATCTGAGTTGTCAGGGGTATTGCTGCGAGCCCCTCGCAGTACGGAAAGCGATTGAGAGTCCAGGTTGTCCCGATTATATACATTCCGTTGTTGACAATCGGATGCCAGAGGGTCTGGATATCTAGGTTTTGCAAATGGTCGGAGCTTTATGCCCCAGCTATTAAGCTTCACTTGTTCTTTGAGCACTCTCTCAGCTAGTTCCGTTGTGGCCCATACTGTTTTTGTGGCTTCTACCCCTAGATGTTCCGGTGAGGCTATGAATTCCACTGACTCCAGATCGTTAGTAGATATATTTTTTAAGCTGTTAATGGAGTTCAGCAGGCGTAGTATGTTACCCCTATTTAGGATATCGAAAGCGCCCGTAGATGTGTATTCCGGAATAAGAGTAATTGTGGGGTTGCCTAGATGTCCCTTTTTGATGTTTAGGCTGTTCTGTGAGGTTATTGAGATGTTCTCTAGCCTAGTGGGTTCCTCTGCTGTCGTTCTTTGATCCTGGGCCCTCGGTTCGTCTTCTCCCATTAACTCCTGACCTGCGGTACTTGCTATTGTTGAGGCCCCTGGGGAATGGCCTGTTTCTATCACATTATCTGGGCTGGGGGGAGGTTTTTTATTTCTGGTGGTGCTCAATTTGATATTTAGTCTCTCAATCTTATTCAAGCCTTCGCTGGCATTAGGTGTTGTGGCTATTTCATTGCTCGTCTGGGTGGGGCCGGCTTCATTTTTGGGATTAACCCTGGTGGAAGTTTTTCTTTTTCGATTGGTTTTCCTTTGGATCCTATGCCACTGTTCCTGATTCGAGGTGGATCTCGAGTCCTGATCCATATCAGTTTCACAGCCCATTTGGGCTGACTTATCATGTGTTGGTTCCGGTGACAAATTCCTAGCTTTGTTGTTCTTGCCCTTAGGTTCTACGAAGATGTTTAGCTTTTGCTTGCGGCCCTTCCTTCTCTGCTTTCTCCCCTGCTTTACGGAGCGGCGATGTTCCGGCAGTTCATCCTTTTGCAGGGGTTCCTGTGTCGCTGTAGTATTACTATTTGGTGGCGTTTGGCATTCTCCGTCCCTCGGATGACCGTTTGATCCTGGCAATGTTATATGCTCGATTTCCCTTGTCCACTGTGCTTCTGGTACTTGGACTGAGGGTCCCTCGGTTGATGTCAGGGTTCCTTCGTTGTTTATCTGCCATGCTTTGTTTTTCCTCTCGGGTAGACCGGCTGATGGACTGTTTTTTACGGCCTCCCTGATGTCTGAGAGAAGATTGTCCATTGCTGCTGGGAGTGTGGCCAGCTTATCCACAATTGTTATACAGGTGCAAGTTTTGTCTCTTCTTGTGCCCTTTTGACCAGGCTGTTCAGCTCGGCTAGTTTGTCGTCAATGTTGGCGACAAAGATTGAGAGCGAATTTAGAACTGAAAGCTGGAGGTCCATCTTGTCCGATTGATATTGGATGGCATTGACGGACATTTGCATTGTGTGCAGGAGAGATACCCAAATGTCTTCTTTGGCTTGCGGTGTTGTATTACTGGGGATAGGGTGTGAGACATTGTTGTTCGGGCCTGTTAGCACCTCTTGGGGGACCTCGTGAGAGGTTGCTGTGTAAGAAGCAACTAATTCTTCCCACTCCTCTTGTATGAGATACGAGGATTCTGGGTCCATGGCCTTCGATGAATTAGAGGCTGAGTTGGCTAGGACTAGTGGGAGGCTTCGAGAAAGATCTGAGGTTAGCCCAGAATGCTCAGATTGTTGGGCATTTGCATAGAGTACGGGCCAGTCCTGTGCAGTAGTGTGCATTGCGGTAGGAGTATATGGAGACTGCCCCTTTGCTTTGTCTCCCTGATCCGTAGGCTTACTCGTTCCCTTGTTGAGCTCTGGTCGCTCCTGCCTACGATCTTGTGTTGAGAGTGTGTTTTTCTCGCACGCAAGATCCTGTTGTAATCGGGGGGCCCCCTGTCCTGCCATTATTTTGGGGCCCGTGTTCCGCATGTTAATATTGCTTGATGCGCTAGGTACTGATGCTGGTGTCTCGGGTGCCTCAAGTGCGTTGGGTACGCCAGGAGCCTCGGGTACCTTTTGCCTCTCTGTATTTTCCTCTGTATTTCTAGCTGTGTCTTGTCTATCTTCTAAGGGAACTTCCACTCCCGTGGATGTTGATTTTGGGATACTCTTTATCCTCCAGTTTATTATAGTTCCGGTGTTCAGGGCACTCGGAGCGCTCTGGATGGGGTCTTGGTGTTCACTCTTGTTTGCCCTTGACTTTGTCTTTGACAACGGGTCCAGGTCCAGGACCAAATCCGAGTCCCGCGTTCTAATATTTATAGAAGTTACCCTGCTGTAGTGCTCTCTGCACTCTTCTATCGATGCAACGTCGGGGCCTTCGGCGCCATCCCTCCCGTCGCTAGCTTTGTCATCTTCGTCCTCTGTCTCCTCTGCGGCAAGCTCTCTCTTCAGCCCTCTCGTCAGCTCTTTCATTGGCTCTGGCTGTAGCTTTTGTTCCAGTGAGTAGGTTCTGGGCTGCATCGGAGTAGGCAGGTTATTTGCATTCCGGCTGTTCAGGCATAGAACTGAGCCGGCGTCCTTGATGAATGAAAACTTCGTGTAAATTTTCGGTTGGTAACTAAATTTGCTCAATGTGGCTGCGCTCGCAGCTGTGCCTGCTATGCTGCTTGCTTCCCCTCTCCCTTTGAGGTTTAATAAAGGTTTTGGGCTTGGGAGGCCTGGGGGTAGGGGGGTCAAGGAGATCAACTGCGCTTCACCTCCTCCTTCCTCTTCCATCTCCACTTTCTTCAGGTCGTTTTCGCCGGTCTTCTTGGGGTCCTTACTGAGTTTCTCTTTACCTTTGTTTGCTCTCCTGGCTCTTTTAGTAGGATACAAAGGTGCCGGTGGGTCCCTTGACCTCCCGGATCTCATTGTGCCCCCCTTTTCCTTCTCTTTTTCTTTTGCCTTTTCTTCTCCTCCCCTCGCAGAGTGCTACACTTGCGCTGGTTGCTGGGTGCAGGAGGCCAGAAGCTAAGTCTGGAAGTTGAGAGGGGGGTCAGTATCTACGGGCTGAGTCAGGAGCTAGTTCTTGTATGTTTCATTTCTGAGCACTTATTGTTGTCGATGCCTGTCCGTTAAAGTCGATAACTGCTGGTTGCCTGATGCCAACAGGTTTTCTCAGGATTTCTCAGTGAATAACTGTGCTGTGCTTCAATGTCCGGTCACGTGGCAGTAGAGAGGGGCTGTCCAACAGGATCTTTCAGTGGGTAGCAGTGGGTAGCGATTGGTAGCGATGGGAAGCTGTAGGTAGCTATGTGTGGCGATGGCACTGGTGCTTCAGTAGGCCAGATTTAGCTGAATTCTATGGAAGCACCCTTCGCCTGGCTCACCTGACTTAACATTGACTTGCGCTTTTGCTTTGCTTTACTTCGCTTTGCTGGCCCACCTACCTGCCCCCTGTTGTCAAGTGATTCTCTGGCGGTCCTCGGTCTCGGTTCTTGGTTGGGCACAGTGTTGGGCGGCTGTGCTGTGCCCCTGCCCAGGCCGACCTCTACGAGCTCCTCCTGCCTTGTGCTTGTACTTGTACTTGTACTTGTCTGCTCTGGTTATGTGAGCTCCAAACTCAAAAGGAAAGAACCAGGGGCTTCTACCGCTACTGCGGCTTCTGGCGCTTTAGGAAAGAGTTTTGTCTGCTGCTAAAGTTGGCTCACGACTCCTGCCACCACGGAAGGCTCACACGGCTTCAGGAGGTGATTTGGTGGCTGATTGGCGGCTCCTGCTGCTACCGGCCCCTGCCACCGCAAGGAAGGCAGCTGCCAGACAGCCAGATGGCTCTTGCTCCTCTCCCCGCTCCCGCCACCACGGAGAGGCACTCTCGGCTATCCGGCGACCTCTTGCGGCCACTGGCAGCCTCATGGAGCCTCTGGTGGCCCCTCGCGGCAGCAAGGAAACAAGGCACCGGCAGCCTCTCGCGGCTGAACGACCACCGCGGCCCCTGCCGCTACTGGGGGCTCTCGCGGCTCCTGCCGGTGCTGGAGGTTTTTGCTGCTCCCGCGGCTCCTGCCGCTGCGGGGTGACTTTCACGGCTCCTGCCGCTGTGGGGTGACTCTTGCGGCTCCTGCCGCTGCAGGGTGACTCTCGCAGCTCCTGCCGCTGTCAGGCGGTTCCCACGGCTCCTGCTGCTGCAGAGAGACAGAGAGGCCCTCACAACCACAGCAGCCCCTCGCAGCCTCCGGCCTCCGGCCCACGTAGCAACAAGGAAAATGAGAGCCGGCAACAGGGAAACCGCACCGGCAGTCTCTTACACCAACGGCGAACAGCTTGGATCGGGTGAGCAGACACACCGGCGGGCTCTCGCAGTTGGTCCTTCTGTTACCGGATTCAAGTTGGGCTCAAATACCCAGTGGACCTGCCTGAGGCATGGCTACGGGAAGTGGTCAAATGCCCAGCATACCTGACTGACTGAAGGAAATGAAATAGGCTTTCTGTAAGATTATGAACATTAAGGCATAGCCACATGAAGGGTGGATGGGACTTGAAGGACTAAGGTCAGAAATTAAAATCTTTGACCAGGACAAACCTGGTTGGTATATCTGGCCCGCGCTCCATTGCGGTCATGATCCGAATGCACCTAGGTCCTGTTCTACCATGACCACTGACTATCATTGGCTCTATTTTCACCTAAAACTTAAAAAATTCATACCTCTGATTACCCCTATCGGATTGTTGTCATTTAGGTGTTCATTAAATTCTACTCTAGTTTTCTAATTCACTTTGGGATGCTTATTATTATGCATTTCGACTTGATTCCTGTTTAAGTACTGCATTAATACTTTACACAATGCCTTTAAGTTAAGAGTTTCTGCTCTGTACCATAGCAAGCAGGGGGGTGAGAGATCAGATTAATATAGTGACTTTAAGGATACATTCGAAGAAGGAATGTGATTATTACTTGAGGTGGATACTTACCCCTCAACTAATAACTCAATTTCATATTATTACACTCAATGCCAGAAATTAATGGATATTGTTTAGAGGCTTTCTTGGGGATCATCGGGCCTTCAACAAGTTGGGACCTGAATCTTTGACCGTTTCATTCACTATCAGCCATCCAGAATTCTGAGTGAGAGCTCCTCCTCGGCACTGGCAATTAAGGTGTGGCATCTTCTCCCATTGGAGCTACTTTGCATTAACAATGAGAAATTATTCAAGAAGACTCTTAAAATTTGACAATTCATTTCCCTCTAGCCTGTGAGAGGATATGTGCCTTAGTCTTTGTTTAGTGCTGAGACATTTCTTGGAGTAGCTGTTGTGTTTTAGAAATCCATCATTCATCCATTCATTAATTCACTTATCCATCCATTTATTCACACATACTGTTATGGTGTGTGCTGTATTTCAAGCTTGAAGATGGTTACACATGGAGGCTTTCATAAGTAAAACACACTTTTGGAAAAGTTCTCCTGTGGTCAACTGACAACTAAAATGTGTGTGTCTGACCCACAGATGGGTACTAGCACTTTTCTATATGGATTATAATCAGTTAGGGGAGCTTTTTATTATTATAACCTTGTGTATGACTCAGATGGTACTTGCAGTATGTATGTGACCACATTATTTGGCTTCACAGCCCCTGGAACAGCTTGTGTGAATGTTCATGCCCGTTTGATATGGTTCTTTATCCGTGAGCCAGGGAAGTCAATATTTCGAGCTAGAAGAGAAAGGGTGACAGGACAGTTCACCTTGTCAGACGTTCCTGAAGAGGCTTTCGTGCAGGGGTAGAGGATAATGATAAAGCACTACCAAGGTCCCCTCTCAGGGTTGTTCAAGGTGGGATCCCAGCCTCCTCAAGTTGTGTCAATACCATGTAAGCCACTTCTTTGGAGAAGTGGATCGTCATCTGAGAGAAGAGGACCTTAGACACATAGGACTCTTGGTACACATACAGTATCCAAATAGCTGTCACAGCTTTGAGGCACTCCCTTGTTCCTGTTGGGAGACTGGCTGAAGGAAAGATGGGAGAAAGATTGGTGAATGGTGTCTGAGTGTGCCTTGCAACAGGATGTAACTGTACTTTACTCAAAGCACCTAAATGGCTAGGTATCTTATAGCAACTGATAACATTGTATTGGGTTGGTAGCGAAAGGACAAGGCTCAGGTCTAAAGTTGATATCGGAGAAGTTGAATGCAACATTCATAGCACTCATAGGCCCATACATAATTATGTATACATTTTTAATAAACAGAAAAATGGAGTATATCCAATTCAGTGTGCGTTCATTGTTCTGCATAAACACAGTAAGTGGTGAGATACAGAATGATTCTATGAAGGTATCAGGAGTAACTTTGACTTTGCTGTTACTGGTTCAAATGTATGTGAGGCAAAGTACAGGTACTTTGAAATAAAACAATCTTAGGACAGATACGGGTTGGGTAACCAGGATGGTCTTAGTATCTGAAGGTGTGCATCTTCAAATGCTTGCTTGATATTGTGTGGTACACTTGGAAGTCACCTGCAGCTTTTCAAGAACACAGGTTGTTGATCTCCACTCCACTGATTGAGAAAGTGAGAACCCCTCTCCAATTTACAGTAAAGTGTACCAACTCCAATACTAGTGCCTATAATGAACGGGTGTACCGAAGTAGACACAGGGTAATCCCTTGGTACAAGTGAGGGTTTTGATGTGTTATCAGAATAAGGAAGGAAACATAACACTTTATTCCTGAGCATGTTCATACTTAGCCCGAGGTTTAGGTTAAAATTCAAACAGCACCACAGAGAGCACTGATGAGCCAGCATTGTACTAATTCTGGTTATGCTGCAAACGGATCAACCTTCACCCATTCATTGTTCACTGTCAGCTAGAAATAAAGTAACCCACTCAAAAGCTGACTCAAAGACCTGAGTGGCTCCTAAGTGTTGAAAGAAGAATACTATGATTCAAGGTGTTGAATATTGAATGCTACCCACAACAATTATAATCAAAGTGACAACACCCCCTATTCAGTCCTAGCCAAAATACTGTCCAAACAGTCAGGCTTGTCCCCTTGGTGCAAAAGAACCGCTGCTGCTTGCCTCCCTAATTACCGTACGATTCACTGTCTTGGAAGATGCTGGCACTATGAAGATCTTTTTGCCCTGTTGTATTAAGCTTTGTAGCACTGGTAGGAACTGGCTTTTTTTCTGCACTGGCAGCAATGTTTCCAGAAGGAAGCAGGATTCTATCTCTTCATCTTCCAGTTGTGCTCCATTGCTATTTGCTACCCATTTCACCAATGTGTAGTATAAGGTGTTATCATCAGGAGTGGATGACCTGAAAGGATAAGAATCAATCTCCTCAAGTGATTAGTCAGTCTCCACATTTTACCAGATGTCTTCATTTTGGCTTTCCCCTTCTTGGATTATCTCTGATTTGTCCTCAAAGAAATGCTCTTGTGGTTCCTTCCTTGGCTCAGGCGTTAGTAGACCTAACTCTACTTCCTGTTCAGGGTCCGTGTCTCCCCTAGGTCTTTTTATTTTTAGTGGCAATCTTTCAAGCCTTAAGGCTGCCATCAAATTATTTTCTCTTTCGGGGAGTGCTGCCATTTTGGCCTTGAAATTATGTTTTTTTCTTTTCAACGTCAACCGTTTTTCTTTCTCTATTTTTGCCATACTGTCCCCTTCTCTCTCTTTGTTTATCTTACAATCGTGATCCCCTTTTTAATTTGAGTCCAAGTTTGAATGGTTGCCTGCTCTGGTGTCTTTCAACTTTGACCCAGAGGGCTACTTGCCTTATGGCACCAAAAAACTGCTGAATGTTTCAACATCAATGGATGTTTCCCCATCTTAGAATCTAAACACTCCACCTTTGACCAGCTGTTAGTCTTATGTATTTTATGGTTTTTCAGCATGGTATACATTTTTTCCAGGACTCTCTCCATAATGTCCTTGATGTCCAGATCAAATGATGTTGACTGTTCGACATCAGAGCCTAGCTGTTCTCTACAATTCTCTACAATTCTTTCCTATTTATCTGAGGGACCTAGGTCTTTCAGTGAGAAATGTTTTGCTTGTGCCATGGCTCAGTGTGTCCAGAGTTGTTTCTCCAGCATTTTTTGTGTTATGGGCAAGATCGTATGCATGACCTTCTGTGCTACTTTGTGATCTTGGACAGAGCCTAAAAGTAGTGTTTTCCATCCCTCCTGATGCAGCAAAACTGAAGAGATCCCAAGTTTACAGCTGAGCCCCGGCTATGCATTCTCTGTTCGCCCCTTCGGTCTTTGACTATGTTCTTTACATGTCCTGATGTTGTGAGCATGCTGTCATCGTATTTTGGTTTGTAGACTACCATTATGTTGGGATTAAAAGAACTGGACACCGTTGTTTCTTTGTCCCATTTATTTTCACCAACAAGGCACAATGCAATGAACAACATCCCTGTACATCTCCCAATCCAGACTAACTGCTGTCCATTCCACTGTTGCTATAGCCACTCCATGAGTCACGGAGTGGAATGTATAGACTCAGTGGCTCCTTAAAGGGAAGCCCACAACACATCTCCCTCCTTAAACAATGATAAGTAATGCTTTAGGACAAAGGTCATTACACAGCAAAACTATATACAATAGATAATGCTCAAAGAAATTTCTTCGCATATCACACTCAAAGATGGAAGAAAATGGAGTGCTCCAGGAAAGGGTCCAAGATAATAACACATCCTGCAAGATATAATTTTGAACGTGTTATGCACCAGCATAATAACCATACAAATAACACTATACTATAATGACATCATATGAACATGCACTTGAACTGTGCATACACCAAACATCCATACAATATAGACAATTTTTCCTATGCACACAATCCCTGACATTTGTAATCCTTCAGATATCGTGGAGACTTCTTTGGATGGTCACTACAGTGGACATCCTTGTCATATGGAAAACCAGCTGTCCCCGCCCTTCTATTCCATCCTATGGGAGCCTCAGGGGTGTCCAACCCTGATACATGTGTCCACTCTATCCCCTTGCGGAACATCTGCCAGCTCACATTTTGCCAACCTGGCCATACTCCAAATTCTGCCTCGTTTTGTGTTGTGCACCACGCAGCCAATCAAGTCTCATGCTGGGTTCATAATCTGCATCCGAAAGGTGTTGGTGAAAGAACCTGCCCCTCACATGTACTCCTCATCGCCAGTGTTGGGATTAAAAGATCCGGACACTCTTGTTTCTTTGTCCCATTTATTTTCACCAACAAGGCACAGTGCAATGGATAGCATCCCTGTACATCTCTTGATCAGGACTAACTGCCATCCATTCACTGTTGCTATAGCCACCCTGCGAGTCACCCAGTGGAATGTACAGACTCAGTGGCTGCCTAAACAGAAGCCTACAACACAACGCTTTATCCCTTCTGTACTTTTGACATTCTTTGCTGAATCAACACTGCTTCTTATGCCACTGAGAAAAAAATAAACTAAAATGGTGACCACATACTGGGGTGTTTAGGCTTAAAGCGTAGCATCATAGGTGTTAGAAATTCGGTTACTGGTTGACTGAGGTGTGAGCTCTGGTCAAGCAACAATCACAATCCTTGTCAGGGTAGGCACAAATAAACCCCACATTCACCTGTGCTCAATCCCTTGGTAGCTTGACACGGAGAAGTCAGGTTTAACTTGGAGGCAAAGTGTAAAGAATATGTGCAATACTTCAAACAGTGAAACAGTGAAAACACCACACAAAAAGATCCCACAACAGGTCAGAAAAATAGAGTTTATTTTTGTAAATAAAACATGACCAAAATGACAAACATCCAATCAGTAGAACCGGAGTTATGACTTTTTAAAGAACAAACTGCAATATAGCACCCAAAAGCATAAAGCTCCAACCGCGGCTATCTGGTCGTGCTGGCCTGGGTCAAAGTCAAAAGTTCAGGCCGAAAGCGATGGAATGCGGGTCGTATACAGACCCCGATTAGTCCTGCTGAAGGTTTACCTTCTCAAGTGTTGTGGCAAGAGTCCCGATCGCGTTGAAGAGTGAACCGGTGTTAACAGACCCATTTGTGGTCGCAAAGAGCCCAAAAGCTTGATTCTAAGAGCCTGTGAGCCACACCAAGGGTCCGGGACCTGAGAGGCACCACTCGGGGGTCAGGAACTCGTTGAAGACAGATCCACGAGTTGTTGGAGAGCCTTTTATTTTCCTGAGGCTCAGATCAGGGTGCCAGCAGACTAGCCCTTTAAGTCACTCTGGGGTCCTGGGTTCTAGGTGGATTGCAGGTCCAGGTCTTCCTTTCCAGACAAGAGGGCAGCAGGTCAGCACAACAGGACAGCAGCTCCTTCAGAGTGGCAGTCCAGCAGAGTGACAGTCCTTTCAGTAGCACAACAGTCCTACTTCCTGGCAGAGTATCCACAGTTCAAGAAGTGTAATGAAGAGTTGGTGTCTGAGGTCCTTCTTTTATACATAGGGTGCCCTAATTCTGGAAGGTGTGAGAAGCTTCTAGACAGTGCCCTTGAAGTGCCTGGCATTCCCTAGCTCCCCTGCCCTGGCTCCAAGCTGGCTGAAGTGACAATGAAGGGTTGTTAGGCCCTTTGTATGAAGACAGGACACAGCCTATTCAAGTGTAGGTGAGGCTTGGCCCAGCTCCTCCCTTCCATCCTGTCAGTATTATCCCTACCAGTCACACCTAAGCTCCCATTGTGTGTGGCTGTCTAGGAGGAATACACAAATCCCATCCGTCGACTACACCCAGTAAGGTGAACCAGGCAGACTGCAGGCACCAAATACCTAAGGCAAGAATATGTGAACGTTCCAAAAGTGGCATTTTCAGAATTTTAATTTAAAATCCAACTTCACCATAAGTTAGGATTTTAAATTGTGATTCCAGAGACACCAACTTGAAGGGGTTATCGCCTTCCATTTGGGAAATTACACTTATAAAATGTAATAAGGCAACTCCAGTGTTATCCTATGGGAGAGACAGGCCTTGCAGTAGTGAAAAACGAATTCAGGAGTTTTTCACTACCAGGGCATGTAAAACTTATAAGTACATATATGCTTTATAATTGATGGCTGGGGAAATGGCGCACACTCAAACTGGTTTAAAACTGTCCATAGAGTAATACAAATAAACAGTGCTTAAGGAGGAGGGAGAGCCACCAAGTCTTCCTCAACAGGAAAAAACAAGTCTTCGACTCAATAAATTCAAGATAAACTCCAAGCACTCAAAAATCAAATCACGAGTTCGTATTTATACGTAGATATCCAGTGTCTTTTATTCAGACATTCGGCTTCTTATTCACTGTGACAATTCTTCTGTACACATTCCTGGTCAACATAACAGCTTCATGCCAACACGTGTTTCGTCCGTTCAATAAAACAGGCCTTCGTCAGGGCTCAGTTACTCTTATTATCGTCCTAATCTATCAGAAAATAGTATTCCATGTGGAACTTCGATATCACAGTATTGGCCTCAGTCCAAAATTAATACAAATTTAGAGTGGCATCGATCGGTAGAGTACTCCCATCTCATACGGTATTCGTGGCGTTCTGCCGCAGAATGCCACGAATACCGTATGAGATGGGAGTACTCTACCGATCGATTGCGGAAGTATCTTAATATGCCACTCTAAATTTGTATTCATTTTGGACTGAGGCCAATACTGTGATATCGAAGTTCCACATGGAATACTATTTTCTGATAGATTAGGACGATAATAGGAGTAACTGAGCCCTGACGAAGTCCTGTTTTATTGAACGGACGAAACACGTGTTGGCATGAAGCTGTTATGTTGACCAGGAATGTGTACAGAAGAATTGTCACAGTGAATAAGAAGCCGAATGTCTGAATAAAAGACACTGGATATCTACGTATAAATACGAACTCCTGATTTGATCTTTGAGTGCTTGGAACTTATAAGCACATGTCCAACTTTTTAAATACACTACCCTCTGGGCTGGCAAGGGACTTCCTCAGGGGTGACTTATATGTATTAAAAAGGAAGGTTTGGGCCTGCCAATAAGGTTAATTTTCCTAAGTCGAAATGACAGTGTAAACTGCACACACAGGCTTTGCAGTGGCAGGCCTGAGACATGTTTAAAGGGCTACTTAAGTGGGTGGCACAATCAGTGCTGCATGCCAACTACTAGCATTTAATTTACAGGCCCTGGGCACATGTAGTGCACTTTACTAGAGACTTATATGTAAATCCAGTACTTGTATAGCGCACGAATCACCCCCGTAGGGGTATCTCGGCGCTGGGGGCTGTTGGGAAGATTAAGCGAGCTATTGCCCAGAGTCGCATGGTGCTGGACAGACCCCTGCTGCCGGAGCCAGGGATCGAACCGTGATCCCCAGCGTCCAGCGTCAGTCGCCCTGGCCGCGGCGCCACACCTCTCCTAAAATATGCAATTGGATATAAGCCAGTTCTGCCATGTTTTAAGGAGCATCCGCGGCTGCTGCAGGTAAGAGCAGTTGGGTGGTGGGGCCGGGTGAGGGGGAATTTCGAGAGACAACCACGAGGGAAAATTAAATAAATAATTAATTTTCCCTCGTGGTCATCTCTCGAAATCCCCCCTCACCCGGCCCCACCGCCCCACCGCTCTTACCTGCAGCGGCCGCTGCTATTAAGGAGAGAGCTCAAGCACTTTAGCACAGATTAGCAGTGGTAAAGTGTGCAGAGTCTTAAGGCCAGCAAAAACTAAGTCAGCAAAAACAGGAGGTCGGAAGGCAAAAAGTTAGAGGCAAACCATGCTAAGGATGCCACGGCAAACAATAGGGGTTTTCATGACTGCGCCTCTGGCTGAAGCAAATAGAAGAAAAAAACAGTTGATAATCTTGTGGGCCCAACCACTAGATAACCGAATAATGCACAGCATGTGAAGCTGCAAAATATTTGAGCATTTAGCTTTTTGTTGACTTATCAGTAGTTTTTGATAAGGATGATTTTGATTACTTATGAGAGAAACTGGAAAGTGTGTGTCTGGTTTCCACAGAATCAGGCTGATTGTCAGAAACTTAAGAATCATAGATTTCGTCCCATGATTTACGTAGTTTTACACATTTCAGAGGATTCGCTAAAATACCCAGGGTTTACATAATTTCCCATTACTATTGAAAATGTGCATTGTACTGTACACAGCTAACTCTTATTTTGTGAATTCTCTTTGTTTGAAGGAAAATCTGCTGGATTACAGTTGCATTTTGGGTTCAAATGGATCTTAATGACTTTTTTCCTTTGCATAAACAATAAGGATACATTGTTTCCACAACCCCTCCCATGAATATAGTTGTCTTTGGATGTGTTTCATACTCAATCTATATACCGCATGTATAGTTGAGTGGCACTATTGTTATGAGTTTAAAGTAGAGACTCTCTGTTTTATCCATTGTCACCCTAATACCCATCACCTGGGAACACCAATTTCCCCACCACTACATCAAAATCTATTTTGGCAAAAAATCGGCGGTATTATTTATCCTCAAAGTAATATTTAATTATTATGTCCTTGCCAATTACAGGGGGAAAAAATTCCTGTAAGAATACTTATTTGAAATATTTACATTAAAATTTACTACATCAAAATTCACTCATCTGCTTTTCCAGAGTGACAGGCTGAGGAAACTGCTAGTGTTAGCAAGGCTGGATGTCCCCAGCTCCACTACACCTTTCCATATTTCTCTCAACAGACATAAATCACACTCTACAACCTGCAGCAGATGAAGATACTCAGATCTGATAGTGCTTAAGCTAGCACTCCCAACTGCACCCTCTGGAAACAATTCTCCTACAAAATGCTGCAGCATGCCAGCATTCTGATTGCCTTCATATACTCACAATAGGCGTCAACCTCCTACCCTACCAGAAGGGGGCGCAAGACACACAATCAGACAAAGTACATAGCGATAGCTGCAGCAGAGAGTTAAGAAATGCATGTTTCAGGCAGTTAAGGCACAGTTGGTATGAAACACCCTATGGAGGATTGTATGTCATTACTACAATGTATCTATTTTTTGGTGCTAATAACAGGTATTCCTATTATTATGCCAACTTTACAGTGGGCATTTCATCAACCTTAACAGCATCAAAGATTAAGTCATCCCACCAGGAATCAAGACCACAAGACTCCAATAAAATGCGGATCTTGTCAGTAGGCAAATTAACAGTAAGCAATCTCACTAGATGACTAAAACATTTTCAAAGAAACCTACACGTCAGCCCGCGACAATGGGAGTGGTTTGAAAAATGGTAGGCAGTCTGTTGGTCTGCAAGGCCTGTGGAGGCCCGCTGCACACTTTAGAAATCTCTGCCTGCTTGGCAGTTATCTCTAAAAACTTCAGAGAAAACACTGGTGTGGTGGTTGAACTAAAGGAAGATAACTTTGACGAGCTGGCACCATGCTTGTATCATCCACCCTCCAAAGTGAGATTTTGAAACCAAAAACAATTTCTCTGCACACAGGGAGTTTTCTCCCTGTTTGTCGGGCCATTATTTATTTTCACTGCCCAGCACTGCCATGCCTCGCATGGTAGTCCCAGGAAGGGAAATCAAGTGATGGTCACTCTGCCCAAAATAGGAGAGGGGGACTGTCACAGTGGCCAGGCTACCCTCTGGTGGACAGGTCATCAGGTGAAAGATTACTAACCCCAGAGCCAGCTGCATATACTAGGAGCATGGTTGTGTTGAGGAGGAACCCCATGAGGAATCATGCCACTGGATGTGGGTGAGAGTTACTGCGCAAAAAGCTAAAGTCACTGCTATAATATAAAAACAGAACAATGCCAATAGACTTCCTACTCAGCAAAATATGCCAAAACAATAGCTTTATAACATGAGTCACAAGGCAATATGACTAAATGACCAAATCAGAACCTCCTGTTCTTGGTAACAAAATTCTATGTTCATATATGTTGATAAATATATGATTCTTGACTGTCGTTTATTATTTTCCACATGCATTGTGTGTTTTCAGTTTGACTATGTTGAGGGATTCTGCAACGAAGGAACAAATTTATTGATGGGCTTGTTGAGCCAACAAATAGCAAAATCCTGCCATGGTTTCTGAATGACACACAAATTTGCAAACATTAACCAATGGAATGTATTGCATGCAGATTTTCCTGATACACATTCATTAAGGTAGCTGGAAAACCAAACTGGAGTTTAGTGGATCAACTCAGTTCTACAATTACCCTTCATCTCCTCACCTTCCTTGTTTCATAGGTTTGATGCAAAAGGATCATAGTATTGAATTGGAAATGAATCATTTTGCACTGAAGTAGCAACGTGACATAAGATCTGTCAGAAAACTAAAATTAACAGTGAGATAAAACAGAAGAACTTCATTCTTTGTGGTTATTCTTGAATGACACAAAAGCTGGTGGTGTTCTTGGAATGATTGTATGTAAAAAATAAGGTTGCAAATGTTGCCTCTGATACACACGTTAATATGAATTCTTGCTCTAAAGAGAATTTATAATATTGATTGCAGTTACTGGGTCCTGAGAAAGGCCCATTCCTGATGCAGGCCTTTGTTTAGAAAAACAGTTAATGGAAGCACATGTCCGTGATTTCAAAATCTCATTTGTGGTCTGAATATTTAAGGGATAATCTAACTTCATTAAATATTCAGGTTTTACCACAATATTCCCAGTTTATTTATTTCACAAATTGTGGCTTTTCGCACAATAGGATTAATTTTGGCTTGCAGCTAGTTGTTTTTTGCATGATACAATATATGAGTTAAGTTCACAGAGTCAGAGTCACGAGGCATTGCATGGCATTCAGGACATAGAAACTTGACATCAATCCACTGATTTTCATTTGAGCTCTAATCACTTGAGATCTATATTTCTCCTCTTGATTGTCTGTTCAAATATTTGCACTTTTCACTGTAGAGAGAGAATCCATGTTTGAAGATGGCAGAGACACTGCAGTCTGCACTTCCATTTATCTTTAAATTATTTGGCATTATCTTCTGTCTACGGCAACAGGCCCCTGTTTACTGTTTATACTGTTGTGTGATTGAAAAGTGTCTCCAGAAATGGAATAGCAAAGGCTAAATGGAATGTATTTTTATTTATTTATTTTAAGTATTTGACGCGGAGTGAAATGAGCTCTATAGAGTAGTGGAGCAGTTACATACAACTGCAACTGGAGCATCTCAATCAAGGATTGCTTTACACAGAACAGTGTTGTGGGTGCATGAGCACATGAATGCAATTTACTGAAACAAAGATGCGAATGGTAAGAGCAAACTTTTGGGACTGTACTAGATTGCACATTGATCATTTTTTTCACTTTACATACTTACAATTTGATTTACATAAAATATTAGTGAATTACCCGGATTTTTGGTCAGATACCACACCAAGACAAACGGTCTAACCACAAGATTCTGACTCCTCCGGTTAAAGAAAAGCTCACATAGCAGTGTAAAGGTATTTACTGGCCTAAGGATGGGCCCTGGGGCTTTCACAGGCAAAAGGGATTGACCTAAATGGGGATGTTCTGGTTAAAATAATGTGTTATTTTCCACACTGGTCGGTCTGCAATTTACAAGGGTTCCTTTTGTCCAATCCTATATGAGTCCAGATGGTGGAGGACACCCTTGGTCAAAAATATGGGAACAAATACTTGTAATGTACCACCTACTTTGGTTGTAAATACTTCCCTCACAGCTAAAATCTGAATGAAAACTGCTTCCTTCGTGATGATATATTTTGGCAAGATTTGCTTAATGGGTGTATAGAACATCTGAACTGTCAATCTATGTTACAATGCAAAAAGATTAGGAATCATTTTAGAGATGGTTTAATCAAGTTAGATCTTATGCATTAACACTTCAAAGTAACAGGGACATCAACACTTATATTAATTGCAGCCCTGCCAACATACTGACTTTGCTCATCCTACTGTCACTTGCGAACTGTGTACCATAAAGGGATGGCTTGATTGTAAATGAGGGTGGAGGAAGCTGAATGGGTGTCCATAGGCTGGGTACCACCATCACCCACTTATTACTTTCACTTGTCCCCTCCTACCCTCCAGAGCAATTTCCCCTGCATGTTCGATGTAGTGTCGTGTGAGCATGTAATGATGTAACCTTTGTGGCTCCTAATGGATTCCGTAGAACTGCGACGTAAGTGTTAGAGCGTAGTGAATTGAATGCAGGTTTAGAATGTTAACTTTGCAGTTGCATGCCGAAAAACAAGCATTTGCAATGCAATCGGTCTCGCCTTTGGGACCTTATATGTATTTAGCTATGCAGCACATTAGCCTGGGTGCTGAAACATCTACTGTTCTTTAACATGGAGGGAAAGTAAGCACCAAACTGCGTGACACGCCAGGTATGGGAACACATGGAGAGAAATATTGCCTTTCTTCTGGAAATAGTATAGACCAAAGCTCTGTTTTTAATAAAAAATTGGAATCTAGAGAATGCTAAAGTGATTCTGGTATTTTACTGACCTCTGCTGGTCGTGTTCTATCAAGAAAGTTAAATAGAGGCAGTTGCCAGAAAAATTAAAAAAAGAAAGTCCCTCAGCAGAAAGCAATTCGGGTATTTTACTGACCTCTACTGGTTGTTTTCTATCAAGACAGTTAAATAGAGGCAGTTGAACAGAAAAAAAAGTCCCTAAGCGGAAGCAGACAAGTCCTAGGGCTGATCTCCAGAGCCCACAAAGTACATACAAATATAAGTATATACTAAAGTATATACAAGAGGTCTCGAATGCTCGACCTAATAAAGACGTGTTATACTAAGCTCTGTGTGTGGTGTGGCGAGTACCCAGGCTGGAGAGGAAGCTACAACTGGCAACGAGGATGAGGGATAATTAACACGAAGATCGACAGTGCACTCCCAGAGAGTTTGCCGTGGTCCAGCAAACTGCTCGTGCATGCCACTTGTGCCTCAGTCGAAGTGTGGAATCGATGTTTGGTTTATGTGGAGTCAAAGAGCAGTACCAGTTCCCTTAAAAGCATTTGACGCTAAGGAAAGCATCACTGAAAGGTCTACACGTCAGTGGCCGAGAATCTGATGAGAAGGCCACGCAAAGAGGTACTGTGCTACTACGCAGTTCAAAGCTATACATTCGTACGGAGGGACAACGCTAAAGGCGGAAGCAATCAGGTTGTAAAGGGGCAACAAAATGCAAGACAGCACTGCGAACAGAAGCAGAGATCAACCAGATGTCATACAGCACAAAAAGACGCTTCAAGACAAAGAGATACAAGCAAACATCATCTGCTTACCAGCCCGGAGTCAATAGAGCATTTGTGCCACTGTGCTGGGGGAAACAACCCCAGAGAAAGCACCAGGGTTGTGCTTGTGAAGCTGTCCATACCCGAAGCAGCACACCATTAAAGCTACTGGGTGACGGGTCAGACCAACTCCAAAAGTTCCCTGAAAGCAAAGGGTTTCCATGGAGACTGAAGGGGAGGAAAAGTTTCCATCTGGCCTTAGAGATGGTCTGGATGAATCAGGTCCTAGTGGACTGCAGATGGTGTCAAAAGAAGTTCCACCCTCAGTGTCAGCCAATCTTGTAAATGGTTACAATGTCACCACCTTCTTGAAACCACCACAGCCATTTCATGTCGCCAAAAAGTTAAATACTGGTGACAGATGGAGTGCCTGGATAGAGACATTTGATGATTTCATTGATCTGACTGAAGAAGCAGATAACAAGAAAGTTTTGAAGTACCTTAAGACTCTTGCTGGTGAAGGCGTGAAAGAAGTCATAAAGAAAATGCCACGAGCTTACATAATAACATACAGTCAAATCAAAGCAGCCTTGAATCTCAAGTTCAATCCAATGCCAAATGTATATTACTGAAAGATACATTTTCAGTCAAGAATGACAGAAAGCTGCTGAGACCACTGACGAATTTGTTGAGGGACACTGTAAGTTCAATTAATTTAATGATGAGGAAGATATATGGCTCAGAGTGATTGACGGATGCTTGTCAGATTCTTTCAGTCGACAAATCCTGAGAGAAACTCTTAGTCTGGAGTGAGTTCTCATGGCTGCCAGAGCTGAAGAGCGTGCTGATCAACAAGCTGCTGACATGGAGGCTGGAGGTGCCTATAATGAGTCAGTCATGAATGTGACAAATAAGCCAAAGCACAAGACCGAGGGACACAGAGTGAATTTTGTGACCATGTGCAAGGCAAAATAAAAAAAGAAGGTGTGTCATGGTGCAAAGACAAAATGGCTGCTGAAACGTTCCAGATGCGAGGTTCGACGCTCGGCCATAAGGCCGGGTGACCACATCAGCTGAAGCAAATTGACACCAAACGAAGTCGATCGACATCTAAATCTTTGTCAAATAGTTCTTTTGTGTCAATATCAAGTGAAAGTGACGAAGATGAGTGTGCTATGTCGATATTCACATCAGAGAAGCATGAGCATGTTGGACTGGCCGCTTGTGAGGAAAAACATTGATCCAAGAGAAACCGACATGACAAAGCACCAAAGTCATTCAAACATTGTCTGAAGATCACACTAAAGGTCAATGGTTGTTCAATACCTTTCATTATTGATAGTGGTGCATCAATAAATACTATGCCTTCGAAAACTAAAGTGTATACGTGGGTTGCATCAACATCACTAAAAGGTCATGGGTCATTTGTGGCTTTAAGCATAAGAAAACAAAAATACAAGTGCCCGTTCATTTACTTCAAGGTACAGCGTCAAGCGCCTGTTTACTCATCTTTAGCACAGCCGCTGATATGGGACTGAAATCCATGAACTATAACATGAATACTCATCGCAAAATAGTAAGTCAATTGCTCTGTTGATGCATGGGTTGGGAAAACTCAAAACTATGAAAGTCCAGTTACACATTCATGAGGGCTCAAAAAGACACAGACAAATTGCCTTTCACTTATTGGAAGCTGTTGACAAGTAACGGAAATCTTTATTCAAGCATAATATCATTGAATGTTCTACTAGTCCAACTCCATGGGTTTCTCCCATACTGATAGTACCCAAAAAGGAAAGTGAAGGAGCTGTACGCATCTGCGTGGATATGCGTCAAGTGAACGAGGCCATTGAAATTGCTGACATGTTTACACAAATGAATGGGGCAAAGGTATCATTACGCCTAGATCTGAATAAAGGGTATCATCAGTTGGAACTCGAGGAGAAGTGCAGGTACATTATACCTTTTCAACACATGTTGGTCTGTTCCGTTACAAGGGGCTAAGTTTTGGTGCGTCATCAGCTGCAGAGCTATTCCAAGATGTCATTCAACGTATCATACAGCCTCTCATGAATGCTTTGAATTACAGTGATGACATATTGATTTTCGAAGCTACACAGAAGGAGCATGACAAAGCTATCACTCAAGGGTCAGTTGCTAACTGATGCCGGTTTTACTTTGAATGCCGAGAAATGTAAGTTCCATCAGACAAAGTTAAAAATCTTTGGCCATATCTTTTCTGATGAGGGCATGACACCTGATCCTGCTAAAGTGCAAGTGCTGTCAACTGCTAGTCCCTCACAAGATGTTTCCATGTTATGTTCATTGCTTGGCATGGCCAGCTATTGCTCTAGATATATACAAGAATTTGCCACTGTCAGTGCGTCATTAAGAGACTTGACTATAAAGAATGTTTCTTTTCTTTGGTCATATGAATGCGAGCAAAACTTCTGGAAGATCAAGCAAGCTATTGAGAACGCTACTGAAATGACGTATTTTAATTCAAAGATTTATGCTGAGGTTGTTTTGAACGCTAGCCCTATCGGGTTGGGCCCCATCCTGGCACAGCACAGCAGACACCCAAATGCTGGAATACGTATTGTGGCGTACACCAGCCGACATTTGTCCCAAACTGAATGTGCTTACTCACAACCTGAGTAAGAGAGCTTGGCAGTGGTGTGGGTTCTTGAACATTTCTGCGTATTCTTATATGGGAAGCCCTTCATGCTTGTGAATGAACATCAAGCATTATTGACTATCTTTGGAAATCCAAAAGCAAAAATGCCTCCTCTCATTGAACGTTGGGGTCTGCTATTGCAAGAGCATGACTACACCATTGTGCATCGTCCAATGAAAGAGCAGAACCCTGCCGACCACCTTTCACGAGTGCCTCTACAATGCCCTGACACCCATTCTAAGACGGCTGAAGCCTACATAAATTTCATAGTGAAATCAAGCACTGCAGCTGCCATGTCGATAGAACAAATTGTCTGCCACAAGTCAAGATAGTGACATGTTGAAACTGAAAAACATGATTACACATACCTCTTGGTACCAGCACCTGTGACCAGTTACCAGCGACAGTGAATATCAAAAGTTTAAGAATGTCAAAGATGAACTGTCCGTTACTTAGGAAGGTAGTATTCTCTGAGGGTTGAGAACTGTCATTCCGGAGAGTCTGCCCCAACAGATAATTAAAGTGGCCCTTGAAGGTCATTTGTGGAATTGTTGCCACCAAACGTGCTCTCTGAGACCAAGTCTGGTTTCCACATCTTGACGAAAGGGTTGAAAAGGAATTAAAGGCCTGTCCATCTATGCAACTGTCTGTCATCAAAAACCTCTCAACACCCATTAAGCATGTCAGAGTTGCCAAGGCATGCAAAGGAAAGAATTTTGGATGAGTTGGTTGAAAGAAAATGAATATATATTTTTATAATAAGTGATATTTATATGAAATTTCTTAATTGGTAATTAATTATGTATATTATTTTTAAAATGTATATTTTTTTAAACATTTTTTATTTATTTTATGGTGAGTCTGTTAAAGTTTGTTTGTGCTATGATAGTTGTTTTTTTAATTGTTTTTATTTATTATTTGAAATTAAATCTATGACTAATGATTCTATCTTCTTTTTAGTAGTTAGGGAATTTGAATTTATTATAATCAATCTGATTTTTTTGCTTCCTTTCTTTTTTATTTATATATTTGATTGTTTTTTTCTTTTAATACAGATATATAATTTGTATGTTAATTAATAATGTTTATATACAATGAAGCACCCAGTATAAGTCAAAACAATAACCTCACAGGGTTAGAATGCTGCATAAATATGCAAAAAAGAAGCAGAGAACTCTGGGTAGTTCCCAAGTTTAGGTGGAGAGCAGCTCCTGCATAGAGCACCTTACAACACCAGTGACACTCTGAATTTGCTCATGTCAAATATCTGTTTTTCTAGCAAAGTTTTTAAGCATAGGATTAGCACTGTGCTATTCACCCCAAACTAGAAAGGGACAAAGTCTTTTGCCATTTCTACAACAAAGTCTTAAGGCATAGGATTAGCACAGTGCCATCCATGCCAAGCTATAAAATGACAAAAGCCTTTTACAGGCTAGCATTCCACAGTGACGGCATGCTTGCTGATTGCCAGTAGTGGCCGGATAAGTGCCCTTGCCTATGTGTTGTAAATACAAGAATGTCACCTCCTCAGAGATTAGTCCTGCACTCCAGGGGACACAGATACATGATTTATTGAAAGCTGGAGTACTCAACGCGTTTCGGCTGCTCAGTTCAGCCTTGTTCATGATACAGACACCATATTCATTACTGCATTTATACAAGTGGATCATAGTCATAAACGAAAGACTAATTTTCAAATAAACAAATGGGTGCCATCTTCACAAACATATTTCACTAGTAGTATCTTCACGACTGCTGAGTCTTCGCACATATAAAGATAGGACAGTCCTATCTTTTTATGTGTGGAGACTCCACAGTCATAAAGATACAACTAGTAAAATACCTTTTTGAATAGCAAACAGTCATAAACTTACACAAAAGTGTAAGTTTACCTTTGTGAATCAGGCCCAAAATGCTTAAACTAAGTACTCCCTAGAACACCATATCCTTATTGCTGCTGAACTTGAACATTTCCTATACTTTTGCTCTTGCACTCCATAACTAACCCTTTCTACTTATTTTTTTAAAAAATGTATTATTGCAAAATAGCATACAAGTTATGTACAAACATGTTACAGCAGAGAAGTCTATCAATATAACAATCATCCAGATATGTAGTTACAGTATTCCCAATGGGATCAAGCAGTCAGGCTTGTATCCAATATTTTAGATGAATGAACAGCGTGTGACCGTGTACAACACAAATACATTTTGGGGCGTGAAACGGCCACGCATTCTATAGTAATATCCACTCTGTATTTCAAAATGATATAATTTGAGCATTTACACCTCAGCAGTTATTGATTTATTGGATAACATAATAAATGGTTTCTTAATGGGTGCCTGGTATACTTAGGACCAGAGGTATGAGGAAGTGACTCAGATTATAACTCAAGTTGTTTGTTGGAATAGACTATTCCTCTGAGACAGTTTTCCTGAGTGAGAGTACAGCTGTGATCCCAGTGCTGAGACACCTGCCTTTTCGCCAGCAGTAACACCAGTGTAGTAAATTTCCACTCACTAGAATGCATATTTTTGATAAATCACAACCGACAGACAATAGGTTCCAGTGTGATCTTATGATCTATCATTTGTGATAGCGTAATCATTACCTCATGTCACTATTTTTTTACAAGAGGACAGGAACATGCTAAGTGTAGAAAGCCAGCCTTCTCGGGTCAGCATCGAGCACAGTCATCCCTAAGACCTCTTTTCATTAGGCTAAACAGAATGTAATAGATTTGATGATGAAATTTTAAGTGTATAGTACGAAGTCTGCTGTTAGGTGACAGAGTGACAATCAGTGTACAGCAAACAACCTAGTCTGCTTATGACAACTGGTTATATAAATACAGAATCCATTTGTCCCTCTGTTAGAAATGGGATCTCTAGTTGGCAAGGGCTTGCACCTTTGTCCAAGTAGGGACCCTTCTTCCTAGTCAGGGTAAGGGTTGTTACACTCGTGAAGTAACCCCTGCTCACCCTCGTGGTAGCTTGGCACGAGCAGTCAGGCTTAATTCAGAGGCAGTGTGTAAAGCATTTGCACATAACCAACAGTAATACAGTGTAAGCACTACAAACGGACACCACACCAGTTTAGAAAAATAACCAATATTTTATATACTCAAGACAAGACCAATTACGACAAAAATCCACAATACTATACTTTAAAAAATGAATGCTTGATACGGAAACTTCTTCTTTGCAGGAATAGCACAAAAGCAAAGTTCGTACGAGTCGGTAGCTCCGTCCGAGCCTACCGTGATGCTGAAAACCACAGAGTCTAACAGTTCCAGCCGACCGCGTCGATACGGGCCAGCAGAGTCATGAACAGACTCGGTTACAGTACCTTTCTCGTTGTGGCTGGTACGGAATGTACGAGCCGGTCGGCGTTCGTCGCGGTTGCGGTGCAAGACGGAGCGATGCAAGGTGCGGTGTCCCTCGATGCGGTGCAGGCAGCGGCTCGATGAGCGTCGTGCAGACGGAGTCGGTGAGTCCAAGGCATGCGATGCAGAGTGAGACGATGCTCGGTGCGGTGCTGACAGGTTGCGATGCAGGCGACCTAGCCGGAGTGCGGGAGCTGGCGTCGGACAGCGGTGCGAGTCGGAGCGGTGCGTCGCAAACGTGCGAGCGGTGCCCCAAATGCGGTGCGGTCACGACTCTTGAGCCAGTTGCAGCGACAGCGTCGGTCTGGTCCGGCTGGCCCAGTGAAGCGATGCGATGCGAACTGCGGTGCCCACAGGTCACGGTGCAAGCAGCGGCTCGATGGTGGCGGCGTCGGACGTCGCCCACGGTGAGACCAGGGTTGCGATGCGAAGCGGGGCGATGCGGTCTGCGGTGCAAACAGGTCACCGGCCAGGGTTGGATTCGGTTGACGGAGTCGGTTGCGGTTCCCTTCCTCTGGGGCAACTGAAACAGCGTTCCAGAAGCGGTACCCAGAGGCTTGTGAAGTCTTTGTAGTCCCTGAGACTTCTTAACAGGAGGCCAGCTCGGTTTCAGGCCCTTGGAGATACTCAGCACAAGTTTGTAGAAAGTTCAGTCCAGTCCTTTCACTGCCCAAGGCAGAAGCAGCAGCTGCAGGCCAACCCAACAAAGCAACAACACAGCAAAGGGGCAGTACTCCTCCTGGCAGCTCTTCCAGCTCTTCGTCTTGGCAGGTTCCTTGATTCCAGCGAGATCTAAATTCATGGGGTCAGGGCCCCAATATTTATATCCCAAATTCCTTTGTTCTCTGAAGGCAGAGAGGCCTTTGCCTAGTCCAAACCAGTTCTGGAGCACTTTGTTGACAAGTCTCCGTCCCTTCTTTCAGTGAGTAGGCCAGGGACATCAGACGCACCACAGGAGGTGGAGCCAGCATTGTGGAGGGAAGGCACTGTCCTATTCAGGGCCCAGGTGCGACCCCTCCCACCCATCTACATGTAGATCTTGCTATTCAGCCCTGCGCTGACTCACCCTGTCTCCTGGCATCCCCCAGCCCCTGTCACTCACACTCCAGACAAGGAATACACAACCTCGCAGAGGTAGGCTTGGATGGTTAGACAAGAAAATACCCACTTTCTAAAAGTGGTATTTTCAAACACAGAATGTTAAAACCACCTTCACTAAAAGATGCATTTTACCATTCTGAGTCCAGGCATACTAAACTCGAATTTCTACCATGTTCCCGGGGTCAGTTAGGATTATATACTGTAATAATCAAAACCGCCCGTTCTGGCCTAGGGGGAACAGGTAGCCTTGCAATAGTGAAAAACGAACTAGGCTGTAATTCACTATCAGGACATGCCGCACACACCCGGGCATGTCCTACCTTTCGCATACACCGCACCCTGCCCACAGGGGTACCTTGGGCCTACCTTAGGGGTGACTAACATGTAGCAAAGGGAAGGTTTAGGGACTTGCAAGTGTGTGCACTTGCCAAGTCGACATGGCAGCCCCAGGCTGCGCACAGGCTCTGCGGTGGCAGGCCCGAGTTACACTTTACGGGCTGTTTGCGTGGGTGGCACAATCCAGTGCTGCAGCCCACCAACAGCATTTGGTCTATAGGCCCTGGCACTCGCAGTGCACTTTACAAGGGACTGACACATAAACCAAATAGGCCAATCATGGAAACACCAATCCATAACACATTTTATACAGGAGCACTTGCACTTTCCCACTGGACCGCAGTGAGGAAAGTGCGCAGAATCATTACACCAGCAAAAACAGAGTCAAAACCGGGAGGTCAGAAAGCAAAAAGTCAGGGGAAACACGCCAAAAGATGCCAAGTCTAACACATGTCCCCTCCAGCTGAAAGTAGGGAGAACTACCCAACCCCATTGGAGTTCTCCTCACTAAAGCGGAAGAACCTGGACAGACCATCTGCGTTGGCGTGTTCTGTACCAGGACGGTGCTCCACCGTAAAGTCCATTCCCTGTAGGGAGCTGGACCACCTCAGCAGTTTTGGATTCTCACCCTCATTTGCATCAACCATCTGAGGGGCCTGTGGTCTGTCTGAACCCGGAAGTGAGTCCCAAACAGGTATGGTCTCAACTTCTTCAGTTCCCAGACCACAGCAAAAGCTTCCCTTTCTATGGCACTCCACCTCTGTTCCCTGGGAAGTAGTCTCCTGCTAAGGAAGACTACAGGCTGATCCAGGCCCTCTTCGTTCAGTTGTGAGAGCACCGCTCCCACACCATGTTCTGAAGCGTCAGTCTGCACGACGAATTCCTTGGAGAAGTCAGGTGCGTTGAGCACGGGCGCCGTGCACATGGCTGCCTTCAGGGCATCAAAAGCTTTCTGGCAGGACTCAGTCCAGATCACTTTCCTGGGCTGCCTCTTAGGAGGTCAGCTCTGTTAAGGGGGCAACGATGGTGCCATAGCCCTTAACAAATCTCCTATAGTAGCCGGTGAGACCTAAGAAGGCTCTCACCTCTGTCTGGGTCTTGGGGGCTCCCAAGCCAGAATGGTGTCAATCTTGGGTTGTAGGGCGCCACCTGGCCGCTCCTACCTGGTGCCCCAAGTACACCACAGAACCCTGCCCGATCTGGCACTTACTGGCCTTGATCGTGAGGCCTGCACCTTGCAGAGCCCTCAACACTTTCTCAAGGTGCTGTAAATGTTCTTCCCAGCTGGAACTGAACACAGCAATGTCATCCAGGTAGGCGGCACTGAAATCCTCCAGCCCAGCCAACACCTGATTGACCAACCTCTGAAAGGTGGCAGGGGCATTCTTCAACCCAAAGGGCATCACCCGGAATTGGTAATGACCTTCTGGGGATGAGAATGCTGATCTCTCCTTGGCCCCATCGGTTAAGGCAATCTGCCAGTACCCAGACGTTAAATCAAATGTGCTGAGGAACCGGGCAGCTCCCAACCGATCAATGAGCTCATCAGCTCTGGGGATGGGGTGCGCGTCAGTCCTGGTGACGGCATTGAGCCCACGGTAGTCCACACAAAACCGGAGTTCTGGAGTGGCACCGGGCGCCGCAGCCTTTGGGACCAAGACCACTGGGCTGGCCCAAGGACTGTGGGAGGGCTCAATCACCCCTAACGCCAACATCTTAGAGACCTCCTCCTTGATGCTGGCTCTGACCCGGTCAGTCAACCTGTAAATCTTGTGCTTCACAGGAGGGCTGTCACCGGTGTCCACGTCATGGGTACACCAGTGAGTAACACCGGGGGTCAGAGAGAACAGTGGGGCGAACTGTCCCAACAACTGGCGACAGTCCCCCTGCTGCTCCTGAGTCAGAGTAGGGGAGAGGATCACACCCTCTACTGACCCATCATGCTCCTTGGTAGACAGGAGGTCAGGGAGAGGCTCACTCTCCTCTTCCACCCCATCATCTGTCGCCAAGAGCATACTCACTTCGGACCTCTCGAAGTGGGGCTTGAGGCGGTTCACGTGAAGGACCCTCAAAGGGTTCCTTGGAGCCTGCAAATCCACCAGGTAGGTGACGTCACTTTTGCGCTCCTTTACCTCATATGGCCCAGTCCACTTGTCCTGCAAGGCACAAGGTGCCACTGGGGCCATGACCCACACTTTCTGCCCAGGTTGAAATTCGACCAGAGTGGCATTCTGGTCATACCATCTCTTCATTTCTTCCTGGCTTGCTTCTAGGTTCGCCTGAGCGAGTTTCCTGAAGCGGGCAGTTTGGTTTCTAAAGGCCAGCATGTAGCTAAATACATCCTGGGGAGTTTTCCTGGGAGCTGCCTCCCAGCCTTCCTTCACCAAACTCAGAGGTCCTCTGACAGGGTGGCCATACAGGAGCTCAAAGGGGCTGTACCCAAGAGACTTCTGAGGCACCTCCCTGTATGCAAAGAGTAGGCATGGCAAGAGGACGTCCCACTTACGCCTCATGGGTTCTGTTAGACCCTTGATCATGCCTTTCAAGGTCTGGTTGAATCTCTCCACCAGACCGTTTCCTTGTGGGTGGTAAGGAGTGGTGAACTTGTAGGTTACACCACACTCCTTCCACAGGGATGTCATATACTTCGATATGAAATTGGTCCCCTATCAGAAACCACCTCTCTGGGGAATCCCACACGGGAAAAGATCCCCATTTACACCCGGCCCACCACTGGCGCCGTCGTTGTCCTGAGAGGGATTGCCTCCGGGTACCGGGTGGCATGGTCCACCAAGACCAGGATGTACCTGTTGCCCATGGCTGTCTTGGGATCCAGTGGCCCCACAATATCCATCCCTACCCTTTCAAAGGGTGTTCCAACAACCGGAAAAGGTTGGAGAGGAGCTTTGACCTTCCTCCCACTCTTACCACTTGCCTGGCAAGTTTGGCAAGACCTGCAGTGTGCATCTGACTGCCTTCGCATTTGGGGCCAAAGAAGTGGGTGACAAGCCTGTCAAAGGTCTTGTCCTGCCCCAAATGTCCTGCCAAAGGCACGTCATGAGCCAGACCCAGTAGGAAGGTCCTGAAGCGCTGGGGTACCACCAGCACACGGGCTGACCCAGGCTCAGCAACCTTAGGCTCACTGTATAGGAGACCACTCTCCCAGTAGATCAGATGTGACCCGGACTGATTACCAGCTGCCTGGTCTGCAGCCTGCCGCCGCAGACCCTCCAGAGTAGGGCACTCGTTCTGCTCCCTGCAGAACTCCTCCCTGGTGGGACCCCCTTCTTGCTGCCAATGGGTCAGCTCAGAGATGTCTCCCAGTTCGGCTACCTGCTCCCCTGTAGGCACCGGGCGTCCCCCTCGAGGTCCGCCTCCTCCCGGTCCGTGGGAACTTCGGGGGCCGGTTTCCCGCGCCCCTGCCCTTTCTCTTGGCAGGGACTTGGGCCACTGTTTCAGGCTCCAAGTCCTCTTGATCACCCTTCCTGGCCGCCATTGACCGAGTAGACACGCATGCCCACTCTGGCAACCCAAGCATCTCCAAGTGAGACCTGAGCTCCACCTCCTTCCATGAGGACTGCTCCAGGTCGTTTCCTAGCAGACAATCTACAGGCATGGTAGGGCTCACAACGACCCTCAAGGACCTGAGACCCCCCCCATTCAAAGGGAACCTGCGCCACCATACATTGGCGCTCTGAGTTGTCGACAGCAACTACTTGGTGGAATGCTCCTGGGACTACTTGCTTCTCCGACACCAGGTGACACCGGACTGAGGTCACACTGGCTCCAGTATCTCTGAGAGCCTCTACCCTGTTCCCATTAATGGTCACCCAGGTGCTATATTTCTTTGTGTTAGGGGGCACCTGGTTTCCTGGGACCATCTCACTGTCCCCTAGTGAGACAAGGGTCATTTCTGCGGGATCCCCACCCTCCTGTGGGCACCCCTCCTCCCCAAGCGCTACACTAGCCAACACTTTGGACTGTCCACCGGTGGGTGGCTGTGTCCCCTTCGGGCACTTGGGGTCCCCTTAAAGTGACCTACCTGGTCACATGCATAACACTTGCGGGGGCCGGTCTCAACAGGCTTCCCTGTAGAGACCCCTTTCTTTTTATCACCGGGGGCTGGGAACCTTTACCCTGGGTACTAGTTTGGGGCCCTTTAGAGAACTCCTGTGCTTTACCCTTGTCCCCCCACCTTTCTGCTGGGGACCCTGCCCACCTTTGGCTGAGTCTCCCCAAACGCTTTCTTGTGGACCCTGGTACTCACCCAGCGGTCCGCTTCCATAGCAAGCTTCCTGGGGTCAGTTAGCTTACTATCAACTAGGTGCTGGCGCAGATCTGCAAAACATAGACTAGACAAGTGCTCCCATGCAATCAAGTTGTAGAGCCCCTGAAAATCTGTTACACTACTGCCCTTTACCCAACCATCCAGCGACCTGCAGAACACATCCACACATTCCAACCAAGTGTTGGCATCAGACTTCTTACTGGACCTGAACTGATCCCTGTACTTTTCAGGAGTAAGACCATACTTCGTGAGAAGGGCATCCTTCATGTCAGCATAGGTGAGGTGATACCCCTTACCCAAAGCTATCAGAGCATCCCTTGCTTCTTCCGGGAAAAGTGGCCACAATCCTGCTCCCCAATTCTCCTCAGGGACCCCATTCATGTGTATGGCTGCCTCATAACCCTGAAACCACCTTTGTATGTCATCCCCCTTCTTGAACTCCTTGCCTACGTTCTTGGGAATGTGCACAATCCTGTCTGCCTTTCTGGACGAATTGCTGCCACCATCTGAGCCTGACTTACTCCTAAGTTCTAGCTCCTTCAGTTCTCTCTCATGCTCTAAGAGCATCTTCCTCTCTTCTATGGCCAATCTCTTCTCCTCCCGCTCACTCTCCAGCCTGAGCTTCTGCAGCTCAAACTGCCTTGCCTCCCGCCTGTCCTCCAGCTCCTCTGGGGACAGACTGCTGCTGCCTGACCTGGCGGGTTCCCCCTACCCAAAAGCACATCCACCCTGGAAATAGGCTCCTCCACCTCCTCACTGAGATTACCAGGCTGCCCATTGGCATGTCTGGCTGCTACCCAGGCCCTCAGCGCCTTCTGTAGCTCCTCCTTCCTTGTGAGGCCTTTAATTTGGACTTTCAGGTTTTTACAAATCGCTTCGTAACTCCTTTACGGCGTAGGATTCCAACCTGTCCTCCTCAAAGATAACTTCCAGAGATGCAACGGATGATGCAATTGATTCAGGCATGACAAAAGTCGTGAGTTGAACACTGGCAAGATCAAAAATAGGCCAAAAGAAAAAGAACCAGTATGTGGTACGTAATGGTCTGCGATATGGTAGTAGTGCACACCAATCACTGTAAGTCAAGTGCAAACACAAGTCCTATCCTCACCGCTGACAACCAATGTTAGAAATGGGATCTCTAGTTGGCAAGGGCTTGCACCTTTGTCCAAGTAGGGACCCTTCTTCCTAGTCAGGGTAAGGGTTGTTACACTCGTGAAGTAACCCCTGCTCACCCTCGTGGTAGCTTGGCACGAGCAGTCAGGCTTAATTCAGAGGCAGTGTGTAAAGCATTTGCACATAACCAACAGTAATACAGTGTAAGCACTACAAACGGACACCACACCAGTTTAGAAAAATAACCAATATTTTATATACTCAAGACAAGACCAATTACGACAAAAATCCACAATACTATACTTTAAAAAATGAATGCTTGATACGGAAACTTCTTCTTTGCAGGAATAGCACAAAAGCAAAGTTCGTACGCAGTCGGTAGCTCCGTCCGAGCCTACCGTGATGCTGAAAACCACAGAGTCTAACAGTTCCAGCCGACCGCGTCGATACGGGCCAGCAGAGTCATGAACAGACTCGGTTACAGTACCTTTCTCGTTGTGGCTGGTACGGAATGTACGAGCCGGTCGGCGTTCGTCGCGGTTGCGGTGCAAGACGGAGCGATGCAAGGTGCGGTGTCCTCGATGCGGTGCAGGCAGCGGCTCGATGAGCGTCGTGCAGACGGAGTCGGTGAGTCCAAGGCGTGCGATGCAGGGTGAGACGATGCTCGGTGCGGTGCTGACAGGTTGCGATGCAGGCGACCTAGCCAGAGTGCGGGAGCTGGCGTCGGACAGCGGTGCGAGTCGGAGCGGTGCGTCGCAAACGTGCGAGCGGTGCCCCAAATGCGGTGCGGTCACGACTCTTGAGCCAGTTGCAGCGACTGCGTCGGTCTGGTCCGGCTGGCCCAGTGAAGCGATGCGATGCGAACTGCGGTGCCCACAGGTCACGGTGCAAGCAGCGGCTCGATGGTGGCGGCGTCGGACGTCGCCCAAGGTGAGACCAGGGTTGCGATGCGAAGCGGGGCAATGCGGTCTGCGGTGCAAACAGGTCACCGGCCAGGGTTGGATTCGGTTGACGGAGTCGGTTGCGGTTCCCTTCTTCTGGGGCAACTGAAACAGCGTTCCAGAAGCGGTACCCAGAGGCTTGTGAAGTCTTTGTAGTCCCTGAGACTTCTTTACAGGAGGCCAGCTCGGTTTCAGGCCCTTGGAGATACTCAGCACAAGTTTGTAGAAAGTTCAGTCCAGTCCTTTCACTGCCCAAGGCAGAAGCCAGCAGCTGCAGGCCAACCCAACAAAGCAACAACACAGCAAAGGGCAGTACTCCTCCTGGCAGCTCTTCCAGCTCTTCGTCTTGGCAGGTTCCTTGATTCCAGCGAGATCTAAATTCATGGGGTCAGGGCCCCAATATTTATATCCCAAATTCCTTTGTTCTCTGAAGGCAGAGAGGCCTTTGCCTAGTCCAAACCAGTTCTGGAGCACTTTGTTGACAAGTCTCCGTCCCTTCTTTCAGTGAGTAGGCCAGGGACATCAGACGCACCACAGGAGGTGGAGCCAGCATTGTGGAGGGAAGGCACTGTCCTATTCAGGGCCCAGGTGCGACCCCTCCCACCCATCTACATGTAGATCTTGCTATTCAGCCCTGCGCTGACTCACCCTGTCTCCTGGCATCCCCCAGCCCCTGTCACTCACACTCCAGACAAGGAATACACAAACTCGCAGAGGTAGGCTTGGATGGTTAGACAAGAAAATACCCACTTTCTAAAAGTGGTATTTTCAAACACAGAATGTTAAAACCACCTTCACTAAAAGATGCATTTTACCATTCTGAGTCCAGGCATACTAAACTCGAATTTCTACCATGTTCCCGGGGTCAGTTAGGATTATATACTGTAATAATCAAAACCGCCCGTTCTGGCCTAGGGGAACAGGTAGCCTTGCAATAGTGAAAAGCGAACTAGGCTGTAATTCACTATCAGGACATGCCGCACACACCCGGGCATGTCCTACCTTTCGCATACACCGCACCCTGCCCACAGGGGTACCTTGGGCCTACCTTAGGGGTGACTAACATGTAGCAAAGGGAAGGTTTAGGGACTTGCAAGTGTGTGCACTTGCCAAGTCGACATGGCAGCCCCAGGCTGCGCACAGGCTCTGCGGTGGCAGGCCCGAGTTACACTTTACGGGCTGTTTGCGTGGGTGGCACAATCCAGTGCTGCAGCCCACCAACAGCATTTGGTCTATAGGCCCTGGCACTCGCAGTGCACTTTACAAGGGACTGACACATAAACCAAATAGGCCAATCATGGAAACACCAATCCATAACACATTTTATACAGGAGCACTTGCACTTTCCCACTGGACCGCAGTGAGGAAAGTGCGCAGAATCATTACACCAGCAAAAACAGAGTCAAAACCGGGAGGTCAGAAAGCAAAAAGTCAGGGAAACACGCCAAAAGATGCCAAGTCTAACACCCTCAATGTGTTCTTAACTTTTGGAGCCTCCAACTGCATGGAGTTATATTTTCGTGTGATGAGGCACTTGGTAATTTGGGGGATCAGTAGCATTGTAACCATCTTAAAATGTTGGAGTTCATGGGGAAATATGGGGAAGGCAGCATTACATGCCGTGTGCTGCCGATAATAAAGACCAGAATAAAATATGAGGCTACCCTAATATTCCTAGGAACTAGGCTACATTCAATCATTGAGATGAACACAGTGTTCAATCAGGTTCATTTGTTACAAAACAAACATTCTTGGGAGCCTCAAAATGTGCTAAATCAATATCCGAATATACAATCAATGGGATCGAACACAGACAAAAGGTAATTTCACATTGCATATATGAGGGACATAATGTGTAATCCGTATTATTGTAGAACATCAAAGTTCAGAACAAATCGTGCTCTCAGAGAAGGCCCATTGCAAGAGAATTGGTGTAACAAACGTGAACATGTGTGCAAGATCAGTTTATATACTAGGAAAGAATCCACTGGTTACTGAAATTTACCAATTCCAAAGCCTCCCTGTACTTCCGCCAAACCAGTTGACATTCCCCTGGTTGACCTATCCTGGACTCTCAGAGGTGAAGGACTCCCAGTCTCTTTATAGGCCAAAGAAATCAAAGACTAGATCCATCTACTAAGCACCTAGACTGTAGGTTAGAAACTTCTTTTGGGCAGACCAAAGTTTACAAAAAGAGAAGACCAAATCGTGAAAACTGACACCCTCTCCAGATAGTAGAAAAGAGATTTTCTCACACCTAGTGAGTGTAAACACTCTTGCTCTGAATCCCTGGGAGTAGGAAAGAAAACACAGGAAGAACAATGTCCCGATCCTAGGAAAAGCAGAGCTAACCTTTTGGACAAAGGAGGGAGCTAAAGAGAGAATGATTCTGTCATCAAATATTCTGATGAATGAATGTCTAAAAGACAAAGGGGCATATTATCAAGAACGGCGTTAAAATTATCGCCGCTTTAGCGGCAGAAAACTGCTGCTAAAGCGGCGATAATGGGCTTGATAATATGCCCTTGAGAATTCCAATAGAAGCCCATGTTGACACCAGAACATGGGCTTCTATTGGAATTCTCAAGGGCATATTATCAAGCCCATTATCGCTGCTTTAGCGGCAGTTTTCTGCCGCTAAAGCTGCGATAATTTTAACGCCGTTTCTTGATAATATGCCCCTAAGATCTCAACTCTCCCAACCTTCTAGTTGAAGTTACTGTAACAAAGAAAACAGGCTTCAAAGTCAAAATTTGGATATCCACTGTCTCCAAAGGCTCAAAGGGAAGATCCTTTAGAGCTTCAAGAACCAACAGCAAATTTCAGGAGGATAACTGTGGCTGAAGGAGATCTCAAGTTGACCCTCAGAATAATCTGTGAACTAACCCCTGGTTGCCTGAAAGGTAATCTTAAGAACAATGGTACACCTTAATGGCTGTCCACTGTGTCCATAATGTGGAAACCTTCAAACCTAAAGAAACCCCATCCTGCAGAAAGTAAAGGATCTGAACTAAATCTGCTTGTGAGGAACCAATTCCCTTGTTTCATACCACCTACTGGAAGTGCTCCAGTCCAGTGTTTCTTATATGATTTTAGAGTATAATCTTTCCTGGAATCCTGGAAAGCAGACACTAACACTTCCAAAAGATCCCTCTTTCTTAGCCCTTCCCTTTAAACCTCCATGCCGTCAGCCTGAGTCTCACTAAGGAATCATGATGGAGAAGAGGAAACTGCAGAGGAGTAGGGGAAATCGGAAGCACCATCTCCTGAGAGTTGTTCATTGAAATCAGAAAAGGATACCAGTAGGAGCAGAGCCCTGCTATAGCAACCAGAAACAATGAGGCCCTCTGATCCCTGACAAGGAACTTGAGGATTAGAGCGAAAGGAAGAAAAGCATAAAGGATTCCCTACTGCCAAGGACAGGACAAAGCATCCACTTCCTAACCCCTTTCTCCTTCATCCTAGTGTAGAAAAAACACTGCAAGAGATTCTGGGATGATGCGAAAAGAAGAACTATTGGTTCTACCAATGTCCGAAAAAACCTTTAAAACAGACCAGATTCCTGGGAGGAAGAGATCCCTCTGTTCATCCTGTGTGCTACTGAATTCAACACCACCTGAGATTTAGCCCACGGTTTGCTCTTTCCAAGAAAATATCTGATCTGAAATCCTTGACAGAGATACTGATTTTGTACACCCTTGTCTCATCAGGTAGGATTTTGCCCTCATATTGTTGGTCCTGACTAGAACCAAGCTGTCTATCATTAGATGGGAAAACCCTGAGAGGGCTAGCTGAATCACTTCCATTTCCCTCCGTTTGGATGATTCGGCTCACTGGTATGGCAACCAGCGACCCTGTAGCTGATGATAGTCGATCCGGACTCCCCACCCACTGTGCTGGCATTTGTCATTTTTAAGTAGGGTGGCAGAGATAACCTTGCCTTTGGAGAGGTTATGAGATACTATCTACCACTACAGCTTCTGGATAATCTCCAGTGACCCCGGAAGCTGCACAGAGAGATCCGGAGATGAAGGCTTCCAATGTCTCAGAATATGCCTCATGGTTCTGTTGCAGTGGAACTTTGCCCACCCAACCAGGAAAATGGTCGCTGCCAGATCCCAATGAACCTCCAAACAGTCCACTGCTCTTGGAAAGGAAAGAGAAAGTAGTCTTGACACATGGCTCTGAATCTTCTGAATCCTCTTGATGTAGGAGACACAATGCCTAGATCTGTTCTTAATCTTTTCCCTATGAACATAATTAATCCTGTGAAGGAAGCAACTGGGATTTTATAAAATTATCAGAAAACTCGGCTCTCTCAGGACTGAAAGCACCCTTTCTGTGTGAATTTGTGTCACGATGTATAAGGGAGAAAGCACTAGCCTGCCATCTAGATACGTTTGTATAAAGATTCTTTCCTTATGATGCAATGCTACAAGTGGTGCCAAGGTCTTGGTGAACATTCAGGGAGCTGATTTTAGCCCAAAAACGAAAGACCTTGTATTGAAAGGGGTGATTCTCCATTGAAAACCAAAGGAATCTTTGATAGTTCACATGAATAGGGAAGTGCAGATACTCATCCTAAAGGTTGATGGTTCCTGAACATCCCACGCCTCAACCCATCACTGGCCACCTGAGAGACCTTCACTGGCTGCCTGTCAACAAGAGAATCACTTTCAAGCTTCTCATGCATGCCTACAAAGCCCTCAACAATGCCGGACCTGCATACCTCAACCACCGCCTCTCCTTCTACACCCCCACCAGACATCTCCGCTCCGCCCAACTTGCACTGGCCACCATCCCATGGATCCGCAAGACCACGGCTGGAGGAAGATCCTTCTCCTTCCTCGCTGCGAGGACCTGTAACTCCCTGCCTCTGCACCTCAGGCAATCACCACCGCTGCCGCAATTCAGGAAGGACCATAAAGACCTGGCTCTTCGACTGAATCTCAGTCCCAACCCCTCCTCTTGAGACCCTCACGGCTGAGTAGTCACACTTTATGAGTCCCTGGTTAATTGATTGATTGATTGATGGTTGTTGGGAAGTCTCCTTTGGAGCTCATGGGCATAATCCTGCAGTGTGATCACTCTGAAGTGTACTGTTTTCGCCCACAGGTACACCCTTTTTGGATCTAACACTGGTCTGTAATCTCTTGACGTCTTCTGCATTAGGAAGAGAATAAAATAAACACAATTTCCGATTTTGTCTTCAGGAAACTAAACAATAGCCCTATTTTATTGTAAAGCCTGTTTCTTGATGGGATTCCAGGGAACAGGAGTAGAGATGATGCCTCAGTTTTGAGACCAAGAGTCGAAGATTATTCAATAGCCTGTCTTGATGCTATTCAAGACCCAGCAATTTGTAATGATCTTCTGCCAAATATTGTAAAAATCCATTATCCTTCCCATACAAGTTGTGGAATTGAAGGAGATCTATAACAGTGAAGATTTATGTTTAGAACAACCCGACTGAATGGGTGATTCTGTTGCTTTAGAGCACTTCCTAGGTTGACAACTCTTAAGCTTAGAACAGAATGACTTGTAACCCTTATTGGAACTCTCCTGGTGATCTCTGCTTCCTGATCAGAAACATTCAGACCTTTCATAGGGTAAGATCTGCTTTCTGTATTTTAACAACTTTGTAATTATCGAGTCTATCCTATCACCAAAAGACTTGCGACCCTCAAACTAATTTTTTTAGGAAGGACGATTTCTCAGAGAAATCCGCTTTCCAGTCTCATATCAATAGGTTTTGTCTTGCCGACTCCGCTGCCCCATGAACAACTGCTGCTGTTCTTAAAGTATTGACAGAAATATTGCCAAGAACTTTGCTTCTTGCTACATTTACATCAGGAGATCTGAACAGTTGGTACCCTCCTGAATTGCCACTGCCAGGGACTCAAATCTCTCACAAGGGATTGAAAGGTATATGCCACATAGGAGTCTCCCGTTGACTTCTACTGCATAAGCTTTTTGTGGAAATGTAGGGTCTGTAGAGTGATCTACCTCCTTTCACTGTCTCCAGATTAAATCATTGATCTTGTCATGAACAGCCATTGCAATTTGATGAGGTTTCTCACATTGCAGGAAAAGATCTTTAGATTTGACTGGCGTACGAACCATATCAAAGCCCAAATGTTCTCTAATATGATTAAGCAATTGAGCTATCTCCTCTCTCATATTTGCTGATTGGCCTTAGCATTGTGTGCCTCAGAATTCAAACTAGAGAAATGGTGCTACCAAGATACAGACTTCACGATCTTGGACTTTCTTTCCTCCTCTATCACCTTTTCCTGCATAGCCTTAGCTACTGGGGACTCAATCAAATCCTGCACATGGGAGGCTGACATGAGCACAGGACTACCAAGCAAAATAGCCTTGGGTCGCCTGGATCTGCTTCTTTCACACTGATCTCCATCCTCCCCTGAAGAAAAGACATTCTTTCTATTTTAATACTTCTTTCACTCCATGCTGAACTCTCCAAAGATACCCCACACCAACAAGTATCCTTAGAAAAAAGGCAGGGCACGAGTCGGGGGTACACGCGGGTGGACGGCGTCCACCCACTTATTTCACAGGGTGGACGCCGTCCACCCTGCCAAGAAGATGGCCCCAGTGAAAAAGATGCTGAATTCGTCCCGGTGTAATTTCCAAACACCGGGACACTTTCAGCAGCGCCTGCACGTTGTTATCTGCTTTCGATCGCGACAAGCAACAACGTGCAGGCGCAGACGGGGCTTTCTTATTCTGACTCCTGCTGGGCCCATAACAATGGCCTAATCTGAGGGGTCATCAGGCCTCCTTCTGTTCGAGTCTCCTGGCTGGCAGCAGTCAGGAGCCTCACACCTAGAAGCAAATGCCGCAGAGTGGGAAACAAAGGCTCACACCTGTTAGCACTTCACACATACTTAAGAGAGGCATCTTTTCACTCGGTTCAGGCTCTGTTTAGGAGCTATGCATGCACGGTAAGAACGTCCGATGTGTCCATCTTTCCCAGGATTTGCACAAAATAAATAGCATTTATATAGCGCATACTATCCCTGAGGAGGTGTTGTAATAATTTAAATATCACAATTTTTTCTTTTAAAGCACTATGGGTAGAGAAAGCTTTACGCTGACAAAAGGCAACATTGGTTTATGTGAAACCGTGTGCCAGGCACCATGCGGTAGGAGGGAGGTGGGGAGGGGGGGAGTTTGGGAGACAAAAAATAAATAAATAATAAACGCCGCCGTTGTCTCCCATCGCATCACGCCCTTCCTGCATCTGGGCACAGGCTCCCAGACTGCAATGCGGCCAATCCTGACGCTGCATGAAAGCAGCGTCAGGATTGGCATGAGCGCCGGCATCTTGTGCTCCCAGGCAGACTGGGAGGCTGTGCCTGCTCTCCCCAGCCCCAGCAATGCAGCTGGGGCTGGAGAGAGCTTCACTGCGCATGAGGGTTTGCCGGCCTGGGACGGCCGCCAACCTTCATGTGCAGTGAAGGGAGTGCCCACCACTCTCCCACCAGCAGTGTCATTCCGCTGGACCCACCCCAAGACTCGTCAGAGTCCTGGGGGCAGGTCCAGTGGATTAAAATAAAACCATAATAAAACGGGTTTATTGTTGTTTTATTTGCTGGTGGTGGCGGGTGGAGCTCCTCCACTGTAATGGAGCGGCCGCCACTGCCGACAAATGGTGTCTATGAGAAACAAGATGAACAGGGTGAGGGAAGGGGGAGGAGGGGATTTTATAGGCAATTTTTGGATGGGATTGGTGGTGCCTGAGAGACATGGCTGCTTCATTTTGTCAGGAATTAAAGAGAGGGGCTGAGGAGGAAATATTACTTGGCCTTGACAGAAATCAAACTCATGGCTTGCAGCCAGTCTTTGCATACATCAGCAGCAAGCTTTAACTCCTTGCACTATTCTGACAAGCTTGTTCTGGTACCAGAATGCAGAATATCACACCCTCCGTCCCTAAACGTTTGGCCGTCAGTCTCAGGAAGTTCCATCCAACTGCAGTGTCTCTGGTCGAGGGGATGCTTTTCTTGGTCATCATTGCTGTACGATATATCTAAATATGCTGAATTTTCGATTCAGGCTGTTCTGACGCTTATTAAACCAACCAGAAGGTGTTTTATTAGCTAGATGTATGAATTACACATATTTTACTGGAAAGTGTAAACAAATGTGTTTATTGTGTGGTTCGTTATAGGTACGAGGGGCAAAAACAATGTCGCATTTTGGATGGCTAAGTTGACGACTCCTCTCAGTCAGCCCAGGCCATGCCAATTAATGATTGTGTTAAGGTGCCTCTTACCAACGACGGTCAGGACGGTATAACTTGAAAACACTATCCATACAATGTCAACCCTATTAAAATAAAGGAATACGTGCAATGTTAAATGGTTTGGAAAATGTGGTTTTATGGGTGTCTGTCAAATATCTCTCGTACATGAACATGGACATGGCCAGAAGATGGCGGTGTACTTCTGCTCTGCTTCAGCCTCAGTGATCCAGTGCAGCCAATGGGGCATGGCAGTGTTTACATCCTGAGTCACAGCCTGTGCGCCTTTGACTGAGTGACTTCTTGGGTGTTTCATTGAGTAGCTAAAGTGCTGAACGCTGCCAAGTCTCAAGCCTCCTCCACACTGTTTTGGAATTTAAAACAAACATGGAGTGCCAAACCTAGAACTTTAAGCTCTGACTCAAATCATGCTTCCACTGTTACAATTGTGAACTTAGCAACCCATTAAATGATACTTTCGCCCAAATACGTAGACACGCACGCACACATAAAAGAAGTAGACACACACACTACGAAACTCACAAATACACAACACTCATACAGACACACTGACATACGCATCTGGCATCAGACCGACTTGACAGCCCTCTCCCCCACCCTAAGAAAAGTGCAGGTTTTAGCTCACATTCTCACCCCATATTGCTTCAAATTTAAATCCTTCAACAATGCCGGCTTTGAGAAAATCGCTGGAGTTGAAGTGATTAAAAATGAAAATTAACGGATGACGGATCCCCCTGATTGAATAGTATTTTCGTGCAATACATTTTTAGTTAACAAAACTTTTCCACAAAGATTGTGCGGCTGATTCGGGGTTTTTAAGGTGTGCCACTGTTTTAGCGAATTAACAGGTTTGTTTGTATGCGAAGCACTTTTTCCCTAACCAAAATCTCACGTCGTCATTGTGTACACATCAATATATGAAAGAACGGAACACCCTGGCAGACCGTGCTGCTCATTTTTAGCACTTTGTGTGGTTTACATTAAAGTCACATTCCTAGTTCAATACAATCTTCTTGTAAAGCCACCCTCTCACTTGCCAAATATCGCAGCGCTGCTCACGTACCGAAGTGCAACAGCACGGCTAAAACTTTGCATGTGTTACAATAGGGCACAATTACGTTTAGACCGAGAATTTTGGCAAACTTGTGATGTCTAGTAGCAGTGGATGTTGTGTGTTTGGTCAAGCCGCGATTTTTGTGCTCACGGTGCAACTGAAAACCCCGCGTTGCTTCTTAACAGGCTGTAAAAAAAGGGATTTTGCACTTTATTTTTCAGGTTTGTGTGTGTGTTTTGTGAGACTGAGTTGTCCAATAGGAGTCTTCACCCACGCACACACAACCCCCTGTTAACCTAAAAAAAATCACACTCAGCGGGTGAACTTACTTGATATCTTCCCACACCTCAGGGCCATAATTTCTCAGCACCAACAGCTCCAAGGCGTGATTCACGAATCCATACTGCGTATAACACAGAGAAAAGATGGAGACGGAAGGCTTAGTTCATGCGAAAATAACACACGACAGCGACCTACAAACACAATGTTATTTGATATTTTACGATAACACCGTACAGTAAACCCCTGGTGACCGGGAGTAGCAAGGTGCTAATGTCTGCATCCACGAGTGATTGGCACATCACAGCCGAGGACTGGAACATATTCCTGTACGTTCTGCTTTTAAAATATCGCCGCCTGCCACCGCTGCTCGCAGGAAGAGCATACCCTCCCCCGATACGAACATTTTGTAAAAAGGTTTTACTCACAAAGGTATAAACAGGCTATGTTACAGGCTATGTTTTCAGCACTCATTTCTGCGTCTTCCTAAGGGGTGGCATAAGGATGGCAGCACTGCATCTCATAGTCCCCCCCCCCGACACATTATACCACTACAGATGTCATTACAAATAACATTACATAATGCAACCTGTTCGGTACGCAGTATATCTGCCTACGACCACACTGACATACAATACGCTTCCCCGCTCCTTACCATTGTGCACAAGCAGTGTCCACGAAGCTCATTAAAAATAAAATATCCCCCGTTACTTAGAGACCGATGCTATGCAGCTACTGAGCATCCGCTTCAGAGAAACACTAGCAGGCTGATCCGACTGTGAGTGACAGCCTATCCGACCAATCAAGGAGCCAAAGCAGGGGTCGAATGCAGCTATCGGAACCAATAGGAGAGGAAGGAAGGACATAACCAAAGGAGGACGTGAGTTGGTAGGGGGCGATGAAGAGGACGGAGAGTGTCACTGTCACTAGTCCCCCTGAGGCTGAGACTCAGCGCTCGCTACGGACAGTGACCGTGTGCCAGGTCTCTAGAACATCGCCCATTTGCCTGGAAAGAATGTGCAACGAATGACAGACAAAGCGTCTTAAATTAATTGTCTTTGTGATTTTTTCATCTTACGAGGCACTGTCCTTCAATGCCCCACACACCTCTTTGACTGGCTTAATCATGATCGAATTTAAACAAAAAAAAAAAAACGACGCCTACAGTGATCTTTGCGTACAAAATGGTATAACCGTCCATTCCTGCCCAAATTAAATTTTCCATTTGCGAAAGGCAGACAAAAAATGACTGGTTCGGAACAATATTTTCATTTGAGTTTGTTTCTATTACTTTCCTGCTGTAAAGTGCGCTGTCCCAAATGATACTGAGATACAGAATAATTAATTCTACGTTTCCATTCTGCACTATCCTCTAACCAAAGCAAGTCCTTTTATTTGACAACTTTTCATGGTGGACTGATTGGGCAATTGTCTTGAATGTTTCTACTGTATTTGTAGCAGAGGCGCAGCTAGAGCCAAATTTCGGGTGGGGGGGCTTCTAAAAATTTCGGGGGGCTGACACACACGACAGGGGGCTGAAGCCCTTTGAGCCCTATGGGCATTGCCCGCCTGATTTGCAGGAGGATTTGTGTAGTAACTTTTTCTTGATCTGCAATTTTTACTGACAAATTATTTTTTAATACGAATGATCTTTATGATGATTCTTTTCATAACTTATGAATTTTTAATGTTGCTCTTGAAACGATTTTTATTAGGCGTTTAGAAGTGTGTTTATTAATGTAGATTAATTGTGCCACATTTTGAATACACTCCATTTTGTTAATACAGATGCTGTTTTTGTATTCTGTTCACATTGCTCCTGCTCATTACCCCTCCCAATCAATGCTCCCCAGCGTACCTTCTCTTCCCACAACCTTTGCAGAGCAAAGGATACTGTGATGTAACTGGTTATTTTCCTTAGCTAGCAAGTATTCATTAGCGGCTGCTCTCAAGGCAAATTGGCATGGGTTGGGTTGGGGGGGACGGACGGACAACAAAAATACAGAAAAAAAAGAACTTACCTTCTCCTCGTCGATCGCTGCTCTTCTCCTTCTGCGGAGGCTCGGAGGCTCCCAGACTCCCCTGCGGCCAATTCCAGCGCTTATCTTATGCATGAGAGAAACACTGGGATTGACCTGCGAGGCTTGTTTTCCGCTCCAAAGGGGACTGGGAGCCTACGCCTGCTATTCTCTCCACCAGGCAATACATCTCGGGTTGGGGAGATGTCAGTGCACATGACGGTTTAGCCGTCCTGAGACAACCAGCCAAACCACCATGCACACTGAGTGCAATGCCACAACTCCTCCTGTGACTGCCCCCGCGGTAGGGAAGGAAAAAAAAAACAATAAGAAACACGTTTTATTTTTCAAATTTTGAGGCTGTTTGCGGGGATGAGGGCGACGCTCCACCGCCATAGCGGAGGAGCTGCCACTGCCTGTATTGTGAATGAAACTTTCAGCTTCAAGGACACATCCGCAAGAAGTTGAAATATGGACCTGCTAGTATACACTAGAATATGAGTCTTGGTTTGAAAAATGGTTCATTCTGTGTAGTGCATTTCCAAACTATGCTGTTGCTGTAGAAGCTGCTAGGGTTTTCCTTTCCTTAGAAATGGGTTAGTGTTATATGTTTATTTGTGACAATCTTAATTCTGATTTGCTTAACATGTGTTATCATTAGTCATAGAATACTTCTAATTTCTGAATATGTATTGTGCCTTCATGGCATATTCTGCGTTTTCGTCTTTATTGCTTAATTTGAGATTTTTATAATTAAACCCTTTAACTTTTCCCTCATCTAAAACTCAGTTATTTGAGTTGGTCTAGTTAGCTATTTGTTAGATCTGGCATCCTTGGCGTGCTTTTCCCCTGTCTTTTTACCTCTGCCTCCTGTATTTCTGCTGTGGTCTGGATTTCGTTTTTGCTGATCTAGATGCTTTGGGCACTTTGCCACTGCTGATCAGTGCCAAAGTGCAAGTGCTCCCTCTATAAATTGTGAATATGGATTGGTGTTTCCATGATTGGCTTGTTTGACTTACTACTAAGTCCCTAGTACCGTGCAGTGTGAGTGCCCAGGGCCTGTAAGTCAACTGCTGCTAGTGGGCCTGCAGCACAGATTGTGCCACCCACACAAGCAGCCCTTCAAAGGGGTCCCAGACCTGTCACTGAAGTGTCTGTGTGCAGTCTCTACTGCCATGTCGACCTGGAAAGTGCATCCACTTGCCAGGCCCTAACATTCCCTTATTATTACATGTGAGTCACCCCTAAGGTAGGCCCAAGGTACCCCTGTGGGCAGGGTGCAGTGTATGTGAAAAGTAGGACAGGTACTGATGTGTGTGACATGTCCTGATTGTGAAATACAGTGTATTTCGTTTTTCACTATTGAAAGGCTATCCATCCCATAGGATAGAATGGGAGTCTATTTATAACATCTTATAAGTATAACTTCCCATTGGGACAAGATAGAAAGGTGGAGTTTAGTATGCCTGAACTCAGAATATAAAAATGCATCTTTTAGTAAAGATGATTTTTATATTGTGGGTTTGAAAATACCACTTTTAGAAAGTAGGTATTTTCTTGCTTAGCCATCCTGTGTGCCTCTGATGGTCTGTGGATTGACTGTCCGGCTTTGGAGTCACAGGGGCTGGGAATGTGCATTCTCTTCAGACAGCCACTGGGGGGTCGAGGTGTGTCCTGCCTCTCCTGGATGAGTCAGGGCTGGGCTGAATAGACCTGGGCTGCATTAAAGTAAGGGGAGGAGATTTCCTTACACCTGAATAGATCTGGTCTGCCTTACACAATGCTGTCTCCACCTCCTGCCGGGAAGCTGGACCAGAGAGGATAGAACTGGTTTTGACTGAGCACAGAGTCTCTCTGCCACCAGAGAACAAAGAGAAATGGGATATAAATATTGGGGCCCTGACCCCATAACTTTAGAATGCTTCTGGACTCAAGAGGAACCTCTGCCAAGGAGAAAAGGTGGGAAAGCTGAAGGAGAAGTACTTCACCTTTGCTGTGTGCTGTCTGGGGTTGGCCTGCAGTGGATGTTACTGCCAAAAAGAGAATAAAAGCTTTGCTGTGAGCTGCGTATCCTGCTTGAAGAAGGTCTCCAAAGGCTTGAAGTAGAGCTTGCCTCCTGTTCTGTATCCTCAGAGATACAAAGGCTTCACCACCAGCTCCCCTGAACTTCCTTGATGGGAGTTCTGACCTGCCAAGAGGTGCTTGTTCTTGTGTTGGGCCTCCAGAGGTTGTTCCTGCTATTGGGAGCTGGGAAAAGAGAAGCACCTAAAGAAGTGTGAGGTATCCGCACCCGCTTCAGATGCATCGTCGCTGTGCCGTTGAAGAAACCGATGTAGCGCCTGCCCGCGGCTGGAGAAATCGATGCACGCTGAATCTCGTGCACTGATCTCCGAAGTCAAAGCTCACCGCACCGATTCTGACACAGGGCCTGCGGTGTGACTGCAAGAACCAACGCATCGTGGGACAGCGGCTAGAGACATCAACACAGCGCCTTTGCCGCCGCGGCCGCATCGAGAACCGACGCATCCCCGAATCCCCACGAATCGCACCAGGGCGCCAAGTCTGCAACAACGTTGGGGCCACAGAAAGAAACCAACGCATTACCTCTCCACACAGTAAGAAACCGACGCATCACCTCCTCTTCAGTAAGGAACCAAAGCATCACCTCCCTTGGAGTAAGGAACCGATGCATCACCTTCCCTGGGCATTACGAACTGACGCATCACCTTCCCTGCGGCTTTTTTTGTTTATGATTTTGACACATCCAAGGAACTTTGTGTTGAAAGTGTCGCATCAATAGTTTGCTATGGCCAGAACTGTTTTTACCTTCTAAGAATCATATTTTGATTATTGTATGTTGGATTTATGTCGTTTTGGTCTTCTTTGGTTTAAGATAAAGATGACTTATTTTTCTAAACTGGTGTGGTGTCCATTTGTAGTGTTTTCACTGTATTACTGTATGTGTGCACAAATTCTTTACACACTGCCTCTGAGATAAGACTGTCTGCTCGTGCCAAGGTACCAAGGGGGTGAGCAGGGGTTATTTTAAAAGTGTATCCCCCTTACCCGACTTGGAAGAAGTGTCCCTACTAGGACAAAGGTGTAAACCATTGCCAACTAGAGACCCCCATTTCTAACACTATTACTCTGCTAATTTTTGCTGTGCCTAATGTTGGGGAGGGAGGTGACTTTTATCGCAAGATCAAGGGTGCTGGAGAAGAGCATCTGAGGTAATATATTGAGGTACATTAGAATATTGGGGTTCGGCTCCTACATATGCATAGAACATGTTATCCTTTCCATCTTGTCTAATCTCAGGTCTGGTGCTCTGTTGTTAATTTCTATTTATTTATGAATCAAGGTATTAGTATGTGAAAGTATAGGATCCAAACATATAGACTATAAAACCAAAAGATAAAAAAAAGTGGAGTAAAATAAAAACCATATAAAATACCTACAGACATTTCTACCTGCAACTAATCCCACTAGCATAATTGCCTCTGTGTCCCTCTTCCTCATCTGAGCTCTCAGCAGCGAGGTAGGAAATTCACTTAAAAATAACATTCAGAGATAGCTAACCCCAAATTTTGATGAGTGCAATAAAAGGGCTGGCAATCCCAGAAACGTCCATGTTCGCTGTGTTTATCTTAAAATGAAGGTTTCGATGTGCAATCCTTCCTGGGCATGGTTTTATCTTCTATCTCCTTATGATCCCACCTGCATATCACGCTGTTGATTAGATAAATTAAGAAAAATAATTAAGAAAATATACAGAAATTAATTCTTTTAGTGTTGCTTCATATTGTCATTTTAAACTCCCAGGGCCTACTGCTATACAGACTGTTTCGGAATCTGGGTAAATTACAAGAAACAAGCACAATGGTTTTGTGGGATTCCTTTGTGATGCACTGTTTATATTCAATGTATCAACATTAATTAAGCAACTCAACAATACACAATAAATGCACACATAGGCCACTCTTTGTTACAGATATCTTGTTGCAATATTTTATCATCATAATACTCAAACGATTAGATATTAGTGCTGAGGGTGTGGTGCTCAGAATTATGGGCCCTATTACGATGTCGGGCAGAGTCCCGACCGACTAATTAGGATGTGATCGAACGATGTTGCATTCCTATATTTTACAATGGGAGCATGTATTCCAGCCGGAATGCATGCTCCCATTGTAAAATAGGAGGTGCAGTTCATCCCTGCACTCCGTGGCAGGCACCTCAAGGTGCCTGCCCCGGGGTGCAGGGATCAACAGGGGGGCACCATAGGTGCCCCCTCGGACTCCAACCGGAGGCCGCGCACCCAAGGCGGCCCTGCTGGAGGTCTCTAAAGTCAAGTTCCGACAGCCTTTCTGAGTCGGAAAGGCCGGCACGGAAAGGCTGCCGAAACCCGACATCGTAATACCAAGAGCAGAAGGAGCCACCCTTGGGATACTGGCCACATTCCGACTGGCAGACGGGCTCTCCGAGCCCGTCAGAAGCCAGTCGGAATGACCGTTTGGATTCCTTTCAGACTGCCTCCATCGTAATGAGGCTGTAGGAAAGGAATCCGACCGGCATATTATGATGCAGTCGGAAAGGCTCCGACCGATGGTCGGAGCTGTTTCTGACCGCATTGTAATAGGGCCCTAAGTGTAAAATTTAAATACATAGGTCACATGGGACACCAAGGATGTTAAACCAATTAGTCCAGCAAAAAACACCCAGCTCAAATTCTTTATCTTTGTTAAAAAAAAACTCAATGAAGGACAACCCTGGGTTAATGTCAATATTTCGACCTTATTCACTTAATGCAGGTTACATTTGTCTCATAATCTCTGTAGCAAATCCTGTAGCTGATCCTTGAACCGGGGTAAACCTTTTATGTCACCATAATGTGTAAGCTAGTCATATATAGCCATAGCTGTTTATCTATCTGGCTCCGTAATCCTTCCTTCACAGCAGGTCTCTAATAGCAGCAAAGTATCTATGCATTTTGATTTGAGTGAAAAAGTCAGTCATGACCACAAAGGCAATAGTTTGGCAGATTGACAGCTTAAGGTTTTAATAAGCATTGCAATTGGTCTCACTTTTAAATGAAAGTGCCCCTTTAGTCACCGATGGGTTTAGGAACTCAGTAAGCCATTGTACAATCAGTTTGTCACACAGCCTTGCACTCATACATCCATTCATCCTCTCACTGACTCATTCTTGTGTTCACCCACTTACACAACCACATTAAAACTGACCCACAAACCCAACCACATTTGCAAGATAAATTAAAAGAATAGGGCCCTAATTAGGAGTTAGGCATAGTGGTAATTACTGCATGCAGGAGTAAATAGTGGATGAACGTAACAAATTGTCTTATTACAAGTTAAAAAAAAGATGTGTTATTTGGCACATGTGCTAGATAGCATGTCTGTTGTCCACATGCATTATTTAACGCATGCACTATTTACAGCATGTTAAATTTACCACATGCGAAAAATGCCACATGTGGTAAATAACACCCAATTACAAGTATGAGAGCTCATTAAAAACCAGTGGAAAATACCACTTTAAAATACCTCCAGTCAAAAGTATTTGGTAAAAATGCTTGAAAGTGTAGGGAATGAAAGAAATTAAAAGAATAGGGCCTTAATTAGGAGTTAGGCATAGTGGTAATTACTGCATGCAGGAGTAAATAGTGGATGAATGTAACAAATTGTCTTATTACAAGTTAAAAAAACATGTGTTATTTAGCACATGTGCTAAATAGCATGTCTGTGTTCCACATGCATTATTTAACGCATGCACTATTTACAGCATGTTAAATTTACCACATGCAAAAAATGCCACATGTGGTAAATAACACCCAATTACAAGTATGAGTGCTCATTAAAAACCAGTGGAAAATACCCCTTTAAAATACCTCCAGTCAAAAGTATTTGGTAAAAATGCTTGGCCAGGACCTCCAGCTCAGAATCTGCATACTTGTACTTCCTTTCCCCGCCTGGGTTCATGATGAAATAGTCTGATTGGGTGACATCAGAGGATGGCAGTGAATTCTGTTTGTCTTATTTCAAGGTGCTTTGTTCACACAAAATGAATGACTGCACACTCCCACATAGGAAGAAGTTGTTGGTGTACTTACTGGGTGTCCAAAGGTCCTTTTGTGTGTTGATCCGGATATTTCTGGTCTCTAGGGATTAATTTCCTCACTCCAGGAACTTCCAATACACTTCTTGATGTTTTGCGCAATTTATTGGGTGCAGTATTTACCACTTGCGCCAATTAACTCACATTTGGTATTGAACACATGTGCTAAATAATGATTCCTCTGTACACAGTAAAAACCTGTAATCAGTGTTATTTAACCTGTGTGTTATTTAGCGAACCCTGTGTAATCAGTATTTACCCTACCTGCAAGTTTAGTGGTAATTACCACCAACTCGTAATCAAGGCCTAAAAGTAGAAAAAAAGAAAACATACTGCTGCCTAATCATAGTGGGCATAAGTTTGCAATAACAAATACAATTAAACATAGCAGGGGTGGCTAACATGCAGTGGTGCTGTACATACTGTTATGTTGATTTAAAGTTCCAACATGGCTGCCACATTTAGATCCAACGTGTTGGCCATCATTGAATGGTAAAACAGTGGTACAATATTGGCCCTTCTATGGTGGTTGTCTGGTTTAGAGGTAGTGGCCTTGCAGGATGCATCCAATTGCTGATGAAATGAGTAGCAAGCAAGTGGCCATTTTGCACTTTCTGGAGAGCTGCTGTAGTATGCTCTAAAAAATGAAACTAAAAAGAAGGAAAGGAATCAAACACCGGAAAATGGTCATAATGCTAAATAAAACAGACAATATTACATAAAATTTATAAACATATATGAAAAAATATGTAAAAATCAAATTAATGAATAAATGATAAAAAACACTAATTAGCATTTACCACAAATGGAGAAAAAAAATCAAATCAGGGGCAATCAAGTGCAGCAGTAAAATTCTCAACACACATTTTAAGTTCCAGACCATCTGAGACAAATGTGTCCAATCCTTTAGTAACTCTAAGCCTACCTCCCACAGCTAATCCCTATGTAGCAATCGTTGCAAACGTTCCATTCCTGCATACAGTGGTGCACAAAGACAGTAATCAGTGCAAAGATAAAATGATGCATTGGTTGGTTAAATATAGAAATTTTAATGTTATGAATTCTGACTGTATTTTATTCAGTAGACAAGTTGCTTGGGTAGGCTCTTCGTGCAAGTTGTTACCAGGGGACTGGAATGGGATTCACTTTAATAAGAAATTTAATGTTAGAAACGTTTTAATTTTTAATGAGAACTTTAGTATCAACACAAGTTTGATTAAAGCATTACCTCTGGACTTTATTTTATCAACCACCATTATGTAGAAACAGCTGAACTATGTTGCTGGCTTCATTAGAATCAGTACCTAACGCCCCACTCAGTAATCAATATCAGCCCCTAGCAGCCCTCGAGAAGATTGACTAAAGCACTGGGGCCCAAGCTCATGTATGTGGGAGTAGTCTTTGCAGTATGTCAGTGGTTGGGGGGTAGATATAGCATCGGTAGCAGTGGGGATGCCAAGATTAGGCAGTTAACGATGGACAATAATAGCTCCCTTTTGCTACCAAATTGTTTAGTCACAATCAGGGCTTTGCTTAATGCTCCCTAAGTGACTTTGCCACCATTTTAAGATTGGCAAGGTGGAATATTGCAGGAATTTATTCCGAGTTAAAACTGTGTAATTGGCTGGAGTTTGATAATCAATTTGATATGCTGGTTTTTTCAGGAGACATGGACTGTCACAGAGTTATTTTGTGATGGATTTATTTGCCATTCTTAAAGTGCAACACCCTCCAATTCTGGCAGAGCAAAGGAAGGGCTGACTACATTGGTCTAATATATCACTAAACAGTAAAATAACTCCTTTTGTTGTTCATCATATTGGAATTCAAGCCTTTCATATTGAGCTTGGCCATATTTTAAATCAATTTTTACAATGATGTGTCTTTGAATCTGAACACCTTTAATTTTAAATACTTTTTCAACTTGATTGATGACCTATGTAACTCAAGCAAAACTGGACCCAAAACCAATAACCTGCTTTTGTGTGGGCATTTCAGTGCCAAATTTTGCAGTAGCACTTTATTTTTTGATAATTCCCTTGTTTTAATAACATAGATCGGGGTGGTTTGGGGTGGGACTCTCGTGGACAGATATTGTCCAATTATATTATTGAGCAGGATTTAGTCATGCACTTGAAACAAATATCCACCCTGATGTAGTTATTCCCCCACTCTTTGGGTGAGGTTGTAACTCGGTGAAAGACTATATATGTGTTTCAATGCATATCTAATTCCTGAGGAGTTGATTGAAAAAGAGTTTGGCGATCACAACTCCTTAACAATTTACCTTGCAGGACATGTACCTATTAGACGCTGTATTTCTTCTGACAAACATTGTTTTAAGGTTAAAGGTCAGGGACTTAGACTGTTTTGGAAACTTCTGAATCTAGGCCTTTTCCTTACCTGCCTATTAAGTGATCACTTAAGCCTCTTCCTAGGATGTTTATCCTCTGAGGTCTCATATACGAGGAGGCCCATATTAAGGCCAAGGTTTGGCTCGATCATTTGAAGAAACATCTGTTGTGCTTTTACCAACTCCTTCTTGTACCTGGCTTTCCTGGAGCTTAACAATGGACCTAATGATGATTGCATTACTTTTAGTCTGCAAGAGATTACTGTGGCCATACATCATAGCCTGTCTGGTAAAGCACCCAAACCAGTTAGTGCCCCTGTGGGCCTTTACAATGCAAACATTCATCTTTGGGACCCTTTTCTCACAATTATGCTTAGTAGTGCTTGCAATGCCACGTTGCCTAGCTCTTGGGCCAAATCCATCATAGTGCCCGTCTTTACAAAGGGAAATAGGCCGGATCCCCACTGCTACAGGCCCATATCAGCACTCAATTGTATAGTCAAGGTCATTGTCAGGGTTGTTTTCATCAAGAGTGGCCAGGGCATGCCTGTAGTTGAAACTAATAGTATCCCAAACCTTTTATACCTAGATGACTTGGTACTACTAGCACATACCCCTGAGGAATTGAGAACTCTAGTGAACATGTTTGAGTCCTTTATCAAGATCTAGCCCTCTCAATGTTTTTGACTAAATCTCATGTAATGTCATATGGTCCTAATAGCTCAAGATCTTGCATCATATATGCAAAGGGTGTTAATTTAGAGAAAGTACAGCAATATCCTTATCTTGATTTAATGTTAGATTTCGATACCTCATGTGCTTCCTGCTTTGCTGGTAGACAACAAAACATTTCTCAGCCAATCAGCACAGTTTTCAATGTTGCATCTAATATTGCTAAAACACCTATTGCATCACTTTTAAAGATCTATAGGATGCAATGTGTTCTCATTGTGTCATATGGTGTGGGAATTTGGGGCTACACTGACGCCAAGGACCTGAAGATTGAGGAAAACCGATTCTGCCATCTTATTCTCTCTCCCTCCTCCCAGTTCATCTCATTAGTTTAGTCACAAAGAATTTGGGCTGCCTTATGTTGAAGATTTCATCAAGCTAGATCTAATACTTTTATGGATTTCAATACGGAGTAACTTCCCAAGTCGCACTGAATAGAGATGTTATTGTTGATTGCTTAAGTTGTGCAAATTGGCCCAAAATACCTTGGTTGTCTTATATTAAGTCAGCCCTGAGAGACTTAAATGGGCCCTCTTTATTCACTTATCCCATTTCTATATGTAAAGCTGATAAAGCCTCTGTAAAGAAATCTTTTATGAATAAAAAGAGAATATCCTGAAAAGATTCAGAACTTAAAAATCCACCATAAGGAATTACGCTTTTATTCAAATCAGAGTGAAAGATGGGCGCATGGCAGAGAGGTCTTTTTACAAGATTTAGATTTGGCATTGTGAGAAGATTGTTATCTTTTCCCCTAGGTCAGTATTGCCCTGATTCAGTTTGTGTCTGCCCTTGTGATGAAATTTATGAAGAGACATTGATCCATTTTCTGTTTTTTTGTAAATATTATCTGCCCTAATCTAAAATGCTTTTAATCCCAGTGCTCCATAAGTATGATGTTTGGCAATGTAAGTCTGCTTTATGCTTCTTACAATGTTGCATCATCGTATTCTTTGTTTACCATTCTTAATGGCAATTTTCTTATATTTTCAATTACTGTAACTGTTTATGTTTTTGACTTTTATGATAATATTGCTATAATTAAATAAAGTTATTTCAGATTTTGAGTGGCAAGCTTGTGGCTCTTTTCACTGTCTGAAGAGTTGTAGTATGTTCTAAAAAGTGTAACTAAAAATAGGGAAAGGAATTGAAAACCGGAATATGGTCATAATTCTAAACAAAACACACAATATTATGTTACATTTAAAAAGACATATACAATATGACAAAATAAAATGAATATACATATCAATGATTTGCGAAAACTGCGCATGCGCCCGCACCTGCGCATTTCTCGCAAAAAATGCGCAAGCGCGGGCGCGCGCGCATGTGCACTTTTTGCAAGATGATCGACCCAAGTAGGAGAGAGACGGCGAGCAAGAGGAGGAGGGCAGCCCGGGGATGCCGCAGTACAGGTAAGTGTTTATTTTGTTGTTTTTATTAATGTATAATTAATTTTTAATAGGGGGGGTGGAGGCGGGGGCTGGCCAACTCTGCTCCGTTGCGAAGTCGGAGGTTTGCCCTGTACTCCGCGTTCCTCCACGGAACGCGGAGTAGGCAAATCTCCGCACACTCCGCGGGCAGAGCGGGAGTTCTCCGCCCGCCCCTAGTTAAAATGTGCACCTGCAATGTAAAAATGTGGCAATTAATATAATATCACCTTTTAAAAAATGTAATAATGTATATTTTCCATACTCTAAAACCCACAGGTACAATGTCGGAAACAGCAACAAAAAAATACATCACATCCCAAATAGGGAAAATGTTATAAAATTATAGAGGATATACTCATACTAAGAAGAGAACCACCAGTGACAATACACTCTGGAAGTGCACCAAACACTATTCAAAAGCTAGTTGTGGCAGGGCTACCACTAAAAGTGATATAGAAGGCAGCATTACGAAGCCGAACTACCCCCCCTAATATAACTGAAGTAGAAGTCAGAGATATTTTACAAGACCTAAAAGAGACCATTACAAGCTCACAAGAGTAAAGGAACAATACTTAAAAATATTATACCCGACATTCCTGAAAAAGTAACAGGCAAACTCCCTGGCATATGAATCCTAAAAGATTCATTGCCAGAACAGTCATGGAAACACCATCAGTACCTAAAAATATGAAGATATTGGTATACCGGGCAATTATTAATCACACATGAAAGAGAAACCTTTCTACTATATGACAACCACAATAATGAAAAAAAAAGTGCTACCAATAACAGTTTACAAACCTTAACCTGTTGGGTGTTATGGTCGTACCGGTTATGTCCTCAGCCACGGTGCTTGTGTGCTGAGGACATAACCATTACATCTTGGCACCCACCCAGGAAGGAAGCACTGTCACTCAGCCCGTGGGCCGCCCATGTACGGGCCCCCGCTGGGGATGGGTGCGCCAACATCTCAGAGCAGGTCGGGGACACGCTGGATGCCACTGCTTTAAGGCTGTGGGAGAAAAAGTAAGTTTTTTATCCTGGTGGGAATGGGATGGCAAAGAGGCACGGGGGAGGAGTTTTTCCTTTCCCTGGTGTCTCTTTGCAGTGCACTTCAGCTTTGCGATCGCAGGTGGGGCTGCGATCGCGCAGCAGGAATGCGCACACTAGGTCACCAGGGATTTTCTCGCTATATATTTTATTGTAGGGGAGTGGCCGCTTGGGCAAGGGTCACTACCCAATTATTTTGGCAGTGTTGTGGCCATTTTCTCCCCTGCCTGGGACCAGATCTACCTTATGTTTAGGCCTAGAATGCCACTAGATACGAGGGATTGAATTTAGTGATATGTTGGGGAGCGGCCCCTTCGGCAAGGGTTGCTCCCCATTTTAGGGGCAACATTTTGGCCATTTTCTGCCCTCCCTGGGGGCAGATCAGCCTTATAATTAGGCTCTTCCAACATTAGGATCTGTCCGATTTCTGCTGTGGGATGTTGTCCTGTTTGCCGTTACGTGGTTTTTGTCTGCTAGCGCCGGGACACTCTTGGGAGTAGCTGCGCGCTGTATAAATACCTAATAACATAACATAACATAACATAACAAATGAAAGCCACTAGTTACTAGGGTTTTTCTTTATATGAAGGGGAGAGGCCCCTTGGGCAAGCGTGCTCCCCATTATAGGGACAATATTGTGGCCTCTTTCTGCCCCCGAGGCACATTAACCATATATTTAGAGCCATCTGGCCCCAAGGGGGTTAGAAACCCACTAGACACCAGAGAAGGTTTATGTGTGTGTGTGTGTGAAGTGGAGTTTGGCTGATGGTCTGCTTGTACTGGTGTTTGGCTGGTGGTGTGTGTACAGTGGCGCTTCGCTGGCAGTGTGTGTGGACTAGCGCTTGGCTGGCGGTGCGAGTGGACTGGCGCTTGGCTGGTGGTTTGTGTGAACTAGTGCTTGGCTGGCGGTGCATGTGGACTGGCACTTGGCTGGCAGTGCGTGTGTATTAGTGCATGACTGGCAGTGCATGTGGACTAGTGCTTGGCTGGTGGTGCATGTGTACTGGCATCTGGCTGGTGGTCTGTGTAGACTGGCGCTTGTGTGGCGTGTGTGTTGGCTGGCATTTGCTTGGCGGGTGGTGTATGTAGACTGGCGCTTGGCTGGCAATGTGTGTGGACTGGTGGTGTGTTTTTGGCTGGTAGCCAGTACGTGTATTGACTTGCTTGAGGTGTGTTTGTGAGGTGTCTTATGTTTGGGTGCTTGGTGGTGAGATTGGTGTGTTAGTCCTGTTGATGTATGAGAGTGATGGGCCCTTAAATGGCACTGTTTGTAAATGTAACTGTTGTATTGTGTTGGGCCTGCAGCTGGCAGTGTGAATGGTTTTCTGTTCCTGACAAATAGAAGGGGTGTGAATGGACTGTAAAGCAGTTGGTGCTTTGATTTTGCTTTACAGCTTACAAACTGTAAGTCAGTGGTTCTTTGATCTAATGTTGACACTATTAACAATGACTTTTGCAGATTGAAATTCGTAAAGTCATTGGTGAATAAAGTTTTTTTTATGAACCATTTACTTACCCTTGTGCCAAATCCAACCAGAATGCCTGTGATTGACTAATGGATGGGTGTGCAGTAATGTCTTGGTGGTTTTTTTGCTTTTTGCCATCATGGCGTACTTTTTTCTGAAGTGTATACTTTCTGCAATGACATCTTTTTGGAAACTGGTCACCAAGGGAATAATATGTTGTATGTTTTGTGTGGATCCCACAAGGTTTACTTACCCCGAAGCCCTTGTAAATGTGATGGATTGACAAAAACGTATTGTTTCCTCACATTTCTGTGTGGGAAAGTAGTGGGATCTCTGGGCCAGCACAAATTTCTTACCACCCAGCGTTCCCGCTGGTCTCCCGATAAAAATGCTACCTCACTTGTGTGGGTGGGTCAAGTGCCCGCAACAGGGAAGGGCCCAAAATGTATTGTGGAGGCATCAAAATTATTGATCATAAAACAACCAGGTATGGCAAGGGGGTCACCTGCGTTTTTGGTTCCGGGCTCGGCAACCATCTAGGGAAACCTACAAACCCCAGACTTTTCTTAGAACTAGACACCAGGGGGAGTCCAGGGAAGTGTGGCTTGCTTGGATCCTCAATGTTTTCTTACCTAGAATCCCCTGCAAACCTCAAATTTAGCTTAAAAAATCTAATTTATCTCACATTTGTGTGTAGTAATGTTGTGGGATCACCGGGTCGGCAAAAATGTCCTCCCATCCAGCATTTCCACAGGTCTTCCAATAAAAATGCTACCTCACTTGTGTGGGTGGGCTGAGTACAAGTGACAGGGAAGGGCCCAAAACATATTGCAGAGACATCAAAATTATTGATCACAAAACAACCTGGTTTTGCAAGGGGGTCACCTGTGTTTTTGGTTCCGTGCTCGGCGGTCATCTAGGGAAACCTACCAAATTTAGACATTTCTGAAAACTAGACACCCGGGGACTCCAGGGAGGTATGACTTGCATGGATCCCCCAACGTTTTCTTACCCAGAATCCCCTGTTAAACTCAAATGTAACAAAAATGATTATTGGTGGCAGGGTATACAGACTGCCGCACCACTATCCGTGTTTTTAAAGTACTAGAAACCAATGCTGGTTTCCCATTCGGTCTCCAAAAAATGCCCACCTCCCAGAACCAGCCACCATTAATGGTCCTTAATAACACAACATGAAAAACAAAATAAGAGAGGCACATAAATGGAGATATCTTAACAAAGTCCTTGGGAAAATCCACAAGACAGCGAAATCACGATGACAGAGGCATTCGTTCTTTATATATTCTTAATTTCTTTTATTCGTTTCTTGGCACTACATATGCACTTTTTGCAAAACAGCCAACGCGTTTCGCCCACAATTCGGTCTTCTTCAGGGCGTGATCTGGCTGGGTAATCCCCCACTGGGGGTGTCGTAGTGTTGGAAAAAAGTCCTCATCACAATTTTCATCAAAATTTGGTCCAAATCTCAAACGTGTATTGTCAGTCGCTTATTGTCTCCATACTATACGGGACCAAATCAAACACGTGTCTATGTTGCGCAGTGTTTATGAAAGCCGTGTACAGCTATTAGGGAATCAGCTGTGATTCTGTTGCGCAACCGAATTGTGGGATGCCCACAAGCTACACCTCCCTTGACTTTCCCAGGTGTCTGGTTTCCAGAAATGTCTGGATTTATTAAGTTTCCCTAGATGGCCGCTGAGCCTGGGATCAACAACGCAGGTTACCCCCTTGCAAAGCCAAGTCGTTTTGTGATAGCTAATTTTGATGAATCCACAATATGTTTTAAGCCATTTCCAGTCACAGCAATTTGAGGAAAATGTGGTTTCTTAGACAAATTATGAGGTTTGCAGGGGATTCTGGGCAACAGAACCTGGTGAGAGCCACACAAGTCACCACGTCCTGTATTCCCCTAGGTGTCTAGTTAAAAAAAAATAAGGTTTGTTGGGTTTCCCAAGGTGCCGGCTGATCTAGGGCCCACAATCCACAGCTGGGCACATTGCAAAAAAAGGGTCAGTTTTCAGTGGAAAATTGTGATGTGTCCAAGTTACGTTTTGATCCATTTCCTGTTGTGGGCACTAGGCCTACCCACACAAGTGAGGTACTATTTTTATCAGGAAACTTGTGGGAATGCTGGGTGGAAAGAAGTTTGTGGCTCCCCTCAGATTCCAGAACTTTACATCACAGAAATATGAGGTAAATGTGTATTTTAGACAATTTTGAGGTTTGGAAGGGATTCTGGTACCTGATGAGAGCCAAACAAGTCACCCTATCCTGGATTCCCCTGTATGACTAGTTTTTACAAATGTACAGGTTTGCTGGGTTTCCCTAGGTGCTGGGAGAGCTAGGGCCCAAAATCCACAGCTAGACACTTTGCAAAAAGTAGGTTCAGTTTTCAGTGGAAAAATGTGATGTGACCATGTTGTATTTTGGGCCGTTTCCTGTCACAGGCACTAGACCTACCCACACAAGTGAGGTATCATTTTTATCAGTAGACTTGGGGGAATGCTGAGTGGAAGAAAGTTTGTGGCTCCCCTCATATTCCAAACATTTCCACCACAGAAATGTGAGGAAAATATGTTTTTTAGACACATTTTAAGGTTTGCAAACAATTCTAGGTAACAGAATCTGGTGAGAGTCACACAAGTTACCCCATCCTGGATTTCCCTGGGTGTCTAGTTTTCAAAATGTACAGGTTTGCTAGGTTTCCCTAGGTACCAGCTGAGCTAGGGCCCAATATCCACAGCTAGGCACATTGCAAAAAAATAGTCAGTGGAAAAATGTGATGTGCCCACATTGCGTTTTGGGACGTTCCCTGTCGCGGACACTAGGCCTACCCACACAAGTGAGGTGGCATTTTTATTGGGAGATTTGGGGGAATGCTGGGTGAAAGGAAGTTTATGGCTCCCCTCAGATTCCAGAACTTTTCATCATAGAAATATGAGGAAAATGTTTTTTTAGACAAATTGTGAGGTTTGCAAGGGATTCTGGGTGATAGAACCTGGTGAGAGTCCCACAAATCACTCCATCCTAGATTTCTCTTGGTGTCTAGTTTTCAACAATGTACAGGGTTGCTAAGTTTCTCTAGCTGCCAGCTGAAATAGTGCCCAAAATCCACAGCTCGGCACATTGCAAAAAAAAGGGTCAGTTTTCACTGGAAAAATGTGATGTGCCCATGTTGCATTTTGGACCACATTTAAAAATAGGGCCAAGCAGTACCGGATTGGACTGCAGACAAGAGGGTATACATTAAGATTTTCCCCACCACATGATAGCGTAGGATACTAGACACTCATACTTGTCTGTTCATGCTTTATGATGAACTTGTTACATATATTTGTATATATCGTATTGTCTTGTTTAACAAGATGTATTGTACTTTAGTTTGTATGTTTTGTTTCTAAATCATGAAACAATAAGTGTAATCTTTCATAAAAATGTGTAAAATAAGTAAATGAAACATTTTCATTCACTTTACAAAAAAAGGAACGAATGGAACACGATACATTGTATATCCCCACTTATTCATTTAATTACTGAAGATTATTGTTTCAATAACTTTTATTGGTATGATCAAATTTTGTGTACACCTTTGAAACATTTTTCATATTATACAAAGTCAAGTCATTGACGCTTGGAGAAACAATTTTTAGTTTTTTTTCGATTTGGATATTATTTGATTTATAGTCTTGGGAGTAATTTTCTGATGATAAGTATGAATTGATCCCAGCCCCCTCTGTCCTCAACTGAATCACTCTCCTTATTGGCATATACATCTTGCATTTTAGGCCATTTCCTGTTGCGGACACTAGGCCTACCACACAAGTCAGGTAGAATTTTTATTGGGAGACTTGGGGGAATGCTGGGTGGAAGGAAGTTTGTGGCTCCCCTCAGATTCCAGAACTTTCCATCACAGAAATATGAGGAAAATGTGTTGTTTTAGAGAAAGTTTGAGGTTTGCAAGGGATTCTGGGTAACAGGACCTGGAGAGAGCCAAACAAGTCACCCCATTCTAGATTCCTCTGGGTGTCTAGTTTTAAAAAATGTACAGGTTTGCTAGGTTTTCCTAGGTGCCGGCTGAGCTAGGACCTAAATCCACAACTAGGCACATTGCAAAAAAAGGGTCAGTTTTCAATGGAAAAATGTGCTGTGTCCACATTGTGTTTTGGGAAGTTTCCTGTCATGGACACTAGGCCTACCCACACAAGTGAGGTACCATTTTTATCGGGAGACTTAGGGGAACACAGAATAGTAGAACAAGTGTTATTACCAATTGTCTTTCTCTGCATTTGTCCCTTCCAAATGTAAGACAGTGTGTTAAAAAGACGTCATTTTGAAAAACGCCTTCTAATCATAGTATGGGTACCCACCGATTCAGAGATGTACAAATAACCACTGCTTCTAAGCTCCATACCCTGTTTCCATTTTGGAAATAAATAGGTTTCCCTGATATCTATTTTTCACTCTAAATATTTTGCCAAATAAAATGCTGTGTACCCGGTACACAATGAAAAACCATTGCAAGGTGCAGGTCAGTTATTGGCTATGGGTACCTTGGGTTCTTGGTGAACCTACAAGCCCTATATATCCTCACAACCATAATGATCCAGCAGATATAACAGTATATTGTTTTTTAACATCTGACATACTTAGAAGAAGTTACAGGTGAAAATGTAGGCACAAATGTCTGTTTTTTTCAACTCAATTTAGAAGGTTTTCTATTTCAACTGTTACTTTCTATAGGAAAACCTTGAAGGATCTACACAAATGACCCCTTGCTGAATTCAAAATTGCATCTACTCTTGAGAAATGAATAGCTTTCTGGGATCCATTATTGGATTCACACCCGTTTTCATCACAAAATAGAAGGAGTTTGAAAGCACAAAACATTGGAAAAATGGGCTATGGCCTAGAAAAATGCCAAAACTGCGTTAAAAAATTTGATTTTCAGACAAAATTCTGCCTGTTACTGAAAGTTGGGAGGATAGTAATTTTAGTACCACAAACTCTTTGTTGATACCATTTGCGGGGGAAAAAACAGCACTTGCATCCCATTTTTACCCAAAAACCCAACATTTTGCTGTATTTTGATTAATTTCTCGGGCCCCGCCAGGGCAATCCACAAACTCTGGGTACCTTACCAATTCTCAGGATGTTGTAAAAAAAGGACACAAATTTGGCGCTGATACCTTATGTGGACAAAAAGTTATGGGGGCCTAAGCGTGAACTACACCAAATAGCCAAAAAAAAGGCTTAGCTCAGGGGGGAAAAGGTCTAACAGCGAAGGGGTTAAATCAATATACCACACGGATGATGGATGGCACTTTAAAGACATGCCCTCGACCATTCAGTTAAATATATGCTAAACAATGTCAGTATCATCATAACAAAATCCCATTAGCTTATTCACTTTTGCTTAACAAAGTGCAACTTATAATGAAATGCCATCACATAAACAACAACAATCTAACAACAATAACCCACAAAAATTCACTATTGATTTTGAAAGGCAATGATAGATTATACTTAAAATCTGCACAGACACTACAATTATGGGTGCTACTATCAATTTACCCAGAGCATATTGAGGAGCCTCCAAAAATCTACCCTGACCATAGAATATGCAACTGACCTAGAATTTGCACACAACATAATAAAACTAATATCTTTAGCATACATCCCTGTTACAGAAGTCACTAACCATTATGACAGGATGATAGAGGCCCCCTTGTATCAAAAACATGAAACCAAACCAGCACCACTAATGGAATATTTTGAGGATAGTAGGGTTGTCGCTGGCACTCATCAGACCATAGGCACCAATCCAAGTATCATATTCCACGAAGAAATGTGGGTGACAGCAACTTGTCCCTGTAAGCAAGTAGAAATATTGGAGTGGAAGGGTGGCACAATTTCTTTTAAGGAGCAATTGGAAGAAGGCACCCTACACAATTTTGCAGAAATACATAAAAAAGAACAAAACTACCAGGAGCTAAGAATGGAATGAGCCTTAAGCCAACTCAGGCCAAAACAGTTTAAAAAAAACTAAACAAATTCATGAACTCCTAGCATTCAAAGTAAGACTCTCTACTAACAGCAGCCAAACCTACCATATCTAGTAACAATTGAAAAAACTTTACTTTAAAAAAGACACCATTTAACCTCCTTAAAACACACTCATATGTTATAGTATTTATTTCTAAGCATTATTAAAATACATTAAGAATACCAATCTGAATTTAAAAGACAAAAATTCAGACTGATAATTTAAATTTACTACAGTAAATATTGAAAAAATAAATATGCAATAAAAAATATTCAACATAATTTTAACTAATCAAACACTTTACTACCATCTATAAAAATCTGCTAATACCATAAAAAATCATATATATATATATATATATATATATATATATATATATATATATATATATATATATATATATATATATCACATGAAAATCCAAAAGTATGTGTGCTCTCAGGAAACCAGAATCCACGACTCGGTAACTTGGCAAAGCGTTTATTTACACGACGCGTTTCGACTGCAGCCGCAGTCTTGGTCACGTGTAAGGTGCACACCCAATGAAACACTTAAATAGAGATAAAAAATGTCACATGGTTCTGTAGACAGGAAGTGTCTGTACATAGAATACATGGCGGCCATCTTGTAGTAGTAAAAATACAATATACACATACAAGTGCAGATAGCCCACTAGAGTACAAATGGAATCAAAATGAGGTGCATGATGAAAGGCAACACCCGTTAAACTCAACATAGAAATACAAAATTACATCATGTTAGATCATGTTGAATAAAAAATAACGATGTTGTCTGAAATTAACACATGTACATGTACATCAAATGACGTAAAATGACAACTGAATAAATAACACACTTCACATGGTCTAATCTGTACAAAAAGTGCATGGCGGCCATCTTGTGGTGGTGAAACTACCATATACACATGCACGAACACATTGGGGGTCAAAGTAAAGTACAGAGGAGAGGGCAACACACCTGCATTTTATGGAAATAGAAATATCAAAATTATCAACGCTAGGTAGAAATGACAAATATACTGCACAGTGCATGGATAAGAGCCATAGGTTCCATCTTGAAAAAACATGTGCGCCCTACTCCAAAATTGACAATTGACATGCCGACCCAGTGGGCAACGACCTACATGGTGAAAGTAAATTACCCACAAGAAAATGCCCCAATGGGCAACGATCTGTGCGGAAAGAATGAGCCAAAGAATAATGCCCCAGTGGGCAAAAACCTGTGCATAGGTTGTGAGTCAAAACTAAACCTACGTCCTGGTGATCTACACGTCAGGTGTCAAAGATAATATGCACCCAAGTTGTGAAGAGTAAAAATCCTAAATGACATAGAGATACACCAGAAATATAATGGGCAAATACAAACCGGTTACACTAGTGAAACCCCCATAGTTGAACAGGCAAATGCCTGTATAGTCCCAAAAGAGTAATGGAAACAGGCTAAATTGGCCCAATGCAGTTTGAAACCTTAACGCAAACAGAACAACAGCATGTGAGTTCCACGCTAGACAGAACTGAAGACAGTTTACCATGTGAGATGATGATCAAATGAAGTGAAAATCGAAGAAAAGGTTGGGTGGCCCGTGCTCGTGATATCCAATCATGTGGGCCCCCTCCTTTCCTCCTGCAAAAGAAACAAACAAAAACAAATGTTAAAATGATAGACCCCACCAAGGGTCAGAATATACATGGTTCCAAATGCACTACTGAAAAAAGGAGGTAAGAAACTGTTCTAAATGAGACAATATAAAACTAATTGACAGCAAGGGTACCTCTATCTAGAGAAAAGAGAAAAAGAAAAAGAAAAGAGAAAAAGAAGGAAAAAAGGGAAAGAAAAAGAAGAAGACAAAAAGAGAGAAAAGGAAAGTAAGACAGAAACATCCTATTCCATTTTGAGGTGAATGGCTAATTCCTCATCTTGGTTCAACCCCCCCGGGATCTTGGTCTGATAGTCTATTATGTACTTGGATTCTTTCTGCCTCAGTCTGAGTGTTCTATCTCCTCCTCTGGGGTTGTTACTAATCTGCTCCAAGATAAAATAGCTGAGAATAGAGGAGTCAGAAAAATGCTTAATTTCAAAATGGCGGGCAACTGAGTATTTGGGATCTCTGTTAGTTATTGCCCGCATGTGTTCTAGGATGCGTTTTTGGCCATAAGAGTAGTGCTGCCGATATACCATAGTTTACAGGGACATTCTAATACATATATCACATATTTGGTACTGCAGGTGAGAAATTGTGTGATAACTTTTCTCTGAGTCCCTACTACATACTCTTTGCGGAACATGCTATGTTTGCAAGCCTTACAGTGTCCACAGGGAAAAAATCCCTGTAGATTGTGTTCGCTGTTGGTCATGTGCCTAGTGACATCGCTATGGACAAGCATGTCCCTAAGGTTCTTACTCCTCCTGTGTGTGATACTAGGTCTATCTTGTATATCTTTTCCTATGGTGTTATCATTCTTCAAGGTGTCCCAATTTTTTGTAAGAATCCGTCTGATATTATCGACGTCTGAATGGTATGTGAGTATGATCCTAGTGTTGTCATTTTCTGTCTCATCCTCTGGAGACGTTTTGTCCTTCAAGGTTTCGTCTCTACTAATAAGGTCAACTTTATCCTTAGCTTTCTTCAATACCCAATTGGGATAACCTCTTTCCCTGAATCTATTAAGCATAGTGCTGCTCTCTAATGCAAAAGCTTCACACGTGTTGCAATTTCTTTTAGCCCTCAGCAATTCTCCAAAGGGAATGCTCCACTTGAGCGTCTCTGGATGGCTGCTGAGGGCATGGAGAATGCTGTTCCCAGCTGTCAATTTGCGGAAAAGTGTGGTATGGATCTTATTGTCCTTGATCACAAGTTTAACATCCAGATATTCCGCAGGTGTGTTGCCCTCTCCTCTGTACTTTACTTTGACCCCAATGTGTTCGTGCATGTGTATATGGTAGTTTCACCACCACAAGATGGCCGCCATGCACTTTTTGTACAGATTAGACCATGTGAAGTGTGTTATTTATTCAGTTGTCATTTTACGTCATTTGATGTACATGTACATGTGTTAATTTCGGACAACATCGTTATTTTTTATTCAACATGATCTAACATGATGTAATTTTGTATTTCTATGTTGAGTTTAACGGGTGTTGCCTTTCATCATGCACCTCATTTTGATTCCATTTGTACTCTAGTGGGCTATCTGCACTTGCATGTGTATATTGTATTTTTACTACTACAAGATGGCCGCCATGTATTCTATGTACAGACACTTCCTGTCTACAGAACCATGTGACATTTTTTATCTCTATTTAAGTGTTTCATTGGGTGTGCACCTTACACGTGACCAAGACTGCGGCTGCAGTTGAAACGCGTCGTGTAAATAAACGCTTTGCCAAGTTACCGAGTCGTGGATTCTGGTTTCCTGAGAGCACACATACTTTTGGATTTTCATGTGCTGTTGATTGCCGGTACGCTCTGCCGGCGCGTGTGCCACTTCTCTTGGGTCCCAGTGTTTCCGGAAGGAGCTCTTGTTCGTATATATATATATGTAAACAATTTGCCGAAGCAAAACACCCAGAAGCTTGAGGCCGCACACAACTGCAGGTGAGTCACAAACTCTATTTAAACCAAGTAGGCAGCTTAACATCCTATATATATATATATATATATATATATATATATATATCACCCAACATCGCTTCCTCCAAGAAACAACAGGGAACACAGCGGATCTGCACAGGTATGTTTAATTTCTCATGGCATGACGCGTTTTGGCTTGTGCCTTTCTCAAATGCCAAACACTCTGGTTCTCATTCACAGTTCTTTTTAAATGCGTGTTAACTCACTCCCATTGCAGGAAACCTGATAGTCATTAAAACTGCATGTCCCAGCATCCCCTTCAGTGGATGCTGCTGATTACTCTCCACCACCAGAGTATTTTACTAAAAAGTTTAGTCATTGCCCCTGCAGAGCCTATGTCCTCCGCAATTCCCGATGCTCTGCAAACCTGAAGGCGCGGTGTAAGTACACTGCTTCTCTCCACGAAGTCATGGCCCGATTTCCGGCAGGTTACATCCCCTCTTGGGTTTGCGGCAGTCCGGAGTCTTTTGATACCTCGAAAACAACAAACACCAAGTGCCACTGTTAACTCTGAACACTAAAGGACGGGTTCCCCAGCGTGCTAGTGGCCGCACGCAAATATCACCCAACATCGCTTCCTCCAAGAAACAACAGGGAACACAGCGGATCTGCACAGGTATGTTTAATTTCTCATGGCATGACGCCTTTCGGCTTGTGCCTTCCTCAAATGCCAAACACTCTGGTTCACATTCACAGTTCTTTCTAAATACGTGTTAACTCACTCCCAATGGAGGAAACCTGATAGTCATTAAAACTGCATGTCCCAGCATCCCCTTCAGTGGACGCTGCTGATTACTCTCCACCACCAGAGTCTTTTACTAAAAAGTTTAGTCACTGCCCCTGCAGAGCCTACGTCCTCCGCAATCCCCAATGCTCTGCAAACTTGAAGGTGTGGTGTAAGTAGGCAGCATCTCTCCAGGAATTCATGGCCCGATTTCAGCCAGGTTACATCCCCTCTCGGGTTTGCGGCGGTCCGGAGTCTTTCGATACCTCGAAAACAACAAACACCAAGTGCCACTGTTACCTCTGAACACTAAAAGATGGGTTCCCCAGCGTGCTAGTGGTTGCACGCAAATATCACGCAACATCGCTTCTTCCAAGAAACAACAGGGAACACAGCGGATCTGCACAGGTATGTTTAATTTCTCATGGCATGACACGTTTCGGCTTGTGCCTTCCTAAAATGCCAAACACTCTGGTTCTCATTCACAGTTCTTTTTAAATGCAAGTTAACTCACTCCCATTGGAGGAAACCTGATAGTCATTAAAACTGCATGTCCCAGCATCCCCTTCAGTGGACGTTGCTGATTACTCTCCGCCACCAGAGTCTTTGACAAAAAAGTTTAGTCACTGCCTCTGCAGAGCCTACGTCCTCCGCAATTCCCGATCCTCTGCAACCCTGAAGGTGCGGTGTAAGTACACGGCATCTCTCCGCAAATTTATGGCCCGATTTCGGCAGGTTACATCCCCTCTCGGGTTTGCGGCGGTCCGGAGGCTTTCAATACCTTGAAAACAACAAACACCAAGGGCCACTGTTAACTCTGAACACTAAAGGACGGGTTCCCCAGCGTGCTAGTGGCCGCACGCAAATATCACCCAAAATCGCTTCCTCCATGAAATAACAGGGAACACAGCAGATCTGCACAGGTATGTTTAATTTCTCATGGCAAGACACGTTTTGGCTTGTGCCTTCCTCAAATGCCAAACACTCTGGTTCTCATTCACAGTTCTTTTTAAATGCGTGTTAACTCACTCCCATTGAAGGAAACCTGATAGTCATTAAAACTGCATGTCCCAGCATCCCCTTCAATGGACGCTGCTGATTACTCTCCACCACCAGAGTCTTTTACTAAAAAGTTTAGTCACTGCCCCTGCAGAGCCTACGTCCTCTGCAATCCCCGATGCTCTGCAAACCTGAAGGTGCGGTGTAAGTACACGGCGTCTCTCCACAAAGTCATGGCCCGATTTCCGGCAGGTTACACCCCCTCTCGGGTTTGCGGTGGTCCGGAGTCTTTCGATACCTTGAAAACAACAAACACCAAGTGCCACTGTTAACTCTGAACACTAAAGGACGGGTTCCCCAGCGTGCTAGTGGCCGCATGCAAGTATCACGCAACATCGCTTCTTCCATGAAACAACAGAGAACACAGCGGATCTGCACAGGTATGTTTAATTTCTCATGGCATGACGCGTTTCAGCTTGTGCCTTCCTCAAATGCCAAACGCTCTGGTTCTCATTCACAGTTCTTTTAAATGCATGTTAACTCACTCCCATTGGAGGAAACCTGATAGTCATTAAAACTGCATGTCCCAGCATCCCCTTCAATGGACGCTGCTGATTACTCTCCACCACCAGAGTCTTTTACTAAAAAGTTTAGTCACTGCCCCTGCAGAGGATACGTCCTCCGCAATTCCCGATGCTCTGCAACCCTGAAGGTGCAGTGTAAGTACACGGCGTCTCTCCACGAAGCCATGGCCCGATTTCCGGCAGGTACATCCCCTCTCAGGTTTGCGGCGGTCCGGTGGCTTTCAATACCTCGAAAACAACAAACACCAAGTGCCACTGTTAACTCTGAACACTAAAGGAGTGGTTCCCCAGCGTGCTAGTGGCCGCACGCAAATATCACCCAACATCGCTTCCTCCAAGAAATAACAGGGAACACAGTGGATCTGCACAGGTATGTTTAATTTCTCATGGCATGACGCATTTCGGCTTGTGCCTTCCTCAAATGCCTAACACTCTGGTTCTCATTCACAGTTCCTTTTAAATGCGTGTAAACTCACTCCCATTGGAGGTAACCTGATAGTCATTAAAACTGCATGTCCCAGAATCCCCTTCACTGGATGCTGCTGATTACTCTCCACCACCAGAGTCTTTTACTAAAAAGTTTAGTCACTGCCCCTGCAGAGGCTACGCCCTCCGCAATTCCCGATGCTCTGCAACCCTGAAGGTGCGTTGTAAGTACACGGCGTCTCTCCACGAAGTCATGGCCCGATTTCCGGCAGGTACATCCCCTCTAGGGTTTGCGGTGGTACGGAGGCTTTCAATACCTCGAAAACAACAAACACCAAGTGCCACTGTTAACTGTGAACACTAAAGGACGGGTTCCCCAGCGTGCTAGTGGCCACACGCAAGTATCACGCAACATCGCTTCTTCCAAGAAACAACCGGGAACACAGCGGATCTGCACAGGTGTGTTTAATTTCTCATGGCATGACGCATTTCGGCTTGTGCCTTCCTCAAATGCCAAACGCTCTGGTTCTCATTCACAGTTCTTTTTAAATGCATGTTAACTCACTCCCATTGGAGGAAACCTGATAGTCATTAAAACTGCATGTCCCAGCATCCCCTTTAGTGGACGCTGCTGATTCCTCTCCACCACCAGTGTCTTTTACTAAAAGTTTAGTCACTGCCCCTGCAGAGGCGACGTCCTTCGCAATTCCCGATGCTCTGCAACCCTGAAGGTGCGGTGTAAGTACACAGCGTCTCTCCATGAAGTCATGGCCCGATTTCCGGCAGGTACATCCCCTCTCTGGTTTGCGGCGGTCCGGAGGCTTTCAATACCTCGAAAACAACAAACACCAAGTGCCACTGTTAACTCTGAACACTAAAGGACTGTTTCCCCAGCGTGCTAGTGGCCGCACGCAAATATCACCCAACATCGCTTCCTCCAAGAAATAACAGGGAACACAGCGGATCTGCACGGGTATGTTTAATTTCTCATGGCATGCCGCGTTTCGGCTTGTGCCTTCCTCAAATGCGAAACACTTTGATTCTCATTCACAGTTCTTTTTAAATGCGTGTAAACTCACTCCCATTGGAGGAAACCTGATAGTCATTAAAACTGCATGTCCCAGAATCCCCTTCAGTGGACGCTGCTGATTACTCTCCACCGCCAGAGTCGTTTACTAAAAAGTTTAGTCACTGCCCCTGCAGAGCCTATGTCCTCTGCAATCCCCGATGCTGTGCAAACCTGAAGGTGCGGTGTAAGTACACTGCGTCTCTCCACAAAGTCATGGCCCGATTTCCGGCAGGTTACACCCCCTCTCGGGTTTGCGGTGGTCCGGAGTCTTTCGATACCTCGAAAACAACAAACACCAAGTGCCACTGTTAACTCTGAACACTAAAGGACGGGTTCCCCAGTGTGCTAGTGGCCGCATGCAAGTATCACGCAACATCGCTTCTTCCATGAAACAACAGGGAACACAGCGGATCTGCACAGGTATGTTTAATTTCTCATGGCATGACGCGTTTCGGCTTGTGCCTTCCTCAAATGCCAAACGCTCTGGTTCTCATTCACAGTTCTTTTTAAATGCATGTTAACTCACTCCCATTGAAGGAAACCTGATAGTCATTAAAACTGCATGTCCCAGCATCCCCTTCAATGGACGCTGCTGATTACTCTCCACCACCAGAGTCTTTTACTAAAAAGTTTAGTCACTGCCCCTGCAGAGGATACGTCCTCCGCAATTCCCGATGCTCTGCAACCCTGAAGGTGCGTTGTAAGTACACGGCGTCTCTCCACGAAGTCATGGCCCGATTTCCGGCAGGTACATCCCCTCTAGGGTTTGCGGTGGTACGGAGGCTTTCAATACCTCGAAAACAACAAACACCAAGTGCCACTGTTAACTGTGAACACTAAAGGACGGGTTCCCCAGCGTGCTAGTGGCCACACGCAAGTATCACGCAACATCGCTTCTTCCAAGAAACAACAGGGAACACAGCGGATCTGCACAGGTGTGTTTAATTTCTCATGGCATGACGTATTTCGGCTTGTGCCTTCCTCAAATGCCAAACGCTCTGGTTCTCATTCACAGTTCTTTTTAAATACATGTTAACTCACTCCCATTGGAGGAAACCTGATAGTCATTAAAACTGCATGTCCCAGCAACCCCTTTAGTGGACGCTGCTGATTACTCTCCACCACCAGAGTCTTTTACTAAAAGGTTTAGTCACTGCCCCTGCAGAGGCGACGTCCTTCGCAATTCCCGATACTCTGCAACCCTGAAGGTGCGGTGTAAGTACACAGCGTCTCTCCATGAAGTCATGGCCCGATTTCCGGCAGGTACATCCCCTCTCTGGTTTGCGGCGGTCCGGAGGCTTTCAATACCTCGAAAACAACAAACACAAAGTGCCACTGTTAACTCTGAACACTAAAGTACTGGTTCCCCAGTGTACTAGTGGCCGGACGCAAATATCACCCAACATCGCTTCCTCCAAGAAATAACAGGGAACACAGCGGATCTGCACGGGTATGTTTAATTTCTCATGGCATGACGCGTTTCGGCTTGTGCCTTCCTCAAATGCCAAACACTTTGGTTCTCATTCACAGTTCTTTTTAAATGCGTGTAAACTCCCTCCCATTGGAGGAAACCTGATAGTCATTAAAACTGCATGTCCCAGAATCCCCCTCAGTGGACGCTGCTGATTACTCTCCACCACCAGAGTCTTTTACTAAAAAGTTTAGTCACTGCCCCTGCAGAGCCTACGTCCTCCGCAATTCCCGATGCTCAGCAAACCTGAAGGGGCGTTGTAAGTACACGGCGTCTCTCCATGAAGTCATGGCCCGATTTCTGGCAGGTTACATCCCCTCTTGGGTTTGCGGCGTTCCGGAGGCTTTCAATACCTCGAAAACAACAAACACCAAGTGCCACTGTTAACTCTGAACACTAAAGGACTGGTTCCCCAGCGTGCTAGTGGCCGCAAGCAAATATCACCCAACATCGCTTCCTCCAAGATATAACAGGGAACACAGCGGATCTGCACAGGTATGTTTAATTTCTCATGGCATGACGCGTTTCGGCTTGTGACTTCCTCAAATGCCAAACACTCTGGTTCTCATTCACAGTTCTTTTTAAATGTGTGTAAACACACTCCCATTGGAGGAAACCTGATAGTCATTAAAACTGCATGTCCCAGAATCCCCTTCAGTGGACGCTGCTGATTACTCTCCACCACCAGAGTCTTTTACTAAAAGTTTAGTCACTGCCCCTGCAGAGCCTACGTCCTCTGCAATCCCCGATGCTCTGCAAACCTGAAGGTGCGGTGTGAGTACACGGCGTCTCTCCACAAAGTCATGGCCCGATTTCCGGCAGGTTACACCCTCTCTCGGGTTTGCGGTGGTCCGGAGTCTTTCGATACCTCGAAAACAACAAACACCAAGTGCCACTGTTAACTCTGAACACTAAAGGACGGGTTCCCCAGCGTGCTAGTGGCCGCATGCAAGTATCACGCAACATCGCTTCTTCCATGAAACAACAGGGAACACAGCGGATCTGCACAGGTATGTTTAATTTCTCATGGCATGACGCGTTTCGGCTTGTGCCTTCCTCAAATGCCAAACGCTCTGGTTCTCATTCACAGTTCTTTTTAAATGCATGTTAACTCACTCGCCATTGGAGGAAACCTGATAGTCATTAAAACTGCATGTCCCAGCATCCCCTTCAATGGACGCTGCTGATTACTCTCCACCACCAGAGTCTTTTACTAAAAGTTTAGTCACTGCCCCTGCAGAGGATACGTCGTCCGTAATTCCCGATGCTCTGCAACCCTGAAGGTGCAGTGTAAGTACACGGCGTCTCTCCACGAAGCCATGGCCCGGTTTCCGGCAGGTACATCCCCTCTCGGGTTTGCGGCGGTCCGGAGGCTTTCAATACCTCGAAAACAACAAACACCAAGTGCCACTGTTAACTCTGAACACTAAAGGAGTGGTTCCCCAGCGTGCTAGTGGCCGCACGCAAATATCACCCAACATCGCTTCCTCCAAGAAATAACAGGGAACACAACGGATCTGCACAGGTATGTTTAATTTCTCATGGCATGACGCATTTCGGCTTGTGCCTTCCTCAAATGCCTAACACTCTGGTTCTCATTCACAGTTCCTTTTAAATGCGTGTAAACTCACTCCTATTGGAGGAAACCTGATAGTCATTAAAACTGCATGTCCCAGAATCCCCTTCACTGGATGCTGCTGATTACTCTCCACCACCAGAGTCTTTTACTAAAAAGTTTAGTCACTGCCCCTGCAAAGGCTACGTCCTCCGCAATTCCCGATGCTCTGCAACCCTGAAGGTGCGTTGTAAGTACACGGCGTCTCTCCACGAAGTCATGGCCCGATTTCCGGCAGGTACATCCCCTCTAGGGTTTGCGGTGGTACGGAGGCTTTCAATACCTCGAAAACAACAAACACCAAGTGCCACTGTTAACTGTGAACACTAAAGGACGGGTTCCCCAGCGTGCTAGTTGCCACACGCAAGTATCACGCAACATCGCTTCTTCCAAGAAACAACAGGGAACACAGCGGATCTGCACAGGTGTGTTTAATTTCTCATGGCATGACGTATTTCGGCTTGTGCCTTCCTCAAATGCCAAACGCTCTGGTTCTCATTCACAGTTCTTTTTAAATACATGTTAACTCACTCCCATTGGAGGAAACCTGATAGTCATTAAAACTGCATGTCCCAGCAACCCCTTTAGTGGACGCTGCTGATTACTCTCCACCACCAGAGTCTTTTACTAAAAAGTTTAGTCACTGCCCCTTCAGAGGCGACGTCCTTCGCAATTCCCGATGCTCTGCAACCCTGAAGGTGCGGTGTAAGTACACAGCATCTCTCCATGAAGTCATGGCCCGATTTTCGGCAGGTACATCCCCTCTCTGGTTTGCGGCGGTCCGGAGGCTTTCAATACCTCGAAAACAACAAACACCAAGTGCCACTGTTAACTCTGAACACTAAAGGACTGGTTCCCCAGCGTGCTAGTGGCCGGACGCAAATATCACCCAACATCGCTTCCTCCAAGAAATAACAGGTAACACAGCGGATCTGCACGGGTATGTATAATTTCTCATGGCATGACGCGTTTCGGCTTGTGCCTTCCTCAAATGCCAAACACTTTGGTTCTCATTCACAGTTCTTTTTAAATGCGTGTAAACTCACTCCCATTGGAGGAAACCTGATAGTCATTAAAACTGCATGTCCCAGAATCCCCCTCAGTGGACGCTGCTGATTACTCTCCACCACCAGAGTCTTTTACTAAAAAGTTTAGTCACTGCCCCTGCAGAGCCTACGTCCTCCGCAATTCCCGATGCTCAGCAAACCTGAAGGAGCGTTGTAAGTACACGGCGTCTCTCCACGAAGTCATGGCCCGATTTCTGGCAGGTTACATCCCCTCTTGGGTTTGCGGCGTTCCGGAGGCTTTCAATACCTCGAAAACAACAAACACCAAGTGCCACTGTTAACTCTGAACACTAAAGGACTGGTTCCCCAGCGTGCTAGTGGCCGCACGCAAATATCACCCAACATCGCTTCCTCCAAGATATAACAGGGAACACAGCGGATCTGCACAGGTATGTTTAATTTCTCATGGCATGACGCGTTTCGGCTTGTGACTTCCTCAAATGCCAAACACTCTGGTTCTCATTCACAGTTCTTTTTAAATGTGTGTAAACACACTCCCATTGGAGGAAACCTGATAGTCATTAAAACTGCATGTCCCAGAATCCCCTTCAGTGGACGCTGCTGATTACTCTCCACCACCAGAGTCTTTTACTAAAAAGTTTAGTCACTGCCCCTGCAGAGCCTACGTCCTCTGCAATCCCCGATGCTCTGCAAACCTGAAGGTGCGGTGTAAGTACACGGCGTCTCTCCACAAAGTCATGGCCCGATTTCCGGCAGGTTACACCCCCTCTCGGGTTTGCGGTGGTCCGGAGTCTTTCGATACCTTGAAAACAACAAACACCAAGTGCCACTGTTAACTCTGAACACTAAAGGACGGGTTCCCCAGCGTGCTAGTGGCCGCATGCAAGTATCACGCAACATCGCTTCTTCCATGAAACAACAGAGAACACAGCGGATCTGCACAGGTATGTTTAATTTCTCATGGCATGACGCGTTTCAGCTTGTGCCTTCCTCAAATGCCAAACGCTCTGGTTCTCATTCACAGTTCTTTTTAAATGCATGTTAACTCACTCCCATTGGAGGAAACCTGATAGTCATTAAAACTGCATGTCCCAGCATCCCCTTCAATGGACGCTGCTGATTACTCTCCACCACCAGAGTCTTTTACTAAAAAGTTTAGTCACTGCCCCTGCAGAGGATACGTCCTCCGCAATTCCCGATGCTCTGCAACCCTGAAGGTGCAGTGTAAGTACACGGCGTCTCTCCACGAAGCCATGGCCCGATTTCCGGCAGGTACATCCCCTCTCAGGTTTGCGGCGGTCCGGTGGCTTTCAATACCTCGAAAACAACAAACACCAAGTGCCACTGTTAACTCTGAACACTAAAGGAGTGGTTCCCCAGCGTGCTAGTGGCCGCACGCAAATATCACCCAACATCGCTTCCTCCAAGAAATAACAGGGAACACAGTGGATCTGCACAGGTATGTTTAATTTCTCATGGCATGACGCATTTCGGCTTGTGCCTTCCTCAAATGCCTAACACTCTGGTTCTCATTCACAGTTCCTTTTAAATGCGTGTAAACTCACTCCCATTGGAGGTAACCTGATAGTCATTAAAACTGCATGTCCCAGAATCCCCTTCACTGGATGCTGCTGATTACTCTCCACCACCAGAGTCTTTTACTAAAAAGTTTAGTCACTGCCCCTGCAGAGGCTACGCCCTCCGCAATTCCCGATGCTCTGCAACCCTGAAGGTGCGTTGTAAGTACACGGCGTCTCTCCACGAAGTCATGGCCCGATTTCCGGCAGGTACATCCCCTCTAGGGTTTGCGGTGGTACGGAGGCTTTCAATACCTCGAAAACAACAAACACCAAGTGCCACTGTTAACTGTGAACACTAAAGGACGGGTTCCCCAGCGTGCTAGTGGCCACACGCAAGTATCACGCAACATCGCTTCTTCCAAGAAACAACCGGGAACACAGCGGATCTGCACAGGTGTGTTTAATTTCTCATGGCATGACGCATTTCGGCTTGTGCCTTCCTCAAATGCCAAACGCTCTGGTTCTCATTCACAGTTCTTTTTAAATGCATGTTAACTCACTCCCATTGGAGGAAACCTGATAGTCATTAAAACTGCATGTCCCAGCATCCCCTTTAGTGGACGCTGCTGATTCCTCTCCACCACCAGTGTCTTTTACTAAAAAGTTTAGTCACTGCCCCTGCAGAGGCGACGTCCTTCGCAATTCCCGATGCTCTGCAACCCTGAAGGTGCGGTGTAAGTACACAGCGTCTCTCCATGAAGTCATGGCCCGATTTCCGGCAGGTACATCCCCTCTCTGGTTTGCGGCGGTCCGGAGGCTTTCAATACCTCGAAAACAACAAACACCAAGTGCCACTGTTAACTCTGAACACTAAAGGACTGTTTCCCCAGCGTGCTAGTGGCCGCACGCAAATATCACCCAACATCGCTTCCTCCAAGAAATAACAGGGAACACAGCGGATCTGCACGGGTATGTTTAATTTCTCATGGCATGCCGCGTTTCGGCTTGTGCCTTCCTCAAATGCGAAACACTTTGATTCTCATTCACAGTTCTTTTTAAATGCGTGTAAACTCACTCCCATTGGAGGAAACCTGATAGTCATTAAAACTGCATGTCCCAGAATCCCCTTCAGTGGACGCTGCTGATTACTCTCCACCGCCAGAGTCGTTTACTAAAAAGTTTAGTCACTGCCCCTGCAGAGCCTATGTCCTCTGCAATCCCCGATGCTGTGCAAACCTGAAGGTGCGGTGTAAGTACACTGCGTCTCTCCACAAAGTCATGGCCCGATTTCCGGCAGGTTACACCCCCTCTCGGGTTTGCGGTGGTCCGGAGTCTTTCGATACCTCGAAAACAACAAACACCAAGTGCCACTGTTAACTCTGAACACTAAAGGACGGGTTCCCCAGTGTGCTAGTGGCCGCATGCAAGTATCACGCAACATCGCTTCTTCCATGAAACAACAGGGAACACAGCGGATCTGCACAGGTATGTTTAATTTCTCATGGCATGACGCGTTTCGGCTTGTGCCTTCCTCAAATGCCAAACGCTCTGGTTCTCATTCACAGTTCTTTTTAAATGCATGTTAACTCACTCCCATTGAAGGAAACCTGATAGTCATTAAAACTGCATGTCCCAGCATCCCCTTCAATGGACGCTGCTGATTACTCTCCACCACCAGAGTCTTTTACTAAAAAGTTTAGTCACTGCCCCTGCAGAGGATACGTCCTCCGCAATTCCCGATGCTCTGCAACCCTGAAGGTGCGTTGTAAGTACACGGCGTCTCTCCACGAAGTCATGGCCCGATTTCCGGCAGGTACATCCCCTCTAGGGTTTGCGGTGGTACGGAGGCTTTCAATACCTCGAAAACAACAAACACCAAGTGCCACTGTTAACTGTGAACACTAAAGGACGGGTTCCCCAGCGTGCTAGTGGCCACACGCAAGTATCACGCAACATCGCTTCTTCCAAGAAACAACAGGGAACACAGCGGATCTGCACAGGTGTGTTTAATTTCTCATGGCATGACGTATTTCGGCTTGTGCCTTCCTCAAATGCCAAACGCTCTGGTTCTCATTCACAGTTCTTTTTAAATACATGTTAACTCACTCCCATTGGAGGAAACCTGATAGTCATTAAAACTGCATGTCCCAGCAACCCCTTTAGTGGACGCTGCTGATTACTCTCCACCACCAGAGTCTTTTACTAAAAGGTTTAGTCACTGCCCCTGCAGAGGCGACGTCCTTCGCAATTCCCGATACTCTGCAACCCTGAAGGTGCGGTGTAAGTACACAGCGTCTCTCCATGAAGTCATGGCCCGATTTCCGGCAGGTACATCCCCTCTCTGGTTTGCGGCGGTCCGGAGGCTTTCAATACCTCGAAAACAACAAACACAAAGTGCCACTGTTAACTCTGAACACTAAAGTACTGGTTCCCCAGTGTACTAGTGGCCGGACGCAAATATCACCCAACATCGCTTCCTCCAAGAAATAACAGGGAACACAGCGGATCTGCACGGGTATGTTTAATTTCTCATGGCATGACGCGTTTCGGCTTGTGCCTTCCTCAAATGCCAAACACTTTGGTTCTCATTCACAGTTCTTTTTAAATGCGTGTAAACTCCCTCCCATTGGAGGAAACCTGATAGTCATTAAAACTGCATGTCCCAGAATCCCCCTCAGTGGACGCTGCTGATTACTCTCCACCACCAGAGTCTTTTACTAAAAAGTTTAGTCACTGCCCCTGCAGAGCCTACGTCCTCCGCAATTCCCGATGCTCAGCAAACCTGAAGGGGCGTTGTAAGTACACGGCGTCTCTCCATGAAGTCATGGCCCGATTTCTGGCAGGTTACATCCCCTCTTGGGTTTGCGGCGTTCCGGAGGCTTTCAATACCTCGAAAACAACAAACACCAAGTGCCACTGTTAACTCTGAACACTAAAGGACTGGTTCCCCAGCGTGCTAGTGGCCGCAAGCAAATATCACCCAACATCGCTTCCTCCAAGATATAACAGGGAACACAGCGGATCTGCACAGGTATGTTTAATTTCTCATGGCATGACGCGTTTCGGCTTGTGACTTCCTCAAATGCCAAACACTCTGGTTCTCATTCACAGTTCTTTTTAAATGTGTGTAAACACACTCCCATTGGAGGAAACCTGATAGTCATTAAAACTGCATGTCCCAGAATCCCCTTCAGTGGACGCTGCTGATTACTCTCCACCACCAGAGTCTTTTACTAAAAAGTTTAGTCACTGCCCCTGCAGAGCCTACGTCCTCTGCAATCCCCGATGCTCTGCAAACCTGAAGGTGCGGTGTAAGTACACGGCGTCTCTCCACAAAGTCATGGCCCGATTTCCGGCAGGTTACACCCTCTCTCGGGTTTGCGGTGGTCCGGAGTCTTTCGATACCTCGAAAACAACAAACACCAAGTGCCACTGTTAACTCTGAACACTAAAGGACGGGTTCCCCAGCGTGCTAGTGGCCGCATGCAAGTATCACGCAACATCGCTTCTTCCATGAAACAACAGGGAACACAGCGGATCTGCACAGGTATGTTTAATTTCTCATGGCATGACGCGTTTCGGCTTGTGCCTTCCTCAAATGCCAAACGCTCTGGTTCTCATTCACAGTTCTTTTTAAATGCATGTTAACTCACTCGCCATTGGAGGAAACCTGATAGTCATTAAAACTGCATGTCCCAGCATCCCCTTCAATGGACGCTGCTGATTACTCTCCACCACCAGAGTCTTTTACTAAAAAGTTTAGTCACTGCCCCTGCAGAGGATACGTCGTCCGTAATTCCCGATGCTCTGCAACCCTGAAGGTGCAGTGTAAGTACACGGCGTCTCTCCACGAAGCCATGGCCCGGTTTCCGGCAGGTACATCCCCTCTCGGGTTTGCGGCGGTCCGGAGGCTTTCAATACCTCGAAAACAACAAACACCAAGTGCCACTGTTAACTCTGAACACTAAAGGAGTGGTTCCCCAGCGTGCTAGTGGCCGCACGCAAATATCACCCAACATCGCTTCCTCCAAGAAATAACAGGGAACACAACGGATCTGCACAGGTATGTTTAATTTCTCATGGCATGACGCATTTCGGCTTGTGCCTTCCTCAAATGCCTAACACTCTGGTTCTCATTCACAGTTCCTTTTAAATGCGTGTAAACTCACTCCTATTGGAGGAAACCTGATAGTCATTAAAACTGCATGTCCCAGAATCCCCTTCACTGGATGCTGCTGATTACTCTCCACCACCAGAGTCTTTTACTAAAAAGTTTAGTCACTGCCCCTGCAAAGGCTACGTCCTCCGCAATTCCCGATGCTCTGCAACCCTGAAGGTGCGTTGTAAGTACACGGCGTCTCTCCACGAAGTCATGGCCCGATTTCCGGCAGGTACATCCCCTCTAGGGTTTGCGGTGGTACGGAGGCTTTCAATACCTCGAAAACAACAAACACCAAGTGCCACTGTTAACTGTGAACACTAAAGGACGGGTTCCCCAGCGTGCTAGTTGCCACACGCAAGTATCACGCAACATCGCTTCTTCCAAGAAACAACAGGGAACACAGCGGATCTGCACAGGTGTGTTTAATTTCTCATGGCATGACGTATTTCGGCTTGTGCCTTCCTCAAATGCCAAACGCTCTGGTTCTCATTCACAGTTCTTTTTAAATACATGTTAACTCACTCCCATTGGAGGAAACCTGATAGTCATTAAAACTGCATGTCCCAGCAACCCCTTTAGTGGACGCTGCTGATTACTCTCCACCACCAGAGTCTTTTACTAAAAAGTTTAGTCACTGCCCCTTCAGAGGCGACGTCCTTCGCAATTCCCGATGCTCTGCAACCCTGAAGGTGCGGTGTAAGTACACAGCATCTCTCCATGAAGTCATGGCCCGATTTTCGGCAGGTACATCCCCTCTCTGGTTTGCGGCGGTCCGGAGGCTTTCAATACCTCGAAAACAACAAACACCAAGTGCCACTGTTAACTCTGAACACTAAAGGACTGGTTCCCCAGCGTGCTAGTGGCCGGACGCAAATATCACCCAACATCGCTTCCTCCAAGAAATAACAGGTAACACAGCGGATCTGCACGGGTATGTATAATTTCTCATGGCATGACGCGTTTCGGCTTGTGCCTTCCTCAAATGCCAAACACTTTGGTTCTCATTCACAGTTCTTTTTAAATGCGTGTAAACTCACTCCCATTGGAGGAAACCTGATAGTCATTAAAACTGCATGTCCCAGAATCCCCCTCAGTGGACGCTGCTGATTACTCTCCACCACCAGAGTCTTTTACTAAAAAGTTTAGTCACTGCCCCTGCAGAGCCTACGTCCTCCGCAATTCCCGATGCTCAGCAAACCTGAAGGAGCGTTGTAAGGTACACGGCGTCTCTCCACGAAGTCATGGCCCGATTTCTGGCAGGTTACATCCCCTCTTGGGTTTGCGGCGTTCCGGAGGCTTTCAATACCTCGAAAACAACAAACACCAAGTGCCACTGTTAACTCTGAACACTAAAGGACTGGTTCCCCAGCGTGCTAGTGGCCGCACGCAAATATCACCCAACATCGCTTCCTCCAAGATATAACAGGGAACACAGCGGATCTGCACAGGTATGTTTAATTTCTCATGGCATGACGCGTTTCGGCTTGTGACTTCCTCAAATGCCAAACACTCTGGTTCTCATTCACAGTTCTTTTTAAATGTGTGTAAACACACTCCCATTGGAGGAAACCTGATAGTCATTAAAACTGCATGTCCCAGAATCCCCTTCAGTGGACGCTGCTGATTACTCTCCACCACCAGAGTCTTTTACTAAAAAGTTTAGTCACTGCCCCTGCAGAGCCTACGTCCTCTGCAATCCCCGATGCTCTGCAAACCTGAAGGTGCGGTGTAAGTACACGGCGTCTCTCCACAAAGTCATGGCCCGATTTCCGGCAGGTTACACCCCTCTCGGGTTTGCGGTGGTCCGGAGTCTTTCGATACCTCGAAAACAACAAACACCAAGTGCCACTGTTAACTCTGAACACTAAAGGACGGGTTCCCCAGCGTGCTAGTGGCTGCATGCAAGTATCACGCAACATCGCTTCTTCCATGAAACAACAGGGAACACAGCGGATCTGCACAGGTATGTTTAATTTCTCATGGCATGACGCGTTTCGGCTTGTGCCTTCCTCAAATGCCAAACGCTCTGGTTCTCATTCACAGTTCTTTTTAAATGCATGTTAACTCACTCCCATTGGAGGAAACCTGATAGTCATTAAAACTGCATGTCCCAGCATCCCCTTCAATGGACGCTGCTGATTACTCTCCACCACCAGAGTCTTTTACTAAAAGTTTAGTCACTGCCCCTGCAGAGGATACGTCCTCCGTAATTCCCGATGCTCTGCAACCCTGAAGGTGCAGTGTAAGCACACGGCGTCTCTCCACGAAGCCATGGCCCGATTTCCGGCAGGTACATCCCCTCTCGGGTTTGCGGCGGTCCGGAGGCTTTCAATACCTCAAAAACAACAAACACCAAGTGCCACTGTTAACTCTGAACACTAAAGGAGTGGTTCCCCAGCGTGCTAGTGGCCGCACGCAAATATCACCCAACATCGCTTCCTCCAAGAAATAACAGGGAACACAGCGGATCTGCACAGGTATGTTTAATTTCTCATGGCATGACGCATTTCAGCTTGTGCCTTCCTCAAATGCCTAACACTCTGGTTCTCATTCACAGTTCCTTTTAAATGCGTGTAAACTCACTCCCATTGGAGGAAACCTGATAGTCATTAAAACTGCATGTCCCAGAATCCCCTTCACTGGATGCTGCTGATTACTCTCCACCACCAGAGTCTTTTACTAAAAAGTTTAGTCACTGCCCCTGCAGAGGCTACGTCCTCCACAATTCCCGATGCTCTGCAACCCTGAAGGTGCGTTATAAGAACACAGCGTCTCTCCACAAAGTCATGGCCCGATTTCCGGCAGGTACATCCCCTCTAGGGTTTGCGGTGGTACGGAGGCTTTCAATACCTCGAAAACAACAAACACCAAGTGCCACTGTTAACTGTGAACACTAAAGGACGGGTTCCCCAGCGTGCTAGTGGCCACACGCAAGTATCACGCAACATCGCTTCTTCCAAGAAACAACAGGGAACACAGCGGATCTGCACAGGTGTGTTTAATTTTTCATGGCATGACGCATTTCGGCTTGTGCCTTCCTCAAATGCCAAACGCTCTGGTTCTCATTCACAGTTCTTTTTAAATGCATGTTAACTCACTCCCATTGGAGGAAACCTGATAGTCATTAAAACTGCATGTCCCAGCATCCCCTTTAGTGGACGCTGCTGATTACTCTCCACCACCAGAGTCTTTTACTAAAAAGTTTAGTCACTGCCCCTGCAGAGGCTATGTCCTTCGCAATTCCCGATGCTCTGCAACCCTGAAGGTGCGGTGTAAGTACACAGCGTCTCTCCATGAAGTCATGGCCCGATTTCCGGCAGGTACATCCCCTCTCTGGTTTGCGGCGGTCCGGAGGCTTTCAATACCTCGAAAACAACAAACACCAAGTGCCACTGTTAACTCTGAACACTAAAGGACTGGTTCCCCAGCGTGCTAGTGGCCGCACGCAAATATCACCCAACATCGCTTCCTCCAAGAAATAACAGGGAACACAGCGGATCTGCACGGGTATGTTTAATTTCTCATGGCATGACGCGTTTCGGCTTGTGCCTTCCTCAAATGCCAAACACTTTGGTTCTCATTCACAGTTCTTTTTAAATGCGTGTAAACTCACTCCCATTGGAGGAAACCTGATAGTCATTAAAACTGCATGTCCCAGCATCCCCTTCAATGGACGCTGCTGATTACTCTCCACCACCAGAGTCTTTTACTAAAAAGTTTAGTCACTGCCCCTGCAGAGGATACGTCGTCCGTAATTCCCGATGCTCTGCAACCCTGAAGGTGCAGTGTAAGTACACGGCGTCTCTCCACGAAGCCATGGCCCGGTTTCCGGCAGATACATCCCCTCTCGGGTTTGCGGCGGTCCGGAGGCTTTCAATACCTCGAAAACAACAAACACCAAGTGCCACTGTTAACTCTGAACACTAAAGGAGTGGTTCCCCAGCGTGCTAGTGGCCGCACGCAAATATCACCCAACATCGCTTCCTCCAAGAAATAACAGGGAACACAGCGGATCTGCACAGGTATGTTTAATTTCTCATGGCATGACGCATTTCGGCTTGTGCCTTCCTCAAATGCCTAACACTCTGGTTCTCATTCACAGTTCCTTTTAAATGCGTGTAAACTCACTCCTATTGGAGGAAACCTGATAGTCATTAAAACTGCATGTCCCAGAATCCCCTTCACTGGATGCTGCTGATTACTCTCCACCACCAGAGTCTTTTACTAAAAAGTTTAGTCACTGCCCCTGCAGAGGCTACGTCCTCCGCAATTCCCGATGCTCTGCAACCCTGAAGGTGCGTTGTAAGTACACGGCGTCTCTCCACGAAGTCATGGCCCGATTTCCGGCAGGTACATCCCCTCTAGGGTTTGCGGTGGTACGGAGGCTTTCAATACCTCGAAAACAACAAACACCAAGTGCCACTGTTAACTGTGAACACTAAAGGACGGGTTCCCCAGCGTGCTAGTGGCCACACGCAAGTATCACGCAACATCGCTTCTTCCAAGAAACAACAGGGAACACAGCGGATCTGCACAGGTGTGTTTAATTTCTCATGGCATGACGTATTTCGGCTTGTGCCTTCCTCAAATGCCAAACGCTCTGGTTCTCATTCACAGTTCTTTTTAAATACATTTTAACTCACTCCCATTGGAGGAAACCTGATAGTCATTAAAACTGCATGTCCCAGCAACCCCTTTAGTGGACGCTGCTGATTACTCTCCACCACCAGAGTCTTTTACTAAAAAGTTTAGTCACTGCCCCTTCAGAGGCGACGTCCTTCGCAATTCCCGATGCTCTGCAACCCTGAAGGTGCGGTGTAAGTACACAGCATCTCTCCATGAAGTCATGGCCCGATTTTCGGCAGGTACATCCCCTCTCTGGTTTGCGGCGGTCCGGAGGCTTTCAATACCTCGAAAACAACAAACACCAAGTGCCACTGTTAACTCTGAACACTAAAGGACTGGTTCCCCAGCGTGCTAGTGGCCGGACGCAAATATCACCCAACATCGCTTCCTCCAAGAAATAACAGGTAACACAGCGGATCTGCACGGGTATGTATAATTTCTCATGGCATGACGCGTTTCGGCTTGTGCCTTCCTCAAATGCCAAACACTTTGGTTCTCATTCACAGTTCTTTTTAAATGCGTGTAAACTCACTCCCATTGGAGGAAACCTGATAGTCATTAAAACTGCATGTCCCAGAATCCCCTCAGTGGACGCTGCTGATTACTCTCCACCACCAGAGTCTTTTACTAAAAAGTTTAGTCACTGCCCCTGCAGAGCCTACGTCCTCCGCAATTCCCGATGCTCAGCAAACCTGAAGGAGCGTTGTAAGTACACGGCGTCTCTCCACGAAGTCATGGCCCAATTTCTGGCAGGTTACATCCCCTCTTGGGTTTGCGGCGTTCCGGAGGCTTTCAATACCTCGAAAACAACAAACACCAAGTGCCACTGTTAACTCTGAACACTAAAGGACTGGTTCCCCAGCGTGCTAGTGGCCGCACGCAAATATCACCCAACATCGCTTCCTCCAAGATATAACAGGGAACACAGCGGATCTGCACAGGTATGTTTAATTTCTCATGGCATGACGCGTTTCGGCTTGTGACTTCCTCAAATGCCAAACACTCTGGTTCTCATTCACAGTTCTTTTTAAATGTGTGTAAACACACTCCCATTGGAGGAAACCTGATAGTCATTAAAACTGCATGTCCCAGAATCCCCTTCAGTGGACGCTGCTGATTACTCTCCACCACCAGAGTCTTTTACTAAAAAGTTTAGTCACTGCCCCTGCAGAGCCTACGTCCTCTGCAATCCCCGATGCTCTGCAAACCTGAAGGTGCGGTGTAAGTACACGGCGTCTCTCCACAAAGTCATGGCCCGATTTCCGGCAGGTTACACCCCTCTCGGGTTTGCGGTGGTCCGGAGTCTTTCGATACCTCGAAAACAACAAACACCAAGTGCCACTGTTAACTCTGAACACTAAAGGACGGGTTCCCCAGCGTGCTAGTGGCTGCATGCAAGTATCACGCAACATCGCTTCTTCCATGAAACAACAGGGAACACAGCGGATCTGCACAGGTATGTTTAATTTCTCATGGCATGACGCGTTTCGGCTTGTGCCTTCCTCAAATGCCAAACGCTCTGGTTCTCATTCACAGTTCTTTTTAAATACATGTTAACTCACTCCCATTGGAGGAAACCTGATAGTCATTAAAACTGCATGTCCCAGCATCCCCTTCAATGGACGCTGCTGATTACTCTCCACCACCAGAGTCTTTTACTAAAAAGTTTAGTCACTGCCCCTGCAGAGGATACGTCCTCCGTAATTCCCGATGCTCTGCAACCCTGAAGGTGCAGTGTAAGTACACGGCGTCTCTCCACGAAGCCATGGCCCGATTTCCGGCAGGTACATCCCCTCTCGGGTTTGCGGCGGTCCGGAGGCTTTCAATACCTCAAAAACAACAAACACCAAGTGCCACTGTTAACTCTGAACACTAAAGGAGTGGTTCCCCAGCGTGCTAGTGGCCGCACGCAAATATCACCCAACATCGCTTCCTCCAAGAAATAACAGGGAACACAGCGGATCTGCACAGGTATGTTTAATTTCTCATGGCATGACGCATTTCAGCTTGTGCCTTCCTCAAATGCCTAACACTCTGGTTCTCATTCACAGTTCCTTTTAAATGCGTGTAAACTCACTCCCATTGGAGGAAACCTGATAGTCATTAAAACTGCATGTCCCAGAATCCCCTTCACTGGATGCTGCTGATTACTCTCCACCACCAGAGTCTTTTACTAAAAAGTTTAGTCACTGCCCCTGCAGAGGCTACGTCCTCCACAATTCCCGATGCTCTGCAACCCTGAAGGTGCGTTATAAGAACACGGCGTCTCTCCACAAAGTCATGGCCCGATTTCCGGCAGGTACATCCCCTCTAGGGTTTGCGGTGGTACGGAGGCTTTCAATACCTCGAAAACAACAAACACCAAGTGCCACTGTTAACTGTGAACACTAAAGGACGGGTTCCCCAGCGTGCTAGTGGCCACACGCAAGTATCACGCAACATCGCTTCTTCCAAGAAACAACAGGGAACACAGCGGATCTGCACAGGTGTGTTTAATTTTTCATGGCATGACACATTTCGGCTTGTGCCTTCCTCAAATGCCAAACGCTCTGGTTCTCATTCACAGTTCTTTTTAAATGCATGTTAACTCACTCCCATTGGAGGAAACCTGATAGTCATTAAAACTGCATGTCCCAGCATCCCCTTTAGTGGACGCTGCTGATTACTCTCCACCACCAGAGTCTTTTACTAAAAAGTTTAGTCACTGCCCCTGCAGAGGCTATGTCCTTCGCAATTCCCGATGCTCTGCAACCCTGAAGGTGCGGTGTAAGTACACAGCGTCTCTCCATGAAGTCATGGCCCGATTTCCGGCAGGTACATCCCCTCTCTGGTTTGCGGCGGTCCGGAGGCTTTCAATACCTCGAAAACAACAAACACCAAGTGCCACTGTTAACTCTGAACACTAAAGGACTGGTTCCCCAGCGTGCTAGTGGCCGCACGCAAATATCACCCAACATCGCTTCCTCCAAGAAATAACAGGGAACACAGCGGATCTGCACGGGTATGTTTAATTTCTCATGGCATGACGCGTTTCGGCTTGTGCCTTCCTCAAATGCCAAACACTTTGGTTCTCATTCACAGTTCTTTTTAAATGCGTGTAAACTCACTCCCATTGGAGGAAACCTGATAGTCATTAAAACTGCATGTCCCAGAATCCCCCTCAGTGGACGCTGCTGATTACTCTCCACCACCAGAGTCTTTTACAAAAAAGTTTAGTCACTGCCCCTGCAGAGCCTATGTCCTCCGCAATTCCCAATGCTCAGCAAACCTGAAGGGGCGTTGTAAGTACACAGCGTCTCTCCACGAAGTCATGGCCCGATTTCTGGCACGTTACCTCCCCTCTTGGGTTTGCGGCGTTCCGGAGGCTTTCAATACCTCGAAAACAACAAACACCAAGTGCCACTGTTAACTCTGAACACTAAAGGACTGGTTCCCCAGCGTGCTAGTGGCCGCACGCAAATATCACCCAACATCGCTTCCTCCAAGAAATAACAGGGAACACAGCGGATCTGCACAGGTATGTTCAATTTCTCATGGCATGACGCGTTTCGGCTTGTGACTTCCTCAAATGCCAAACACTCTGGTTCTCATTCACAGTTCTTTTTAAATGTGTGTAAACACACTCCCATTGGAGGAAACCTGATAGTCATTAAAACTGCATGTCCCAGAATCCCCTTCAGTGGACGCTGCTGATTACTCTCCACCGCCAGAGTCTTTTACTAAAAAGTTTAGTCACTGCCCCTGCAGAGCCTATGTCCTCCGCAATTCCCAATGCTCAGCAAACCTGAAGGGGCGGTGTAAGTACACGGCGTCTCTCCACGAAGTCATGGCCCGATTTCTGGCAGGTTACATCCCCTCTCGGGTTTGCGGCGGTCCGGAGGCTTTCAATACCTCGAAAACAACAAACACCAAGTGCCACTGTTAACTCTGAACACTAAAGGACTGGTTCCCCAGCGTGCTAGTGGCCGCACGCAAATATCACCCAACATTGCTTCCTCCAAGAAATAACAGGGAACACAGCGGATCTGCACAGGTATGTTTAATTTCTCATGGCATGACACGTTTCAGCTTGTGCCTTCCTCAAATGCCAAACACTCTGGTTCTCATTCACAGTTCTTTTTAAATGCGTGTAAACTCACTCCCATTGGAGGAAACCTGATAGTCATTAAAACTGCATGTCCCAGAATCCCCTTCAGTGGACACTGCTAATTACTCTCCACCACCAGAGTCTTTTATTAAAAAGTTTAGTCACTGCCCCTGCAGAACCTACGTCCTCTGCAATTCCCGATGCTCAGCAAACATGAAGGGGCGGTGTAAGTACACGGCGTCTCTCCACGAAGTCATGGCCCGATTTCTGGCAGGTTACATCCCCTCTCGGGTTTGCGGCAGTCCGGAGGCTTTCAATACCTCGAAAACAACAAACACCAAGTGCCACTGTTAACTCTGAACACTAAAGGACTCGTTCTCCAGCGTGCTAGTGGCCGCACGCAAATATCACCCAAAATCGCTTTCTCCAAGAAACAACAGGTAACACAGCAGATCTGCACAGGTATGTTTGATTTCTCATGGCATGACGCGTTTCGGCTTGTGCCTTCCTCAAATGCCAAACACTCTGGTTCTCATTCACAGTTTTTTTTAAATGCGTGTTAACTCACTCCCATTGGATTTACTAAAAAGTATATATATATATATATATATATATATATTCGGCCGTTATAGTTAGTTGAGCTAACTATAACTCGCGCCCCCGCAATGCACTGCTGATGACTGACGTCACATATTACATCATTCATGACATGGTCAGTGACATCACTGAGGACATCACTGATGACATCTCAAATGACATCACTGATGACATCACTGATGACATCATCCAGTGACTGTGTGCTTCTGTAAACTTTAAATATGTTTTATATATATATATGCCAAGGTGTATTGAAGAATGAGTGGGTGTATAAGTGTCTGAATGGATCATTTAGTAGGTGCGTGACTGACTGTATAAGTGAGTGATTAATCGTGTCTTACTGAATGCATGGGTTATTGACTAAACTGTGTGAATGTCTGTATCAGTCTGTTAGTTGGTGTGTAAGCGGCTGCATGGGTTGGTGAGTATCTACATGAGTGTCTATATGGGTTATTGATTGGTTTTCTGAGTATCTGTATGGGTGCCTGAGTGTCTGTGTGGGTGGGTGGGGGGTGTGTGACTGTGTGCATAGATGTGTGAGTGGGTGATTCACTGGGTGTATGGGTTCAAGAGTGCATCTGTGAAGGGCTGTATGGGTGGGTGTGTGTGTATGGGTGTGTTGGTGAGTGAATGGATGTCTCAGTGGTACATGTGTGAGTAACTACATATGTAAAAGGCAGTATATGTGAGTGTTGGAGTATATAAATGACTATAAGTGAGAGTGAGTGATTGTGAGAGTGGCTGTATGGATGAGTGTGTGCTTGTCTCAGTGATTGTATAAGAGAGTTAGTATGTGTTAGTATCTGTATGAATAAGCGAGGTGGTGTGTGTATAACTGTATAGGTGAGTAAATGGGAGTATGATTGATTCTTTGCATGACTGACAAGGTGTGTGAGTAACTCTGTGGATGAGTGGCGGTGTTTGAGTGTCTCTATATGTGTATGAGTGCATATGATAGTGCTGTATTGATGAGTGACTGCATGTATGAGTGACTGTATAGGTGAATGAGTGGATGTGGGTGTAGACCTAGGAATCAGTGAGTGGGTATGTAGTAACTGGTATTGGTGTGTCTATGGTTTCGAAAATGGTAGTCTGTATTTTAGAGTGGGTGTATCAAAGGTTATATTAGGGTGTGAGGAGGTGCATCAGATTATCACGTGGATGATGTCATCAGTGATGTCATTTGAGATGTCATCAGTGATGACATCACTGTGATAAGGCACAGGGTCAAGACTGATTTGCATATAGCTGTGTCTGAACTGGGGTGGCGAAGTGAGCTAAAGAACGATGATGGATTCAACACAGATCTGTGACTGGGGGTGAGTGTCTGAAAAGTTTCAGCGCTCCATCCATCATCTTCTTGAGTTTGCTTTGTTTGCCCTAAGTTGGCAGGGTATGCCCAGACATGGGTCCCTTGCTCACTTTGCCACTGGATTCAAGCTAGCCTGGCTGAAGAGGGCTGTTACCCCGAAACCGGTCCCAAGATTCTTGTTTCTTGTCCAGGGAAGACATGGCTTGGCAGTTCGGCCTGGACTGTTCCCATAAGGTACAGGTTCAAGACTGATTGGATATAGCTGGGGTGGTGAAGTGAGCTAAAGAACGATGATGGATTGAACCCAGATCTGTGTCTGAGGGCGAGTGCCTGAAAAGTTTCAGTGCTCCGTCCATCATCTCCTTGTGTTTGCATTACTTTATAATGCCCTGGTTAGCCATATATCAGCCCTCCTTATTTTACCTGTATATGGGAAATAGTATACTGCTTGGGCTGTTTCATTTCTGTGAGCTGTAAACTGCAGATTCTCATTGATGCACAGAAGTATGCTACAGACTAGAAACTGTATACGTTGTTGAGGAATTATTGTATGTCAGACGGAAGCACTGTCTTTTACATACAGAACATTTTCTATTGAATGGAAGCAAAATGCCAACATGCAGTTTTACTGATAAAACTATATAGCGCACAAATGCTAATGTGTGGAAAAGTGGTTTCGGCAAATATGTATAATTTGAACATCACCAAGTAAAGAGTCTTGATTGTTTTGATCCTATTAAAACTCTGTTTCCAGCACACTTCAGAATTACAAACAAGTGGTTCATTTGTGGTTTCCTAACTGCTGATATGTTTTGAAACATTTTCGCACCCTCAAGAAAATGTGTGAATACATGGTGTATTCTACAACACATTTGTCATTCTATATTCAATTGTATTAGCTTCGAAAGCATAGTAAATGAGGACCTTACTCTGTACCAGGATACGCCAATCTTTGATGGGGCTCTTCAATGATTCCCTAACAATCACCAAAAGTGCCTCTCTCTCTCACATGTATTTCATTTGTTTTATAGTGCCTCTCATACCGGTGTAGGGTGCCAGAGCACTTTACATCACACACACACACACACAGAGACAATGAATCATACGTGTGTAAATCATTGTATAGAAAATGTTACATAAGGCAACTGGGACTACAAGGTGTAAGAAGCACATCACACATACTGGTAGGCATTTTGTAAGAGTGCTTGGTCTGAAGAAGCACAAACTCAGGATCCAGAACATAACACAGTAGTTAGCGCTGTCTAAGAATTTATTTCTACCCATACAAATCCTTTTTAGCAACATCAGGAGAATGAAAAATTGGAAAGAAAACATAACTTTGTAACCTGTACCATGCAGCTTGCATGCAGCTCTTTGATGGCAGTTCATGGCTCACCGTGCTAGATTACATATGTAACTTATGAGCAGCATGGTAACGAAAGAATCTCAGTGACAACAGCAGTAACCCACTGCACATAAAATACTGTTCTTTGATATGCATGGTACACATTCTTTGCAGCAGGCATATTAACCCTCTGTGCTACCTTAGATGATTCAAAACTGCCACTAAACAAAACTCCCATCCCTCTCCAGCGGGTACATTAGTCACCAGAGTTATTGTGACACTTTTATTGTTGTCTGAAAACTGCTGGATATACAAGGAACTTTGCAGTGCCAGCCCCCAGTAACAAAACCGCCCCTCCACCCTTCCAGCCTCCCAGGGAAACACCCAATGCCGGGTACGGCCAATTTGGCCCTGCTACCACCCTCCAATGGTGCCCCTCATCTTCACATAGACCGTCTCTCATGTGTATTTAATTTTTTTTATAGCGCTACTCATTCGAAGTATGTACTGCAGGGTGTTGGGTGCATTACATCACACACATATTGTATAGAGACAATGGCCCACATGCATCAAGCTAATTTGCGATCACAAATGTTGCGAATAGCTAAAAAAGGCCGTTTGCGATCGCCAAATAGCTTGTTCCTATGCATGAAGCAAATTCTCAGAATATCTCTATTTATCGCAAAATTAGCGATTACCAAAATACCAAATCTGTAATAGCGATTCCGTATTAGGTAATCGCTAATAAGAAATCGCAAAATCCAATGCAACAAGAATTCGCAAATACAGAATAAGTCAAAAATCGCAAATTGCATTCCTTAAATAAGAACAAATCATATCAGGTGGTAAAAATTTCACAATAAAAAATTCAGGTATTAATCATCAGCAAACTACTTAAACAGTCCCAGAATGCATCAGAATGTTTCACAATGGCAGCGCTCTACGTCATGACGAGGAGTATGAGGCTAAGAGCAGCAGCACAGAGAAGAAGGAGGATACAGGAGAGAATTTTCAGAGTGCGCGTCACTTTGCTAGGGCAGACAGAGGAAGAGATTTATGATAAATATAGGCTGAATGCTGCCACAATCTTAGATCTCATTGCTGAGTTAGACCCAATACTGCAGCGTCAGACTCGCAGGACACATGCCATCCCCACCCATGTGCAGGTCATGTGTTCTCTGCATCGCCTAGCTTCAGGGACCCACCAGGGAGTAATTGCTGCAGCTGGAGGTGTCTCACAAAGTGCCCTATCGCGCTTTTTCAACTCTTTCCTAAATGCCATGTTGCAGAGGATACACCACCACATTAGGTTCCCCACAACACCACAGGAATTGCTGCAAACTAAATTCGATTTTTATCAGGTTGCACAATTTCCACATGTCATTGGTTGCATTGATGGGACGCATGTACCCATATGTCGCACCTCAGTGAATGAGTATATCTACCGAAACCGGAAATTGTACCATTCACTGAACATTCAAGTAATCTGCAATTCAAAAACAATAATCACAGACATAGTGGCTAGTTACCCTGGCAGTGCACATGATTCCTACATCTTCCGGCAGAGTGGCATACACAGACGTCTACTTGCGGGTGAATTTGGAGAAGGATATTTGCTGGGTAAACAGATGTAATACTGTCTTGCACACCTGTCCGCCATGGTGACACATAGCAGTGACTAATGTATATTTATTTTTCACATCCTGTAGGTGATAGCGCATACGCTGTGAGGTCTTTCATCCTCACTCCATATCTGAATCCATCTACACAAAGGGAGCAGCGATACAATGAGGCACACATTGCGACATGCAATGTGATTGAGAGGACATTTGGTGTACTCAAATCAAGGTTTCGCATCCTCCACAAAACCGGTGGGGCTTTACAGTATAGGCCGGAGACTTGCTGTAAAATTGTTGCAACATGTGCAATGTTGCACAACATAGCCACTAATAGGGGCATTCCCCTGGAAGACTCTGATAGCAAGCCAGAACTAGACATACAGCCAAGACAGCCCCCCCAAGCGGCATGCGGTCCAAATGCAGCAGAGGGGAGACGGAGACGTGCAGAAATCACGCAACATTACTTTTAAGGTGGGTAATCAAAAAACAACACAGTATTTGCTTAAAGGTTTATTGTGAGAATTGTGTGGTTGTGTTAATGCACACATACCATGTGTAGACAAGTGCAGTGTGGGTACAGACAATTTAATGTCATTGCCTTGGCACTGAAACTCCAGTGTGAACAAGTTACACGATTCTGGTTATGGTACCAGAATTGTACATGTCCAAATGTCTATTTCTTCCTGCCACGCACTCCTGTGGCCCTTTCAGTAGGCTCAGCTACATCCATCATTGAGCCTTCTGTGCCGGCGTGACTCCTGGTACTGCGCCTCCTGGTATGTGCCACAGGTTCCAGTAGGCTGCTGAGGCAGGAGGCCTCCTCACTGTCCCCCCCTTCGTGCATGAGGTTTCCACTAACTGCTGCAGTCTGGAGTCCTTCCACTGCAGTGGTGACCTGGATGAGGCCCCTGGCCACATCCCCACAGCAGTGGCTCATTTCCACCTGCATGCTGACAGCGCGCCTGGAAAGCTGAGCTGTAGTCGTACTCAGCCTATTTATTGCCCTGGTGTAACTGTGCATGCGCCCCATTGAATTGTGATGTCTACTGCCATGTGAGACATGCTCAGCCTGGATGACCCAGCACATATCTTGTATGGCTGTTGCAACACTGTCTAGTTTTTCGGTGTTCGCCCTGTGCCCTTCAACTACCGCAGTTGTTAGCTCTCTCAGGCAGTCCCCTATTTCCCCCATGTGTGTTGCCATTGTTCTCAGTTGGCCCTGCATAATCCGCATATTCCTTCCTTGCAGGCGCTGGACCCTCAGCATCTTGGACTCAAGCTCACTGCAGGCAGGTGCCCCATTGTCCTCTGCAGACGTCAGGATTGCCCTGGGCCTTCGCCTGCGGAACTGCATGGAACGGCGCTGCATTGTTACCTCTGGTGGTGGTGGTGGTGCATGGGCAGGCTGCTGTGTGGGAGCTCCTGTTTGGCTGTCCTCATCACTCTCCAACTCAGGCAGTGGTTGGACTATTCTCCTGCGGCGAGTGGGAGCAGGTATGGGTGAGGATGCTGGCAGTTCTGGTCCCTCATCAGTCTGTTCCATTTGGCCCTCTGACTCGTGGTCGTCAGCCACGTCACTGTCCTGTGCTGCATCTGTGATTTAAAACAGTGCAAGTTCTGTTACTTTTAATTTGCACATGTTTGTAACATAGCACATGCAAAGGTCCAATAAATTTACTTATGTAATGTACAAAGTCTACTGTGGTCACTTCCTTGCTGTACTCTGCTGCAGTAAAGCTGTGTTTGTCCCTCCATCGCTTGCCCTTACATTTGTCTGTATACAACTCCCACAATGCATTAGGGTGTTGCAAGTAAAAAGTGGACTGGACTCAGGTGTGCTACACTATGCAGGGTATGCATTTGGGACAATTTGAGTTACATTTGACATTGAAATATGTTTAGCTGTGGTCTTACCTTGGGAGGTACCCGCATGTTCAGAGGTGTCGATCTGTGTAATCCCAACAACTGCCTCTGGCTGCAGAATGGATTCCACCATGTCCGCCAGTGGGGTGTTTGCACGATCGGTAGATGGTCCCCCTCCTGTTTTTTTGGCAGAGGCTAGCCTTTCAGCCACCCTCTCTTTGGCTCGGCTGCGCAGGTCGTACCATCTTTTTCGCAGGTCACGGATATCACGCTGTGTTACCCCCAAAGCACTGACCTTAGCTTGTATCCCCAGCCATATCTTTCTCTTGCAGACTCAGCAACATGCAGGGATAGTTTCCCAAACAGCCGGTCATGGTTCAACACCACTTCCTCAGTGAGGATTTCAAGTTCCTTTTCACTGAATTTTATCTTTCTCTTCCTGCCTTCTCCTTTATTTTTCTCCTTGTCTGTGGCCATGGTGTTGTTTTGTCACAGCTTCTGCTCCAAACACTGTTTCTCCAAGGTGAGCTCCACCAGTCTTGCTCCTACCTCAGACCCTCCCTGTGTACAGGTGTGTGCATTCAGTGACTCACTTCCGGTTGTGATGTCATCTCAATGCAGCAATATGGGTAAATCCATTTTAAAATCCGATTCGGTAAACAGGTAATCGCTATTGGAAATAGCAATTTTTACTGATTTGTTAATTTTACCGATTTTATTGCTGCATTGAGTTTTGCGATTCCGCAATAGCGATTCCTTATTTATCGCTATAAAGGAATCGCAAATTCGTTTTTTGATGCATGTGGGCCAATGACTCATAAATGTGAATGTCAATGTATAGTAAATATTACTTAAGACAATGAGGGCTACAAGGTGTAATAGTTAAATGTCATCCGTACTGGTAAGCAGTGGCGTAGCGTTTGCGGGGCCACAGGGGCAGTTGCCCCGGGCACAATATTCTTAGGGGTGCAAAATAGTTAAATAAAACAATTGTGGTGGAAGACTCGAGTCACATCGGTGCTGTTGTCTGCAAGTGCAGGTTATGTTGCCTTACCCGCCTTTACCCGCAGAAGGGCTGCACAAATATATCCCCTCATGCATCTCTCATGGCCTCGAGGCCAGTGGAGGGCTGCTTGCGCTGCTTCCCGGTGGCATGGGAGCAGCAAAACATCTCTTGTGGTACTACGGCACCGTACAAGGAATCAGTTTCTGCTTTTTGGCAGACAGAAGGAGCATTTCAAGCCCGAGTTCCACGCTTGCTGCTTGACGTAATGTCGGTTTGGGATGGCGGGTTGAGACACCCCAGGGTGTGGCATCCATTTTTTTCTTTCATCCATCATTCAGTCTTTTACCATTCACTCTGTCCTTCCATCTGTGTGCCCATCCGTATCCAAACCTATTCAACCATTTCCAAACCTATCCATCATCTATCATTCCTTCCATCATTTCACTCAGACATCCCTCCATCCTCCCTTTCACTCATCCATCCATCATCCATCCATCTTTTCACCCCATCAATCCTTTCACTCATACCTCCAGACTGCCACCCATCCATCCATTTACTCATCCATCCAACCATTTACCCTTTCACCCATCCAGCCATCCTTTCACTTACTCATCCATCCATCCATTCACCCAGTCACTCATCCGTCCATTCGTCCATCAATTCACCATTTCACTCATCCATCCATCCTTTCTTCCAGCTCTTCACCCTCCTTTTCTCTAATCTATGCATTCTTTCACTCATCCATCCTGACATCCTTCTTTTCACTCATCCATACACCCATTCGCCCATTCATCCTGTCAATCATCCATCCATGCTTTCACTCATCCATCCATCCTCCCTTTCTCTCTCCATCCCCCTTTCACTTCCATCCATTGACCCTATCACTCATCCATCCTTTCACTCATCCATCCATCCTTTCACTCATCCATCCATCCTTTTGCCCATCTACCTTCCCTTTCACTCACTCATCCATCCTTACTTCCACCCTTTTACTCATCCGTCCATCCATTCACTCTTTCATTTATCAAGTCATCAATCCATCCATCATTTCACTCATGCATCCATCCTTTCACTCATCCAACCAAGCTTTTACCCATACATCCACCATTCCACCCATACATCCACCATTCCACCTATATATCTATTTGTTTACCCTTTCTCTCATCCATCCTTTCACTCACTCATCCATCCTTCGTCTCATTATCCATCCATTCACCCTTTCACTCATCCATTCATCCTTTCACTAATCCATCCAGCCATTCACCCATGCCTTCTCTTACTTACTCACCCACCTGTTTACATTAATTATGAGCTGAACCTTTGTCTGCAGAGTTGCAGACAGATGAGGCACATCAAGAACGTCACCCTTGCTGTAGTTCCTAAAGCAAGGGGTGAGGTGGGGAGGGTTCAATCTGCCCCTGCAAATAGGCAATCTGAAAACTTTGAAGTCATGAGTCTTGCATGATGCACAGTGCCTGGACGTGAGGTGACTGCGACATGGTGTTGTTTCCAGGGCTTTAAGTGGGTTGAAAAAACTTGGGGGTCTCTCCAAAGGGAGTGTCCCATGTAATTAATGGTGTGGCTTAAAACATGGTAGCTAAAAATCTGTGCTTCACATAGTGTGCTGCCAGACTGGTATTCTGCTACTACTTCTGTTATTGCATCCAGATATATAATACATTACACCTACATCAAGCCAGGACTAATGGCTTTGTCAATGGTTGTTAGTTGCATAAAATACAAAAGCAGAAACTATGGCTTCGTTGTATATAATATTGAAAATGCTTCACTTCTGAAATGATGAGACTGTGAAAGAACTATAACTCCTTTTTAACTTCTTTTGCTGGCTTCTTTTCATGAACTGGATTCTGTACATTTCTTCCATCTGGTGAGGTGCAACATTTTTCTTTATGTATGTTTAAAACAGAATGCCCTGCCCTAGACCGAGCCAGGAGGAGGCCCACCACATGCTGCAACAGCCCAGACTGGCCCATTGTCATTCTGTATGTGACAATCATCAGCCGCAGACAGAATGACAATGGGCGGGTGGGGCTGCTCTTTTGCTCAGAGGATGAATGTGAGGCACCCCATCAGGGAGATGAAGCTTCTCGCAGGGGAACAGTGCTGCTCCCCGCAATTCCCAAAATTACGGACAAAAGGCGTCCGTAAAAGGGATCATCACGGACAATGGACGTGAGATCCAAATCACGGACAGTCAGTAAAATTTACAAACGGTTGGTCAGCCTAAGCACATTATAAAATACAGTCTCAGCATAAAATGTTCTTGACTAAAAACCCAGCTATATATGATTCACACCATCTCCTATCCCCTCTTCTAGTTCCATTCCAATAAAAGCTGGTCCACTTTATACATACATTTAAGAAAACAAATGGACACCATTGGTGCAAAATAGTATTTCCTGGAGAAATGTCCTTATTCTGACATGAAGAAATACTAGCCATAACCAATATCTGTGTTTCGGTAAGAACCATGGGTACACACACAATAAATGCAGCACAGTCTTTCGCTGAAGCAAACACATTCTGCAACTGTTCGCTAAAGAAGCGTCCGCTCATTTTCGTAACAAATCTAGTGAGGCAAAAAACCAAAATCTTAAGTGCATCAACCTTATTTAAAAAAAATTATAGTAACTTTCTGCTAGATATTTTTGGTGCTGCAGTCACTTGTATGAATTAATGATCATCTATTGTTTCTGTTCCTGAAGATTTCCTTGTCACTCAGAAACGAATACAATTTTGACTGCATATTTACCACCAGTTTAAAGGTGCTGTATGCTTGTTCTTGGAACCACTTTCTGTCTACTTTGAAATCTTTCAGGGCAGAAGACAGTTCTGTCAAGATCTGTCATCCAGGAGATCTGTGATTCCCCACTCTGCATCTCTTTCCATATGCATGCTTTAAGCGTACCATCCTCAGCACTGACCAGGGAGAAAACCTTCTTATCCAATAAGGCCTTCTGTACTGCCTGCTGGGTCATGAGTCCGAGTTCTAGCCTCACCAGAACTTGAGATGAATTATTAGGGAGGTGGAACAGCAGCCCACACACCTTACTTTGGGAGACATTTAGGAAATGCCCCATTTTTCTCGGGAAAGCTAACAAACCATAGGACAGAGCAGCTATTAGTTTTATCTTGATCACCTGTAACATGGGTACTAAGGAGAGATTTGGCAGTTTTCCAAATAGCGTCCTACATGCATTGATGAGTTCTGCCAAATTAGGTTTCAGAGCATTCTTCTGCAACAAGTGAGAACCACACTCTTGTAGCCAAACACCGAGATATTTATAATACTGACTTCTTTTGATTTTATGTATCGCCTTAGTTCCAGACACCTTTCTTGATCACCTTTTTCCCAAAAATGTCCTCTTTTGTTTTATCAAAATTAATTGTCATACAATTATCCTTGCAATATATATTTGCACATTTAAGAGCCTTAGTAAACCCACCCATGTTCGATTTGAAAGCATGGCATCATCAGCATATTGTTAAGAGGTTAACTTCTGGGTACCAATAGACAGTGGATGGGATGATGCCTATTTTAAAAGAAGGCTCAAATCAGAGATCAACAAATCAAAAAGATTTGACCCCAGCTCACAGCCTTGTTTTAACCCCATATTTATTGGTGTGTCATCATCATAACTAGCCATAAACAAAATACATCTCTTCCTTATATACAGATAGAAATACAATAAAATAATTTTTTATGCAATACATTTTGAGCGTTTGATCCATAAAGCTTGCAAAAATTAGGCCAAACCAAAGACTATTACTCTGCGACTGTGTGTGTAGAGAGAATTCTCAATAAATCAAGGTAATGACCAGAATCAATAAGCATACACAAGGGACTTATCCACTTTCCCCTTCTTGGTCTTATAATGGGGGCAAAAATATAACAGATGGACTAGGGATTCGGGGCTTTCTTTACAAGCTGGGCAGTTATCATCAGAGGGATCATTAGTGCGCCACTTATTACAAAACAATTTTGTGGGAAGAGACTTGTATCTGAATTGGAGAAATAATTTACGTGCAAGGGGTGGAACAATTTCATCAATGGTTTCCTCAAACATGGAAGGGGTTTAAAATTCATAAACTTCTGGGTCAAAGTACCCATTGAGTTTGACGCATCTTTCAGCAAGGAGGACTCTCAGTAAAGAGTTTTGACCCTACTCTTTAGAATTAAAGACAACTTCTCGAGGTTAAGCCAATAATCCTCCATCCCTAGTTTCCTCAACAGATCTCTCAACGTTCTAAACCAAGGTATTGAGAATACCTGGGACTGTTTCAAAAGGCCCCTAATCGCAACTCGATAGGGGACAAGCTCCTCAATTGTCCACAATCAATACCAGTACATTAAATGCTTATAATCCAATTTATGGGCCAATTTTCTTTGAGCCAAGTCCAGGTAATTTGGGGTCAGGGGTGTACTAGTTGGAAGATTAAAAAGTGTTCTTATAAAACGATGTTCTGTGATGGTAAGACAATCAGTGCTCCAGCTACCCCACAGTTCAGCTCCATAAAGTGCTGCTCCTAAAGATTTGACATTATAGATTTCTAACGCTGGGGCCACTTTCTTGGACACCATATTTTTATCGATCTTACTGATGTGAGCGGTCTGCTGGGTTAGGGACAGCTGTGTTTTCTCAATATGGGGTACCCAACATAAGATTGATGTTAAACAGATGGCCAAATAATCAAAAACAGAGACTGGTTCTAGTATACGGTCCCCTACATACATATGCCTCTTGGATGGCTTAGAGATCCCTTTAGAGAATATCATATATTTTGTTTTTGCCTCATTAAGTTCTAGACCACCCTCATTACAGAAAAGTATAAATTCATTTAATAACTGTTGTAGACCTTGTGGGGACTTTGATATTATTAGCGTGTCATCGGCGAAGAGGAGTGCAGACACTCTTCTCTCCCTGACTTTTAGAGCATCGCACCCATCCCTATCGAGGAATCCTACTACACCATTGATAAATAGCAAAAATAGGGTGGGCGCCATGACACATCTCTGTCTCATTCCATGATTTATTGAGAATGGCTCAGTTAGTTGGCTAAGCGGATTAAGATATCAAGCAAATTTTGAGGAAGTCCCATCTAAGCCACTACCCTCCAAAGTTTAGCTCGAGGGACCAAGACAAAGGCGGTACGCAGTGTGGGGGGTAAAGGGTCCGAGGCCTCAGCCAACCTATGGTAATAGAGCTGGTCTGGTGAGGTTTACTCGTTCATGACAATGGAAAACCCCTTCCCCTTTACTGTTAGAGTACTTGAGAATGTGTTGGAACGAGTAAAAGAAATCATATATTCCCTGGAGTCAATTCCAGTTTATTTTTTCATGTTTCGTAGCCAAGTGAGAACATTCTATAGCCAACACGTGTTTCGCCCCTTGACATTGGCCATCTGGCCTGCGGCTTCCTCAGGGCGTAGAGAATCGGTAGCTGGGTAAGGTATGGTAATTAGTCCTATCCCAGTTAGCATTGCGGTCGGGTGGTACAAATATCATCTGGCGTCTGTTGCGGTCAATCGGCTTTCAAGCCCCAGGCCAGATGGCCGATGTCAAGGGGGGAAACACGTGTTGGCTATAGAATGTTCTCACTTGGCTATGAAACACGAAAAAATAAACTGGAATTGACTCCAGGGAATATTTGATTTCTTTTACTCGTTCTGACACATTCTCAAAGGCGGTACGCAGGTCTACAAAAGCTACATATAACTTCCCCCTTTAATAGCAACCTCACTCCAATGAATGCATAGGAAACTAAATACCTGGTCAAAGGTGCTAACATTGGCACGAAAGCCTGCCTGGAAGTCAGACAGTATGTTAGACCCTAGGATCCATTCATGGATCCGGGCCAATAACTGCTTGCAGAAGATTATCTGTACGGAATCGATTAGACTGATGGGTCTATAGCTGGCCGGGTTTGCCCTATCTCCTTTCTTATAAATTTGTATGATCTCAGCAATATTCCTAGAGGAAGGGATTTCCATACCTCAGAGGATAGCATTAGTTAACATATTAATATATGCGGCCCAGACTTTTAAATCCTCTCTATATAGATCGTTTGGGATATGGTCAGGGCCAGGGGCTCTAGCTGGAATACAGGAACAGATGGCTGCTTGGGTTTCTTCGAGACAGATGTCTAGATCTTCAACAGTGCCAGGTGAGGCTTTCTCTCTTGTGTCTACACACTCCTCTTCCTCCATATTTCCTTTAGCATATAGACCCCCAAAATGAGCTACTCGCTCTTTTGGCTTGATTAGGAACTCTAGAGCCAACTTGGGTCCATTCAAACAGTGGGCTGCTTTTCTCCAAAGGTCTTGTTATCGTTGTCTGCCAGTGCCATGTGTAGATGGGACCATAGGGAACATTCCCATTCTTTCTTGATGTACTCTATTACTTTTCTATATCTAGCTCTACATACCACCATATCAGTGCGGATTTCAGATTTCACTGCATGTAGGAGCTCACCCTTTGCTTTTCTACAATCCTGGTTGTACCAGTCTGCCACAGGGGCCGCCTTTTCCCTTCTTTTTTTCCGTGGTGTTTCTTCCCTTTTTTCGGTTGGCCCAGTGTTTCCCTAATCTGTCTATAGAGTATCTCATGCTGGTTACTCAGCTTCTCTATTGTTTCTACTTTAGAAGTTTGGACAGCTCTTCCACCTCAGCACTAACTTTGACTTTAACTGCTTCCATAGCCCCCCAATTTTCCTCCACCCAGTCCCATCTGATTGTTCTCAAATTATTTGTAATAGACAGCTTACCCAGGTCAGTCCGACCCCTAATATCAGGTTCACCCTCTCCCTGATTTATTAGGGAGAGGATCAAGGCATTATGATCACTGTCTGATCTTTTAGCCACAATCATATCAGATACTATGGGCCATAGACTAAGGTCAACCAAACAATAGTCAATTCTACTGGCATAGCCAGGTGTATTAAAAGTCAATTCGCCATTCGGGTCAGATTTCGTCCTACCATTTGTGGCCCTCAAGTTGTGTTGCAGTGTGAGGGCCAGCTCCTGGTCTCCTCTCTTAGACCATCTATCCGGTGGGAGATCTATCTGCGGGATTTGCCAAAAACTGTCCCACTCCTCTGTCAAATCTAAGGGGGCAAGGGCTGAGGGTTCAAACGGACAATTGAAGTCCCCAGCTATCAATGAAGGGGCATTTTCGGTACTTTCAAACAAGGCAGAGTCTAAAATATGAATAATATTGGTTTCCTTAGAGCCCAGGACCACTTTATTATAAACATGAAAAATTCTCATTTATTTGTATCTTTTCCAAGAGTGTGTTACTATCACACAGTTTTATGTGCCCCCAGCTATTCGAATATTGTAATTGAATTGCACATAGCAGATTGCCTGGAAAATTCCAATTCATTCATTTCTTCCATAACTGGCTATCAACATGATCGAATGCTTTAGAAAAATCAATGAAGCATGCTTAAAGCAGCTGTTTCCTCTGAATTGACTTGTTTATTAGCTTAGACAGGCATATCAAATTGTCTAAAGTGCTAGATTAAGGTCAGTAGCCTATTTGATTAAAGTGGATTAATTATTTTAATTCATCAATGCTTCCAGGTCTCTCAGAATCAGACTAGCAAAATATTTGGCCTCAATGTTTATAAAACTGATTAATTGATAGCTGTGGGGGCTAGTGTGTAATGCTTTTTAATAAATAGGGTGAAAAATTGCCCTTTTCCATGACTAAGGAATGGCATCAACCTCCAGACAACGGTTAACAAGGTTCTAAAGAGCAGCTGCCCAATAATCTATATCTTGTTTATATATCGCCTCCGAGAGACCGTTTGGATCTGGAGCACCCTCCCCCAGCATCAAGTAATTTGTCCAAGAATTTCTTGTTGGGAATATGTCAATGGGGTTACTTCTTTGCCCACACTTTAGCTGGATGGACTGTGCACCTGCTTGACAATAAATGCTTTTTATATGATTTACTCAGGATGCTGAGTCAACTGCATTTCCCCCTATAAGGTTTTGATTATTTTTCAGGCTATTAACCAAACGTCAAAAAGCCTGCTGATTTTTGTTTGCTTTTGCAGACTAGAAAGCGGTCCTGCCAGTCAGCCATCTGCACTTCTCTTTGCTTCCCATAAATCTTTTTTACATTCCTTTCTCAGTTCCTTCAGCTTCTTAGCATGTTCCGCTTTGTCTTCTTTTTTTTTTACCCTCTTGATTTCCTGATCCAATGATTTCCGTTGTGTCCTTAACCCCTTTAAGTACGGTGTTTTTGCGTTTAGGTCACCTTGCATTATTCTTATACCATTGATAACCTCCCAACTCAGTTCTTAACACATGTTCCAATCAAAATCTTGGAATATTTCTGAACATTATCTATTAACCAAAAAACAAGACATTTCTAAACGGTCATTGATACCGTAGGCTGAAGGGTATCCAGTCCTTTGATCCAATATAATCGTCTTTGAAGCAGTCTTTCTTTGTATGTCACATTCAGGATTGTTCTCCAAGTGTTCAATGATTTGTAATTTAGGATGTGGAGTATTGTGTTTAGGGTTATTGAAATATAGGGCTATTGTGGATTTATCTGAATGCTGACGATGCTGGAGGATCAGTAACTGCTGTTAGGCCATCAAACAGATAATGTTATAAAATTGTATGGCAGGCAAGTGTCAAGCTGTTGAAAAACAGTGGCTATCTTTCATTGAAGGGGCTAAAGATAGAAACTCCAACAAGTTCTGGAGACTTTTTTATAATTTTAATAGTGTTGGGTCATTAAGTTATAATGTGGTTCTAGACGTAAGGTCCTATATGTGGATGATGTTACCTCAGCTGAAGTGGAGATAAGGGGTCCGACCACAATGTAGTTTTCTTTATTAGCACTAAAAGAAGTGTTGCCATCTTGAAGTAGCTCAACATAAGTGGTGCACCCGGTTCTTATAGTTTACCTGCAGCTCTTTTTAAAACCCACTATGGCTCTTGAGGAGGTGCATTATACCATCTATTTTCACGCTGTATATTAATTTTCAACTATCAACTTAAATCTCTCCTCGATGTATGGAGAAGTGCTATGCCCAGCTACTACTTCAAGACCTTGAAGTCTGGGCTGAAACCAGTAACCTTCTCCCGTGTTTCAGGAACACTGTGAGACTGAAGGCAACCAGGTTACATTATCTACTGTGACCCATCACGCAACACCCATCAGTGGACTTTGCTCTTCTCATCATTTATTGATTTTAAGATCGAGTTCAACAGTGTCGACTGGCACCTTCTGTGGCTGGAAGCAGCAGGATTGGGTTCTCCATGGCAAGTGTTAAAAGCCGTCATAGCACTTAAGTCTGTCATATGTGGAAAGGCCAATATGTACCTTCTTTGGTTACTTAATTCAAAGTTCCCACAAATAGAAGCTTAAAAAAGGGGTGACTTTTATATCTCCTGCTTTTTAATCTGTACGTAGCACAACGTAGGGTAGCTTAAAATAAATCAAAAGTATTCCTAAAGAAATGGGGTGGTCAGCCAATTTCGATTCCTCGGTATGCTGATGACACCATGATATTATATCAGACAGGTGTTGGTCTGCAATGGGTGTCACATAACTGAGTGCATGCTGTTCTATTAATCAGCTAACTGTAAATAAGGAGAAGTCAAACACTTCTATCCGTGGGTGGACAATTATAAAAAGAGACCAGCAGTGTCTGGATAACATTAGACCAGAGTGTGGCCCTTTCTATAAATACTTAAGTATATGGTTCATGGAGAGAGGGGGTGCTAGGCTTCATCTGGCTGCACTGAACAATAATGCTTTGAATTTCAACCTGTCTTTCCTAAACTAAGTAATACAAACTGTCAATCCCCTTGCAGTCCCCTATTCTACAAACAATTGTTGTTAAACTCATGCCGACTTTGACATATGCATAAGCATTCTTCCATGGTAATTTGTTTTGCTGGACTGATGTAACACAATTTCACAGCTACAGTACCTTGCTTGGGTTATCTGATGCTGCACTGCAGGCCCCTCTTTTTTTTCTCTAAGTTTCAATTTGATTTGCTACCCACTGGCTATTTGAAAAGCCCAATTTGATCAGAGCTGAATATAATGTGCCTAAGTTATGCAAGTCTGAGGAAAAGTTACCTTGTAAAATCATTATGTAATTTGCAGTTGGGAGAACTTTGAAATAATCACTTCCTAGAAGCATAATTTTAAAAGCTGGACATGAAACAATCTAGATTAATTACACTCAAGGGGGATCAAGCCAAGATTTTTAAAATGATGCAAGCATGGATTACCATATTATCCTATGAGCAAAAAATACCCTCAGCAATTCATGGATATCCCTATTTCTTTAATAACAAAGTGTTCATTTGGAAGATTAAGAGTCTGTCTGTTTCCTCTCCAGGAGTTTCAAGAGGTTAGCATGGTGTAAATCATAGTCCGCAGTGGAGAATATGTTTTGAGAATAAAGAAACATTAGTGCACATTTTATGCATTTGTCGGCAACTGGATGAAGAGCTCATATGATTACTGAAACTTAGGCCCAGATTTACCAAGGGCTTGCGTTGCCCTTGCATTATGCAAGGTGACACCGGGCAATGCAAGCCATTAAGTCAGAACAAAAACAGCCAACACGTGTTTCACCCAAACACCAGCTCTTTCTAGTTATAGGACCGCAAACAGACACCTTTGCCTTCAGTAAGCCCTCGGCCAATTGGCCTTCGGGCGAAACACGTGTCGGCTGGTTGTGTGTGATTTCACTGTTGGAACGAGCAATTAAAAACGGCACATCTTGCCTAAAAAGCATAACAGAACTTGAGTTTTGGAAATTATTATTCCTTTCACTGCAATTGATCAATGGGCACAGACCTCTATCTACAACTTAAAGATATGTGAATTGGATTTGCTGTGGAAAGTATTATGGGATGCAGTCCAGCCCCTCTTTGAAATCCCCCAAAATGTCAGGCTCTTGGTGTCTCAGATATGTGGTACTCACACCCTGCCAGGCCACATTGGGTGCATCATGTTATTTGTATCTGCCTTTTTTCCCCAGTCACTGGTCATTCATATGTCAGGACATTTGAAGTAGACAGATAGTTTCTCAATAGTTATATCAATTTTACTGGAAATATGCATGAGATTTGGGAGAGAGTAAAGAACCTATTGGTGATTTAGTAATGTCCACTTTGCTGTAAATGGGAGAACATTGCAATTGGGGAATGCCCTCTGGTTAGTGAAGACAAACGTGTAATCTCACTGATCATGGTAAGAAATTCACTACACATACACTGCGGTGGCCCTTAATTGCAAATAATTGTCTCAGGGCCTGCTTCTAGCAAGAAATTGGCAAGAGTCAAGTTAAGGACTGAGAGCAGTTCATGAACAGCATTTCTCTAGAACAGTGAGACTGGTAGACTGATATCACTGCCTGGTAGGGGGTAGCTATAATGCAGCAAATGCAGTGGCCACGGGATCCAGAGGTCCAATGGTATGAGAGGCCCATCTTGTCTCAATCAATGGCTTTTTTTTCTACTAAACTATAGAATGAGAGCCCAATGCCCTTGCTTGCATTAGGACTCATGGAGCCATTGGTGTGTAACCGCTTTATTTGAATACTAAATCAAACCCCTCAAAGTCCATCACTTTCCATATGGTTGCTCAGATTGGTGTGAGACTAGTAAATCTACCCCCTCCAAAGTTAAACACTTTTCCTACTGTAGCTCATATTAGAGTAGGAATACTAAATATAACCCCTTCTAAAGTCCAGCACTTTCCCTACTGTTGATCAAGGTCAAGTGGGAATAATAAATCTAACTCTTCCAAAGTTCAATATGTTCCCTGTTTTTGTTTACGTTGGAGTAGAATAGTAAATCTAATCCCTCCAAAGTTCAAGACTTTCCCCACTGTTGCTCGGATTGCAGTGAGAATAGTAAACCCAACTCCGCCAAAATCCAATACTTTTCCTGCATTTGCTTACACTGGAGTGGGGAAAGTAAACTTGACCCCTCCAAGTCTAACACTTTCCCAACACTTTTTAAAATAATTTAGAGGGAGAATTATAAATGAGATCCTTCCAAAGTCCAACACATTACATCTGTTGCTTACATTGTAGTTAGAACATTAAATCTTCAAAGTCCAACACTTGATCTGCTATTGTTTAGTTTGGAATTTAAATATTTAGTTTTTTTATTTCTTTTTAATTGTTACTATTAATTATAAAAATAATATTTAAAAAATTGTATTTGTGTTTTTGTTGTTGGTTTTGTACCAATCTTATTTTCTTAATTACGTTTCTGTATGCTTTTGTTGTATATATTTTTATTAATTTTAATATATGCAATATCATTAATAATTGTAATGTATTTTTAATTGCTTACAAAATAAAATATGTTAATATTTATTTCTAATTATATTATTATTTTGAACTTTAGTATTTTAAATAAGCTATGAATATATCTTTATCTATCTATCTATATATATATATACATATATGTATATACATATATATATATATATATATAGTCTTTATCAAAGAACTGAAAGCGCTGCACCCCTGAAAATCGTAGGTAAATATCCATTTATTTATACAGTCTACAGCATAAACACTGACGCGTTTCGACCATAAAGGTCTTAGCCACAGGTTTTGTTTTTGTTTTTTTAGAGTTTTATATAGCGCGAACTTGACCCGAAGATGTCAGGTATCAGAGCACATTACATGAGGGCCAGTTTTGTTACAGTTGATTAGTCCTTTTTTCATTACCCATTATATACAAGCAAACCATCTTGCTCATCATGAGGCATTCTGAGTGTTGTAGTCCCTAACTGATACATTTCTCATGTAGTCTTTATATTTACATTAAAATGAATATACAATTTCCACAAAGTCTTTACTTGTTTGTCATGATGATTTCATGTCAGGATGTAAATCATATCTATATTTACACATTGTAAATTTCATTGGCAGAGAGTTTTAGTTTCTTTGTGTTTGTATCAGGTCAAGTACTCAACATCATTGGCTTTGTTATTATATTTATAACTTTTGTCTTTCTTGGGGGTGACACACCAATTTCAAACCTGAGTGGGATATTACGCTACAATTATATTTCAGTGATCTAGGTTGAGGTTCAATGCCATTGTTACAGTTTAGCGGCTTACCTTGTTGCTTGCTCTAACTTCTTAAACATCAGTGTTTAGTGGTCTTTATTATCATGGCCCCTACATGCTGACAATTATTCCCATTATTCACTGTAGTGTCCACAATAATTTTGTTGAAATTTTGTAGTTTACATAAAAACCAAGTAAACCCAATATGTTGTTGATGATATTTTTGACACAATATTCCTGTATCATATTTTGGTCCATGATATTTTGTCAGAAAACCATCTTAAATTAGCACTTTCAGTGCCTATTTTAGGTGATAGACCTCCTTTGCATTCTGAAGAAAATGTCTGAGGATCCAAATGTGTATAGTGTTCTGTTCAAACAATTCTGTTATTTACTGCTTTGCTTAAGAGCAGCACTGTTCGGAAACTGTAGGTAATCTGGACTACTTACTATATATCTGCAAAAACTGTAAATCATATTGGAATAACATCGAACAAATACTGAATGAGGTTTTCCATGCCAATATTTCCTCAATCATGCCATAGTCACCCTAGGCCCACATGCCATTACCCTTACCCTAGAACTTGAAATATGGGATCTCAGACTCCGTGGTCTTATTTTAACCAGGGGCATCAAAACCATTTTAGCAGATTTTTAAAAATTCCAATAACTTATCGCAAAACAGATGGCGTGCCTGCTTTATCAGAAGCTCGGGCAACATTATCCACAATCAGAATTTCAATTCCAAATCCTCTGGAGAATAATGGATCAAATTGGATGCATAAGTGGAAAAAAATCAATCCACCATATTTGCTTTGGTATTGATCCAGCGCGACTCAAATATTTATCAGGGATCAATACTCAATAACATCACAGTACAATGGCCCATACACATTAACCCAGAATCCCTGATGCGCTGGGGTCAATTTATATGTACGATCAATTCTTTTCTTTTCATAGATTAAAATATGGCATCACAACTAACTTTTTACATCAACTTTCCTTCCACTTGGTCGATGGACCAATTAGTTGAATAGTTGATGGCAATGAGAATTTCTGACTTACCAACCATTAATTAATTAAAATGATCACAGACTCTCGGTGAAGTTAAAAATGAATTTTATCTCAAATAATTAAGGATTATGCTCAACTGCATTTGGTCACAAAATACAAACACTGAATCTCACGTGAGGAGAAATTTTACATATGCAGCCCAAATGAAATACAAACTCATCCAAATGTAGCAATGACTTTATGCAATGAAGGAGTGGATAGAGTAAGAGACAAAAGTTTCAGCAAAATGTGTGCGAAACATCATATACCTAACGGAGGGGATAGATGAAGAGACAATAGTTTTCATCTAAATAATACAAATCATTGACGGAGTGGATAGGGGGAGAGACAAAAGTTTCAAAGACAAAATACATCAATAAGTTAAATTCTGAGAACATGTTAGACTAAATACAAACCTATTGGCCTCGAAGGGAAACCAACCCCATGGCCTAGGAGATGGTGGGGGTTCCCCGGAAAAGGATCAGGGAACAAAGGATAAGAAGAAACAGGATCGGGACAGGTCAGGAACAGCTAGGCCTCTCTGCAAACTGACGGACAATGACGCATCTCCCCTCTTTCTCTCCTGCCAGCCTAAGCTTAAACCACACCCCTAAAGGCACCCCAATTATACCCTAAAACTAACATGTCCATCCCACAATTGTTGCAAACTTTATTAAATCTCGCAAAGGGATTGGTGGGCTAGGGAGGTGGCATTGTCACACCACTGTGACTTCATCTTTATTTCACCTACTTCATTGTTCAACATTCATTCCCAGGGTATGGTTCTCAGCTTGTTCTCAATTTATTACATGTGATACAAATTTTAACATTTTTTATTCATTTGTTAACATCATCCACAGTTTGTGTCTCCGGTCCCACGGCTGGGCACTTCTTTTTGGCAGTTGTTTGACACTCTGGCCTTCACCCTTCTCATGTCATCTGCGGTGCACTGCGTGTCTGTCTTGCTTCTGACAGAGCAAATTCACTCCTCGTGCTTTCCCCCTCCCACTTTAGCCAAGTTTAGAAAGATGGCTGCTTCATCTAGCACACTAAAGTAAATGAAAATGAACATCTATTAAATATATGATAAATAAACCTTCAATGTTTACCACCCACCTTGCACTATTCCCCATTAATGTTACCTAGCATAAGCTTTGTGCAAAAGCGGCATTATTTATTAGTTCAAAACAGAATGAAACATGCAAATTACTGAAGCATATGCAGCCTATTCATTCAACTCTTCTTGTTTTTCTCAAAACACAATGTTATTACAATATTATTTTGTTTTACGCGTTAGTTTAGACATGCGCAAAGCAATTTCCCTTGTGTTCGAGTTGGGTGTACATTAGTTTTTCAACAACTATTTACTGTTAGTACGTATTATGGGGGTATCAATTTGAGCAGGTTTCATTTTTGCGAAACCCTGCTTCATCAATTCCCCCTGATGGCTTATAGGAGCCATCATAAAATACCTACCATACTGAGTGCCATCTTTAATCATTTATAACTCCGTATTCTTCTCTCTTTTATGGCACCCTCATCTAAATCTTTCATCAAGTCATAGTACTCTCCTTTCATTTCCTCTAATTCTATTTCTTCTCTTTTTCTCTTTCTTGCTCTTTGTTTATTCTTTGATTCTGTCACTTCTTTTCTTCCACTCTTGCACTTACAACAATTATATGTTGTTATTATTACTAAGATTATTATTGCTACTGAAACGATTGGCATTATTATTTTTCCTAATAAAGTACTTCCAAAGGTAGAAAACCATTTATTTATAGAGGAGAAACTCTTACCACGTCTCTCCCAGACACCATCAACCTCCAGTTGGGTCAAATCTTCATGTCATTTTGTAATATTCTTTATATATCCCTCAATTCCTTTACTCTTATCAGGGATATATGTGCAGCAATGTTGGACTATCAACATACCACAGACTCCACCCTCTTTTGTCAGTAAAATGTCAAGGGCAAATCGATTTTGCAAAACCATTGACCTGATTGCAACCATTTCCGTGTCAATCATCAAGAACCCACCAGCGGTATCTGTAGATAAACGATCAACCACTGTGGACAATTTTCTAATTTTATGTGAATTCAGAACGACTCCAACTGAGGGTATCAGTGCACCAAAAATATCTCCTACTATTTCTGAGAAGCTTGTTCTTTTGTTACGTGTTAGTCCTTGCTTTACTTCGTTCAGTTTATGGCTGCTTCGGTTCATATGGTAGACCTTAGGAAAGACAATAGCAAAATAACAACTACCATACCAATGTGCAGGCAACCTATAATAGGCTTTCTTACCACACACATAATAGACTCCTGGAAAGACGGGATCAGTTCCACCTTTCAATCCCCAACCTCCAGTGATTTGAAAAGTATGCTCACATTCACTAGAACCAATAAAATAATTATTATAATTAGTTTTCGTTCTAAACAAACACATTTTTCCCTTCTGTGACCAGTCCAGGGAAATTGCAGCGTATCCTTCGCCTTTCTCATAATTTCCTTCTCTAAAATCCCATGGTGGTACTCGTGATTTCTGTCCAGCAGCTTTCCTTTTAAAACTTTCTCTTCTATCTTCTACCATTTCTATGAAAACCTTTTCTTCAACCGGCAAACTACAAGTTAAATTGTTCTTATAAGCATATTCTATGTCTAGGGTTTTAGTAATATGGAAAAATTCTCCCATATATCGTGCATTCTTACCACTTAAAATGTTATTTGTTCTTTAATAATAGGAATTTCGGGAAATACTAAATCTATATTGGAAAAATAATACTCGAGCTTTCCCGTCACGTAAAACAGGCTTGTAAGTATACTGCAAGACACACCATAGGTTAACGGAAGGTGGTGATAGGTCACCCCCTCTGAGACAGATGAAGGTAATTGCATGCAAACGTAACAATCACTTACATTCATTGTATTAATATACTCATAAAGTAATTTAGTGAAGACATTTAACGAGAAATCACCAATTGATTTATCATGATGGAGAATGCTTCCATCCAACGGTTCTAAATTAGTATTAGGAGTTTCATTAGTGACATGTCTCATTCTTTCCTTTGTTACATTATTAGTATTTGTTCCATCATTAGTTACGATTAGAATAGGTACAAAGACAGTTAATAATATCCACATAAATGTTAACATCAAAACACTACATAAGCAAGCTTTAATACATCTACGTTTTGGACTAGATTTTGGAAGTTCAGTTACTTCTGCTTCAGTCATCTTGTTTCTAAAAATAAAAATCTATCTAATTCTATCAATTCTAAGCTATTCAAAAAATCCTAAAAAAAAATTGGTAGTGTAATCCTACACTTCAAGGCCTTCGTCTTTACCCCCTTCTTTTATTCTTTTTCTTCAGTTTTCTCTGAGTCTTTGTTTTGTTTTTCTTTTAATCAGCAAGGTTGCACCTTAGTTTTTGTCGAAATTCTTTAAGGGGGTCTTAGTTTGTTTTCATCAACTTGCTCAGTGTCAGATTTATCTTTTTCTTCACTTGGATCTGAACTTTCAATTTCTTCTACAATGACGTAGGTCCATTCAGGTGCTCTGTATTTCTTGTTTGGAAATCTTACTCTTCTGATTTTTCGTACTAATTCTTTTCCTGACTCTTCCTGTTCTGTTTGACTTGAGACTTTATTACTTTGTTCTGGTCTTTTTCTTAATCTTCTTTTCACAAGAGTGTATTTCAGTCTTTTCACTCCACTTGGCCAATTTTCACTTTTTCTTAGTTTCTTTGCTTTGACCACTTTCTCACTTTCTATATTTGTTTCATTGATTCTTTTATTTGCTCTTACTTCTGACTGTTCTTTCTGAGTTTCAGTTTCTTTGGGTTCTTCTGATTTGTCAATAACTTCTCTTTCAACTGTGAATTCACTTCCTTCTGGTTCAAAAACAATCTCATCTGTTTACGTTTCTGTTGGGAGTTCACTTCCTTCTGGATCAACAGTAAACTCGCTTCTTTCTTGCTCAATGGCAGTCTCTTGAACCCTGGAATCTTGCGCCCACTCTACTCGACTTGTGCTCGGCTGTTCACCATCTGGTTGTTCGTAAGAATCTATCACTCTAGATTCATCAGCTTCACACACTTCAGGCACTGGTCTTTGTTTTTCATTCACCAGTTGTTGCTCTTTTGGTCTTTCAAGTGGATCTAGGGTTTGCTTGGTATGGCTCGCATGAATCCAATTTGTCAAGCCAGCACACTTCACTGCCGTTGTCGTCACCAGTATGATTTGATAAGGTCCGTGCCACCTGGGTTCTAAACACGATTTTCTTACGTGCTTCTGGATAAAAACCCATTCACCAGGACTCAGATCATGAGCTTGATTCCGATGTATCGTTGTGGCTTCTTCTCCAACCTGGTGAGACACAGAACGTACCAGTTCAGCCAATCCTCTGCAATAGTCAAGCACTAGATCATCAGATATACTCATTAGTTTGTTTGCTGGTATGTATGCTTGTCTCATTGCTCTTCCCATGAGAATTTCATGGGGACTCAATCCAGTCTTTTTGTCAGGAATACTTCTTAGACTCATCAGCACAAGGGGTAAAGCATCAGGCCATTTCAGTGACGTGGATGTACACACTTTCCCTAATCTCGATTTTATAGTGCCATTCAATTGCTCAACTACTCCAGAGGCTTCGGGTCGATAGGCACAATGCAGCTTCTGCTCAATCGTAAATGCTGCGCAAATCAGCCGAATTATCTCATTATTGAAATGTGTTCCTCTATCTGTCTCCAAAGTGACTGGAATTCCAAATCTAGGGATCAGTTCTCTTAAAAGTAGTTTAGCCTCAGTAAGGTTATCGTTCCTTCTCGTGGGATAGGCTTCCACCCAGCGAGAGAACAAACAGACCATGACCAGTACATATCTCAGCCCGTTACACGGGGGAAGCTCAATAAAATCAAGCTGAAGACGGGTAAATGGACCTCCTGCTCTCCCAATTCGTCCCCAACTTACAACTGTCTTTCTGCCTGGATTTTGTTGCTGACAGATCACACACCTCTGGCAAAGGCTCTCTGCAATGACCCTGAACTTTGAATTATACCATGACTGCTTGAAGAGTCTGATCATTGCATCTCTTCCGACATGTGCAATTCCATGGTAAACTCTGGCCATATGGGAAAGTAAAGAATCTGGTAACACTGGTCTCCCATCAAGATAGACCCATTGTTCATCTTCTGCTCTTTTGCTACAGCCTGTTTTGTTCCATATTTCCTTTTCCTCATCACTTGCTTCTTCCTGCATCTGTCTAACCTCTTCCCATGTTTCAAATGTTGTTGTAAGCAAAAGATGGCATTCAGTATTTCCCCTATCAATTGATCTGTTCAAAGCCATTGTATTTCGTGCACAGTAACATGCTATTTGGTCGACATATCTGTTGCCCTTCGTCACATAATCATCTCCTGATTTATGTGTGGCACATTTGACTACTGCAATTCTTTTGGGCAATTGTAAAACATCCAATAGTTCTTTTACAGTTTTACCATTTCTAATAGGGGAACCTGAAGAGGTCAGAAATCCCCTTTGCATCCATAGCTGGCCGAAATCATGGACAATTCAAAATCCGTCCTGGCTGTCTGTAAATATTGTTACTTTCAGGCTTTTGACAATTTTGCATGCTCTAATCAGAGCTATTAGTTCAGCTATCTGGGCGGAGCTTACTCCTTTCAGATAGGATGCTTCAAGAACCCTTTCTATGGTGCAAACAGCATAGGCAGTGCACAATTCACCTCTTTCATTTCTCAAACAGGATCCAACAACAAACATTTCACAATCTGACTCCTCCAATGGACAATCTTCTATGTCTGGCCTAGGTTTGGTGCAATATTCAGTCACATCCAGACAATCATGATCAGCTTCCTCCCTCACTTCCTCACAACGAGAATTAGGCAACAAAGTTGCCGGGTTCACAGTAGTGCACCTTACCACAGACACATTTTCAGCACCCAGAATCACTCTCTCGTACTTAGTCAGCCGACTAGAAGTAAGATACTGTCTCCTGGTATGAGTCAAAAGAATCTCAACAGAATGTGGCACATACAATTTAACTGGATACCCCATCACAATCGGTTCACTCTGTTCCAGACTCATGCAAGTGGCTGCTACTGCTTTCAAGCATCCTGGCAACGCTGCCGCCACTGAATCCAGCGTAGCAGACAAATATGCTACTGGACGTCGTGCCATTCCACGTTTCTGTGTTAGGACTGAGAGTGCACACCCATCTCTCTCACAACAGTACAATGCAAATTCTTTGGAATAATCTGGCATTCCCAATGCAGGTGCATGACACAGACTGTTTCTCAATTTTACAAAGACTTCCATACTTTCGTCATCCAAAACAATCGGATCCTTCACATCCTTACGTGTTAACCTCTGTAGAGGTTTTGCAATCAGTGAGAAACCACAGATCCACTGACTACAGTATCCAACCATTCCCAAAAACATTCGTACTTCTTTCTGTGTTTTAGGTGGACTCAACTGTTTTATTACACTGATTCTTTCTGGAGTTACTTTTCTAACTCCCTTTTCTATTTTGTGTCCAAGGTACTGTACTTCCTGTTTACAAAATTGCAATTTTGCTGGGGACACTTTGTGTCCTTTTTCTGCCAAATGGTTCAACAAGGCAATTGTGTCTGTCACACATGCCTCTCGTGTCTTTGATGACACTAGTAGGTCATCAATATATTGAACCAAAACTGAATTACCTGGCATGACTAGAGTCTCCAGACATTTTTTCAAGATCTGATTAAAGATTGAGGGGCTCTCTGTGTATCCTTGAGGAACTCAGCACCATGCCAAGACACGGTCTCCGAACCGAAATGCAAACAAATATTGGCTTTCCGGATGCAAAGGAATTGAGAAAAAGGCTTAGCACAAATCAATAACTGTGTACCATTCAGCATTACATGGGATCTGATAAAGAATTACGGACGGATTTGGTACTACTGGACAACAGGGTACTACAATTTTATTAATTTTGCGCAAATCCTGCACTATCCGGTACTTCCCACTGGGCTTTTTGATACCTATGATAGGGGAATTACAAGGCCTGCTCATTATTTCTTTCAAAATTCCTTGTTCAATCATTTGGTCAATCACCGGAGCGACTCCTGCAATTCCTGCAATTCCTTCTAGACTCATTTTATACTGTGGTGTGTTTGGATATACAGCACCATCCTTTACTGTAATCTGAATTGGGTCTACATTTGTCATTAAGCCAATCTCCTTTCCTGAAAAATCCCACACATCAGATCTCACTGCACTTTTTAATTATTCAGGCAAACTTTCTTTTGTGAGAAGTGAATACAATTCATCCACTTCTGTTCTGTGCTTCGCTAGCATCATTTTAAATTCAACATCCTCATCAGGTGTCTGAAATGCAATTCCATCTGGTGTACAATAGATGGTGCAGTTCATCTTGCATAACAAATCTCTGCCCAAGAGATTTACAGGGCTTGAGTCACATACTCAAACCGATGCATGTCTTTGAAGTTACCAATGTGAACTTCAATTGGATTTGTAACAGGTGTTCTAATATGCTTATTTGAGACTCCTAAACTTGGATAGTTTCTCTCAAGAGGGGTAGGTTTGGAATTTATGATGCTCTCACAGCAGAATGGGTAGCACCAGTGTCCACTAAAAATGTAATATCATTACCTTCCACCTTTCCATCAACAAATGGACCTGACTGATCTACTGCCAAAGATGGGCCAAGTACGCACTCTTCCTCCCCCCTCAGGCACCGTCATTGAGATGAGTCTGAATCATTCCCACCGCACTGCACCCAATACTGTGGAATCACACCTTGATTCTTACCAATCTGGTCACCTCTGTGATATCCAGTGTTCACACTGTACCTCTGCAATTGAGCATTCACATTATTTGGCATGGGAGCTTGTGGCACCTGTAACTGTTGAGTAACTATCTGCTGCTGTTGATTTACACCCACCTCATTCTGCATCTGTGAAATCAAATTTTGATTTCCCCCATTAATCTTTTTAGCGGATCTAAACTTATTCTTCCAATGTCCAAGCTTTCTGCACGCATGACAAGGAAATTTCTTCATAGCTTCCTCTTTATTCATTTTCCCCTTCCTTTGCTTCCATTGAAATTCTGTCCATTTTGATTTTGACTACCCGCCTGATTACTGGTTGGAGGATTATTATTTGCCTCTTGCTGTTCTGCCACTTTCACCTGTGCCCACATCATTTTCTCTTTTAACTTTTTATGTCTTGATTCAATGTCATCACTACAATACTTTGCATACCTCAACATTTCGTCTATAGTTTTGCTCTGCCAGAAAATTAAATGCTGTTGAATCATATTACTAATGTCTGGTTTTAATCCGAACACAAAACGATACACGACATGTCCCATATCTTTATCTCCAATATTTTCGAATCCACTATTCTGTTTGAATACCTGCAACAACCTTTCATAATAAGCATGCACTGATTCTTTTGGTTCTTGGGTAGTCCTGTCAATTTTAACCCAATCTGTTTCCTTTGGGGAAATTTTCCCTTTCAGAAACGTGATTACCTGATTGTACTTTTTCATCACCTCCTCTGATGGTGCACCTGTTTTAGCATCCCTAGGATATTCATCATTTGGCCAATCAACAGTGATCTTACACTCTGTCCACAAGTCTGCCGGAACAACAATTTCAAACAACCCATCTAAATCCTTTAACAAAACCTTTGAGACCATCACAAACCTTTCTACCTCTTTATACCATTCTACAGGTTTCTCTCTTAGTCTGGGGAAATCATTTGTAAATGATAATATATCCCGTCTTGATCACGGAACATGAACGTATCCGCCACCTGGTACTTCTCTCATCGGACACGCCCTTTCAACCTGTTCTTATTCCTTTAACGGAAACATAGACACTCCCTTACTAGCTGCTTCTTCCTTCTTTCTTACCCATCTATTTCTCCATCGATCTACATCTCCCCATTTCTTCAAATTATTCATCTACTCTTTTATCTGTAACCTTTTTCCAGACGCATTCAAACTCTCCAGATCTTTTTCAGTAAATGCCAATCTGTACGATTTCTGCAACACCTTTGACTTTTCTATGTCTACTCCATACTCACTAGCAGCTTCAGATATTTTCTCATGAAGATTCTTCGCTCTCCAAGTAATGCTTTTACACAAGAACAATAATTCATCGTCTCGATAAGTTCCTAATCTGTCTGGACTGATCGTACCAATAATCATTTCTTCCAAATCTACCTTCAATTGGCTCAAATTTTTACTCTGTGTTTGTTTTCTTTTCCCTTTCCTTTATCCAATCATTCAATTCTTCTGATGAAGGACCTGCTGAACGCCCTGTCATTGGAGTGACATTTGTCCCTATTCTTCTTGGAATCATTTGTGTATCTCTTCTAGGGGTTTCTGTTATCATTTCACAAACTGGAAGATCTAACAATGTAACATTTGTGTCAGCCTGTCTATTCTCATTGACTATCGTCTCCATTCCGCTCCCGACATTACCCATTGGAACTGCTAATGTATGTACTTTAGGTGTATTTGGGTTTTCTCCAAACAAAGGAACTACAGGACCTATTGTAACTGGTACCGTCAACGCTTCTGCATTTAAACTTAACTGATTTATTTTCTGAATCTGTTCTACATTTGTCTTGTTTAGCATCTCAAACTCTTTTTCTCTCATTATCCTAGCCATGTCCGCAATCTGTGGGATCAATGGATTTCCCATAATGGGTGCATTCGGAGTCACTTCAACTGCATTTTCTCGATATGGCGGGGGTCTTTTGGTCATAATATCCTCTAATAACTCATCATCAGAATCATTTACACCATCTCTTGTACTTGAGGTATCTATATTTTTCTTTTTCTCTTTACATTTGCCTCCTGTCTGCTCATCAACTGTTAAAACTGGGTATAACCCTTCGGTTACCACAGCTCTCCTCCATCTTTTCAGCTTTTCTTCCCTATTCTCAAAAGGATATCTGAACATCATACTCCTATGACCTCTGTTACCAATTCTATATTGTTCTCTTTCAAATGCCTCAACTTCCCATTCTTCCAAGGCTTTGTACTGTGTCAGTCTAGGATTCGGTTCTAATGAATCCATTCGATTTCTCAGATTCTGCAATATCCTTACATTGAATGTACCATACTGAGGAAAAGCTATAACACCATCATCCTTTGTATACTCCACCCAATTTTCCAACCACATACACGTATGATATCCTCGCTCCAACATCATAAAGGAAGCAGGCGTCTTTGGAGGTGGAATTGGAATTCCCTCTCTAGTCACAATTGGTTTGTCTTTTTTAAAGAAATTCTTTATTTTCTGCATCAACTTCATTTTCTGACGCTTTCCGCTAATGGGTCTTATCATTTAAAAATAACAACAACCTTTCCGTATTTTTCTTATTCAATTGGTAAACTTTCGTCCAATACTAGTGCAGCTCACACCAACTAACCAATCACAGTACTGCTACGTAAGCACAGTATCAACCAAAACTAGCGCAGCTCAAACCAACTAACCAATCACAGCTCAATACACGCCTGCTGCTTGTCCAATACCAGCGCGGTCTTTCTTATGTCAGTATTACTCTTTCTACTGACCCTCCCTTTACAAATTAATACAGCAATATTTTCTAAGCACTCTTAATCAAAATGTTCTGTTAGTAACAACACAAAAACAATGCTACTTTGTCTGTTCCACTAAATAAAGAGATAGTTTTTCACTTTTTCAAGAGGTTTTCTCACTATGAGTCCTAATAACGACAGCACTATTTTACTCTTCGAACAAGCTCCGGGTGGACCTATTACTCCCCTAGGGATAAGGCCAAGATTTCACAAGAGGACTTTTTGGCGTAAAAAGGGGTCTTGTTACTCTCCCGGGAATAAGGCTAGAGTTTCAGAAGCGGACCCTTCGCTATTTCAGTCACTCCCCTTTTACACGAACTTTCCCTAATATAACACCTACAGCCCTCCGTAGCTTTTAGGTATTATTACAACAGACAAAGTACTTCCTCAGTGTGGCTTCGTTACCACAATCTTCTTCTGCCTACTTCAGGCTAAATTCCATTCCCGGGATTCCTCAGGTATCTCCGTACCTGAACTTCTAGACAACATAGAACATGACACTAACTTTTCATGTTAAGAACATACATTCAATAATCAATAATCATTACCAAACTAATCAATAATTAAACCGTCCTCTGCTACCAAGAAACTGATCCAGCGCGACTCCAATATTTATCAGGGATCAATACTCAATAACATCACAATACAATGGCCCATGCACATTCACCCAGGATCCCTGATGCGCTGGGGTCAATTTATATGTACGATCAATTCTTTTATTTTCATAGATTAACCCCTTCCATGCGTCGGACGGCCCCTGGCCGTCCGACGTCACGGTGGGCGTGTGCGGAGGACGGCCGGGGGCCATCCGAATCGCGCACGCGTGGAATTCTCCTGCACAGCGGGGGAATTCCAGCCGAGTCGAAGCGGTTAAAATAGGGCATCACAACTAACTTTTTACATCAACTTTCCTTCCACTTGGTTGATGGACCAATTAGTTGAATAGTTGATGGCAATGAGAATTTCTGTCTTACCAACCATTAATTAATTAAAATGATCACAGACTCTTGGTGAAGTTAAAAATGAATTTTATCTCAAATAATTAAGGATTATGCTCAACTGCATTTGTTCACAAAAACTAAACACTGAATCTCACGTGAGGAGAAATTTTACATATGCAGCCCAAATGAAATACAAACTCATCCAAATGTAGCAATGACTTTATGCAATGAAGGAGTGGATAGAGTAAGAGACAAAAGTTTCAGTAAAATATGTGCGAAACATCATTTATCTAACAGAGGGGATAGATGAAGAGACAATAGTTTTCATCTAAATAATACAAATCATTGACGGAGTGGATAGGTGGAGAGACAAAAGGTTCAGAGACAAAATACATCAATAAGTTAAATTCTGGGAACATGTTAGACTAAATACAAACCTATTGGTCTCTAAGGAAAACCAACCCCATGGCCTAGGAGATGGTGGGGGTTCCCCGGAAAAGGATCTGGGAACAAAGGATAAGAAGAAACAGGATCGGGACAGGTCAGGAACAGCTAGGCCTCTCTGCAAACCGACGGACAGCGACGCATCTCCCCTCTTTCTCTCCTGCCAGCCTAAGCTTAAACCACACCCCTAAAGGCACCCCAATTATACCCTAAAACTAACATGTCCGTCCAACAATTGTTGCAAACTTTATTAAATCTTGCAAAGGGATTGGTGGGCTAGGGAGGTGGCGTTGTCACACCACTGTGACTTCATCTTTATTTCAACTACTTCATTGTTCACCATTCGTTCCCAGGGTATGGTTCTCAGCTTGTTCTCACTTTATTACATGTGATACAAATTTTAACATTTTTCCTTCATTTTTTAACATCATTCGCAGTTTGTGTCTCCGGTCTCACGCCTGGGCACTTCTTTTTGGCAGTCGTTCGACACTCTGGCCTTCACCCTTCTCATGTCATCTGCGGTGCACTGCGTGTCTGTCTTGCTTCTGACAGAGCGAATTCACTCCTTGTGCTTTCCCCCTCCCACTTTAGCCAAGTTTAGAAAGATGGCTGCTTCATCTAGCACATTAAAGTAAATGAAAATGAACATCTATTAATTATATGATAATGAAACCTTCAATGTTTACCACCCACCTTGCACTATTCCCCATTAAGGTTACCTAGCATAAGCTTTGTGAAAAAGCGGCATTATTTATTAGTTCAAAACAGAATGCAACATGCAAATTACTGAAGCATATGCAGCCTATTTATTCAACTCTTCTCGTTTTCCTCAAAACACAATGTTATTACAATATTATTTTGTTTTACGCGTTAGTTCAGACATGCGCAAAGCAAATTCCCTTGTGTTCTTGTTGGGTGTATATTAGTTTTTCAACAACTATTTACTGCTAGTACGTATTATGGGGGTATTAATTCGAGCAGGTTTCATTTATGCGAAACCCTGCTTCATCAGTATCATAGCTCTTTTCTTCACCTTCAACACACACATATTTGGAAACATCTCATTTACTCCACTCTAAGAAATATGATAACCTTCAGTCCCTCCTCTGTCACTTTCCCATTCCCATCTGCTTCTTCCTTCCCAGCTATACCTACCATTATCTACTCTCTTCTTCTCTACATTTGTCTTTCTCTCTCTCTTATTTCTCCTCTTTCTTCCTCCTTACCCCATATTGCTCTATGTAAAGAACTATGCCCAGCAACCAAGTAATACAACCTATTGCATGGTTTTGTAGAAGTGGTTGATGGGATGTATCAAATTATAATGCTTTATGAGATTTCTTTCGACCATGAACCCTCCTCTTATAAATCTAAAAAACAAAACCTTAAAATAAAATATTATGCCCATAATTGACTTGTAGGAAAAAAAACATCCCCCCGAGTCTCTTTCTTGAATGTACTGTAGGCTAGTAACAGACATGGCCTGGCATCAAATAGTTCTGACTAGAAAGGCATAGAATATTTGACAACTTTACAGATTTTCTCTTGTTTGAGTTACAGCTATATGCATAACTCGTAATGAAAGTAATCTCTGGCTATTGTGCAAGGAGTAGGCAAGGATAATGTAGGGGCATTGTAGCAAGAAGAGGCGATAATCATCGCTAACCCTGCTTAGCGTGATTTATTTTATCGCCGGCTATCGCTGGAATATATCGCCACGCTAACGCTGTATTAGCGACATTTAGCGCTATGGCGATAAATATTCCAGCGATAGCGGGAGGGAAGGGCCAACATCGCGACAAAACCAGCGATGTTGCATGGGGGAGGTGGAAAACCTTGCTGATACGACCCTGTGGTCGTATCAGCATAATCCACCCCCGTGTAATGTATGGCTAAGTCAGGAAAATAGCAGGTGATAAAAAAATGGCGATGGCCCCGGTTAGCGCGACTTTTCAAGTCGCTAACCGGGGTCAGGGACTCCTTGCTAATAGGTGATAGGCCTGTTAGCGTCTGTTTACAGGGTATGTTGGTCGGGAACGCCTGTTTTGCATGTCATTTGCGATAAACATCGCTGACATGCAAAGCGGCACCCAAACCGATCGCTTTCGTCAGAAAGCTGTCGCTAACTGCTGTTAGCGACAGCTTGCTGATAGGGCGATAGATTTATCGCCGCTTTAGCGGCAAAAAGTGCCGCTAAAGCGGCGATAAATCGCTTGCTAATATGCCCCGTAATTTTAAGGCTGGAAGGGAGTGTCTTGGAGGTAATAATAAAACAAGATATATTTTCTATCCTTGAATTTAACAAATCGTCTGAAACCCCCAAAGTATTCAATGAGTTTCATTAATTTATTGTGGTTTTCTCTGATGTCTTCAATATGTGGTGTTCTGTGAATCCACACATCAGCATTGGTGTTACACGATTGTTTCACTTTGCTTAGTGGTATGTTTTAGGGAGACACTTCCCCCACAGTATGTTTTCAAAACTGTTTATAATTTTAACTTTATTTGATAGGCCCCTTTTTGAATTTCACTTTTTTTCTCCTGTATTCTGAGCATTAAACTGCCCTAATCCCAATACCCTCATTCAGTGTTCACACAACAAAACTTTTTCCATGAGAACACAAAAGACTGACCTGACTGACCTGAATTTACCGAATCCCAAAACACTGTTCAGGGCACGTGGTAAATGTCAGCGGAAAAGTCCTGGAAAAGATGCAGGGTTTCAGCTAGTATTCACTGGTCTGCATAGTTATTCCCCATTCTGTAGACTATAAATCTTAATGGCTGCATTTAGATGTTGGGATACCGACTGGATATAAACATTCCTGACCCCTGGCATTCCTGCTCCTAAACCCAGCCAACTCTCAATGAGGGCCTAAGTTACAAGGCGTAGTGTTGTTTTAATTGTAGTTTACATTTTGAGTTGTGTTATTAGAATCTGCCAGTGGACACCCTGTCATGGACCGTGTGATTGCCATGGAAGAGTACTTATAAACGAGACATTGACCTGTCAGGAGAGAAGACACTTTTATATAGTTATTTTGCGAATCCAGCCTGCAGTCTTCATTGCTTTTTTGAAACGTACATTTACCGCGCCAAGAGAGAGGCATTTTTACTGGCGGTATGCCTAGGCTTGTGTTCAGCTTGCCAAGATTTTTTTTGTATTTTGTATGCTTGTATCTTGGATACAGCCTGCAAAGGGCGAAAGAGTACTATATATGTGTTTCCATTTGATTGGCTTGTTTATTATTATCTTGAAATGGGGAGGAAGTTTGCTATGAGCTGAGTGTACAGTTGAAACATCCTGTTCTAGGTTTGATGACTTGCTCTTAATTTTTACGATCCCAAAGGATCTTGAGTTTAGACAGAAATTGATAACAACACTGCCAGGCTACAGCCACATTGGAGGGCTTTGGAAGGCCTTGACCTGTAATTTTCAGAGTTCAACACGTTTCCTTTTTAAGATTACCCGTTCCGAAAGGTGCTTTTCATTACAAAGACACTTCTATGAATAAGCAGTAAGCACTGTGTGAAGTCCTGGCAAACATGTCAGGCTGAGATTTGTCCATGGGTGGAGGCCATTTGGGGTTAACGTGTTCTGCTGTGCGCTATTTTTTCAATCATTGGTTGACTAACAGAATGCTGTCTGGCGAGGGCAAAGGAATGCGGAAGGCAAATACATTCACTCAGGCTCTGAGAAGCACTGCTTCAAGGCTCCGTCTTTGGATGCTTCCATGAAGACATGGGGCCGTTTCGTAAAGATGTGCATTCGGGCGCAGTGTGCGAGTTAAGTGACATAAAGACAGGCAATCTCTCCGAGTTATGTATGCGCTGCAGAGAGCAGCGTTTGGAAACAAAGAAAGGCAGTCCCTTCTCATAATTTCCGAGCTGTGCTGTCTACAGTGCATGCACTAATTCGAGAAAATCCCGAACTAAATGTGTGAACTTTAGAAAGTGGAATCGTATAAACAGGCGCATAGCTGTGCCCTGCGCGGACCACATACTCCATGTACAGCGCCCGGTGACAAATGGATGAGATTTTATTTTTCACTATTACCTAAAGAAGTACAAATGCTATTCACAAAACAGGAGAAGCATTTTCACAACTAATTGGTCTGCATTTAACGTTTCTCCAATATGTTCCTTATCTGTATTGTTTAACAGATGTGTGAAATATGACGTGCTTGCTGACACATACTTAAGTGAGTAATGGGTTCTGTATTAGTTGCATGTTAGCAACAAAATCAGAACTTCAGTTATAAAAGTGCTGATTGAGTGTTGCGCCTTGATTATTTACTGGTAATATAACTACTCTGATTCAGTCTTCCTTGTCTCAGTCCTTAGTCATAAGGGATGTGTGCCTCCCTCTGGCTGGCACCCCACTGCCCACCTATTTGTAAAAGCTTGGGTCCTGTGGTTGCCATAGTCCAACGCAGCCAGCAGCCTTGTAACTTAGAGACTACCGAACCCTACCTCCTGTGTAAATGATCCAAACCTGAGACAGGCGCAGCCACCAGTCCACTCTGTGAGGGTAAGCATCGGACCATAATTGATTGAGTCTGAGTAATACGATTATCAGTAAGTAGTGAGGAATTTGCCTGCTTATTATCATCTTCGCCTCAGTCGTTACTCACACGAGGATGAACACTAGGCAATGATGGCTTAGTTCCGCACCATCCACAAGATGAGAGCACCAGTACACACAGCAACAAAATGAAGTAGTGTTCAAAGTTACAGACCCTTCTACAGCCCATATCAACTCACTCATGACCCAAAGGCTGTCTCCCAGTACCTCAGACGCAGCTGCTCACAAATCCCCCAAGGACCAACCAAATACCACCCACTTAACTCATGAAAGGGACCAGCCAGAAAAAACAGAGGCCTAAGTGAGAAGCACATGCTGCCATCCATTCTTGGCTGCAAGAAAGGGTGTGCCCCGAAAAAAGCAGCCATCCCTCCCTCCTCCTAGTGAGGGCCAACAACTAATCAAAGGGCCGAAGAACCTACAGCAAGACGGGGGATCATCACCCGGAAGGACAGATTTAACAAGACATGATACCAAGAGAGAACTTACATTCTCTAAAAGGTATTCTTCTAGACAAAAGGAAAAGGGGTTACACCAAGCAGTACAGACTTGAAAGAAACCATGGAGAATCCGAACAAGAGACAGACAGCACAGGACTTAAAGGCCCACAAGTGTCTCAAAGGACCATATTTAGAACCTCAGTAGATGATCAAAGGGCAGAAGCAGCAGTAACCCTCCCTGATCCAAACCCCTCCCTACTGTTAGACCTGTCAGCCTTAGGGTGGTCTTCCCCCAAACATTTTGCCTCACCTCCTCCATTTTTGCTGAACTTATTTTTGTTGGCCTTAGGACTTTGTGTACTTTACCACTGCTAGCTAGTGCTAAAGTCCTTGTGCTCACTCCCCTTACACATGGTTACATTGGCTTATACCCAATTGACATATTTAATTTACTTATAAGTCCCTTGTAGAGTGGTATCCCATGTACTCAAGGCCTGTAAATTAAATGCTACCAGTGGGCCTGTAGCACTTATTGTGCCACCCACTTAACTAACACTTCAAAACATGTCCCAGCCTGGTTTTTAACTACCATGCTGACTTGGCATTAAAATCAGCTTGCCAAGCCTTAAACGCGCCTTTTATTACATATAAATCACCCCTAAGGTAGGCCCTAGGGAGCCCATAGGACAGGGTGCTGTATAATTAAAAGGCTGGCCATGTATTTTTAATGTATTGTCCTGGTAGTGAAAAACTCCTAAATTTGTTTTTTAACTACCATGAGGCCTACCCCTCAAATAGGATAACATTGGGGATTCCTTACTACACTATTACATTTAATAAGCTGTAAATTCCAATTGGGAGCAGGTAGCTATGTCATGTATGCGTCTTTGGAATTGTAGAGAAGAGTCCTATTTAATGGTAACATTGGGTTTTTGATCACAATTTTAAAACTACCACTTTTAGAAAGTTGGCATTTTTCTGCCCTTAGCCCTTTGTGTGCCTATAGCCTGGCCTGGGTCACATGACTGCGTGTAACTGACAGTTAGATTGTGTGAATTCCTCCCAGATAGTCACACAATAGAGGGGTTAGGTGTGCCTGAACAAGCCATCTGCTGGCAGGATGGGGCAGAGCTAAGCACAGACCCACTTACAACTGAATAACCTGTTCTCTGCTTTCACACAAAAGGCATAACAACCCCACATTGTTACTGCTGCCTGTTTGGAGCCAGGGCAAGGAAGGCAGGAGATTCCATGCACTACACATCCACTGTCTAGAATCTTCTCCTACCTTCCAGAACCAGGGCATCAGGGTATAAAAGTAGGATCTTAGCCACCAACTCTTCAGGACACCTCTGGACCTGTGAACACTATACCAGGAAGAAGGACTACTGTGCTGCTGGAAGGATTGCCACTGTGCTGGACTTTTGCTCTGGAATACTGCTGCCCTTCTGAATTGCTGCCCTGATTGTTCTGCTGCTCTGCTACCTTCTGTCTGGGGACAGGGGCTGGGACTAGATCTTCAACTGTCCCAGGACCCCCAGAGTGACTCACAAGGGCTAGTTTGCTGGTCTCCTTATCAGAGACACAGGGACACAAAAGGCTTCCTCCATCTTGAACCCTCCATCCTGAACCCACACCTGGACCCAGCTTGAGTGAGTCCGGACCCTCCAAGTTGTGCCCCTCATGTCCTGGACCCTTGGAAGTGGTGCTAAAGATGCCTAGATAGTTAAAATTCAAAGGTTTTGGCTAAAAACTGCTCTGAGAACCAGGAGGAGATCAGGACCACCCTGCTCGCCTATCCGCCCGAGGTACATCACCAGTCATATTGACTTTGCGTTTTCTCCCGCTACATTCTTCTCTGCAGCAGCCAATCCTTTCCAGTGGTCCTTCACCAAAGGGGCATCTGGCCTCGTGGAACTCTCTTCGGCTACAGCCCTCTGCCTCGTCCCTCTGGGGATTTTCGTCTTCCATTTCAGGTTCTAAGTCCGAACATGGAAACCTGCACTGTGGCTTTGACCCAAGGCTATGCGACGATGTTTTCTCAAGAATATTTCTAAGTCCGAAGGTAAGAGCTGTCCGGGCCCAATGCACTTCTTGTAACTAAACCGCGCTCCATAGCAATCGGCCATATTTTTCGACTTTGACCCGATCTCGCACAACTAAATGTCCGAGGTTGGCGCTTTGATCATTTACGCACTAGATTTTACTAAAAACGTAAAAAATTCATAATTCTGGTTATCCTGATTGGATTTTTGTTATTTTGGTGTTAACTAATTTGTCAAAATTTACTCTATTTCTCTAAATTGGTTTGGGAGTTTTCTTGTGTTGTGTTTACACTTTATTACTGTTTGTCTGCTGCATAAATACTTTACACATTGCCTCTAAGTTAATGTTGACTGCTTTTTGTGCCAAGCTACCCAGGGTTAAGCACAGGTTGATTTAGTGACTTTTTGTGGTTCACCCTGCAAGGGTTTGTGGCTGTTACTTGAAAAGGGCTCACACCCCAGTCAACCAACAACCTAATTTCTAACAAATATCATGAAGGTAGAGAGACCCCTTGGTCACACTAGGTTCCAAACAAGCCATGTGAAGCCAGAACAAGGAAAGGACATGGGAAACCTCACAGAAGCAGTCACTGGGAGCTCCCTGGGTAAAAACTCAGACAGGAAAATAGGGAGAACAGGGCTGTACACATGCCAGTGCAACATACAGGAGATGGTCAGGAGGGACCACCCAATCGCTGCCAAGAGGAACACTAACCACATCAATAGAACCACAGATGTCAAGCCAGAGTACTGGGAATCAGAGGCAGAGAAAAATAGAGCGATATAATGTGGAAGCACAGCCCAACATCCGTTGTGCATGGGCAAGGTATTTGACCTAGACCAGCAGCCAAGAGGCCCACACATATTAGGTATGACTCGTGGCAGGGACAACCACCAAGATGACTGACATCCCTCATCGGTGTATCCAACCGAACACCAGTCACAAAGCCAGCAGAGACCTCAAGGAAAATAACAGAACACTGCCCATGAACAAGCCCAGGCCACCTATTGAAGGGATACAACAGGACCCCCATTGCAATGGTGCCACAGGATGAACTCTGAAATTACAGAAAAGACCACCTTTGCATGAACTAGATGGATGGAGATAAACCCAGAATAAGAGATGAACCCAGGACAAAAGAATATGCATCATACAAAGAATGGACCTGGTAAAACAGTTGGTAGAAACCACTGGAACAACCTCCAGAGCAACTAGAGCAAGAGGACCACAGCAGATCACAACCCCTGAGAAAACCCAGCCAGAATCCAGTGAAGCAGAACATGTGAAGTTAATCTCAAGAACACAAGGTGTACAGGTGTCCTCACAAAGGGAAATACCCTGAGATCTGTGGCTGGACACACAACTTGGCCCCAGAATGGAAAGCCCCACAGCATTAAGGTGCAAGACATGAAATCAGAGAGCAAGCCGATAGAGAAGATGAATCAGGAAGAATAGTGATGCACAAGCCGCTAAAAGGGCACCAAAGAATTGAGAAATTACCTGCAGCAAATAGAGGAAGGTACGAAACCCCATAAACCACAGCAAGAGACACTCATGACATCCAGCCCCAATAAGCTAAGGTGAATGTGAAGTAGACAGACTAAGAGATGCACTGCAAACATCAACCTGTCAAGGAGTCATATCTCAAAGAAAGCCACCAGGAGCAGACCATTACTAAAAGGATGGAATAAGGAACTGAAAAGATGGGACCTCCCAAATAAAGAAAGGCAGCAACCAAGCTTGTGAATGTTCTAACACTTCAGATAGGAGGACAAAAAACATAAGCTGAAATGACCAAATACAAAGCAGAGCAAGACCACAGCAAGGTTAACACCTCTACATTGACTAAGAATCAGAGATGACAGTGAGCATATCTTCAGATCACCATACCAGGAGCCTCATCATTCCAGCCAGAAAAGTAGCCTTTTTGAGTGCCCTTGCAACAAACATCCAATAGGCTCAATCAAATACAAACCAGCAGGCCCAGAGAAACACCTGTGCAGGAGCATTGACTAATTCTCCGACAATAGAATAATCTCCAGTAGGAGATAGAGGGCTAATCAAACAGCCACAAAGAATTCTAACAAATACTCATCATCAAGCCAGATAAGCAGCATACTATCTGCAAGGGTCAGAGAATAGGAAACACAAAAGAAGACTCCTGGAAGTTGAAGAACCTGAGTAGCTGAAGTGTGGAAGAATCTTGTCAAGCTGTGTTCCACAAAGACTGAAACCAATACAGGCCTCACTGTCTAACATCCAAGCAGAGTAGTAGGTGCCCTAAGAGATATCCCACCAGGTTGTTAGAGTCTTTACATTACACCCCATAGTAAAGTCTCGGGTCACAAGGAGTCACACAGGTAGTGCTACTGAGGCTCTATAGCTCACAAAGTGACATGTGATCCAGCGCTACACTTTATCAGGGATCGATACTCATCAATATTTCATACAAATGGCCCATACACATTCACCCAACTCACAAATCCCTATTGCGCTGGTTTGTCAAGTTTGAATGACGTGGAAAATTATTTCCTTCACAAATTCACGTTTAGTATTTCTAAATATATAACTAGACCTATATGTATCAACTCTCTTTCCTCTCGGTTGACGGACCAATTAGTTGAGAAGTTGATGGTAATAATATAACTAACTAACTAAATAACCAGCTAAATAATCACAGACTCTCGGTAAGATTAATATAGTTTATCTCAGATAAATGTAATTGATAAATGCTCATCACATACAGGTTGCAATGCAAACAATGAATCTCACAATAGGAGAGAAAATCAATTAACAAAATGCAAACAGTGTCATACTCATCATTCATGAACAATATGCATTTGAAGGAGTGGATAGAAAGAGAGACATAAGTTTTATCAAATAATGCGAAACAATATACTTATGCCGGAGTGGATAGATGAAGAGACATAAGTTTCAGAGACAAAAATACATTTGCAAGAAATTATGCAAATTACGAGTCAGAGGATAATACAAACCCAAAGATAAAGGAAATACCACCCCCCTGGCCAAGGGAGTAGTGGGGGTCTCCTGAAATAGAGTCAGGAAACAAAGATTTCAGGAACAGGACAGGACAGGGACAGGAACAGCTAGGCCTCTCTGCAAACCGACGGACAGCGACGCATCTCCCCTCTCAATTTCCTACCTCTGCAACTCCGCGCTCGCTAACCACACCCCCAAAGGCACCACAGTTATACCCTAAAACCTACATGTCCAACCCACATTAATTGAAACATTGCACAGAATTCAACTGCTCATTGGATACTTGGGGAGGTGGTGCATCACACCACCGTGAATTCATTCAAAATTCTTCATACTCATTGTTCTACTTCCTTTCCCATTGCGTTTTTACTGACTAGTCTATACAATTTTATTCTTGCTACATTTCATTAAATTCTCAGCCACGTCTGTGGAAGAAGTCGTGAATCCCATGGCCAGTCTCACCTTTTGGCAGGCAAACAATGTTCTCTGAGCTGATTAACCTTGAACTAATATTCATCATCCGCAGCGCTCAGCACTTCTGTCGGTTTTGTCAGGTCATTCTTGCTCATTTTTCAGCCCCTCATCTATCCGGACAACTTAGGAAAATACAGGCCCATTCGGCTCACTATGACGAAATAAACACATACATTATTAATTTCATGGAAATGCATCCTTCACTGTTTACCACCCACCTTTACACGATTCCCTGTTAATATTTTTCTTAGCATAAGCTTCATGCAAATTGGCATTATTTATTATCATTTTCAAAGCAAGATGCAAGATGCGAAATGCGGCCTAAACGTGCATTAATCTCGTTTCTTTTGTAACGCAATGTAAAATGCGGCCTAGTCCTTTCATGCATTAGTACACATTAGTGCACGCATGCGCAAAGCGTTTTCCCATTGTAGCTAATGTGATTTGCGTGTTAGTGTACACTGCACACTGTTAATAAGTATTATAGGGGAGTTAATTCGAGCAGGTTTCTTTTTGCGAAACCCTGCTCCATCAATCCCCCCTCTGATGCCTTCCTGGAGCCATCATAAAATACCCACCATACCACGTGCCATCTTTATCTATCTAAAGATCAGTATTCTTTTCTCCTTTCATCATCTTCTCATCTAACTCCTTCATCTCGTCATAGTAACCTCCTTTCATATCTTCTAGTTCTATTTCATCTCTTTTTCTTGCTTTTTGTTTGTTATGTGATTCTGTCATTTCTTTTCTTCCACATTGACACTTTCAACATTTGTATATTGTTATCATTGCTACTGCTACTCCAGCTACTGAAACCATTGGCATTATTATTTTTCCTAATAAACTACTTCCAAAGGTAGTAAACCATTTACCTACAGAAGAGAAACTCCTACCAAGTTTCTCCCAGACACCGTCAACCTCCAGTTGGGTCAAGTCTTCATGTAATTTCGTAATATTCTTAATATATCCCTCAATACCTTTACTTTTGTCAGGGATATAAGTACAGCAGTGTTGAATTTTCCACATGACACAGACTCCACCCTCTTTTGCCAATAAGATATCAAAGGCAAGTCGATTTTGCAAAACCATTGATCTGATCGCAACCATTTCGGTGTCAATCATCAAGAAGCCACCAGCAGTATCTTTCTATAAACGATCAACCACTGTGGACAATTTTCGAATTTTATGCGACATCAGAACGACTCCAACTGATGGTATCAGTGCACCAAAAATATCACCTACTATTTCTGAAAATCTAGCTCTCTTCTTACATGTTAGTCCTTGTTTTATTTCATTGATTCTGTTATTACTTTTGTCTACATGGTAAACCTTAGGGAAAACAATTGCAAAATAACAACTACGATACCAATGTGCAGGCAGCTTGTAATAGGCTTTCTTACCACACACATAATAGACTCCTGGGAAAACAGGATCAGTTCCACCCTTCAATCCCCAACCTCCAGTAATTTGGTAAGTATGCTCACATTCACTAGAACCAATGAAATAATTATTATAGTTAGTTTTCATTCTAAGCAAACAGATTTTCCCCTTTTTATACCAGTCCAGGGGCATTGCAGCATATGTCTAGCTTACTCATAATTCCCTTCTCTAAACGCCCAGGGTGGTACCTGTGATTTCTGTTCAGCAGCTTTTCTTTGGAAACTTTCTCTTCTATATTCTACCATATCTATGAACACTTTTTCTTCAACCCGCAAACTACATGTTAGATTGTTTTTGTAAGCATATCCTATATCTAGTGTCTTAGTAATATGGAAGAATTCTCCCATATAACGTGCATTTTTACTACTTAAAACCTTGTTTAGTTCCTTTATAACAGGTATCTCTGAAAATACTAAATTTATATTGGAATAATGATACTCCAACTTCCCCGTCACATAGAATAGGCTGGTTAAAACACTGCAAGACACACCATATGTTAAAGGTAGGTGATGATAGGTCACCCCTTCTGAGACAGATGAAGGTAATTGCATGCACACATAACAATCACTCACATTCATTGTATTAACATACTCATACAACAACTTTGTAAAAACATTTAACGAGAAATCACTAATTGATTTATCATGATGGAAAATACTTCCATCTAATTGTTCTATGTTAGTATTAGGGGTTTCTTTAGTAACATCACTCACTCTTTCACTTATTACATCATTAGTTTTGTTTCCATTATTAGTTACCATTAGAATAGGTACAATGACAGTTAATAGTATCCACACAAATGTCAGTAAAAAGACACTACAGAAGCAAGCTTTAATACATCAACGTTTTAGGCTAGATTTTGGATGTTCAGTCACTTTCGCTTCGGCTATTTTGTATTCTACTAAAAAAATAAAAACTCTAACTCTATAAAAACTCTAAATTTACTAAAAATAATTTTCTGAAAATAGTGTAATCCTACACTTCAAGGCTTTCTTCTTTTACCCCTTTCTTTTACTTCTTTTTCTTTATATCTTTTGAGTCTTTCCATTCATTTCGTCTGGCAAGGTTTCACCTTAATTTTTTCACAGTTCTTTTTAGGTGGTTTTAATATGCTTTCATTCACTTGCTCAGCGCCAGTATCGCCTTTTCTTTCAATTTCTTCCAAGATCACGTATGTCCATTCCGGTGCTGTGTATTTCTTGCTTGGATTTCTTACTCTCCTTGTTTTTTATACTATATCGTCTCCTGACTCTTCTTGTTCGGCTTGACTTGAGACCTCAATAAGTTGCTCTGGTCTTCTTTTTGACTTTCTCCTCACAAGAGTATATTTCAGTATTTTCACTCCACTTGGCCAATTGTCACCTTTTCTCGGTCTTTTAGTTTGAACTACTTCTTCACCTTCTTCATCTGGTTCATAGGTTCTTATATTTGGCCTTTCTTCTATCTGTTCTTCTTCTTGACTTTCAGTAACTTCCCTTTCTTCTGGTTCTACAGCAGTCTCATGAGACCCAGTAACTGGTGCCCACACTACTTGACTTGTGCTTGGCTGCTCATCATCTGTTTGTTCTTCAGAATCTGTTACTCTAGATTCTTCAGCTTCACACACTTCAGCCTTTGGTCTTTGGCTTTGGTTTACCAATTGCTGCTATTCTTGTCTTTCAAGCGGACTTGGGACTCATCTGGTATGGCTTGCATGTATCCAATTTGGCAAGCCACCACACTTCACTGCTGTCGTCGTCACCAGAATCACCTGGTAAGGTCCGTTCCACATGGGTTCTAAACACGATTTCCTCACGTGTTTCTTCACGAGAACCCACTCTCCCAGACTCAGACCATGAGCTTGATTCGGCTGTGTCGTAGTGGCATTTTCTCCAACCTGGTGAGACACAGAACGCACCAGATCAGTCAATCCTCTGCAATAGTCAAGCACTAGATCATCAGATATATTCATCAGTTTATTCGCTGGAATAAATGCTTGTCTCATTGCTCTTCCCATTAGAATCTCGTGAGGACTCAAACCCGTCTTTTTGTCAGGAATGCTTCTAAGACTCATCAATACAAGGGGTAAAGCATCAGGCCATTTCAGTGTTGTGGATGCACACACCTTTCCTAACCTAGATTTTATTGTGCCATTTAACTGTTCAACCATTCCAGATGCTTCGGGTCGATAGGCACAATGCAGCTTTTGCTCAATCTGTAATGCTGCACAAATCATCCGAATTATCTCATTGTTAAAATGGGTTCCTCTATCTGTTTCTAAAGTGACTGGAAATCCGAATCTAGGTATAAGTTCTCTTAGTAGTAGCTTTGCGACTGTTAAACTGTCATTCCTTCTCGTTGGATAGGCTTCCACCTAGCGAGAAAACAAGCAGACAACAACCAACACATGTTTCAGCCCATTGCACAGGGGGAGCTCAATAAAATCCAACTGGAGTCGGGTGAATGGTCCTGCTGCCTTTCCAATTTGTCCCCAACTAACAACTGTCTTTCTGCCTGGATTTTGCTGCTGACAGGTGACACACCTCTGGCAGAGACTCTCTGCAATGGCCCTGAACTTTGGGTTATACCATGATTGCTTGAAGAGCCTGATCATAGCATCCCTTCCAACATGTGCAATTCCATGATATACCCTTGCCATTTGGGATAGTAAACTGTCTGGCATGACTGGTATTTCATCTAAATTGACCCATACTTCATCCTCTGCTCTCTTTCTGCAACCTGAATTTATCCAAATTCCCTTCTCTTCATCACTTGCTTCTTCCTGCAGCTGTCTAATTTTGTCCCAAGTTTCAAATGAAGAAGAGAACATAAGATGGCAATTGGTATTTTCTTTTTCCATCCCTCTGTTTAGAGCAATTAAATTTCGTGCACAGAAACGCGCTTCTTGATCTGCGTATCTGTTGCCCTTCGTCACATAATCATCTCCTGATTTATGTGCGGAACATTTGACCACTGCAATCTTTTTGGGCAATTGTAAAGCATCCAATAAATCTTTTACAATTTTGCTGTTTCTAATAGGGGAACCTGAAGAAGTCAGAAATCCCCTTTGCATCCATAGCTGACTGAAGTCGGGGACAACTCCAAAACCATATTGACTATCAGTAAATATGGTTACCCTCAGGCTTTTGGAAATTTTGCACGCTCTAATCAGAGCTATCAATTCAGCAATTTTGGCGGAGTTTACCCCTTTTAAACAGGATGCTTCTAGAACTCCCGCTATGGTGCAAACAGCATAGGCAGTACACAATTCTCCTTTCTCATTTCTTAAACATGATCCATCAACAAACATCTCACAGTCTGGTTCTTCTAACGGAACGTCCTCGATATCGGGCCTAGGTTTCGTGCATAACTCAGTCACATCCAAACAATCATGATCCGCCTCTTCTCTTACTTCCTGACAATATGAATTCGGCAACAGGGTCGCCGGATTTACGGTTGTGCACCGTACCACAGTCACATTTCCGGCACCCAAGATCACTCTTTCGTACTAAGTCAGCTGACTAGAGGTCACATACTGTGTCCTTGTACGGGTCAAAAGGATCTCAATTGAATGTGGCACATACACCTTCACTGGATGTCCCATCACAATTGCTTCACTCTGTTCCAGACTCACGCAAGTAGCAGCTACTGCTTTTAAACAGCTTGGCAACGCTGCAGCCACTGAATACAAAGTAGCAGAAAGATATGCTACTGGACGTCGTGCATTCCATGTTTTTGAGTTAAAACTGAGAGTGCACACCCATCTCTTTCACAACAATACAATGCAAAATCCTTTTCATAATCTGGCATTCCCAATGCAGGTGCTCGACAAAGACTGTTTCGCAATTTAGTAAAAGCTTCCATACTTTCATCATCCAACACAATCGGATCTTTCACATCTTTTCATGTCAACCTCTGTAGAGGTTTTGCAATCAGTGAGAACCCACTGATCCACTGCCTGCAGTATCCAACCATTCCCAAAAACATTCAAACTTCTCTCTGAGTTTTGGATGGACTCATCTGTTTAATTACACTAATTCTTTCTGGTGTCACCTTTCTGACTCCTTTTTCTATTTTGTGACTTAGGTGCTGGACTTCCTGTTCACAAAATTGCAATTTTGCTGGTGACACTTTGTGTCCTCCTTCTGCTAAATGGTTCAGTAAGGCAATGGTATCTGTCACACATGCCTCTTGTGTCTTTGATGCCACCAGTAGGTCATCAATATACTGAACCAGAACTGAATTTCTTGGCATGACTAAAGTCTCCGAACATCTTTTCAGGATCTGATTAAAAATTGAAGGACTCTCTGTGTACCCTTGAGGAACTCGGCACCATGCCAAAACACGGTCTCCGAACCGGAATGCAAACAAATACTGGCTTTCCGGATGTAAAGGAATCGAGAAAAATGCTTGGCACAGATCAATCACTGTGTACCATTCAGAATCACATGGGATTTGGTAAAGGATTACTGCTGGATTCAGCACTACTGGACAACAGGGTACTGCAATTTTATTAATTTTTCTTAAATCCTGCACTATTCTATATTTTCCACTGGGCTTTTTAATTCCTATAATAGGTGAATTACAAGGACTACTCATTATTTCTTTCAGAATTCCCTGTTCAACCATTTGGTCAATTACAGGAGTGACTCCTGCAATTACTTCCGGACTCATTTTGTACTGAGGAGTGTTTGGATACATGGCCCCCTCTTTCACCGTAATCTGAATCGGATCTACATTTGACATTAGGCCAATCTCCTTTCCTGTAAAATCCCATACATCCATCCTTACTGCACTTTTTAATTCTTCAGGCAAACTCTCTTCTGTGAGAAGTGAAAACAACTCATCCACTTCTGTCCCTTGCTTCGCTAACATCATCTTGAATTCGACATCCTCATCAGGTGTCTGAAACGCAATACCATCTGGCGTACAATAGATGGTACAATTCATTTTACACAATAAATCTCTTCCCAAGAGATTTACTGGACTTGAGTCACATACCACGAAACAATGCATGTCTCTGAAACTCCCAATATGGACTTCTATTGGATTTGTGACTGGTGTTCTAATATGCTTATTTGAGACTCATACAGCTTGGATAGTTTCTCCCGAGAGGGGTAGTTTCGGAATTTCTGCTGCTCTCACAGTACAACGGGTAGCACCAGTGTCCACCAGGAATGTAATATCATTGCCTTCCACCTTTCCGTCAACAAATGGACCTGACTGATCTACCGCCAAGGATGCACCAAGTACGCACTCTTCCTCCCCCCTCAGGCACAGTCATTGAGATGAGTCTGAATCACTCCCATTGCACTGCAACTAGTATTGCGGAACCATTTGCACACTTTGATTCTTACCAATTTGATCACCTCCCTGAAATCCAGTGTTCGCACTGCACCTCTGTACCTGAGCATTCACATTATTGGGCATAGGAGCTTGTGGCACCTGTAACTGTGGAGCAACTACCTGCTGCTGCTGCTGTTGATTCACACCCATCTCATTCTGCATCTGTGGATTTAAATTTTGATTTACCCCATTATTCTTTTGAACAGATCTACACTCGTTCTTCCAATGTCCATACTTTCCGCACGCATGACAAGGAAATTTCTTCTTAGCTTCTTCTTTGGTCAATTTACCTCTACCTCTACCTCCACTGGATATCTGACCAAATTGATTCTGACCATTCATTTGATTACCTGTTTGAGAACCATTATTTACTTCTTGCTGCTCTGCTACCTTCACTTGTGCCCACATCATTTTCTCCTTTAATTTTTTATGTCTTGATTCAATGTCATCACTACAATACTTTGCATACCTCAAACTTTCGTCAATTGTTTTGCTCTGCCAACAAATCAAGTGCTGCTGAATCATATTACTAATCTCCGGTTTGAAACCAAACACAAAACGATACACAAAATGTCCCATATCTTTGTCTCCAATATTCTCAAAGCCGCTGTATTGTTTAAATACCTGCAACAATCGTTCATAATAGGCATGTACTGACTGTTTTGGTTCTTGGGTCGTCCTGTCTATCTTAACCCAATCTGTTTCCTTTGGAGAAATTTTCCCTTTCAAAAAGGTGATTACCTGATTATACTTTCTCATCACCTCATCAGATGGTGCACCTGTTTAAGGATCTCTAGGATATTCTTCTTTAGGCCAATCGACTGTAATTTTACATTCTGTCCACAAATCAGCTGGTTCTGTCGTGTGGTTTGTGGCCTCATTGTCTACATTGCTAAGTTAGCTTAGGCCTGGCTGCCATGATGCCTTTTTGCACACGTTACTTTGTGACTTTGTTTTTCCAGCCTCTGCTTGTGCCCGGCTATATTAGAACTGTCTGCCTTTTTGCCTTTCACCTTTTCTCCTGTTCCCTGTGGGTTTCGTCTGCACAACATGTACAAGGTCGAAAAACAACGTCCCTTGTTCTTGCTTATCTGGTCAGCCCCTCGCACTTAGACATAACACAGAATGCAGCTGCACTGGAAGAATTTGTGTGCTTTTAATATTGTGATCTCGCTGTTTGTGACACTTGGAGAACAACCTTTCCAGGGAGAAGAGCTGTGCTTGTCTGATGATGTAAACCTTGCATTTAGATATTGAGGTATGAGGGTCCGCCTGACAAAGCCCAGAGGTCTTCTAATTTTATAATAAACTAGTTAATAGCACGGGGAGGGTGGTAAGGTCATTTAGCCCTATATCCACTGCTTTATGAAATGCTTTCCCCGTTTGTATTCTATGGAATTGTAACTATGCTTATCATTTTATCATTATGCATTATGCTGATAGTACTGGCACGTTTTAAACTATACGGGGTCTCTTATTACGCACGTTGTGGACAAGTATGAGTGAGTTATGAAAGAGTGTGAAAGAGTTATGAAAGAAGTGTGGCTCAATGGTTAGAGCGGCAGACCCTGATGCAGAGATCTGGCCCGGGACCAGGGTTCAATTCCCGCCTCGGCGGGTCTTGGGCTCAATTTCCTCGGACCTGATAATTCTCGCCTCGGTGCCTATTCTAATCATGGGTCCCACTCTGCAACTCTGGGCAATAGCTTGCTTAATCTCCACAACGGCCCCAACAGCGCTGGGATGCCTGGCTTCACCCTGGGGGTGCCCAGGAGGGGACATTTCACAGGGAAAAGCCAGGAAGGGTTCCACAGCGGTATGCGTACAGCGCCAGGACACCTCTTTGGGGGTATAAGTGCGCTTTACAAGTACGAATTTCATTTCAGTGTTCTTGCTCACGCGAGTCCTGAGAGAGACCGTGTTCTGGGTTGTCTAATCATTGGCAGCTTCGCTGCGAATGAGATGCTAAAGCTAGTCGGATTGGGATTGTGGGTACTAAGGTGCATGGTTTGTTCACCACTATACTCCGAGGTCCTATTATCCTGTGCATAGCTCTGTATATGTGCAGAATCCGTACAACATGGCGCCACCAACGTGGTGGGCTACTTATCTGCGAGACGCTTGAGTAGTGCTTGTGCTTGTCCACAACACCCTTGGCATACGCTTCCGGAAACGTTTGTGAGGGTGTGTGAGGGTGATACCTCCTATATTGATGTTTTTATAGGTTCTTTCAAGCTTGAAGTTATTAAAAGGTGTTTAAGTAAACCCCTATATAACGCTGCCTCACATTAGGTTGTCGATCATTTCTGGTCTTAATGGCATATATAAATATACCGGCACATAGCCGCGCTGCGCTCCAGGCTCATTTACTGGCTTATGGAGTGCCCGACGCAGGTGTCTCACTCATCTTTGTGGTGCAGGCTGACCCGGCTCACCACTTTGAGGTGTTTTACTCTTGGGTCACTTTTCCGGCGGTGGATGAAACTGATGATTTGTTTCATGAGTACACTCTCACTGCCCTACCCAATGCTTATCGGCCTTATCAGGTTCTTGAAGTACCACTTATGGCATGGCAACACCGTATTTGGTTTAATGGCGCCCTCCCACATCCGGTCACCCCAGTTCGTTTAGGCCCCCTATCTATAGACGGGGCCACTTGGCCAGTTTTGGCCGGGTATACCCCACATCCGCGTTATTTGACGCTTGCGGTTGCTGAACTGCGTGAATTGCATACGTCTTTGATACGCGTTCACAGAGCTCTAGTACAATATGTTACAGGCAACATCCAGGGAGCCCCTCCTGGAGTTGTGGTGCATCCAGCTGGACCGTGCCGTGTAACCATAAGTCCCGTCATGGTTAATTTGGTGATGGGCAAGCGCCCACAAAATAAGGATGATTTGCCTTATTGGCTTGTAGAAAAATTTGACCAGCTGGAGGCAGTTTTTCCAAATACTTCTCCTGTGGAAAAACACAGGATTTTAACGATTAGTTTGCCCAAAGACTTAATTCACGAGTTGGCAGAATGCAACTGGGGCAAGGTATTCGCAGCAGTATATGCGAAGTGTTTCGGCACTCCTTCCATGACAGTTCTCCCCTCTGTATTAAACGAGTGCAGGATGAACATGGCCCTGAAGCGGCTGTGGAACTGGGGATGAGACTGGTGGGAGTGTTCGATGTAGTGGCTGATTTGATCCTTGCGAACGTCAAGGGCGATGCAGTTAACTTTCAAGTAGCTAATGCTTTGGCTTTGGTCCCAGAACCGGACAAGCCACGCGAATTACCAAACATTATTGCACAGGCTTATAAAACCATTGGCCGCAATAGTCTGGGAGTTAAGCCTTTTGCTAAAATGCAAACTCAATCACAGCCACAACAAAAAACTCAGTCTGAGAAAGATGAGAAACCGTTCTTTACTAAAAAGAACTGGAGGTTAAAGAAACAGGGTAAACAACAGAAAAAGCCAGGGTCGCGTGGCGTATCCCCGATTTCCGTATCTTCTGAACGCACTTATGATTTGCGCGACAGAGCGAGAATTAAGTCTCCAGAGAGATTTCAAGTCCCTGATCCGCGTTCTCCTCGTTCTTCACAGGCACCATCGACCTCCCAGACTGGTGGAGGAGATCGCCAGGATAGAGGTAGGGGTCGTGAGGCTCCACAGGGATGAGACCAACCTCGACAACAAGTCCGAGGGAAACCAGAAGAATTTCCACGTTCTCGCCCACAGTTTCAGAAGAAGAAAGTTGCAGCTTTAACAGCGAGGTATGCCACCGACGGTGAGAACGAGACTCCTGAATTGGACGTGGACAGTGACGCTCCTAGACAGCACCGCGGAAGTTACCATAGTGCGGGAGGCACTACGTCCTCATGGGGAGGCGACAGCAACTGATACATTCATTACTGTCGAGACAGCTGACACCTGAGTGGCACCCCCTGACAGACTATTTAATATTGTCATCCAAATAGAAGGTGACATTGAGCGTGTTATTAAAGGGATTTTTTGGGAGAATCTGACCTCTTCTTACGATATTTTGTTGGCAGAGGCGGATTGGCCACCCCCATTCGTACTTGCTGCTCGTAAAGGGGAGGAGGTAATCCTTCCGAGCTTTTCTCGTCATGTCCCCAAGGACAAAGCGGAGGCTCTCGCAGCTGAATGGGCTGGGGCCCTGGCTCCGGCGCTATACCGTAATCACGTGGGCTGGGATGAAGACTCTCCACCCCATGACATTCCATTGCGGTCGCTGCCACAGCCCCAACCCCAATATCCCATCCAGCGGGAAGGTAAAGGTCCCGTTTCCGACATTCTGACACAGTTAGAATATTAAGGAGTAATTGAAACATGCGTATCACCAATGAATAATCCCCTTTTTGCGGTTTCTAAACCCGATGGATCGTACCGCCTAGTTTTGGATTACCGACATTTGAACTCTCATTGTCGGACCTTTGCGGTACAAAATACCCACAGTTCTGCGCTTGTAGACAGTCTGGTTCGTTAGAAATATAAAACGACACTTGACCTATCCAATGGTTTTTACACGCACAACTTGTCCCCGGAGTGCAGCCAATGGAGCGCTTTCACTTCCGGTGGTAAACAATTCAAATTTCGGCGTTTGCCCATGGGCTACAAGAACAGCCCGGGTGTCTTCGCCGCCCGTGTTGTCTCTTTGTTGGACAGCATAGACCCAGATGCGTGTTCGTACGTCGACGATATCTATCTGACAGACGATGAATTATGGCCGCATCTTTCACGAGTAGACCGCATTATTCTTGAATTTGCGGTCTTAGGATACAAATTTAATTTTGCCAAATCTCACATTGCTGAATTTACCATTTTGTTTTTGGGCTATGAGCTCAACAATGAAGGTAAGGGCTTAGCACCCCATTTCTTGGAGAAGTGTGCGCTTTTGCGCGCTCCGACAACCCTGAAGAAGCTTGAGTCATTACTGGGTTTTTTAAACTTTGGGCGTACTTACATTCCCGAATATGCCCAGTGTATCAAGCCTCTTTATGCCTTGATACAACCTAACTTTTCGAAGTCCTGCTGGCTTCCTGAGCATTCCTCTATACTGCAATCTTTGCAGTCTGATCTACTTGAGTCTAAATTCTTGTTGACTTGTGATAACCACACAAACCTGGTGATTATAATCGTTCCAGGGGCAGTGGGTTTCACGTACTTAACCTTTAACGAAGGTGACACAGTACCGATTGCATACAAGTCACATCTTTACACTTCAGCGGAGTTGCGCTTTTCCTCTGTGGAGAAAGTTTGGACTGCAGTGCAAATGGCGATTCTAAAGGAACGCGCACTGGCACAGGGAAAACGCATTTTGGTGGTAACACCATATCCTGCCCTTGAGGCAGTGACAAAGGCAAGTGTACCGAACTCTAAGGCTTTGCACCCCCGTTGGATACAATGGGCTACATCTCTGACGTCCCCGGATGTCACTTTTATCTTTGATTCCTCTCTTCAGACACAGGAGTTCTTACAGTATGAATTTGTTCATCCTCCTCCTCTTTCTTTGCTACCGCTTGAGGAGTACGAATGTACTATTTACACCGATGGTTCGGCACAACCGGCCATGGGTTCCAAGCATGCTTATTCCGTAGCATGTGCTATTGTTGCAGGTACTATGGTGAATGGAGAGTTCAAATTGACTGTAGTGCACACACAGGCACTAGGAGACAGTACTGCACAATTGGCCAAGCTGCGTGCTTTGGTGCTCGCGCTTGAGTTCGCGAATCCAGATGTGACTACTCTTATTGTATGCGATTCTTACTACTGTGTTCAATCTTACAATGACAACCTATTCTTTTGGTCGCAAAATGACTATAGAGATGCAAAAGGCAGCACAATTAAGCATAAAATGCTTTGGGTTCGAGTGGCAGATCTTAAACAACGTTTGCCTCTCACACAGGTGATTCACACTCTTGGCCACCAGCGTGTGGGCGCACACGCTGTCGGTAACGGTTTGGCAGATAAAGCTGCCAAATCAGCAGTAGCAAGGCGTTCGATAGCAGCAGTTACAAGATCCATGACTAAAATAGATAATGATATTTTGGCAGCCATTGCTGCAACAAAGGAAGGTGCTAATTACCCACGGGGTTTCCCTTCCAAGTACTCGTATCAGTTAAGTCCCGAACAGGTTCCTTACGTAAGAATTCCAGACGTTGGTGATCGGCTGATTCCCAACGTGGACCGCAGACCTTCCTTGATAACGGCCGCACACGAAGGCTTGGCTTCGGCCCATGCTGGTATATCTGCGACTGTTTCCATTCTGCAGCAGCGTTACTGGTGGCGTGGTTTATATAAACAGACCCGTACTTATGTGCTTTCTTGTGACGTTTGTCAGCAAATTAAGCCTTCAACGGTTACACGGCCACCACAAACACCGCTCTGCATTTCTAACAGACCTTTTGGGTGTGTTTACCTGGATCACTGTGGTCCATTCTCTTCTGACACTGCATATAAGTATATCTTGGTTGCAGTGGATTTGTGCACACGTTTCATCTGGGTTTGGCCACAACGGAGTGCTGACGCTCGAAATGTCATACGGGATTTGCGTGTCTTTGTGGGAATTTTTGCCTGTGGCACCTTCCATTCTGACCAAGGTCCTGCGTTCGCCTCTAAGGCGTACAAGGACGCGATGGGGTCACTGGGGGTGCGGGTGAAATTTTCGTCTCCATATCGGCCTGAGGGCAACTCGATTGTTGAACGAATGAACCGTGACTTAAAGCAATCCTTGACAGCTAGAGTCTTAGGTACTGGCAGGAACTGGCTGGCCCACTTGTATAGCGTACAATGTGCACTTAATAATCTCCCTAGAAGATCTCTGGGTGGGCGGACCCCATACGAAATGCTCTTTGGCATCCAAATGTTTGTGCCAGACCTTGATGGTCTAGACATGGCGGCGAGTGCCGCAATCTTTGACGTAGATAATCATTCTACTATGTTGCAGGACTTACAAGAAGCCCGTGACAAACTTGCAAACGAACATTTAACTTCAGCCACAGACGCTGCGCTGCAGATTCCGGTTGCCGGCTGGCTTCCGAAGGTTGGAGATCTGGTCCGAGAGATGGTGGAGAACAAAAAGAATTTGGCCCCTCTTATCGTGCACCGGTTCCAGTCCTTGGCTTGAAGGGTACTCGTACTGTCATCTTACCACCGCTTCCTGGTCGCAAGGACAACAGATACATCTCAGTGGACAATGTCAAGCTACAACATTTGGCCGATCCTGAATAGTATAACACCAGCGGTCTCTTGTCCAGCCATTTCTAGAACTCATGTTTGTGGCCCTCCAGCCCACACGGATACTGATGTTGCCATTGAGATGGTCGATTTGCCTGAACGCCTGCTCGACTGCCCAAATTCCTCCTGCAATGAGGAGACCGAGTATACATACACCGCCAATGAATCGGTGGCTCATTTACCAATGACACCACTGAGCCCCACCCGTTATTCATTTAATTCGGCTTCCACCTCATCACTTGTCCCGTCCCGCTTCAGTGTTTTTGTGTCCTGGATCTGAGACAAATTTTTGATCCCCCCATGGACATACATCAGGTTGGTACTATTCCTGATTTTTCTGTTCATGTCCATTGGCTTTGTGACAGTTTTTTTCTTACTCATTAATGGTCACTATTTACCAGAACGCTCTGCAGTGAACTGTGTCGCTGGAACTTTGGCTCCGCATTCTTCTTCTCACATCATGAAGCGTGACCACACAATTGTGAACATTTCAGCTTTCCCAGTCACTGATGGCATCGTATGGGATGCAGTAAATTTCCAAATTCATGGACCAACCGAGATTATTAATGTACCAAATGTCCTCCGTGATTCAATGGGTGATGTCGTTAAAAGTAATATTCATTCCGACGATTGGGATGTGCATGCCGTTGAATCGTTATTTACTGATTTGAAATATTATGCTGCTTTTAATGCTGAAGATTTGTACATGAATTCTGCAAGTTATGCCGATTTATATTGTAACCAGCATTGGGGCAACCACTTTCTCCATAAACCAAGTGCTCTGCGGGGTCCTTTTAATTACAGTTCAGTAATGCAGTTTGCGTGGACATTGCAAACATTGAAAATGGGTAAAGTTCCTTGGCATTTTTTAAACACGTCAGCCTTATTTTTGCCCTTTAATTTAACAGAAAAACAGCAATTCATGTCCATGAAAGATGCAACATACACTCTCTTACATATCGAAAAGATAGAGCCGTTACCATTCTCTGTGGCGGAGTTGGACTCTGCAGTGTGGCTAGTACACGGGGTTATCGCTTTGCCTTTTTCTTTATTTGAGTTCAGTTCCTACATGAAACATTATCCTGTTGGCCGTTTTCAGTCTTTAGGCAGTGCCTTCTTGCATGAACTTTGGTCCCTGCCTTTCATGTATAGATGCCTTAGGGACGGGAAGGAAGTTTTTCTCACAGGAGAGTCATGCGATTCTACAGTGGGTCATTCCCTAATTTGTAAAAACATTAAATTGCACGGGGCTTGTAATGTTTCGGCTCCGAATCTTGCTTGTGTTTTAAAGGGCATTCCTGCTCCTGCTATTTCACCTACTTTCACTGTGCTTGCAAATGGTAGCTATCTCCTTCTGAATAATCAGGACTGCTGTGGAATGCTGGCCGGCATCCCCTATATTGTAACAGTTTCCCAACGGGTTGTGTGCTGCAAAAATGTGCTTTTTCCTCCCCCGCACGACATAATAGATAGTTCCATTTGGCCTTCCATTCCGATTTTGAAGGCAGATTTCAATAAATTGAGCAGAATAAAGGTGCTATTATTGAACCAGGAGGTTATGCTCACATCTGCACGGGAGACATTCATCCTCCAGGTGGCTAGTGCCCACAGTGAGATACAGGCCCTTTTGAACACAAACCTCCCACAACATTTTGGTGAGCTGATTCACCGTGTTTTTAATGCATCTCGCACCGAAGGTCTTGTGCACTTTTTTAAAGTTGTGGGCTCTGGCCTTGTTACCTCCTTTCAAACTATATTTGGTGTAATACCGGCTTTTATTCATTCTATTTTTTCCAGTGTCTTTGGCGGCTTTCCGTTGATCCTCGCCTTAGCGGCTGGTATATTGCTTTTGGTTTGTTTGCTCCGCAATGGCTGCACTTCCTGGGGGCCTCCTTGACCAAGGTCGACTCTGGATGCTCCGTGAACGCATCCTCATCGGCTTTGGCATCCTACCATTGGCGACACTCAGTGTGTCCTATAGACTTTCTTTTCGCTTTGCTTATTTCACTTGCGTGCAACGTGTGATGTTTTGCATCCGATGTCCTTTCTCTTGCTCCTTGGATTTTTGCCTCTCCAATATGTCTCTGTCTAACCCGGATTTTGGCCAGTTGATGGGTCCCTTAGAGGCCCATGAACGGCACTGTTCCGGTGATGGCTTGATGGCGCGTGCGGCTGCACTTGGAATTTTGGCGCAATGGGATGTCTGGGCGGCTGCTCAGACTCTCCTACGACAAAGTTATATTGAGTATCACGCAAGTTGTCCCGCAATGCTGATCACTGTTCCCTCTTGCGAGGAACATGAATGCAGTTTTGATTTGTTGAACTGGATGGCGTCTCTTTTTTCAGACGATTCCAACGATGTCCTCTTGGAAGGTGTGGCGTTTTTCTGCACTTACACTTTATTGGATTAGGGGGCCTCCGCTTTCAGCGTCCTGCCTCTCTGGATTTTTTTATTGGGCCTAACTGGAGTTTATTTATCCTGCAATTTTTTTCTCCCCCACTCACTATCCTTCATGGTGGACTATTCCAGAATAGACGTTTACATTCTGCTCCATCACTTTGAACTCTGTCTTCGTCCTATGTCTTCGCCTATGGACTGAACAGGGGAGGGTGTTGTGTGGTTTGTGGCCTCATTGTCTACATTGCTAAGTTAGCTTAGGCCTGGCTGCCATGATGCCTTTTTGCACACGTTACTTTGTGACTTTGTTTTTCCAGCCTCTGCTTGTGCCCGGCTATATTAGAACTGTCTGCCTTTTTGCCTTTCACCTTTTTTCCTGTTCCCTGTGGGTTTCATCTGCACAACATGTACAAGGTCGAAAAACAACGTCCCTTGTTCTTGCTGATCTGGTCAGCCCCTCGGACTTAGACATAACACAGAATGCAGCTGCACTGGAAGAATTTGTGTGCTTTTAATATTGTGATCTCGCTGTTTGTGACACTTGGAGAACAACCTTTCCAGGGAGAAGAGCTGTGCTTGTCTGATGATGTAAACCTTGCATCTAGATATTGAGGTATGAGGGTCCGCCTGACAAAGCCCAGAGATCTTCTAATTTTATAATAAACTAGTTAATAGCACGGGGAGGGTGATAAGGTCATTTAGCCCTATATCCACTGCTTTATGAAATGCTTTCCCCGTTTGTATTCTATGGAATTGTAACTATGCTTATCATTTTATCATTATGCATTATGCTGATAGTACTGGCACGTGTACTGTATCTTAGAGCACGATACTTGAAATAAACATTTTAAACTATACGGTGTCTCTTATTACGCACGTTGTGGACAAGTATGAGTGAGTTATGAAAGAGTGTTCTTGCTCCCGCGAGTCCTGAGAGAGACCGTGTTCTGGGTTATCTAATCATTGGTAGCTTCGCTGCAAATGAGACGCTAAAGCTAGTCGGATTGGTATTGTGGGTACTAAGGTGCATGGTTGGTTCACCACTATACTCCGAGGTCCTATTATCCTGTGCATAGCTCTGTATATGTGCAGAATCCCTACAACAGTACGACAATCTCAAACAAACCATCTAAATCTTTTAACAAAACCTTTGAAACTTTCACAAACCTCTCTACCTGTTTGTACCACTCAACTGGTTTCTCTCTTAATCTGGGAAAAACATTCGGAAAGGACAATATATCCTGTCTTGACCAGGGAACATGCACATATCCACCACCTGGGACTTCTCTCATCAGACACGCCCTTTCAACTTGTTCTGTCTCTCTTAATGGAAACATTGACGTTCCTTTGCCAGCTGCCTCTTCTTTCTTTTTAGTCCATCTACCTTTCCACCGTTCTACATCTCCCCATTTTTTCAGAATATTCATCAACTCCTTTATCTGTAATCTTTTTCCAGATGCATTCAAACTCTCCAAACCTTTTTCGGTAAAAGCCAATCTGTACGATTTCTGCAGCACCTTTGACTTCTCTATATCTACTCCATATTCACTAGCAGCCTCTGCTATTCTCTCATGAAAATTCCTCACTCTCCAAGTGATACTTTTACACAAAAACAACAGCTCTTCATCTCGGTAGGTCCCTAATCTATCTGGACTTATTGTACCAATAATCATCTCTTATAAATCCACTTTCAATTGGCTCACATTTATACTCTGTGGTTGAGGTTTTTTCTTCTCCATTCCCTTTATCCAATCACTCAATTCCTCTGGTGAAGGGCCTGCTGAATTCCCTGTCGTTGGAATGACATTTGCCCCAATTCTCCTTGGATCTATTTGTATACCTCTTTGAGGAGTTTCTGTTATCATCTCACAAACCGGAAGATCTAACAATGTAGTATTCGTGTCAGCCTGTCCATCCTCATTGACTACCGTCACCATTCTACTCCTGTCGCTACTTCTTGGAACTACCAATGTATGTACTTTTGATATATTCTGTTTTGTCCATACAATGGAACTACGGGACCAATTGTTACCGGTACCGTCAAAGCTTCTGTATTTAGACTCAACTGATTTATTTTCTGGATCTGCTCTACTCTTGCCTTATTTAATATGTCCAATTCTTTTTCTCGCACTATTCTAGCCATGTCCGCAATCTGTGGAGTTAATGGAGTTCCCAATATTGGTGCATTCGGGGTTACCTCAACTGAATTTTCTTGATATGGCGGAGGTCTTTTGGTCATAATGTCTTCTAATAACTCATCATCAGATTCGTTCGGGTCCTGTCCTAAACTTGAAGTTTCTATATTTTTCTTTTTCTCTTTACACTTGCCTCCTGTCTGATCTTCAGCAACTAAAACTGGGTACAAACCTTCAGATACCACAGCTCTCCTCCATCTTTTCATTGTATCTTCTCTTCTCTCAAAAGGATATTTAGTCATTAAATTTCTATATCTCCTACCACCTCGATATTTCTCTCTTTCGAATGCTTCTACTTCCCATTCCTCTAGCGCTTCATTCTGGGTAGGTCTGGGAATTGGCTCTAATGAATTCATTCGATTTCTCAAATTCTGCAAAATCCTTGCATTAAACAAACCATGCTGTGGGAAAACTATAACACCATCATCCCTCGTGTATTCCACCCAATTCTCTAACCAAGTACACGTATGGTATCCTCGCTCTAACATCATATAGGAAGCAGGCGTTCTCGGCGGTGGAATAGGAATTCCCTCTCTAGTCACTACTGGTTTGTCCTTTTTAAAGAAATTCTTTATTTTCATAAGCAGCTTCATTTTTCTGACCCTTTACGCTAATGTCTCTCAGTAAAACAACAAGGAAACGTTTCCGTAATTCTACTTATTCTATTTTTCAGTTCTTGTCCAATACCATCGTGACTCACACCAACCGTCCAATCACAGCTCTCTACGTATCTGCTATTTCAACCAATACTAGCGTGGCTCACACCAACTGGCCAATCAGAACTTACTTCACGTTTGCTGCCTGACCAATGCCAGTGCGGCCTTTTTGTGACGTCAGTATTACTCCTTCTACTGACCCTCCCTTTACACAATAATACGGCGATGTATTTCTAAGTTTCTTAATCAAAATTCTTGTTAGTAACAACACAAAACAATGCTACCTTGTCTGTTCCTCTAAATAAAGAGATAGTTCTTCACTTCAAAGCAAGAAATTCTTTCACTTCTGGTAAAACAACAACCAGCGTTATTTTACACCCAAACAAGCTACAGGCGGACTTAGTACTCCTCTAGGGATAAGGCCAAAGTTTCGCAAGAGGCCTTTTTGGTGTAAAAGAGGTCTTGGTACTCCTCTGGGGATAAGGCCAGAGTTTCGGAAGTGGACCCTTCGCTATTTTCAAACACTCTACTCATATACGAAATTTTCCCTAAATATAACACCTACAGCCTTCCGCCGTACAGTATTATAACAACAGACAAAGTACTTCTGCAGTGTGATATCTTATCCACACTCTTCTTCTGCCTACTTCAGGCTAAATTTCCATCCCGGGATTCCTCAGGTACCTTCGTACCTGTACTTCTAGACAACATAGCACAGGACACTAACTTTTCTTGTTAAAAACATATAATCAATAATCATTAATTATTACCAAACTAATCAATAATTAAACCATCCTCTGCTACCAGAAAACCTGATCCAGCGCTACACTTTATCAGGGATCGATACTCATCAATATTTCATACAAATGACCCATACACATTTACCCAACTCACAAATCCCTGTTGCGCTGGTTTGTCAAGTTTGAATGTCATGGAAAATTATTTCCTTCACAAATTCACGTTTAGTATTTCTAAATATATAACTAGACCTATATGTATCAACTCTCTTTCCTCTCGGTCGACTGACCAATTAATTGAGAAGTTGATGGTAATAATAGAACTAACTAACTAACTAACCAGCTAAATAATCACAGACTCTCGGTAAGATTAATAAAGTTTATCTCAGATAAATGTAATTGATAAATGCTCATCACATACAGGTTGCAATGCAAACAATAAATCTCACAAAAGGAGAGAAAATCAATCAACAAAATGCAAACAGTGTCATACTCATCATTCATGAACGATATGCATTTGAAGGAGTGGATAGAAAGAGACACATAAGTTTCATCAAATAATGCAAAACAATATACTTATGATGGAGTGGATAGATGAAGAGACATAAGTTTCAGAGACAAAAATACATTTGCAAGAAATTATGCAAATTACGAGTCAGAGGATAATTCAAACCCAAAGATAAATGAAATACCACCCCCTTGACCAAGGGAGTAGTGGGGGTCTCCTGAAATAGAGTCAGGAAACAAAGATTTCAGGAACAGGACAGGGACAGGAACAGCTAGGCCTCTCTGCAAATCGACGGACAGCGACGCATCTCCCCTCTCAATCTCCTACCGCTGCAACTCCACGCTCGCTAACCACACCCCCAAAGGCACCCCAGTTATACCCTAAAACCTACATGGCCAACCCACATTAATTGAAACATTGCACAGAATTCGACTGCTCATTGGATGCTTGGGGAGTTGGTGCATCACACCACCGTGATTTCATTCAAAATTCTTCATACTCATTGTTCTACTTCCTTTCCCATTGCGTTTTTACTGACTAGTCTATACAATTTTATTCTTGCTACATTTCATTAAATTCTCAGCCACGTCTGTGGAAGAAGTCGTGAATCCCAAGGCCAGTCTCATCTTTTGGCAGGTAAACAATGTTCTCTGAGCTGATTAACCTTGAACTAATATTCATCATCCGCAGCGCTCAGCACTTCTGTCGGTTTTGTCAGGTCATTCTTGCTCATTTTTCAGCCCCTCATCTAGCCGGGCAACTTAGGAAAATACAGGCCCATTCGGCTCACTATGACGAAATAAACACCTACATTATTAATTACATGTTAATGCATCCTTCACTGTTTACCACCCAACTTTACACTATTCCCTGTTAATATTTTTCTTAGCATAAGCTTCATGCAAAGCAGCATTATTTATTATCGTTTTCAAAGCAAGATGCAAGATGCGAAATGCGGCCTAAACGTGAATTAATCTTGTTTCTTTTGTAACGCAATGTAAAATGCGGCCTAGTCCTTTCATGCATTAGTTCACATTAGTACACGCATGCGCAAAGCAGTTTCCCATTGTAGCTCATGTGATTTGCATGTTAGTTTATACTGCACACTGTCAATAAGTATTATGGGGGAGTTCATTCGAGCAGGTTTCTTTTTGCGAAACCCTGCTCCATCACATGCAAAAGCACATCCACTTTATTCTTATCTGAGCAGAAGCCCACCAATCCAAAGATAGTGAGGTGAAAGAAGAAACCATGGACAATTAGAAGAATATGGATTACGTCATGGTTATAGGAGAACTAGAAACTTAAACTGTCTAGCAGAGACGTGAAGTACAGTCCAAAGTTGAGACAGGAGAACATGGGAGAAGAGGAGGATACCCAAACTGTAGCTTGCCAGCCTCAACTCAGATTAAATGTAATGCTGCTATGTTTCCCGAACAGGAATGGACTCTCAAGCCTCCCTTAGGGGAAAGATATGAACTGTGAGGCAGGAGCAAACATCTGTTTACTGATTCTGGCACCTCCGGTCAGGTGTTTGTTGCATGCTTGAACCTCCCGCTATTACAAGGATACATTAGTTGTGCACTGTTACACATTCATTATTTGGTTTATGATACTTATTAGTAATTATTGTCTCTCCATACAAGATATGAATACTTTTCCGTTCTGGAATATTGGAAATAATGTGTTGGCCATTATGGCACCTAATCCCGAGGATGGTTGCATGTACTGTTGAACTTACCGAAACATCAACAACAATTTTACATTGGTTTCTAAGAGTTTCATAGTGCCTTCTTCATTAAGGAGATAAAGATTTTTGATGGACACTTTATATTTGCCCAGATGGAATGACACTGATTACTTCTGCTTTATATGTATGGGCTTTGGTTACAACAACTGTTTGGCATACATCCAGTGGCTGCTCCTCCGCTATGGCAGAGGAGCGTCGCCCCAAAGCTTTTAAGCAGTGTAATGTAAAGGAAACATAAAATGATAATAACTTTGATTTATCATAATTTTATATTTCTGTGCTGCATTGCGGGTGGGTGGGCTGTGCTGCTCTTGGAGAAAAGCAGGGGAGTAGTGGTTTGCCCACTCCTGAGTGCACATGACTGTTTGGCCGGTCCTCTCGGGCCACCCAAAACAGTCATGTGCACTTTCCCTGTTCTCCATGCATGCTGCATTACAGCCTGCATGAAGAACATGCCCAGTTCCCTACTCCCTGGCTGAGCATCGAACCGCGATGCTCAGACCAATCAGAATGCTGCATTGCAGCATTGTGATTGGTCAGGGAAGCCTGGCTGTGCTTCCTGTTCCTCGAGTGAAGAGGAGGATAGCAGGAGCAGAGGCATGGGACCCAGCGGGAAGGTAAAGGTTTATTTTTTTTTACATCGCACACAACCCCCCCACGCGTGCCCTAGACCCCCCTCCCCCCACGCCCGCCACACCACCCGCGAGCCATGACGGCCGCCACTGCATACATCAATGAGTGTAATTGTTCTAACACTCTGTACATATAGACTAATAACTTTCTTAATGTAGAATTCAAATTACATTCTTACAATAACAGCCACAGAGTACACCATTTGAAATTTTTGTATCCTTTATTTGGCGAAGATTAACTAGGTTCAGTGTTTTGGATTCTGCCTATACCAAACACCAGACATTGTTGTTACATTTTTTTTGTTTTCACCACATACTACTCCTTCAGGAGCTCTCTGCAAATAGCAGCAGATTCACCTGAAGCTACTGGAGGAGCCTCCGTAGGGAACACAGCCTTTATAACGAAGGCTGAACAACAAGATGCCTTTACAATGAAGGCATTACAACAACGTCTTTACAATGCCTGTCTTTACAACAAAAGTTTTTACAAGTAAGCCTTATCACGGATGCCTTTACAATAAATGTTGTTGTAAAAGCATGAATGGTAAGGGTATAGTTGTAGATAAGAAAAATAAGATATGGTACGTATTAAATGTAGAAATCAAGTTTCACGGGCCACCTACCCTTTTCCCCTTATCATCACTGTCACGGTCCTGAGACTGGGTAACTATGTTTCATTTGATTTGTCATCTTAGCAATACAATCATATCTTGCTAGACTTGGGACTACTGCCTGAAGTGTGTTAAAATATGTGCTGTCTCATGGTAACTGGTACAATTGGGCACTTGCCCGTTATCTGTTTGTGTTTGTGTTGGGGAGTACTGCTAGTTGTCTGTCATTTCTTGACCCCCTCCCCCCCCCCTTTTTTGACACAAGGTATTTCATTGGGCATTGGCCCGTCATCGTGCAGTCAGACTTTGCGGACACGTTACCCCTATCTTACATTCTGTCTCACCAGGGCACTTGCCTAACCAAGGAATGTTTATTCTGTACCATTAATTTAATATATTGCATATTTAATTCCTTTATTTGGAGATAATGTTTATAATACCATGAGTTACAGGCTGACCAGTAATTCAGTATTTGTACATGTTCATTTATTGCTTTATTGCATTTCTGTACAGCCCGGAACAGCGTGGGCATAACTACACGTTTTACATGATGATTGTGTTCTCATGTTTGTATTTTATCCGTTCCAATATGTCTGCCATTTACTTGCAGGGAACAAGATACGCAGTAGTCCTACGATTATGTCTATGACTGTATTGAATGCTTTATTAGTCACCCTTTACGTGTGCACGTTTCACGTGATCAAGGGGTTCTGCCCTGAAACGCGTTGTGAATAAACAACCTGTGGATTATTATTACGGAGTTCCTTGTTTCTGAGAGCGTGCACATTTGTGGTTTTCGATATATATATATATATATATATTGGGCATGATTGAAACATGTTTTGTAAACTGTGGAAAACATTTCTATGTCTATGAAACATTCTGCCCTGCAATGTGTATGACGGCATAAATACACTCCAAAATGGTGATTTACCTGTTGATGAAGGATGATGCCGAAACGCGTCCTGTGAGACCGTTATTGTGTTGTGGAAAGTTACCCGTGAATAAAACCACTTGTTATCAGTTTTGAGTGCCCCACCTTCGTTATTGAGGAATCGAAGGGTTTGGTTGCAAGATATATATATATATGTATACATATATATATTTTACCTACTGGCGGTCACCAGTAGGTAGTTATAGTTAGGACCTATTATCCATAGGAAAAGCGTTTTTTGATTTGCCAATATCTTTGACGAATCTTCGCAAAATTTTTAAAACTAATGGCCCACTCCGGTCAGCTCCTGTCTTGAAAGTTTGGGGCTGATTCGTCAAGCGGGGGCTGAGAAAAGAGGGGGGTCCCAAAACGCGTTTTCTCCTTGTTAATTTCCCTAGGAAACTTTAGACAATTAATTTAATTTGGGAAAAAGGTAGCTCTTGGTTGAGAAAGCAACTTTTTTTTAAATGGTGAAAATCCGTTCAGTAGTTGCTGAGAAATTCAAAAAATAAAAATATCGATATCTGAGCGCTGAGGAGGATTCGCGAACCCTCCCGAGCACGAGCTGACTTGTGATTGGCTGCAAACACTCCAAACCAGGAAGTGTTGGCAGCCATCTTGTGACTCGGTAACTGAGTCAAAAGAAAACAGGAAAAAAAGATGAAAAACAAGAAAAGGGGGCAGGGTAGAAACACCCTGACCCCTAGGCCTGCTCAGGGGGTCCCACAAGGACCCCCAGAGCCAAAAAAAGCACCCGGGGCATAATGAAAATAAAGGCGGGGGCCTCGCGGCCCCCTTCCCGTTTTTTTTGTGTGAAAATGTGCAGGCCTTGGGGGATGGGGTCCCCAGGGCCCAAAACATATTGAAAGAAGGGGGGCCACACAGCCCCCTTCAAATATATATATATATATTTTTTTAAAAGCCGGCATCTCGCCGGAGGCCCCGCCCCCTCCCTGTACCACTCTGCAAACGCAGGGTAGAAACACCCTGACCCCCTAGGCCTGCTCTGGGGGACCCACAAGGACCCCCAGGGCCAAAAAAAGCAGTTTTAAAAAAAAAAAAATCGGCCGAATTCGCACTGGGTGCGCAAATCTGGCCGAGAAAACAAAAAAACGAAGCGCGGGAGCCTGCATGGGCCAGGTCCCAGGGGCAATGCAGAATTATATAGCGGGGGCCAAAGGGGGGACCCACAGCCCCGGGGACCGCCACCTCCCCAGGGCTTTATACATAATTTGCGGGGGGCACATGGCCCCCTGCAGCACCTGGGACCGCCACCTCCCCGGGGCATAATGAAAATAATGAAAATAAGGGTGGGGGGCCTCGCGGGCAATGTCCCGGGGTGCCCACCCCCGGAACATTGCCGTTTGCTATGACAGGGCGGGAGCACGGCTCCCACCCTGTCATAGCAAACCCTGCTTTGCTTTTTGGAAGCGAGAGCAGGAAACCTGCTCTTGCTTCCAAAAAGCAAAGCAGATTGCTTTTGGGCAAGGGGAGTTGCATGTCAACAGCTCCCCTTGCCCAAAAGCAATGCCGGCTCCCGCAGGAGGTGGGGAGCTGTCAGGGACCGTGGGGGCATTGGGGCTCCCCCCACGGTCCCCAACGTGAGGGCCGGCCCCGGGGGATGGGGTCCCCGTGGCCAGAAGTGGCCCAGGAAGGGGGGCTACTCGTCCCCCCTTCCCTTTAATAATTTTTTTTTTTTTAAAAAGCAGAAGGCCGGCCCCGGGGATGGGGTTCCCGGGGCCATAATTGGCCTGAGGAGGGGGGCCACGCGGCCACCGTTGCCTGCTCATCTCTAAATTAGATGAGCATCGCCACCATGTGGTGGACTGTTCTAAGTATGGTGTTGACAATTAGGTGCTGGTGCCGAGCACCGGAAACCAATTAAGTGCCGGTGGTTAGCACCAGAAAGCCCCAGCTCAAATTAAGCACTGGTTATAGTTAGCTTAACTAACTATAATGTCCGAATTTCTCTGGTTTTGTACTAGTGAAATGTCCAACTAACTATAACGTCCCTGAAACCTATGGTTTTTTCAGTGAATATATATATATATATATATATATATAAATATATATATATATATATGTATATAAAAACTCTTGATTTCTACATTTAATACGTACCCGATCTTATTTTTTTTGCATATGTATATGTATATATATATATATATATATATATATATATATATATATATATATATATATATATATATATTAATGCTCCGAACCACCAGAAAGGCCAGTGCACTCACGGGCGGGTGCTGGTTGTGCTTGAGGGAGGACTCACAAAATGCCGTTGCTTCAGAACTTTCCAAGGAAGAAACCGCGCTCTTGAGAGAGGGAAACAAACTCTGTTTATTCACAGAGGTTAGAGAGACACGTTTCGGCTGACGCCTTTCTCAATGTTTAGTCAGCCCTCACCATTCAATCAATATATCACATTGCATTGGCTCGATAGTTAGTGACATCACAAATTCATCAACATAGAAAAGGTAACGTATTCAAAAGATTTCATCGAGGACCGTGCAATTGCGGCCACCATTTTGTAACATGCAATTTCTTTCTTCTATCAGATTTCCATCACTTTCTCAAGACATACATGATTATTAATTAAAATCATACATGTTTCAACATTTGAAAATAGAAATTAAGAATAGAGGCTCATATTACAGTGATACTCGTCTATTATGCCATGTTTTGTCTTTAAGTTGATTGTGTGCCCTGTTTCATTAGAACATGTTTTATGATCATGCCCTGAAGGGGCCTCTTGCAGATTCATGTTTCTAGGCTTCTAACTTCATATACCAAATGATGATTCATTTAGGTATACTAGACCGGCTAGAGCATGTTTCATGATTGTGCCCTGAATCGGCTTAGTTACAAACTCATAGTTCTAAACTTGTACCTGTATATGCTTGTGAAATTTCTAAATCGAGGTCGGGCGCTAATATTAATATCATAATATAAGAAAGAGAGAAAGTCATTGTGAGAAACTAACTAAATAATGGGGCCGCAAATTAATGAAATATGTAAGAAAGGAGCGATATTCTAATCTCATAAAAGAAATAGCGCTTCTGTACAGTTTTCTTTCGAAGATTTCTAATAGCCTAAGTATAATGCTAATTCTTCTTCAGTATTTAGACCAAATGGTATCTTTGTTTGGAGATCCAGAAAATATCTGGACTCCAACCCTCTCAACTTGGCTATTCTGTCTCCTCCTCTTTCGTGAATGGGTACATGATTGAGACAATAATATTTGAGTAAATCTCTTTTGCTGTTGTGATAGATCTCGAAATGACTCGTAACAGGATATGATTGATCTTTATTCACCCTGAGATAAGAATTACTCCGATTTTTCATTGGTGTTAACTTTGCCACCATTTGACAAATCTCCACAAAATTTTGCACACATATTCCTTTCTCTACATTGGCTGACACTGCAAAGCTTTGCGGTGATTAGCGGTGATTAGTTAAGAGGGTGCAAACAAAAAAGTGGGGGGCCCTAAAACATGTCTTTCTACCAATGCATTTTCCATAGACTTTTTACTCAGAGATAGCAGCAAAATTGCTGAATGATTGTTATGAAATTTGGCAGGAATATAGATTATGGTGTGGAAAGGGTCTTTTTTGTTATTTTATCTGAACTGGTTCAGTAGTTTTAAAGTTATAAGTGACAGAAACTTAGTGATATATTGGCAGCAGCATACCACGATACATAAGATGACAAAACAGAATACTATTGGTTCATGAACACCCTAGCAAAATTAAAAGGCGGCTATGTTGTACAGACCACACATTGAGTGTGTTCTGTGTTTTACAGTGAATTCTAGATTAGTATTATTTTTGTCATGTATGAGAAGACAGGAGCGATGCAATTTGCGAGTCGCAAAATGCAAGCGTCGTACATCTGGCCCTATGTCAGTGCACTCTACGCCACTCTACTCTAGTCTGCACCACTCTTCTTTATGCTACTGCTCTCTACACCACCCTGTTCTGCACCCACTCTACTCTACGCCACTGTACTCTACACCATTGCACTCAATGCTACTGCACTCTATGGCACTCTACTCTGCACCACTCTACTGTACGCCACTACACTCTATGCCACTGCACTCTACACCATTGCACTCTACTTTAAGTGACTGCACTCTACGCCACTCTACTTTACTTTGCACCACTCTACTCTAGGCCACTGCATTCCTTGCCACTGTATGCGACTGCGCTACACACCAGTCTACTCTACTATGCACCAATCGACTCCACTGCACTTTACCCAGTGTACTATTCGGCACTCTACTCTACACCACTCTACTGTATGCCACTGCACTCTATGCCACTCTTCTCTGCACCACTCTACTCTATGCTACTGCACTCTACACCACTATACTTTACTCTGCACCACTCTACTCTATGCCGCTGCCCTCTACTCTACACCACTGCACACTATTTCACTCTACTCCATGCCACTCTACTCTATGGCACTCTAATCTACCCCACTTCACCCTACTACCCTCTTCACTCTATACCATTCTGCACTTCACCACTGAACTGCATGCCACTCTACACTTTGCCACTCTGTTCTACGCCAGCCTACTCGATGCCACTCCAAGGCACTCTGCTCCACCTCCATCTATGTCTCTCTATTCCACTCTACTCCACTGCACTCTATCCCAGTACACTATGCACCACTCTGCTCTACTCTGCACCACTCTACACCTCTACTTTACTCTGCAACACTCTACTCTATGCTACTAGTCTCCATGCAGGGCTTCGGGGTTCTTGTAGGCTGTACAGGTCTTAGATAGGGACAGCAGACCACAGTTGTTGAGTCCATTCGCAGTTGGCAGGGTTTTCACCGGTTTTGTCTGCAGAAGGGCTCAGTTCCTGGATCAGCAGCACATCTTCTTCCTTTATCTTCTGTAGGTCAGTGGAATCTGAAGTCAGGGTCTTTGGGGAGCTACTTAAATACTGAATTTCCTAGTGTTACAAGGGGAGACAGGTTTAGTGACTACTCCTGTGGGAAGAGGCACTACCCTAGCCCTGATTGGAGGTTTTCTCCCCTTCTCAAGATGGTGAAAGTTCAGGAAAGGGAGTCATCTTACCTGCTCTGCCCTAGGGGTGGTGTAGGCTGAGGGGGGACCCTCCTCCTCATCTGGCAGATTTTCCCACCTTTTCTCCTACCAGAAGTGGAGCAGGGAAGGGGGCTTGGCCTCCCCCACTATCTGGGGGTTCCTGGTTGGATTTCAAAAGCGGGGTGGCCTTTGAAGCTTTCCGCCCAGGAAGACCATCCTGTACTGGAGGAGGTATGAAACACCCACACCCAGAGCAGGTATTGTTTCTGTCCTCAGAGAGCGATGGCTCTCAACCCATGAGATCAGAAAAATGTCTTGTGGTGGCAGGCTGGTGAAAACCAGCCAGAGACCCAATGAGTGTTTGGTTAGGTTTTCAGGGGGCCCTCTAAAAGGGTCTCCTGTGTGAATTTATTATTAAATCCAACATTGACATTAGTGAAAATTTATTAAGACAAGATGTTTGGTACCAAACTCCTTAGAAACCAGTGAAGCCATCATGGAGCTAGGAAACTTGTCTTGATGAGTATCCAGCCCATGTACTCTTTAGGGGCCTATCTGCTCATGCAGATAGGACTACACATAGGATATAGTGCACCCTGCCTTAGAGCTGAAGGCCTGCAGTAGGGGTGGCTTACCTATATCCTATGCAGTGCATGGGAGGCATGGCACATAGGGCTGTGTGCCATATAGACTCTTTGGGTTTTCCTGCACCAAAACATTAAGCCTGCAGTGGCAGAGTGCATAGTCATGGTGAGGGGGCCTTGGTGTGGCACTATCAGTGCTGCAGCCCCAGAGGACCCTCTTCAGTACCCATTTATTAGGGACTTATTGGGGTGACTAGAGTAGTGCCAATCGTGGTACAGATTTGGGGAAAGGGATCTGACACTGGGAACCTGGTTAGCCAGATATAATACGTATATATATATATATATATATATATATATATATATATATATATATATATATATATATATATTGACAGCAAAAACCCAACACGGTCCCGAATACACGAACCAAAGTCTCCACGGCACAGAGGGAATCCACAATCAGGTTCTTAAAGGTATTTTCTTTTCTTTTCTTTTTCTTATCCACACCATTAGTGCAAACGTGCAAAAGGACGGTCAACGCGTTTCGGCGAATGCCTTCAACTGGACCATAGAGTCCTGCCATCTAAACTGTCTATTTAAAGTGACATTGTGCATGAATCCCTTGTTTATTTCCATTAAAAATAGACTAGACTGTTAACCCCTGTTTATAAGTATTCACATTGGCTGTTAGCTATTACCATTTTCTCTCTGGTCTACAAACTACAGCAATAATGGTAAAGTACCTTGGCTTTAAATAGAAATTCTAACCAAAAAAAAAAAACCAATAAAAACAACTGCATCAGGGAAAGAGGTAATAAAGAGGTGAGCAGAGAGTATAACAAGGGGAGTACTAAGACGGACGGGGAAATTCATCAGATAAAGGCATAAAAACATATAAGAACACCATTAAGTACATATTAAAAACATATCCAGTGAAAAATGAACATTCTATTTCTGTAAAGTACATTTTTAAGAATGAACAAGTTCAATACGTTTAGAAGCAAGGAGAGGTGGAGGAGGTTTAAGATAAAGAGAGCACATTAAGACAGTTAAAGAGTCAGAGTGTAAAAGCTCAACATATCTTATAAATATATAAAAATATATATTAAAAAAAAAACCCCTGCAGGTCATTGTTTTAATAGAGAGAGGAAAGTGACATGTGCATTGTGCAAAGTACAACGTGCAAATTCGCAATGTGCAAAAATTCGTAGTGCAAAGTTGAGTTTCAAGCCATTTTCCTTCAAGAATCTTAATTCTTCTGAGATAAATCTCAGATTGAGGAAATAAAGTGACAAATGCATTTTTGCAAATATGTTTTAAAAAGTCATTTTCCTAACATCTTATTTCATGAACCTTAATATCTCTAAAGTAGATTATATCAATAATATCACTACAGATTTCATATCTCATGAGGGGTCTAGTCAGAAGGTGCTTCTATTCCTCTCATTATAGTCATAACAATTCCATACTTCTACATGTACTATGTGTGTCCCACTACTTCTTTCATCTCTTTCGTTACATATTTCTGAAATCCCCAGTTCCATCTTTTTCCCAGTAATAACATCTCACAATTGTGGCTCCTTTGTTCATATTCTTTACTTAATGATACACTGTCCCATGATTCTCCGAGGGTCCATAAACTAGATGGTCTTACTTCTTCATTTTCATAATCCAGAAATTATACTGTCGATTCATCTCATATTATTACAGATGAACATGTAACTCAGCATCCAAATTGTGCCCAAATGGATTTTCTGTTCCAAGTGCTAAAATGAGCCTCGATTCAGCTCTTCTTAGGTCCAGGGTTCTGTCTCCTCCTCTTTCATTTTGTTTTATCATTTTAGCACCGAAATATTTTAGTTCTGAATTGTTGCCCCTGTGTCTTTCTGAAAAATGCTTTGCCATTGGGTATGAGAGATCTTTATTTTTTATAGCCCTTAGATGTTGTAATATACGTAGTTTTAATTTGTTAATGGTACTCCCAACATAGAGTTTTTTACATGGACATTCTAAAACATATACCACATATTTAGATTCGCAGGTGATATGTTCAATGATCCTCTCCCTCTTTCCATTTTGCAGTTGATACGTTTGTGTGTTGTGTCCATGTTCACAGGCCCTACATTTGGAACATTTCCAAAAGCCAGGTGTTGTTAGCCAAGTTCTTCTTCCTTTTTCGTTATTAGATGTTTGCAGGTGGCTATGTGTCAAGAGGTCGCCCAATGAGGCTGTCTTTCTGAACGTGATCTTTGGAGTTGTTGGTAGTGTCTTTTTTAGTGATTCATCAAGCATTAAAATGCTCCAATGTTTTTTAATAATGTTTCTTAAACTCTTGTTTTCCACATTGAAGTCTAGGATTAGGTGGGTCACATCTTCTTCTTCTAGTTGATCATGGTTTGCCAATAATTCAGTTCTCATTTTTCCTGTTACTTTAGTCTTGGCACTTTCAATAACACCCGATGGATAATTCCTAGCCAGGAATCTAGAGCTGGTTTCATCTAGGTGTTGCTCGATATCGATGGCTTCAGAGCAATTCCTCTTTACGCGCAACATCTCTCCATATGGAATACTCCACTTTAAGTGTTGAGGATGTCCACTATTCGCATGGAGGATGCTATTTGTGGCCGTAGGTTTCCTATGAATTTTAGTGCAGAGCTTCTGTTTTTGTACAAATACTTCCACATCCAAATATGTCACCTGTGTTTTGCTGCACATCGATGTAAAAGATAGATTATAGTCATTTTGATCCAAACTTTGAATGAATTAATCAAAAACCGACGAGTCTCCTTCCCATATCACGAACAAATCGTCGATATATCTCATCCAGGCCTTGATATTCAACTTGTACCTGCTCTGTAGGATACCTTCCTCCCAAACCGCCATAAATAGATTCGCGTAAGTTGGGGCGAATGCTGTCCCCATTGCTGTGCCTTGTCTCTGGAGAAATATCTCCCCATTAAAAAGAAAAACATTATGCGTTAGGCAATAGTTCAACATTTCCATAATCATCTCGGAGTGTTCTAAAAGACTCAATGATCTTGTCTTTAAGAATCTTCTGACCGCTGTCAGGCCATTTTCATGGAGAATTGATGTATATAACGAGTTTACATCTATTGTAATCATGATCTGAGAGTTATTCCAATTGATGTCTCGTATTCTATTTAAAAAAGCCGTTGTATCCTTCAAATACGAGGGAAGAGATATCACAAATTCCATTAGAAACACGTCTATATAGTGGGAAGTCTTCTCCAATAGTGAGCCCATAGAACTCACTATGGGCCTCCCCGGGGGATTAATAAGTGACTTGTGCACTTTAGGCAGAAAATATATAGTTGATATTACTGGATTCTCCACCTTAAGATACATGTACTCTTCAAAGTCTATTAATCCCTTTTCTTTCCAAGTTAGCAATTGTGCATGATATTCTTTGGTCCATTGCTCCATTGGATTCTTCTCCAGTCTTTGATAATGTTCTTGTTTCCTCAATTGCCTATATGCCTCAGAGATATATTGTTCACGATCTTGAATAACAATATTTCCGCCTTTATCTGCGGCTTTTATAACAATTGTCTGATTCTCCCTTAGATCTTTCAATGCCTTTTGTTCATTCTGTGTCAAGTTCCATGACCTTTTATTATTTCTTTTTTTCATGGATAATTGATTTATCTCTTCCACGACAATTTCTTGAAACAGATCAATTTTATTGCCTGGAGGTAACTGTGGCAGAATTTCGACTGAGATCTTAGTCCACTTTCTCCACTTTTGTGAGTAATAATACCTCCTCTCTGACAGAACGCTATATCATTTTCCATTGTTGGAGTAGAGGATAAATCAGCTTCTGGAATATTTGTCCCTAGTTTTGACAGAGTTCTTAAAGTTGGTAAATCATATTGGTTCAGTGGGGAAATTTCCATCGGTGTTAGATTAATGCCTCCTATTCTGGCTGGTCTTTCTTCAAAATATTTCTTTAGTTTGGCTTTGCGACAGAATTTATACAGATCAATACGAAAGTTTGGAATGTCCATGCTGGCATTAGGACAGAAGGTGAGTCCTTTGTTTAGGAGGCTTATGTGGTCAGCATTTAAAATCATCCTAGAAATGTTTATCACCAGGTCTTTTTGGTGCGCCATCTTTTTTATTTTTGCTTTTTCTTGTCTCCTCCTCTTTTGGATCTTGCTCCTTCTCTTACTTTGTCTGGTCTGTTGTTCCTCTGGCTCGTCCTCGCTGTCGCGTTTCCATTTGGGCCAGTCTCATTTCCCCACAAAAATCCAATTTCGATATGTTGGTATCTTCATCTGCAGAGCTTAAATCAGAGCTATCATTCGTGCCCTGTGTATCATAACTGATGCATCTGTCCATTGCCGCTCTATTCCTCAGGGAGTCATATTTCCTCGCGAATGTATATATCCGACCATTGGCATAGTCAATACGATCGCGATGAAATTTGCTGGCCTTCCTATATATATATATATTCACTGAAAAAACCATAGGTTTCAGGGACGTTATAGTTAGTTGGAGATTTCACTCGTGCAAAACCAGAGAAATTCCACCGTTATAGTTAGTTCAGCTAACTATAACTCGCGCCCCCGCAATGCACTGCTGATGACATCACATATTACATCATTCATGACATGGTCAGTGACATCACTGATGACATCACTGATGACATCTCAAATGACATCACTGATGACATCACTGATGACATCATCCACGTGACTGTGTGTTTCTTTAAAGTTTAAATATGTATTATATATATGCCAAGGTGTATTGAAGAATGAGTGGGTGTATAAGTGTCTGGATGGAGGATTTAGTAGGTGCGTGACTGACTGTTTAAGTGAGTGATTACATGTGTCTTACTGAATGCATGGGAGAGTTGAGGTATATAAATGACTATACGTGAGAGTCAGTGATTGTGAGAGTGGCTGTATGGATGAGTGTGTACATGTATCAGTGATTGTATAAGAGAGTAAGTATGCGTTTGTTTCTGTTTGAATAAGTGATGTGGTGTGTGTATAACTGTATAGGTGAGTAAATGGAAGTGTGATTGATTCTTTGCATGACTGACTAGGTGTGTGAGTAACTATATGGATGAGTGACGGTGTGTGAGTGTCTGTATAGATATGTGACTGCATATGATAGTGCCGTATTGATGGTAGACTGCATGTATGAGTCACTGTATGGGTGAATGAGTAGATGTGTGTGTAGACCTAGGAATCAGTGAGTGCGTATGTAGTAACTGGTATTGGTGTGTCTATGATTTCGCAAATGGTAGTCTGTATTTTAGAGTGGGTGTATCAAAGGTTATATTAGGGTGTGAGGAGGTGCATCAGATTATCACGTGGATGATGTCATCAGTGATGTCATCAGTGATGTCATTTGAGATGTCATCAGTGATGTCACTGACTATGTCATGAATGATGTAATATGTGACGTCATCAGCAGTGCATTGCGGGGGCGCGAGTTATAGTTAGCTGAACTAACTATAACGGTGGAATTTCTCTGGTTTTGTACGAGTAAAATCTCCAACTAACTATAACGTCCCTGAAACCTATGGTTTTTTCAGTGAATTTCTAAGGTTTTTTAAATGCTAATTTCTAACTATAACGTGCCTGAAACCTATGGTTTTTTCAGTGAATTTCAAAGGTTTTTTAAATGCTAATTTTTATCTATAACGTCCCTATTAAGTCCCCTTGAATCCTGAGGGTCCCTGGGGCCCAACTAGCCCACCAGGTACCTCCAGTAAGCGCCACAAGGCTGCGTTGCAGAGAGGTGGTCCGAGGCCACACCCCTTTTTACACCTCTCTGCAACGCAGCTCTGTGGTGCTTACTGGAGGTACTGGGTGGGCTAGTTGGCCCCCAGAGACCCTCAGTATTGAAGGGGACTTAATCCCCCAAGTTACAACGTGCCAGGGGGCGCGTTTGCAAACTTGCCATATCAGGCCCCGCCCCCTCCCTGCACCACTGTGCAAACATGCCCCCTGGCGCGTTGTAATTTGGAAGATGAAGTCCCCTTGAATCCTGAGGGTCCCTGGGGGCCAACTAGCCCACCAGGTACCTCCAGTAAGCGCCACAGAGCTGATTTGCAGAGAGGTGTAAAAAGGGGCGTGGCCTCAACCACCTCTCTGCAACGCAACCCTGTGGCGCATACTGGAGGTACCTGGTGGGCTAGTTGGCCCCCAGGGACCCCCAGTATTCAAGGGGAATTAATTCCCCAACTTACAATGCGCCAGGGGGCGTGTTTGCAGAGTGGTGCAGGGAGGGGGCGGAGCCTCGGCGCGATGCCGGCTTTTTTTTCTTTTTGCTTCTTTCAGAAGGGGGGGATGTGTGGCCCCCTTCTTTTCTCATTTTTGGGGCCCTGGGGACCCCATCCCCCAGGGCCTGACCCCTTTTTCATAAAAAAAAAAATTAAATCAGGAAGGGGGCTGCGTGTCCCCCCTCCCATGGCCAATTTCAGCCCCGGGGACCCCATCCGCCGGGGCATGGCCAGATTTTTATTCATTTTTTATTAATGTTTGGAGGGGGGCCGTGTGGCCCTCCTCCTAAGGCCAATTATGGCCCCGGGGACCCCATCCCCGGGGCATGGCCAGAATTGTATTCATTTTTTTATTAATGTTTGGAGGGGGCCGCGTGGCCCCCCTCCTAAGGCCAATTATGGCCCCGAGGACCCCATCCCCCGGGGCCGGCCTTTGCGTGTTTTAAAAAAAAAAAATGACTTATTGGGGAGGGGGGCCGCGTGGCCCCCCTCCCGGGCCACTCCTGGCCCCGGGGACCCCATCCCCCGGGGCCTGGCCTCTCCGTTGGGGACCGTGGGGGGAGCCCCAATGCCCCCACGGTCCCGCCGGCTCCCCGCCTCCTGTGGGAGCCGGCATTGGTTTTACACAAGGGGAGCTGCTGACATGCAGCTCCCCTTGTGGAAAGCAATTCTGCTTTGCTTCATTGAAGCGAGAGCAGGTTTCCTGCTCTCGCTTCAATGAAGCAAGCAAGTTTGCAATGACAGGGCAGGAGCCGCACGGCTCCCGCCCTGTCATTGCAAACAGCAGTGTCCGGGGGTGGGCACCCCGGGACACTGCAGGAGCCGGCCTTGGGGGTGGTGGTCCCCAAGGCCATTGAGGGCTCCAGGAGGGGGTCCGCGTGGCACCCTCCCTTCATTTTAAAAGCCCCGGGGAGGTGGTGGTCCCCGGGGCATGTGGGGGGGCTCGAGCCCCCTCACACATCTTTTAAAAATAAAAAATAGAGCCCCGTGGAGGTGGCGGTCCCCGGGGCTGTGGGGGGCCCTAGTGCCCCCTGCATACATTGTAATAAGCCCCAGGGAGGTGGCGGTCCCCGGGGCTGCGGGGTTCCCCGCAGGCCCCCGCTATTATTTTTTGGGCAATGCCCCCGGGACCTGGCCCACCCGGGGGCCTCATTTAAATGAAGTGCGGGAGCCCGCGCTTCATTTTTTTAAAAATTGCGGAGGGATTCGCGGCCCCAACGCGAATTCCGCTGATTTTATGTTTTAAAAAAATGCTTTTTTGGGCCTTTGGGGTCCTTGTGGGACCCCCTGAGCAGGCCTAGGAGGTTAGGGTGTTTCTACCCTGCCCCCTTTACTTCATTTTTCACTTAGTTTTACTGTTTTCTTGTGACTCGGTTCTACTGAGTCACAAGATGGCTGCCTTCCTGGTTTGGAGTGTTGGCAGCCAATCACAGTGAAGCTCGTGGTCGGGAGGGTTCGCGAATCCACCGCGTCCCTAGATATCAAAACTCTAATTTTTTTAATTTCTCAGCAACTACCAAACGGATTTACACCTTTTAAAAAAAAGGTTGTTTTCTGAACCAAGCACTACCTTTTTGCCAAGTTTGGTTTAATTCCGTTCAGCAGTTCGGTCTGTAGCCTTGGCTAAAGTTTACTATGAAAAATTGATTATCCACCTTTTATTTTTTGAATTTCTCAGGAACTACTGAACGGATTTACAGCATTTAACTAAAAGGACTCTTTCTGAACCAAGGGCTACCTTTTTGCCAAATTTGGTGTAATTCCGTTCAGCAGTTCGGGCTGCAGCCGTGTCTAAAGTTTCCTAGGGAAAATAACATGGGGAAGCGCTTTTTGGGACCCCCCTTTTTTCTCGGCCCCCGCTTGGCGAATCACCCCGAAACTCTCAAGACAGGAGCTGACCGGAGCTGACCGGAGCTGATCACTAGTTTTGAAACTTTCGCAAAGATTCGTCAAACGGCGCCAAAGTTATTGGGAAAACAAAAAACGCTTTTCCTATCGAAACTAGGTCCTAACTATAACTACCTACTGGTGACCGCCAGTAGGTTTTATATATATATATATATATATATATATATATATATATATATATATATATATATATATATATATATATATGTGTTACCACAACGGTGGACAATCCCGGTCAAACCAAAAAAGGATATCACTCACAGGAATTCTTTGAAGTGATTTTAATGTGCGAAACCTCCCCCGCACCAACAGACGCGTTTCGGCGTTGCCGCCTTCCTCGATGTCAGTGAACAACTTTAAAAACCACCATTTTAAAGTGCATAGTGATGACGTTAAAATCAAAATTCATGAACAGCGAAGATGGCCCAAGGAAACTTATTTGCCCATGATTCGTGTCTATAATGGCGGCCATATTTTAGCATGTCTCCGGCAATGATGCTCATATATACAATTCTATTTACAGAAAGATAAATGCTTTTGATGTCAGGCAGGTATTAAAGCAATTTGACCAAAAATATATCAATATCTTGGAGAAGATCTGCATATATGTGCAAATATATTAAATTTATTATACATTTAAAACTTGAAATATGCTTTCTATCTCCTTTATTTACTAATACCATGCCTATTCGATTTTTTAAGCAAAAAACAAAGCCCTGAATGGGCAAATTCTAAACCTCGTAAATGGGCTTAATTGAGCTGCAAAAATCGCAAAGTAAGTCCCCTTATTTAATCCATCGGAAAATTACTGTTTTCTGGATACTTTCGGAGACAAGGTGTAACTTTAAGTGATTAGACTATAACAGGGAAGAACCGTAAATCACCCTCATTGCTAACAGACAGAACAAGAAATAATAAATGGACAGTACTGTTATACCTGCTGCTCAGCCAGTGTGAATGTGGAGTGGAATGTTGGTGTGAGAGGTGACTGCGGAATGTTGGATGAGTGAGAATGTCAGTTGGTGTATGGGCTGACCAGCAGGGTGGCTGCCCTTGGTGGGGCTCTTGCTTAAGATCATATCTTGGAATAAATATACTAATGAAACTACATGGAATGGACCTACTTCTGTTCACAACAAGTACCTAGTGACAAGAATGTTAATCTAGATTGGCCCAGAGTTCCTCCGTGATATTTAGCCCTATTGGTACCATGGTGTTGAGATCAATGATGTATTTCGACTCCATTCTTCGTAAGTTCCTGACTCTGTCCCCACCTCTCTCGTGCTTGGGGACCTGGTCTATACAGAAGAATTTTACCAGATCACGGTTACTGTCATGTACAAGCTCGAAATGATGTGCCACTGGATATGTTGGATCTTTTTCCGCAATTGCCCGCATATGCTCTAAAATACGCTTCTTTACAGGATGGATAGTACTTCCAACATACCCCTTATGGCATGGGCATTCCAAGCAGTACACCGTGAATTCCCACTTGCAATTAAGCAATCGGTTAATTTTTCTCCTTGCTTTGGGTCCCTTATTGGTGGTACTGTAGCTGTTAACTTTCTGGCTGGATTTGCAAGCCTTGCATTGCATGCAAGGATAGAATCCAGTGATACTATCTTTCTTTTGTGTGGGCATACGGTAATGGCTGGAGACCAAATGGTCCTTAATGGACTTGCAGCGTTTGTAAGTGATCAGAGGTTGTGCGGGAATGACATCTTTCATGATGGGGTCTGTCTTAAGGATGTGCCAGTTCTTTTTGAAGATACGCACCATTTGTGGGGTCCTAGAGTTGTAGCGGATAATCATTCTAGCGGGCTTGGTCTCACTACTCAGTGTTCCTGTGTGTGATGTTTTAGGTATCAGTAGTTCTGATCTAGTGATTGTATCTGCTCTCTTTTCGGCTGCACTCAAAATGTGATGTGAATATCCCCTGATTTTAAAGCGCCTGAATGCTTCTTTTTTGGCTATGAGATATTCTTCAGGTGTCGTGCAGTTTAATTTCAGCCGCAGGAGCTCCCCGTATATATATATATATATATATATATATATATATATATATAGATGTATGTGTGTGTATACTAGGCCTGGGCGGTAAATTCCGTTCCGCTCGCGGAATTTGCGAAATTTGGGTAATTTCGCGTTCCGCAGAGAACGCGGAATTACCAAAATTCCGCAAACCGCGACTTCGCGGAATTTTATGCTTGTTCGCGCTTTCAGAATGCGTGTTCGCGAGATATTTCTCCCCGAGCACGCAAACAGCGTTCGCGAACAGGAAAAAAGCATCGCGAACAGGCGGAACAAGCAATTCCGCATGTTCGCGGAACTTTTGCATGCTCGCGGAGATTTTTTACCGTTTCGCGGAGCTTTGCGTAGCGCGACTACGCAAATTCCGCCCACCCCTAGTGTATACCCTACTGGAAGTCACCAGTAGGTATAGTTAAGCCCTAGCATTTTTTTTACTTATATATATTACCTACTGGCAGTCACCAGTATGTAGTTATAGTAAGGACCTAGTTTCCATAGGAAAAGCGTTTTTTGATTTGTTTTTATCTTTGCCTTTATCTTTGCCGCTGTTTGACGAATCTTCGCGAAATTTTCAAAACTAATGGTCTGCTCCGGTCAGCTCCTGTCTTGAAAGTTTCGGGTGATTCGTCAAGCACGGGCCGAGAAAAAAAGGTGGGTCCCAAAACGCGTTTTCCCCATGTTAATTTCCATAGGAAATTTTGTTGCGGCTACAGCCCAAACTGCTGAACATAATTACACCAAATTTGGCTGAGAGGTAGCTCTTGGTCCAGAGTGCACTCTTTGCTTTAAATGGTGTAAATACGTTCAGCAGTCCCTGAGAAATAAAAAAATTAAAAAAATCGATATCTGGTGACCGCGGTGGATCCGCGAACCCTCCCGATCACAAGCCAATCTCTGATTGGCTGCCCACACTTCAAACCAAGAAGTGTTGGCAGCCATCTTGTGACTCGGTAGAACCAAGTCACAAGAAAAAACGTCAAAAAAGAAGATAAGGGGGCAGGGTAGAAACACCCTGACCCCCTAGGCCTGCTCAGGGGGTCCCACAGGGACCCCCAGGGCCAAAAAAAGCATTATTTTTTTTAATTTTTGGCGGGATTCATGCTCGGTTTGTGAAACCCACCAAAAATTTAAAAAAACAAAGTGTGGGCTCCCGCACTTCGTTTTCTTGAAGCCCCCAGGTGGGCCAGGTCCCGGGGGCATTAGATTTGTTGATGCGGGGGCCTTGTGGGGCCCCCGCAGCCCCGGGGACCGCCACATCCCCGGGGCGATACTTATGTAACAACTACAGCAACATAATAATAAATATGATAAGTGTAAGGCTTTAATAGTTGGCCCCCAGGGACCCTCAGGAGGCAAGGGGACTTCATCCCCCAACCAAGAGCACGCCAGGAGGCGTGTTTGCAGAGTGGTGCAGAAAGGGGGCATGGCCTGTGTCCACCTCTCAGCAATCCTACTATCTGTGGCTTACTGGAGGTGTCAGGTAGGCTAGTTGGCCCCTAAGGACCCCCAGCAGTGAAGGGGACTTTAATCGCCATCCAAGAGTGCGCCAGGGAGCACATTTGCAGAATGGTTTGGAAAGGGGGCATGGCCTGCTATGAAAACTTACCAATGCTGCTGTTTGGGACTTACTGGAGGTAATAGAAGGGGTAGTTGGCCCCCAAGGACGTCCTTGGGGGCCAACTATCCCTCCTGTTACCTCCAGTAAGACCCACACAGTGGTATTGCTAAGAGGTCTTCAGAGGCCACGCCCCCCTTTGTCCACCACTCTGCAAACGCGCCTCCTGGCACAGTACGGGTTGGGGTATGAAATCCACTTTACTCCTGAGGGACTTTGGGGGCCAAGAAGCCCTCCTGGTACCTCCTGTAAGTCTTACGCTGTGGAATCCTGAGCGCTGGTTGAAGGCCCAGCGTCCTTTCTGCACCACTCTGCAAACGCGACTACTACGCTATTGTTATAAATTAGCATTTAAAAAACCGTAGAAATTCACTAAAAAACCATAGGTTTCAGGGACGTTATAGTTAGTAATTAGCATTTAAATAACCTTTGAAATTCACTGAAAAAACCATAGGTTTCAGGGACGTTATAGTTAGAAATTAGCATTTAAAAAACCTTAGAAATTCACTGAAAAAAACACAGGTTTCAGGGACGTTATAGTTCGTTGGACATTTCACTCGTACAAAACCAGAGAAATGCTTCCCTGTAACACCTCACAAAGAATGTCAATTGAGCACAGATGATCTTCCTTACTGCCTGCAGCAGATGCCGGGGCAGCCTGTGTCACATCCAAGGTCTGAGTGTTGGAGGAGCCGGTGTCCATACCAACAGGAGCAGAAACTACCTGTGATGGCTCTAAGAAAACTGCCAACAACATGGGAATGCGCTGAGGACACTGCAGAACATGGGCCGTTATCGGGCCCGGTAAAGCATCAACATCCGGAGGCGCAACCGATGGAAGTGTCAGACAGAAGTCCAACACGCATTCTTCTCCGCAGAACAGGCATCGGAGAACAGGTAGGACACAGTCCATCCAGACTGGTCTAAATGACAGGAACTAAGAGGCGCTCAGTTCCTGTAGGCGTGGTGTGCCCAGATGTTGTACCATGCGATCACAGTATTTGTGCTCCAAGAGAGCTGTTGCTATCTCCTTGGTGGCTGGGACGTCCATTGGGTAGCAGAAAGGTAACAATCAGGATTCCTAATATTAGAAACAGGATCAGCGGAAGCCCTCCAAAAATGCTCCCAAAGACGGAGTGTATAAAGTTCGGTATAACTCCGAGGACCGTCTGAAAGGTGCTTAACAGTCCGGAACCTATGGTCTTAAATAGGTGTACAACATCCGTCGTATCAGACATGTTAAAGTTACGACTTACCATTTCTGTGAAATGGAAGGGGCAGTTTGTGCGTATAAGTGCCTGTATCTCAGCCGAGAACCTTGCGATCTGGAGATCAAAAGTCTCCCGGGCGGAGGTTAAGGGCACGATTCGTTGTAAAAGCATGGCTTTCATTCTGCTCATAGTATCAAACCGTATAAAGGAAACATTTAGCGAAGGCCATAACTGCACCTCCCTGACTGTATGTGTTGATGGAAACAATACTTGCATATAGCAAGTAACCCTGGAGCTCACAGTGACTAGATATGCGATACCCGTAAGCATCCCACAACAACCTTGATCATTCAGCATCAAGTAACTCCCATTCGAGAGAAGCCTGAATACCGGAATAATCACAGCTGCCGGGGTATCCCTCAAATGACAGGACAAGTTCGCCACAGACCCATTACAAGCCCTGTGTGGCATAATATCCTGGCATATCAGAGATCCACTTAAAGCATTCTCGCAGTTAGTTCCGCTTAGAAACACTTCCAGATCCCCACTCCTGCATCGAAATCTGTATGGTAAATCCCAGGATTCCCTGATGAATTCCTTACCCATCTTTTCATATCTGCCTGCCTGTTGTTGTTCTAGGCAATATTGAAACTGAAAAGTTGCGACCAGTAATGTTATATGGCCGTGGATTAACCACTGTGTGGACGGTGACTCTGCCACAGTAAAGGGTAACCTATCCAGTTTTTCAATACGCAGCATTGTATATTTTGCTCCCCTCTGTGCCGTTTTCATCTGTTTTTCTGTTAGATTGTATGCAGAAAATAATGACGTAATGTGGATAAAACGCCAAGGCACATAACCGACGCGCAATGACTACAGCGTCCAGCTTAATAAAATAATAGAACGTAACTGTGACTGTCCGTGTTGCAATATGGACAAATCCTGTTCTATTACATCGATAGCAGAAGATGCAATGTTGCCCAGTGAATATATCCTGGATGTTAATGTAGTCATGCCATTGTCAACTACGGCTAACGCCTTTTCTAGGTTAACTCTATCTATTTCTCTTAATCTCTCTGCAGCTTCTTGTTGGGAGATTTTCCAGATTTTGTTATAGACAGCATACAAAAAATGCTTCTGATGTGGTTTTCTGGGACCTAATAAAAAATCCTGTAGGTCCACATCCTCTGTGAGTAGAGACAAGTGTTATTTCACCTGGGGTAGTGTTGAGGTCTTTAGCCAATGAAGGCAAAACTTCCCAACACTGTATGATGTCACTACCCCCGGATGTTCTCGTTGTACATAACGTGGATCTGGCCTATGGATACTAAACCCTTCGGTGGTACCCCATAATCTTTCCTGACATCTGTTTGTGTCAGTGGGCCAAACCAACCATCCCTTCCAATTGGGGTCTGATCTATTGTATTGCAATATGTTATCCAACTTAGCCCCTTTTTCTGACGTAAAATTCCCCTCGGTGTTTAAAGGTGTTGGAATTTGAGGCGTGTTCAAGTCCTTATTCTTGGCTATTCCAAGACAGGAAGTCTGTTGCACAGTGTCATTCAGAAAAAAAATCATCTGCTGTGGAATGAGGCATGCTCTAAATAGTGCTTCTGTTCCCTGGACTTGCCAAACCCTAGAACCCCAGATTGATTTCAAGTCTACAGTGCCCATACATAAGTCAAACCCCTGTTCAGACAGCTGGGTAATAAAGGAAGCAGAGTAAACCTGTTTGGTGTTTGTTAACATATTTTTCTGTGCAGATATAGGTGCAACCTTATAATAGTACGAGGTTGAGTCAGAAGTGTTAAACCCTGAAAAATATGAGAATTTCTGTGCAAATGTTTTTGAACTACCTTTCGGTGGTGTAGGGCAGTGTTCCCACTGGTGGAATGTGAAAACATTTCTAGGTTTGCTAGATATATGCAAGAAATGTTGACCATAATGTTGGTAGCCATACATTTTGTCAAAATCTGATGTGTCCTCTAACATTTCAGTGCTAGAAAATGAGGCAGATTGTTCCAAATCAGACAATAAGTTATTAACAGTTTCAAAATCCCAATCATCAGAAAATGTAATCGTTCAATGAAATTTTAAACGAATGTGGAATCTTTAAAAGCTCGGTCGGTCCAAATATATCATAATTTACTTTGTCCCACACTATACCATCCGGTATAGGAACTGATGAAATGTTCACGAAAGGACAAGTCTCTTTGTTCACTATGAGATGAAACATGAGGTTTTAAAATTAAGTTTACTTCTGACGTTGCAGAGCTCTGTTGAAGATAAGTTCCATTGATGAGCAAGTGGAAAGTGATTACTAATCCTAACCAAAAAAGAAAAAATAATATACCATTAAATATCCAAAGTTCTTGCCAAGGTGATACTAAATAAGTCCTTCTCAGAAAGTTAAAAAGTCTTTGATCCGTTGTTTGCGAGAAATTTGGGCGGACGTAGTTTCAGGTTCACTTGGATCCAATGAAGTCGATGAAATAGCCAGATGCAGTTCGATCTATTTTTGGTAGCTCAGCAGGTTTTGTTGAACTTGTAGATTGCTCTTGAAGAGGCATGTTGACGTAGACATCCTTATTAGGTTGAATTGAAATTTGTCTTTCATTTTGATTTTGAAAGTTCGTGTCTAGGGGAACTAGTTCCATTGCATTGTTATTAATTCCATTTATTTGTAAAGGTGATTCTTCAAATGTTATGAGTCTTTCTGTTTGAACTTCCTGTATTGTAGCGAGAGGAGGACGTCGGCTACTTAGGAACCCACGAGGCCTACTATTTAGTATTGGCCATATAGTGCGGTTTGATCAGATCTATTGAGACAAATCTCTTTTCTTTTCCGGCAATAGGCGGTAGAAGTACAGTTCTTGATCCTTCAACGGCCAGGACAGGTACAGGCTTTCGATAGGCTGGCCCGAATTCTTTCTTGTCCACAATCTTTTCTCTGACCAGATCCCCAACTTTAGGAATCCAGGCAGGTCTTGCTGTGGCTGACTTGACTCTCCCAGTGGCGGTTCTTTTTGTCACGACGTTACTTAAGGAGGCTCTGGATTCATTCAGATCCTATAGAACAGCCAAACGTTTATTGATGTCAAACGGTTTTTCATCCGCCACTGTGCCTTCACAATCGAGATCCGGTACCCACATTCTTGTCCCAAACAGGACCTCGTAAGGAGTGGCACCCCCTAGAGAGCTTCTTGGCTGGTTATTAAGGGCTCGCTGGACCCCATATAGATGATTGACCCAACTACCACCCGAGCCTAATACCCTAGCTGTTAAAGATTGCTTTAAGTCCCGGTTTTTCCTCTCCACAACCGAATTTCCCTCGGGATGGTACAGAGAGGAGTACCACAATGCTACACCCAAACTTCCCATGGCTTCCTTGTAAGCCCTAGAGCTGAACGCGAGGCCACGGTCAGAATGTAATGTGCCAACTGCGTATGTCCCTATGAAGACTCGCAAATCTTTTATAACAGTTCGGGCATCAGTCGAGCGCTGGGGCAATACCCATAAGATTCTTGAACAGGAATCCACTGCCACCATGATATACTTGTAAGCCCCATCAGATTGTAAGGGCCCGCATTGGTCCAGGTAAATGCACGCAAGCGGTCTGTCTGATATTAACAATAGTGTCTGCGCTGGGCGAGCTACGGTGGACCCTTTTATCTGTTGACAGATATCGCACTTTTAGACAAAGTCTTTGGTCTGCTTTGTTAACCCTGGCCACCAATAGCGTTGTTTCAGTAAAGAAACTGTCGCCCTAACTCCTGTATGAGCAGAACCCAGACCCTCGTGTGCAGCCAAGATTAAACCTAACCTGCGATTCATGTTTGGTATTACTCTATCCCCCACTCCAGGAATCTGAGCAAATGGAACATTGTTTGCATCTAACTTGTAGGAGTACTTGAGTGGAAAACCTTTAAGTAGTGCTTTACTGTTTTTGTGTGAAGCAATCACAGCTACCATTGTGCTACCGTCTACCTTCGTTTTTGAATGGGTGATTGCAGCTACGGACACAGTGCGTACTGCCCCCTTCGCTGCTTCATCAGCCAATGAATTCCCTTCAACGTGAACGCCATCACGTTGATGACTCAGTGCGTGTACCAGGTGAGCCCTTGGTAGTTCGTTCTTCAACTCTGCCTCCTGTTCCCATAGTTTCCTATGTTTGATTGGGCCACCTTTTGAATCTCTGAACCCATTTTGTCCCCAATAGTGGAGGTATTCGTTGTATGACTGGACACAGTAAAAGGAATCACACACTATCAGTGTGGGGATTTCTGGATCCGTATTTATCAGTGTCAGTAGTAGTGCTTTTAATTCTGCCAACTGAGCCGTGCAGTCTTGGAGAGACTGCGTTTATGTACTGCTTGGACGGAACTTGCAGTCCTGCATCTTACCTTTTACAATAGCGCATGCTGCACTGTATTGTTGCTTACTCCCTATGGCCGGTTGAGCAGATCCGTCAGTTTAAATAATGTATTCATACCAATCCAGAGGCATTATTTCATTTGGTAGAGGATATTCTTGTTCGTATTGCAGGAATGCTTGTGTTTTTAGACTAGGGTCATATCTGTATTCTACATCTGTTGCAGTGAGAGAATTAGCCCACTGTATCCATCTTGGATGTAACGCTTTTGCATTTGGAACACTTGCCTTTGTGGCAGACTCTAAGGCCGGTACCGGGGTCACAACAATTATTCGTTTCCCCTGAGCCTGTGCTCTTTCTCTCACTACAGCAGTCTGTACTGCTGTCAGAATCTTTTCTGTGGGTGCAAAACTCATTTCAGCGTTAGTGTACAAATGCGATTTATATGCAATTGGTACCATTTCACCTTCATTGAAGGTTAAGTAAGTGTACCCTGATTGACCTGCGACTACGCGGATCACCAGGTTGCGTACGTTTACGCGTGTCTGTAAGTGTTTTGATGATATCATATCAGCTTGTAGGATACAAAGTATATTTGTGTGTTCCTTTGTTCATTGTCTAACTGAAAAGTCAGGTCTTATTAGGTCGTAGAATGGTTTTACCCTCCCAGCGTAATCCAAAATGTATGTTCTGCCACAATTAAAAAATCCCAGTATGGACTGTAAATGTTTTAATGATTTTGGAGGTTGTAGCATTGCGCACTTTTCTAAAAAGTGGGCTGCCAGGCTTTTGTCTTCACTTGAGACCTCATATCCCAAAAATAGGACATTGAGGTGGGCTATTTTTTTAAATTAAATTTGTAGCCCTCAGAGGCGAAACCCAAAATTATGATGCTCACCCTGGTCAAGTGTTCCTCTAAGTCATCATCCGTCAGATGAATATCATCTACATAGGATAATGCTTCTTCATCCAAATTCTGTAGTAACTATGTTACCCTCGTTGAGAATAACCCCGGGCTATACTTATACCCTTGGGGAGTTGACAAAATTGATGCTGGGACCCTATGGCTGAGAAAGCTGTCAAATATCTGCTTTCAGGCGCTATGTTTTGGCAGAAAAATCCATTTGAGATATCTAATGTTTTGTATTTTTTCCGCACAATGTTATTCATTAATGCGGCACTATGTGCATTCTGGACTGCAAATGTTTTCGTACATGAGTTCAGGTGTCTATAGTCTAAAACTAGACGATATGAATTGTCGGGTTTCATTACGGGAAACAAAGGATTATTCATTGATGATGTGCATGGTTCAATTACACCTTGGTATTCAAGTTGATCTAAGATCTCCCTGACCTGTTTTTTAGCTTCCTGTTTTATGGGATACTGTCTTTGTGGAGTCAGGTTTGTTTTTATTGGAATTACGTGGTGGGGTGACTCTTCATCCCACCCTACGTGGTTGCAGTATAATGCTGGAGCAAGGGCTACCGCCCATTCCTGCACATATGTATGTCTTAGGTGTGCGGGGACTAGATCGGAGAAAGCTGGAAAAATTACAGTTTCCCCCTTTAGGCATTCCATAACAATAGTAGGCAGCCAATCTCTTTCTGCTAATAGTATGTCGTAGCCAGAAGTCAGGTTCTCCCAAAAGAGACCCTTAACTTGTCTGGGCTTGTCCCCCTCCATTTGGAGTGTTATTTCATGTAACTTGTGTGGGACACTCACCCTAGTATCATTTGTTTCCACTGTGATATACTCACTCAACTCTGCTGTCACCAGAAATTCCAGCAGGTTCCGGCGAGCTATTGTTACTTCTGCTGCGCTGTCTAGCATCGTCAGGGCCCATTCCCCGTTCAGTAGTTGAGTCCTCAGAATTCTGGGCATGTCTAACTTTGAGACCTGCTACCTTCTTCTTTTTAAATTGAGGTTTTGCTTTGGGATTTTCTTCTTTCTTTGAAGCGTAGTCCGAAGTGCGTTGCCTGTCTCTGGGCTTTGTACGCTCTTCTTGTCTCTGTTCTGACCGTCCTTCCCTCTCTGAGTTTCTTGATGAACCCTGAAAGGAACGAGAGGAACGTGTATCAGTGTCCTGATACCTGCCCGGTTTTTTAATGTTATCTCTATTCCTAAGATTATATCTCCTTTCTGGGGGCTCAAGTTGAGGAGACCTTCCCCTGGAGTGAGATCTGTTCTTTTGCTGTTTATTATTGTCCCATTTCTTTTTGGAAGAAACCAGTGTTTGCTTTGCCTGTTCTTTATCTGTTCCTCCCACTAGTTGAGGTTTTACAGGTCTAGCTCCAAGACTGTCTCTACCTAATTCTGCATAAGCAGTTTCAATTATTTTAGGTAGCTCTGTCTCCTGTTGTGTTGGAGTGAAATCTATCAGATGTTGACTTATAGCCACTGATGCTGCTTCCCCTTTAATGTTTGCTAATATTATCGCAGATACCTGGGCAAAGTTATTTAACAACTTCATCCCTAAGTTTAGAGCAGGTTCTGCTCCATACTCGTTCTGTATTTGTCTTAATACATCTGGTATTACCGCCAAAGAAGGGACACCATGAGTCCTGGTATATATTGCAGCGAAAACTGTACCTCAAGAAGTACAATCTTCTATAGAGGGAGGTATCCCCATCGGCAAGCAAATTGTCAGTATTCTATGCTTTTCCTTAGTACAGTGGGTGGAAACACTGCCTCCAGTTGTGTTATTTTTTGTGCTATCCAGAAGGGCATTTGTTCACGTTTAGTGGGCATTTTACCCATCACTGCGTGCAGTGTTTGTGGTGTAATTTTGGTTGTATTATTTTGGACTGGTCCTGGTTGTGTAGCCGGTGTTGGCTGAAGTGTGAGTGTTCTCATCACAAACTGTGTCATGTTTCTGTAAAGTCTTATTAATTCTTTATGCTGTTCGAGTAAGTCTCCTCCTGGCATTGTGTCAATGTCAGGATGTGGTGTGTAGGCTGCTAGAACTGGCCAAGTTGCTCCGTCTCTTCCGAGCGGGCCGAGTCTTACTCTATTTCTTGTATGGGGGAGCGCCCCTTTAAACAAGTAAAAATGTTCGTGGTAGGTTAGTGGAATTTCAATGTCCTCATATGGACTATATTCGTCTGGAATGTCATCTTCGACATAGTAGTGAAATGTTTTTGTCAAAGCATTTGCCTGCGGGAATCTAATCCATGAGTAGAATACCTCTGTTCTATATGATTCATGTGCCCCATCATGAAGGTCACTTGCCCACCCCTAATTGTAACACCATATGCTACTTTTTTTAGGGTGACGACATTTCTAACATTTTCTGCAATATATATTGCATCTGCTTCATTTTCTTCTGTTGTGAAGTTTAGTGCATTCCCTTCATCTACATCTCCCTGCTCAGTCATTATTTTTTAGAAAGGAGAGCGTTTCAAGGGAACTGAGTTGAGGTATTATGCACAATTAGGAACACTGTATCCTTCCAGCTTGATTAAACCAACAGCCAATACATAGGAATTTTCCTACTGCAGCGGATTTTGTTCCCTCCCACACCAGACGTCTCTGGGGAAATGTGAGTAGGGGTCTCTGAGAATAGCACAACTGAACTACTCAGATTTGACTGTTAAATAAGTGCAAAAACCGACGTTGGCGGCGCCATGTCGTGTAGTTCCTATAAGACCTATAGAGGATCTGCGCGTTTGGACATCATACACTGCGGGACTGGTGTCCAGACTGATTCCAGACACCCGCACCGGGTATGTTGGCCTGTGTACCAGCTAGCTCGCAAAGCCACTATAACCTCCTCTTATCAAGGAGAGAATAGTTCTTGCCAACTATCGAACATGAAAACCCTGATCCCTCAGGACCGTGGAAACAGTAACTTACTTTTCGCTCAGTCACTCGTGCTCACTTGTTCTCAGAGAGATACACAGAATAAACGGTTGGGACGTTTTTCAATAAGTATTTATTGAACAGTCATTATTCTAGCGTAAAATAAGTGCACTGAACTCACCAGTAGACAGTAGCATATATAAATGAGTAACAGCACTAAGAAAGTAAACAGATGGTAGGTTTCTACCATTTTGCTAAAATCATAACTACAGGCAAGTATATAAAATACATGGCAATAAAATGCGTACTCCTACGATGCACCCTAACTAGATGTACCTAAGTGTACCTAGCATGTGAGTAGGTGTAAAGCCAAGAATCCCTCTAGGATAAAGCCAACCCCATTACCTGATGTAAGACTGGGGGACCCCGTTCTGGTCCCCAGCTGAACACCCCGCAAAGGATGTCAGACCACTGTGAGCTGGAGTATCTGCAAGCAGGGACCTCAGCGTCTTGCGTCAGTGTGTTGCGTCAGTGTGTTGGCCAGGAAGTCCTGATCTCATCTGACTATCTCAGCAAGATGTGGTGTTAATATACCCTAAGGTATCCCCAGGGGTTCTACCTTGCTGTGCCAGTGTCGGACTTAGGATGATGTCGGGAATGAACTTTATACACAGTTATTATGCAGGAGATGATGGTCCTGCTGTGATTCCAAGAAACTAAGAATCCTCATGCATAATTTATGAGGCCAGTGTCCAGGGAAAAACCCTATTTACTTGTGTGTAGTATTGTAACTGGGTAAAAAGTCAGTCCTTCAAATTCGTTATATATGTAGTATAGGAGAGAATATAGGTGAAGGGTTATGATGTTACCTAGACCTATATCGGGGTACCTATATGAAATATAACAGACTTAGGAGAGGTAAGATTTACTATTCCATCTCCAGTCTGAGCAACATTAGGGAAAGTGTTGGACTTCAGAGGGGTAAGTTTTATAATTTCCACTCCAGTTGTGCAACAGTAGGGAAATAGTTGGACTTTGGAGAGATTGCATTTATTATTCACAATCCAGTCCGTGCAACAGTAGTGAAAGTATTGGGCTTCGGAGGGGTAAGATTTGCTATTCCACCTCCACTCTGTGAAACAGTAAAGAAAGTGTTGGACTTTGAAGGGGTAAAATTTACTTTTCCCACTCCAGTCTGTGCAACAGTAGGGGAAGCATTGGACTCCAGAAGGGTTACATTTATGATTCCCACTCCAGTGTGTGCAACAGTAAGGAAAGTGTTGGACTTAGATATACTATTCCATCTATAACCTGTGCAACAGTAGGGCAAGTATTGGACTATAGAGGGGTAAGATTTACTATACCCACTGCAGTCTGTGCACCAGTAGAGAAAGCGTTGGACTTAGGTGGGGTAAGATTTACTATTCACATTTCAGTCTGTGCAATAGTAGGGAAAGCATTGCACTTCATTTGGGTTACATTTTCTGTTCCCACTCCAGTCTGTAAATAGTAGGGAAAGTGTTGGACTTTGGAGGGGTAAGATTTACTATTCCCACTCAAGTTTGTGCAACACTAGGGAAAGCGTTGAACTTCGGAGGGTTTAAATTTACTATTCCCATTCAAGTCTGAGCAACCGTAGGGAATGTACTTCCCTCAAACACATTACAAATGTGAATAATCCTATTAATTTAGAACAAATATACAATTTTTAACATGAACAATACTAATTAACCAAGTATGTTATAGTTATAGTTAACTGCTAAATTTCACTGGTTTTGTACGAGTGAAACTTGAGACTAAAAATAACGTCCCTATAACCTTTGGTTTTTTCAGTGAATTGCTAAGGTTTTTTAAATTGTATCTCCTAACTAAAACTTCCCTGTAACCTTTGGTTTTTTCAGTGAGTTTCAAATTTTTTTTTTTAACGTGAAGTAAGATGCACATCGCAATGCACAATAGGGATGGGGTTGAACGCAGGGCCTGACCTGGCGTTGTGCTGCCCCACCCAAGCTTGCTGCTCCCGCCCCCTCCTCCTTGCCATCCATTGTCTATGTCCATGACCCTGCTCCCTGATTACAGCTGTGTGTGGCCTTTGTTCTGCCACTGCTTTTCCTGCCTGCCCTAAACATCTACCTCCTTCCTACCCTTTGTTGTCCGAGGCAATGCACCAGCTCCTCCCTCCTGCCCTGCATTGTCCGATGTGCTGCCACTGCCTTACATTTAGCTCGATGTCCCTGCCCACTTCTCCTGCCCTCCGTTCCCCAATTCTATGCAGCATCATTGTCCTCCTGCCTCTGTGCTTAGCTTGCTGATCCTACTCTCCTTCCCCCATGCCCTCTGATGTCTCTGTGCATGCCCCTGCCACCTTCCTATCTATTCTGAGTGTTCTGTTGAGCTGCCCCTCCCACCTGCCTAGCATGGTCAGATGGCTGGCGCCTGTCCCTGCCACCTCCACCCTGCCTGTCTAAGTTCCATGCCCTTATCCCTTCCCAACTGTACTCCATGGTTCATTTTGCTGCCACTCCCTTCATGGTGTGTTGTGCTGCAAGTGCTCCTACTGTCTGACCTGCATGGTCTGTTGTGAAGTCCCTTCCCCTGCCCTCTTTTGTCTGTGTCGAGCCCCTACCCCTCCCTTCTGTCCTCCATGGTCTTTTGTGCATGCCCCTGCCCCCTTCCTCTTGCCCACCATGGCCATTGTGCTGCCAATAAACCTCCCGCTTGCCACAGCCTCTCCCACCTGCCCTGTGTGTTCAGCTTGCTGCTCCTAACCCCCTCTTACCTTCCCCATGTTGTCTCTGTGTATGCCATTATAGTCTCCCTATTGCCCACAATGGTGTGTTGTGCTTCCAATGCCCATCCCACCTGCCCTCCATGATCAGCTTCCTTCTCCTGCCCTGCCCCTTTGCCCCCTGCCCTCCGTTTTCCATGTGCAGACCCCTATACCCTTCCACCTGCCTTCTTTGGTCTGCTGTCATTTCCCTGTCCCCCTCCTGCCTTTCATGGTCCGTTATGCTGCAACTGCCCCTCCTGTCTGTCTGCTATGGTCAGCTTGCTGTCCTTGCCTCTTTCCCCTCTGCTCTCTGTTGTCCATGTGCATGACCCTGTTCCCTCCCTAATGCTTTCCATGGTCCATTTGCTGCATTCCCATCCTACTTGCCCTGTGCAATGTATTGTGCTGCTGCAACCCCTGACGCCTGCCCTGTAAGGTCAGTTTGTTGTCCCTGCCCATCTCCCTCCTGCCCTCTTTTATCCGAGTCCATGTCCCTACCCCATTCCTCCTGCCCTCCGTAATACAATGTTCCAAACTTGCCAACATTTTAAACTTGGTAAGAGGGAGATTTTGAAAACAAACCTGGGAAGTTGATTTTCCCTATTGATTTACATTGAAAAGGAGGTGATTTTAGGTAGGAGACAAATAAAATAAAGGCCTTTTGGGCTTAAAAACATCGGGAGTCTCCTGCCTGAATCGGGTCTGTTGGCATGAATGGCTGTACTGCCACTGCCTTTTCCTTCTGCCCTCAATGGTCTTCCATATTGCCACAGCCTCTCTTGCCTGCCCTGCATGGTTGGTTTGTTGCCCCTGCCCCCCTTTTCCCTGCCCTCCATGGTCCGTTGTGCTGCCACTGCACCTCCTGCCTTCGCAGCCTGGTCAACTTGTTGCCTCTGCAGCCTCCTCCACAAGAGGGTCTTATTCCCATAGAAATTATGGTTAGTGCTCTAAACAACTAAAATGAGGACATATTTTCTAAGTTATCATATTGCAACAAAGCACTTTTAAATAATTTGCTATCTTTATGTTTTTTTTCCAGTTGATCACTTGATTATATGTCACACTTAAGGGAGAATATGTGGCGTTACAGCCAGAGCTGCAGACTTTGCTACTGGGGAACCAAGTTCAAGTTTCAACGTCAGTTCGATATCCTGTGATTCTGGACAAATCACTTAATCTGCCCATGCCTAAAACCAAAATGAATGTGTCCTTGTGTAATGTAACTGATGCTCATGTAAAGCACTCCTATACCTTTGGGTCAAGTCTGCGCTATATAAAAATGCAAAAAAAGCAAATAATTAAGTGTTTTGCACACTTCTGTCATTGTGCTATACTTGAGCTACATTTGGTTGATATTTGTGCTATATTTGGGCTCTTTTTTCTCTGGTGGCCATCTTGGGAGACTTATTTGTTATGAAGTTCTCTAATTTCATCATTTACTGCAGCACCTCAGTGGAAAATGCTTTCAGTTTTCTACTTTGATTCCATCAAGATGGCATTCATATGTGCCACACCTTTAGCATAAATTCAGTCAGATTGTTAGCAGTCTAGTTGCTCATTAGAACACTGTAGTAAAACTGCTGATCATCAGGGAGTTAACTGGCAGTCTGCTGCTGGTTTTGAAAGTGCATGTTTCAGTCTGCATGTGTTGAAAGTGCATGGTTCTGTCTGCACGTCAGAATGTTTTAATGAAATAGAAGAGGAAGATATTTGAGAACTCACTTAAAATGTATCCTAATTTTTCTTGCTACAGCACTATAATTTCTATGACAAACTGAACCCCCTCATTCTGTTAATTTCTAAATTAAATGTTTAAAGTTTTACCGGTTTGATTCAATCAACATGGCTTCAGGTGTGCCATACTTTTGTAACCGTTAGCGCTCTAGTTTTTCTTTGCAACACTCTGGGAGGCTGTAGTAGGACACAAGGGAATCAACTGTCAGGCTTTATTTTCATATGGCTGAAAGATAGTGTGAATTTCCAGAAGGTTTGCTCTCATTTTAGTTTCTGGAGCACTTTTCATAACCTATATGGGTAAATCATGAGAAAACAGTATTCTCTCAAACATGATTCTTGAAATCCCAGCAGAAAGCTTTTCCAAAGGGTACAATCACCTTAGAACTTACCACAATTCCTAAAATTAGGATGGTACCATTAACAAATGATTTATATTGTAACTAAAATCTGTTATCACCCTTTAGACATTCTCCTTTTTGGGCCCCTCAAAATCTGCCATTCACTACAATGCATTTCAATAGTGTGCTATTATGTACATTGGTCCCAAGATGGCTGACAACACTTTCTGGCTGAAGTGTTGGCAGTCAATCAAATTTCAGTAGGATTTCAGTAGGAATTTGGGCTCCCAGATATCCATATTTTTTTAACCTAAATATTTCTGAAACTGCTGAACAGATTTACACAAAATCACAAAAAGCACCCTTTTTGAACCAATATCTAGCTTTCTGCCAAATTCGGTGTACTTCCATTAAGGGGTTCGGGCTGTAGTCATGTTCAAAAAATGAAAAATCACCATAGACATAACATGGGGAAAGCGTGTTTTGGAACTCCCCTTTTTTCCTGGTCCCAGCTTTGCAAATCACCCTAAAACTTTCAACACAGCATCTGAACCAACAAGCATTGGCATAGCCAATAGGTCTCGCCTTTGGAGCCTTATAAGTGTTTAGCCAGAGCTATTGACTTTGCCAATGTCTTCAAGCTGTGCTGTAGAGAAGTGTGGCTGCTCTGCGGCATGCTGAAAAGTTATAATAAAAAAGTGTCAGAAGCATTTTTGTTACTTTATATATGACCAAGAAGGCATTATGTAAAACTGAGCGACCATATTAAAAAAGTATTTACAATAAAAAATGTCCTCAGTTTTCTTTTGTTCTTGCAATGCTGGCAACTTCTGCCTATTGCAATGGTTGTTTGTTAAAGCTTTTTTTTGAGGGGCATAAACAATCGGAGGGTGAAGGTTGGGAACTAGTACCTGTATTATAACACTAGCAGCGGCCAGATGCTAGGGAGAATCAACAGATGCCAGATTCCGAGAGCAGGCTGAGGTGGTGCTGAGTGATGCTGAGGTGGTAGTGGTGGTGGTGGTGACTGTTGCGGAGACGATGCTGAGGTGATGCTGAATGATACTCAGGTGTTGCTGAGTGATACTGCTGTGGTGCTGAGTGATGCTGTGGTGGTGCTGAGTGATATTGTCTTGGCGCTGAGTGATGCTGTGGTGGTGCTGAGTGATATTGTCTTGGCGCTGAGTGATGCTGTGGCGGCACTGAGTGATGCTGTGGCGGCGTTGAGTGATGCTGTGGTGGCCCTGAATGATGCTGTGGTGGCGGTGAGCGATGCTGTGGTGGTGCTGAGCGATGCAGTAGCGGTGCTGAGCGATGCAGTGGCGGTGCTGAGCGATGCTGAGGTGGTAGTGGTGGTGGTGGTGACTGTTGCGGAGACGATGCTGAGGTGATGCTGAATGATACTCAGGTGTTGCTGAGTGATACTGCTGTGGTGCTGAGTGATGCTGTGGTGGTGCTGAGTGATATTGTCTTGGCGCTGAGTGATGCTGTGGTGGTGCTGAGTGATATTGTCTTGGCGCTGAGTGATGCTGTGGCGGCGCTGAGTGATGCTGTGGCGGCGTTGAGTGATGCTGTGGTGGCCCTGAATGATGCTGTGGTGGCGGTGAGCGATGCTGTGGTGGTGCTGAGCGATGCAGTAGCGGTGCTGAGCGATGCAGTGGCGGTGCTGAGCGATGCTGTGGTGGCGCAGAGCGATGCTGTGGTGGCGCTGAGCGATGCTGTGGTGGCGCTGAGCGATGCTGTGGTGGTGCTGAGCGATGCTGTGGTAGCCTGAGTGATGCTGTTGTGGCGCTGAGTGATGCTGTGGTGGCGCTGAGTGATGCTGTGGTGGCGCTGAGCGATGCTGTTGTGGCGCTGAGCGATGCTGTGGTGGCACTGAGCGATGCTGTGGTGGCCTGAGCGATGCTGTGGTGGTGCTGAGCGATGCTGTGGTGGTGCTGAGCGATGCTGTGGTGGTGCTGAGCGATGCTGTGGTGGTGCTGAGTCATCCTGTGGTGGTGCTGAGTGATGCTGTGGTGGCGCGGAGTGATGTTGTGGTGGCGCTGAGTGATGCTGTTGTGGCGCTAAGTGATGCTGTGGTTGTGCTGAGTAATGCTGTGGTTGTGCTGAGTGATGCTGTGGTTGCACTGAGTAATGCTGTGGTTGCACTGAGTGATGCTGTGATGGCGTTGAGTGATACTGTGATGGCGTTGAGTGATGCTGTGATGGCGTTGAGAGATGTTGTGTTGGTGCTGAGTGATGCTGTGCTGGCTCTGATTGATGCTGTGCTGGCTCTGATTGATGCTGTGGTTGCGCTGAGTGATGCTGTGGTTATGCTGAGTGATGCTGTGGTGTTGCCGAGTGAGAGATAGAGTGAAGATATAATGCCCAATTAGAGAGGGTGGTGAGAGAGAAAAGAGAGAGAAAGGGTGTACATAGAATAAAGAGTGGAGCGGGATAGAGAGAGAGAGAAGAAGGGGAGAGAGAGTGAATGAAGGAATTTGAAAGAGAAACAGATAAAGGGGTGAGAGAGAATGAAAGGCTAAAAAAGATAGAGAGGGAGAGTTTATTAAGTAGAGAGAAATTAGAGAGGGGAGAGAGAGAGAAGGAGAGAGACAATAAGAGTGGGGGTGTGGAGTTTAAATAGAGTGAAGAAGTGACGCGGAAAAAGTAACCTTAAATATAGCTTTGTGCTTTGCGCGAATAAATATTTTTAAAAAAAACAGTGAGAGACAAAAATACTGGTAATTAGGCTGTGACTCCCAATATAAAACAAATAGCGATATAAGGTGAAATCAACCCACCGAAGCAATATTTCTAACTAGACAAAAAAAAGCTTGCATTTCAATGCTAATCGCTGTTGTTTTTCATGTGACTGTAGTCCAGGGCCCTCAGTTGGTAATGTGAGCTGCTGCTGCGATTGAAACATCAGAGTCCAGAGAGTTAATGAGCCATGATGAGGAAATGAGGAAGAGATAGAAAACCCAGATGCCAGCTGCGCGTGCACGCCATCGTGAACTCAAGCTGGTCACCAGCCGAAAGCCAGTGTTTGCACTTCCAAAACCCGCTTACTAAAACTCTCGGCCAGACCAGCGCAAGCGCTGGTGCAGGCCGAGACCTAAAAAAGGGAAGATTTGTGAAAATTTCATGAAGATTCGTCAAGCGGAGCCAATGTTAAACTTCTCCTATGGAAACTTAGGTCCTAAATAAGTACCTACTGGCTATCACCAGTAGGTAATGTATGTATGTATGTATGTATGTATGTATGTATATATATATATATATATATATATATATATATATATATACCTGTTACAAAATGGCCACCGCATTTGCAATGAAAATGAAGGGCATCCAAATACTAAGTCCCTTTTTGATGTTTTTGACCGACCGAACTGCCAAAAGGAATGATGATTTTGTTTATAAGTGGAAGGCTCACAAAGGTGTACTGATATTGACAAAGGCCAAGAGGCCAATACACATTTGTCAGTTACTTTTTCCAATTAATGGTTGCATGATGAATAAATAGATTTAATCTTTTAGCCTGAAGAGCTCAGCGTTCTTTTTCAAGACGTGTTTACACAAGCCTGTCCTCACCAGCTGAGGCACCCGCTGTGTCAAGAGCAGCGACAACAAGATGGAAAAGTATTCTGATGTTAATTTCTAGCCGCCTACTCCACCGCTGCATCCATCGCAAGCCGGTGGATTATATTTCCTGAAATTGCCTATTGCGTTTCTGCACTGAAGCAAAACAAGCTGTGGAGAGTTGCCAGGTCACCACGACGGAGAAGGGTTGGACGACACGGAACCCAGGCGAGTGTACCTTGACATCTATTGATTGCAGCGATTTAACAAAGGCGGCAACAGCATTAAGGCGATATTGATGATTGACATAAAATTGAGATAATAAGCAACCTTGTAGAAACATGTTCAGCGCTGCTAAATGACTTGAGGCAGCAGAGTCAGTGTTTGGAAATACGGCACCGGATAATGGAACAGATACGGGCACGCATGCCAATAAAGAGCCAAACAGCTTGAACGGATTGTTCATCAAACTGGAGAGAGCATATGAAAAAGAAATCAGGAAGTGGTGGGAGGACACATCTTTGCAGAGATATCTGGATGTCAACAGAATTTCTAGAGGTCTTAGGATCTATACAATGCCTTTTTATGAGAATAACCTGCTCTGAGATTTGACCTAACCTGCTGAGAGATTTGGCGGAATTAACCACTCAAACTGTAAAAGGTATGGTTGAGATACTATTTAAATATCCAAAAAGAGATAGATGCACTTTGTTGGAAGAAATATAAAGAATAGAGGAAAGTATCAATTTGAATTCGGTTAAAGAGCTATCTGATCGGCTTAGGTCACAAATGAAAACACGCTTGATAGCATATGAAAATGATATAAAACAACGAAAGCAGAATAAATTTGCCCAGGATCAAAGAGATTATAAATCAGAAAGAATATTGACGTTTGCTAAAAAATAAGACGCCCCTCATAAAATATTGCAAGAAACTTTAAATCTCAAAGTAACTAATGTTAGAGATACCTCAGAATCTGAAATTGATACCGTTCTCTCGTAAACGGACACAGCAAGGGGAGTGGATAGATCTAGTGCCAGCGGAGAAGCACATTTTCCCCAGGAGTACTAGCTCATCAAAGAAACTTGGAGAAAATATCCACAAAGGTCACGACCCCCGGAACCTGCAGGAGAAAGATCCAGCAAGGGTCCAAGAGAAGGAGACCAAGTATTGTTGCAGGCTTGGGTTACCAGGAGCAAGAGGGGCAACCTTTGCAAGTAAAAGCTAACAACCTTACTATTGTAAACCTGTCTGATCATCAACTCACCACTGTGGAATCGACTGTTCTCCTAAAGGGCTTGTCATTCTGCCCAACAAAAGGAAGAGACTATACACAAACATGGATTTACCTTTATCGATTCATAGAAAATTAAAATGGAAAAAGCTCCATATACAACATCCAAAATGCAAAACTACGGAAGCCACGAATATGGGGATACCAACAGATATATTTACTGGAGGATATCTGGAATGTTTACAGACACCACATAAATTACAAGAATCTTCAGCATCCTTGCAGGAACAGGACATTGACAATGTAACTACATTCCTCGACCAGATTGGTATTTAACAGAAAAGCGGTAAGAGCAAGTTTAAACCAAAATCCAGAATTATCCCCAGAACCCCTTTTGATTGCTATCGATTGCTTTCATGATGCAGTGATACATGAGTTGGATAAAATTAGAACTACCACGCAATCAAAAACAATTAAAAGGAAATTTAGTCTCACTAAAAAACAGTAGGAAGCAGTAATTTCTCTTCAAAAGGATGCATCTCTAGTTATTGAACCCTCAGACAAGGGTGGAAACGTGATGCTATTCAACAAGCAAACTTATCAAGATGAAGCACTGCGATTGTTGGGGGACTCACAAAGTTACACACGGATTAACAGAGCAACATACAATGTGAGCATCAAAGCTTTTTATACGATGTTGAATATTTGGCGTGATGAATGAATCCTGGAAGAGGAAGAGTATCAGTTTATTAAAGTGGATCATCCAGTCTTGCCTGCATTTTACCACTTACCAAAAGTGCTTAAGGCAGAGAGAGGCTGCCAGGGCGTCCCATTGTATCATCAAATGGGAGCCTTTTGGTAAAAGCATCGATTTATGTGGACTCCTTTTTGTTTCCCATGGTAAAGAATTTGAGTCATTTAGTCAGGACACTACAGATTTTATCTGACTTGTACAGAACATTCAGTGGGAAGAAGATTTCATGCTCATCACTTTGGATATTGCCAGTCTATTTACCCGCATTATACATGAAAAAGGCCTTGCTGCTTTAGAATTCTTTTTAAAAAGTAGGCCGTTGAAATATCAAGATCACAATATGATGTTATTGCAAGACACTTCCTTCTGTTTGAACAATATTTTTCTGTTCTCTTGGCAATTATTTTTGCAGACACAGAAGACTTCCATGGGCAGGTGCTTGGCCCCCAGTTATACGAATCTTTTCGTAGGCTGATGGGAGAGTCATGTGGCCTGGGCAGAGCCCAATGAGCAGTAGGTAGAGAAGATTGTCCTTTGGGCGAGATACATTGATGACCTCTTTACTGTATGGCGAGGTACCCATCTAGAGGCTGAGGAATATATTTCCATACTGAATGAAAATGATTTGAATCTGAAATTTACCAGCCAAATGAGCAAGACAGAGGAACTTACTGTGTTTATTTCCAACAATAAATTATGCACAAGGATTTTCAGAAAACCCACAGCCGGTAATACAGTATTACATGCACAAAGTCAGCATCAACGTAGTCTGATCAACAGCATTCCCTTTGGAGAACTCTTGTGAGTTAAGCGCAATTTTTCTCTACCAACAGATTATATTGCAGCAGAGGAGGAAGCTCTTACCAGATTCAGAGAGGGAGGGTATTTGCGAACAGTGTTGAAGGAAGCAAGCAATAAAGTCCATGAAAATAAAGACAAGACCTTTTTATCCATAGACAAAACAACAGTGTAAGAAAGTGTGGAGAAGATGATACAGATGGGAAGGTGAGGTTGATTTCTCTACTGAATCTAATCAGATTCGTGAAGTTATTCAGAAACATTGGTGCATTCTCCAAACACACACAATATTGGCAAAGTACTATCTAATAAGCCTGATATCACTCACAGGAAAGGTGTGCCCCTTAAAGATATTTTGGTCCACAGCCACTATGTAGACAAGCCCATGAAAAAGATGATGGCAACAGGTTTTTATCCCTGCACCAAATGTAAAGCATGTAGAAGTAGCACCAAAGTGAAAGACCACGAAATGCCAGGCAGGAAGGAGAAGCAGAAAATAAATAAACTGCTTATTGCAAGTCGGACTTTGTAGTTTACTGCCTAATATGTCGATGTAATAAGAAATACATAGGCTGCACGGTGCATCAGGCCAAAAAACAGATTCTGGAACACACCAGGGCCATTACTAATCAGGATAATACTTACCCAGTTGCAAGGCATTTTGCCGGAAAGCACCAACGCAGGAGTCACAGATTACGGTTCTTCTGCATAAATCAGATGATCCACAGAGAAAGAGGTGGGGATCGAGTTAGACTCTTGAGGCAGAGGGAGTTCAGATACATAGTGGGATTAAGAACTAGAGCACCGATGGGCCTAAACAGTGAGGAAGAACTGTGGACTTATATAGGTTGAGAATAGACTATATTCTTAGTATTATAATGACCATACTACGTCATTGCATTTCTTCTCTTGCATACATATAAACTAGACATCCCTGCAAAGTATACCTTGATTGTATGTTGATGACATGCACTGATGAGGTTTTCCCCTTTAATGCTCGATGGAGAGTAGGCCCATTCAGGACCCAATTTTTTCCAAATTCCTGTAAATTTGTGAAATTTGTGAAATGAATTATCATGATGACAATATATATGAATTTTTGGGAAGTGGTGATATAAAGGGTACATTGTCTTATTTGATATAACCCTGTTCTCTATGTAGATGATTTCTTGTAACATTGATATTTGATTTGTGACAAAATGTGATATTTATTGTTGATTTATGAATTTAAAAGAATATAGTTAGTATGATTATGAGTACAATGGGCATATCATTTTCTATATATAGATAACTTCAAAATATATCAATTTACCTTTTACAAAATGTCCACCGCATTTGCAATGAAAATCAAGGGCATCCAAATACTAAGTCCCTTTTTGATGTTTTTGACCGACCAAACTGCCCAATGAATGGTGATTTTGTTTATAAGTGGAAGGCTCACAAAGGTGTTCTGATATTGACAAAGGCCAGCAGGCCGAAATCATTTGTCAGTTACTTTTTTCAGTGAATGGTTGACGGATGAATAAATAGATTTAATCTTTTAGCCTGAAGTACTCAGCGTTCTTTTTCAGGATGTGGCAGTTTTAGGCGAGCCCGTCCTCTTGAGCTGAGGCACCAGCTGTGTCGAGAACGGTGACAACAAGATGGAAAAGTATTCTGATATATATATATATATATATATACATATATATATCAAAACAAAACCCTTTCAGGCATAGAGTGACACATAAATTATGCAAAAAAAGGAAGCAGAGAACTCTGGGTAGTTCTCAAGTTTAGGTGGAAAGCAGCTCCAATATAGAGCACTCTCAACACCAGCGACACTCTAAATTTGCTCACCTCAAATGTCTGCTTTTCTATCAAAGTCTTTAAGCATAGGATTAGCACAGTGCCATCCACGCCGAGATAGAAAGGGACAAACTCTTTTGCCATTTCCGCAGCAAAGTCTTTAAGCATAGGATTAGCTATACCTCTCTGAAGAGCTCTAATGAGAGCAAAACACGTGTCAGGGGTTGCTTTTATTCATTTCAGGTTTGCTTGGATGGTATTTTACTAATCCAAAGCTGTAATACTGTGCCTGGAGTGGTAAAAGGCTTTAGCCATTTTACAGCTCGGCAAGGATAGCACTGTGCTAATCCTATGCTTAAAGACTTTGGTGCGGGAATGGCAAAAGACTTTGTCCCTTTCTATCTCGGCGTGGATGGCACTGTGCTAATCCTATGCTTAAAGACTTTAATAGAAAAGCAGACAATTGAGGTGAGCAAATTTAGAGTGTCGCTGGTGTTGAGAGTGCTCTATATTGGAGCTGCTTTCCACCTAAAACTACCCAGAGTTCTCTGCTTCCTTTTTTGCATATATATATATATATATATATATATAACCTACTGACGGTCGCCAGTAGGTAGTTATAGTTAGGACCTTGTTTCTAATCAAAAAGTGTTTTTTCTTTTGCCAATATCTTTGGCGTCTTTTGACAAATCTTCGCAAAATTTCCCAAACTAATGACAAGCTCAGGTCAGCTCCTGTCTTGAAAGTTTCAGGGTGATTCGTCAAGCGGGGGCTGAGAAAAAAGGGGGGTCCCAAAACACATTACCCCATGTTAATTTCCATAGGAAACTTTAGACAAAGGTACAGCCCGAACTGCTGAACGGAATTACACCAAATGTGGCAAAAAGGTAGGTCTTGGTCCAGAAGGCGTGCTTTTTGTTAAATGGTGTAAATCTGTTCAGTAGTTGCTGGGAATTTAAAAAAATAAAAATATCGATATCTGAGCACCGAGGAGGATTCGCGAATCCTCCAGAGCACGAGCTACATCCTGATTGGCTGCCAACACTCCAAACCAGGAAGTGTTGGCAGCCATCTTGTGACTCGGTTTCCGAGTCACATGACAGTAAAAAAAAGATTAAAAAACAAGAAAAGGGGGCAGGGTACAAACACCCTGACCCCCTAGGCCTGCTCAGGGGGTCCCACAAGGACCCCCAGGGCCAACAAAAGCATTTAAAAAAAAGAAATTGGCCGAATTCGCGCTGGGTGCGTGAATCCGGCCGAGAACATTTTTAAAAAATGAAGCGCGGACTCCCACGCTTTGTTTTCTATAAGCCCCCGGGTGGGCCAGGTCCCAGGGGCAATGTGCAATAAATTAGCGGGGGCTCACAGGGGCCCTCACAGCCCCGGGGACTGCCACCTCCCCGGGGCTTCATCCATTATGTGCGGGGGCATGCAGCCCCCCGCAGCCCTGGGGACCACCACCTCCCTGGGGCTTGAAAAAAAAATGTGTGGGGGGGCTCCTGCCCCCACCCATGCTGCCCCGGGGACTGCCACCTCCCCAGGGCATTGATCATTATGGGCGGGGGGCCTCCTGGGCACCCCGGGGACCGCCACCTCCCAGGGGCTTAAATTAAAATTATAAAGTGTAGGGGGCTCCTGCCCCTCCCCACACTGCCCCGGGGACCACCATCTCCCCGGGGCATTGATCATGAAGTGCGGGGGGCCACACAGCTTCCCCGCAGCTCCAGGGACCACCACCTCCCCGGGGCTTCAATTATGTAAAGTCAGTGTGGGGGGGCTCCTGCCCCCCCACACTGCCCCGGGGACCACCACCAACCCCAGGGCACTAATTATTTAAATACGGGGTCCATTGCGGACCCCCGGGCCCCAGGGACCACCACCTCCAGTTGGCTCACGGGATGAAGTCCACTTTAGTCCTGAGGTCCTCAGGACACAAGAAGACCTCATTGCCCCACCAGCAGTGCCCCAGGAGGCGCGTTTGCAGAGTGGTGTAAAAAGGGGGCGTGGCCTCGGGCCACTCTCAGCAATTCAGCTGTGTGGGGCTTACTGGAGGTACCTGGTGGGCTAGTTGGCCCTTAGGGACCCTCAGGATTCAAGGGGACTTAATCCCCCTACCCAGAACATGCCAGGAGGTGCGTTTGCAGAGTAGTGGAGAAAGGGGGCATGGCCTGTGTCCACCTTTCAGCAATCCCACTATCTGGGGCATACTAGAGGTATCAGGTAGGCTAGTTGGCCCCTAAGGACCCCCAGCAGCGAAGGGGACTTTAATCCTCATCCAAGAGCACACCAGGAAGTGCGTTTGCAGAGTGGTGGGGAAAGGGGGTGTGGCCTGCTGTGAGAACTTTGCAATCCTGCTGTGTGGGACTTACTGGAGGTAATAGGAGGGGTATTTGGCCTCCAAGGTTCACCTTGGTGGCCAACTACCCCTCCTGTTACCTCCAGTAAGTCCCATACAGTGGGATTGCTGAGAGGTCTTCGGAGGCCACGCTCACCTTTCTCCACCACTCTGCAAATGCGACTCCTGGCACAGTACTGGTTGGGGGATGAAGTCCATTTTACTCCTGAGGGACTTTGGCAGCCAAGTAGCCCTCCTGGTACCTCCTGTAAGTCCTACACAGCGGAATTCCTGAGCCCTGTTTGGAGGCCCAGCCCCCTTTCTCCACCACTCTGCAAACGGGACTACCAGTTAAAGAAGCATTTGTAATGTAATAGGTCTCGCATTTGCAAGAGTTATTGGCGTAAATCTAAACGTTTTTTACGAATGTTTTTTGGAGTTGAGTGGATGTACTTTGTGTGTAGTGGAATTATGTGGTATGTTGTGCAGTGAAAATATGTGGAATAAAAAGTATGTGGTATTTAGTGTATAGGAATTATCTAGAGTGGGATTATGTGTTATGGAGAATAATTATGTGGTATGGTAGTCTGTGTTGTGGAGTGGTAACCTCAGGTTTAATCTTCCTCATTTCCATAGAAGCTACATTATGAACTCAATGAGACAAAAAAAAGAAGGAATCACTGAGGAGCACTTCTGGACCTAGTCAGAGGTTTGAGCAGGGCCACTGGAATTATGCGATTGTGTGGCTGCACCGACTTTCGCACAATTATATATTTTCCGCATTAGCCACATAATCCATCATCTGCTGCCTAATCTGCAGATTTGAACAAAAAAAGCCTTGTTTCTAGCTCAAACGTCTCAAACGTGACCAAAAATGCAGCGACAAGTGTTATAGCGTGGTGGAAGGCCCTTGAGAAAACCTAGAATGGTCACCTGTTACTTATTGCTAAATGTGGGTGTTAAATTGGTACTAATGGTGTGCAAACCACTCTTGCTTCTTTCTGCGCCTCTCTTGCCACTTTCTGCATTTCTGTTGCTTCTTTCTGCAACTTTCTTTTTTTCTGCACTTCTTTTGCCTCTTTCTGCTCATCTTTTCTACTTTCTGTACGTCTCTTGCCTCTTTCTGCACCCCTCTTACCTCTTTCTGCACCTCTGTTGCCTCTTTCTGCACCTCACTTGCTTCTTTCTGTACCCCTCTTGCCTCTTTCTGCACCCCTGTTCCCTCTTTCTGCACCTCTTCTGCCTGTTTCTGCAACTCTCTTGCCTCTTTCTACACTTCTCTTACCTCTTTCTGCACCTCTGTTGCTTCCTTCTGCACATCTCTTGCTTCTTTCTGCATCTCTGTTGCTTCTTTCTGCACCCCTCTTGCCTCTTTCTGCAACCCTCTTCCCTCTTTCTGCACCTCTCTTGCCTCAGTCTGCCCACCTGTTCCCTGTTTCTGCACCCCTTTTGCCTGTTTCTGCAACTCTCTTGCCTCTTTCTGCAGTTCTCTTGCCTCCTTCTGCACCTCACTTGCCTCTTTCTGCAACTCTCTTGCCTCTTTCTGCAGTTCTCTTGCCTCTTTCTGCACCTCTCTTTCCTCTTTCAATACTTCTCTTGCCGGTTTCTGCACCTCTCTTGCCTCTTTCTGCACCTCTCTTGCCTCTTTCTGCACCTCACTTGCTTCTTTCTGCTCACCTTTTGCCTGTTTCTGCTCCCCTCTTCCCTCTTTGTGAAACTCTCTTGCCTCTTTCTACACCTCTCTTCCCTCTTCCTGCACCCTTCGTGGCTTTTCAGCACCTCTGTTGCTTCTTTCTGCAGTTCTCTTCCTTCTTTCTGCACCCCTCCTGCTTCTTTCTATACCTCTCTTGCTTCTTTGTGCACCTCTCCTAACCATTTCAGCACCCCTCTTGCCTTTTTTTGCACCTCTGTTGGTTCTTTCTGCACCTCTTTTGCTTCATTCTGCACTTCACTTGCCTATTTCTCTAACCCTCTTGCCTCTTTCTGCACCTCTGTTGCCTCTTTCTGCACCTCACTTGCTTCTTCCTGTACCCCTCTTGCCTCTTTCTGTACCCCTGTTCCCTCTTTCTGCACCTCTCCTGCCTGTTTCTGCACCTCTCTTGCCTCTTTCTACACTTCTCTTACCTCTTTCTGCACCTCTGTTGTTTCTTTCTGCACACCTCTTGTCTCTTTCTGCACCTCTGTTGCTTCCTTCTGCACGTCAATTGCTTCTTTCTGTACCTCTGTTGCTTCTTTCTGCACCCCTCTTGCCTCTTTCTGCAACCCTCTTCCCTCTTTCTGCACCTCTCTTGCCTCAGTCTGCCCACCTGTTCCCTGTTTCTGCATCCCTTTTGCCTGTTTCTGCAACTCTCTTGCCTCTTTCTGCAGTTCTCTTGCCTCTTTCTGTACCTCTCTTTCCTCTTTCAATACTTCTCTTGCCGGTTTCTGCACCTCTCTTGCCTCTTTCTGCACCTCTCTTGCCTCTTTCTGTACCTCACTTGCTTCTTTCTGCACACCTTTTGCCTGTTTCTGCACCCCTCTTCCCTCTTTGTGAAACTCTCTTGCTTCTTTCTACACCTCTCTTCCCTCTTCCTTCCTGCACCACTCTTGCCTCTTTTTGTACCTTTGTTGCTTCTTTCTGCACCTCTCTTGACTCTTTCTGTACCCTTCATGGCTCTTTCAGCACCTCTGTTGATTCTTTCTGTAGTTCTCTTCCTTCTTTCTGCACCCCTCCTGCTTCTTTCTGTACCCCTCTTGCTTCTTTGTGCACCTCTCCTAACCATTTCTGCACCCCTCTTGCCTCTTTTTGCACCTCTGTTGGTTCTTTCTGCACCTCTTTTGCTTCGTTCTGCACTCTACTTCCCCATTTCTGTACCCCTCTTGCCTCTTTATGCACCTCTGTTGGTTCTTTCTGCACTGCTCTTGCTTCTTTCTGCACCTCTGTTCCAAATTTCAGCACCCCTCTTGCCTTTTTCTGCACTCCTCTTCCCTCTTTCTACACCCCTTTTGCCTGTTTCTGCAGTTCTCTTGCCTCCTTCTGCACCTCACTTGCCTCTTTTTGCACCTCTGTTGGTTCTTTTGCACTGTTCTTGCTTCTTTCTGCACCTCTCTTGCAAATTTGTGCACCCCTCTTGCCTCTTTCTGCACCCCTCTTACCTGTTTCTGCACCTCTCTTGCCTATGTCTGCACCCCTGTTCCCTCTTTCTGTACCTCTTTTGCCTGTTTCTGCAACTCTCTTGCCTCTTTCTGCAGTTCTCTTGCCTCCTTCTGCACCTCTGTTGCTCCTTTCTGCACTTCTCTTGCCTCTTTCTGCACCCCTGTTGCTTCATTCTGCACTTCAAATGCTTCTTTCTGCACCTGTCGTGCTTCTTTCTGCACCCCTGTTGTCTCTTTCTGCACTCGTCTTCACTCTTTCTGCACCTTTCTTGCCTCTTTCTGCATCTCACTTGCCTCTTTCTGCACTTCTCTTGCTTCTTTCTACACCTCTGTTGCTTCTTTCAGCAATTCTCTTGCCTCTTTCTGCACTTCTCTTGCCTGTTTCTGCACCTCTCTTGCCTCTTTCTGCACCTCTCTTGCCTCTTTCTGCACCTCACTTGCTTCTTTCTGCACCCCTGTTGCCTCTTTCTGTACCCCTCTTCCATCTTTGTGCAACTTTTTTGCCTCTTTCTACACCTCTCTTCCCTCTTTCTGCACCACTCTTGCCTCTTTCTGTACCTCTGTTGCTTCTTTCTGCACTTCTCTTGCCTCTTTCTCCACCCTTCGTGCCTCTTTCAGCACCTCTGTTGCTTCTTTCTGCACTTCTATTCCTTCTTTCTGCACCCCTTGTGCCTCTTTCTGAACCCTTCTTCCCTTTTCCTGTACGTCTCTTGGTTCTTTTTGCACTGCTCTTGCCTCTTTCTGCACCCCTCTTGCCTCCTTCTGTACCTCTGTTGTTTCGTACTGCACTGCTCTTGCTTCTTTCTGCACCTCTCTTGCAAATTTCTGCACCCCTCTTGCCCCTTTCGGCACCCCTCTTCTCTCTTTCTGCACCCCTGTTCCCTCTTTCTGCACCTCTTCTGCCTGTTTCTGCACCTCTGCTGCCTCTTTCTGAACGTCTCTTGCCTCTTTCTGCACCTCTTTTGCTTCTTTCTGCACTTCTCTTGCCTCTTTCTGTACCCCTCTTGCCTCTTTCTGCACCTCTGTTGGTTCTTTCTGCACTGCTCTTGCTTCTTTCTGCACCTCTGTTGTTTTGTTCTGCACTTCTCTTGCTTCTTTCTACACCTCTCTTGCTTCTTTCTGCACCCCACTTGCCTCTTTCTGCACCCTTCTTCCCTCTTTGTGCACCTCTCTTGCTTTTTTCTGCACCTCTCTTGCCTCTTTCTGCACCCCTCTAGCCTCTTTCTGCATCTCTTTTGCTTGTTTCTGCTCTTCTTCTGCCTCCTTCTGTACCCCTCTTGCCTCCTTCTGCACCTCTGTTGTTTTTTACTGCACTGCTCTTGCTTCTTTCTGCACCTCTCTTACAAATGTCTGCACCCCTCTTGCCTCTTTCGGCACCCCTCTTCTCTCTTTCTGCACCCCTGTTCCCTCTTTCTGTACCTCTTCTGCCTGTTTCTGCACCTCTGCTGCCTCTTTCTGAACTTCTCTTGTCTCTTACTGCATCTCTGTTGCTTCTTCTATTGCCTCTTTCTGCAACCCTCTTCCCTCTTGCTGCACCTCTGTTGCTTCTTTCTGTACTTCTCTTGCCTCTTTCTACACCTCTCTTCCCTCTTTCTGCACCACTCTTGCCTCTTTCTGTACCTCTGTTGCTTCTTTCTGCACCTCTCGTGCGTCTTTCTACACCCTTTGTGCCTCTTTCAGCACCTCTCTTGCTTCTTTCTGCACTTCTCTTCCTTCTTTCTGCACCCCTTGTGCCTCTTTCTGCACCCTTCTTCCCTTTTCCTGTACGTCTCTTGGTTCTTTTTGCACTGCTCTTGCCTCTTTCTGCACTCCTCTTGCCTCCTTCTGTACCTCTGTTGTTTCTTACTGCACTGCTCTTGCTTCTTTCTGCACCTCTCTTGCAAAGTTCTGCACCCCTCTTGCCTCTTTCAGCACCCCTCTTCTCTCTTTCTGCACCCCTGTTCCCTCTTTCTGCACCTCTTCTGTCTGTTTCTGCACCTCTGCTGCCTCTTTCTGAACTTCTCTTGCCTCTTTCTGCACCTCTTTTGCTTCTTTCTGCACTTCTCTTGCCTCTTTCTGCACCCCTCTTGCCTCTTTCTGCACCTCTGTTGGTTCTTTCTGCACTGCTCTTGCTTCTTTCTGCACCTCTGTTGTTTCTTTCTGCACTTCTCTTACTTCTTTCCACGCCTCTCTTGCTTCTTTCTGCACCCCACTTGCCTCTTTCTGCACCCTTCTTCCCTCTTTGGGCACCTCTCTTGCTTCTTTCTGCACCTCTCTCGCCTCTTTCTGCACCCCTCTAACCTCTTTCTGCATCTCTTTTGCTTGTTTCTGCTCTTCTTTTGCCTCCTTCTGTACCCCTCTTGCCTCCTTCTGCACCTCTGTTGTTTTTTACTGCACTGCTCTTGCTTCTTTCTGCACCTCTCTTACAAATTTCTGCACCCCTCTTGCCTCTTTAGGCACCCATCTTCTCTCTTTCTGCACCCCTGTTCCCTCTTTCTGCACCTCTTCTGCCTGTTTCTGCACCTCTGCTGCCTCTTTCTGAACTTCTCTTGTCTCTTACTGCACCTCTGTTGCTTCTTTCTGTACTTCCATTGCCTCTTTCTGCAACCCTCTCCCCTCTTGCTGCACCTCTGTTGCTTCTTTCTGTACTTCTCTTGCCTCTTTCTGCACCTCTCTTGCCTCTTTCTGCACACACAGGGCTACTTTTAAACTGACCTCAGGCTCAGCAGTGCACACATGCAAGTGCAGAAAAGGGCTGCTGGCCTCTAAACTGCCATGCCCTATTATTTGCTAGGGGCTTAGAGGTAGTTTTAATCCCCCTGCCCTATTATGTACTAGGGCCTTACTGGGGAGGTCATGCCAATCACAGGGGTACCCCAACCCATAGTATATCCTAGTGTATGTATGTGTTTTTACTGTATTCTAAGTGTCTTTCAGCATAGCACTGGCTCCGGGCCTGGCTAGGCAGAGCCCAGGGTCAGTCAGAGTCAGTTACCACCAGTACCGGTCAGCAAAAAGTTGGGGGGTGCCCAGGGCACAGGATGACTTTGCAACAAGGCCTCTTTATGCACCTCTGTTGGCTCTTTCAGCATATCTCTTGCTTCTTTCTGCACCTTTCTTCCTTTTTTTCTGGACTTCTGTTGCCTCTTTCTGCATTTTTCTTGCTTCTTTCTGCGCCTTTCTTCCTCTTTCTGCACATGTCCTACCTCTGTAGGCATAGTTAGAGATTAGCATTTAAAAAACCTTAGAAATTCACTGAAAAAACCACAGGTTTCAGGGACGTTATAGTTAGAAATTTTCATTTAAAAAACCTTCGAAATTTACTGAAAAAACCATAGGTTTCAGGGACGTTATAGTTAGAAATTAGCATTTAAAAAACCTTTGAAATTCACTGAAAAAAACCATAGGTTTCAGGGACGTTATAGTTAGAAATTAGCCTTTAAAAACCTTAGAAATTCACTGAAAAAACCACAGGTTTCAGGGACGTTATAGTTAGTTGGACATTTCACTCGTACAAAACCAGAGAAATGTGGCCGTTATAGTTAGTTGAGCTAACTATTACTCGTGCCCCCGCAATGCACTGCTGATGACATCATATATTACATCATTCATGACATGGTCAGTGACATCACTGATGACATCTCAAATGACATCACTGATGACATCATCCACGTGATAATCTGATGCACCTCCTCACACCCTAATATAACCTTTGAAACACCCTCTCTAAAATACAGACTACCATTTTTGAAACCATAGACACATCAATACCAGTTACTACATACCCACTCACTGATTCCTAGGTCTACACACACATCCACTCATTCACCCATACAGTCACTCATACATGCAGTCACTCATCAAAACAACACTATCATATGCACTCATACACCTATACAGAAACTCACACACCACCACTCATCCAGAGTTACTTGTTACTTACACACCTAGTCAGTCATGCAAAGAATCAATCACACTCTCCTTTACTCACCTATACAGTTATACAAACACCACCTCACTTATTCATACAGATACTAACACATACTTCCTCTCTTATACAATCACTGATACAAGCACTCTCACAATCACTCACTCTCACATATAGTCATTTATATACTCCAATACTCACATATACTGCCTTTCAAATATGTAGTTACTCACACATGTACCACTGATACATCCATTCACTCACCAACACACCCATACACACACTCACCCACCCATACAGCCCTTCATAGAAGCACTCTTGAACCCATACACCCAGTGAATCACCCACTCACACATCTATGCACAGAGTCACACCCCCCACCCACCCAAACAGACACTCAGGCACCCATACAGATACTCAGACAACCAATCAATAACCCATATAGACACTCATGTAGCAACTCACCAACCCATGCAGCTGCTTACACACCAACTGACAGACTGATACAGACATTCACACAGTTTAGTCACTAACCCATGCATTCAGTAAGACACGTTTAATCACTCACTTATACAGTCAGTCACGCACCTACTAAATCATCCATTTAGACACTTATACACCCACTCATTCTTCAATACACCTTGGGATATATATATATATAAAACATATTTAAACTTTACAGAAACACACAGTCACTGGATGATGTCATCAGTGATGTCATCAGTAATGTCACTGACCATGTCAGGAATGATGTAATATGTGACGTCATCAGCAGTGCATTGCAGGGGCGCGAGTTATAGTTAGCTCAACTAACTATAACGGCTGATTTTCTCTGGTTTTGTATGAGTGAAATGTCCAACTAACTGTAACGTCCCTGAAACCTGTGGTTTTTACAGTGAATTTCTGAGGTTTTCTTTAAATGCTCATTTCTAACTATAACGTCCCTATGGTTTTTTCAGTGCATATATATATATATATATATATATATATATATATATATATATATATATATATATATATATATATATATATATATATATATATATTCGCTGTTGAACTCCATGTGTGGCTGGAACAGACGAATGCAGACCCAGGTATAAGTGCAAAGTTTCTTTTATTTCAAGACGCCCAACACCTCCGCCATAAAGCGTTTCGGCTTTCAAGAAGCCTTGATCACATGGAATATTTTTTTTTTTATATGTAAAGCTATTGTTTAGGGTTTAGGGTGGGTAAGAGCTTATTGGTTTTTGGTGTTGGAGTTTTTAGGGTTTAGGGTGGGTTTGGGGTTTTGAATGTTTGGATGGTAAGTGAATTTTTAGAGTGGGTTTGTGATTTTGGGTGGCAAGGGTAATTTTAAGGTTTTTGGGTGGGAAGGGTATTTTTAGGGTTTAGGGCAGATAATGGTTTTTAGGGTGGGTGTGGGTATGGGTTTTGGGGTAGCAAGGGTAATTTTATGGTTTAGGGCTGGTATGGATTTTTGGTTGGCAAGGGTATTTTTAGGGTGGGTATGGGTTTCTGGTGTTAAGGGGTTTTTAGGGTTTAAGGTGGATATGGGATTTTGGGTGGCAAGGGACATTTTAAGGTTGAGGGTGGGTAAGGGTTTTTGGGTGCTAAGGGTTTTTTAGGGTTTAAGGTGGATTTGGGTTGTTGGGTGGGAAGAGTATTTCTAGGGTTTAGGGCAGGTATTGGTTTTTGGGTGGCAAGGTCGTTTTTAGGGTTTAGGATGGATATAGGTTTTTGCATGGTAAGGGTCGCCAGTAGGTAAGTATAGTTAGGACCTTGTTTCTATTCAAAAGCGTTTTCTCTGTTGTCAATATCTTTGGCACCGTTTGACGAATCTTCAGGAATTTTCAAAACTAATGGGGCGGTCAGGTCAGCTCAGGTGTTGAAAGTTTCGGGGTAATTCATCAAGCGGGACCTGAGAAAAAGGGGAGTCCCAAAACATGATTTTCTATAGGATACTTTAGACACGGCTACAGCCCGAACTGCTAAACGGAATTACACCAAATTTGGCAAAAAGGTAGCTCTTGGTTCAGAAAGCATTCTTTTTGTTAAATGGTATAAATCGGTTCAGTAGTTCCTGAGAAATGTAAACATTTCTCATATTTACAAATATCCCCATGGAGGATCCACAAACCCTCCCAATCTCGTGCCTGAGATCTGATTGGCTGCCAACAGTTCCAACCAGGAAGTGTTGGCAGCCATCTTGTGACTCCGTGAACTGAGTCACAAGAAAAAGGTAAAAAAAAGGATTAAAAACAAGAAAAGGGGGCAGGGTAGAAACATCCTCACTCCCTAGGCCTGCTCAGGCGGTCCCACAGGGTCCCCCAGGGCCAAAAAAAAGCATTTTATTTTAGCGCAGAAAGAGGCAAGAGAGGTGCAGAAAGAAGCAAGAGAGGTGCAGAAAGAAGCAAGAGAGGTGCAGAAAGAAGGGAGGTGCAGAAAGAGGAAGAGATGTGTAGAAAGAGGCAATAGAAGTGCAGAAAGAAGAAGAAAGGTACAGAAAGAAGCAAGAGAAGTGCAGAAAGAGGCACGAGAAGTGCAGAAAGCGGAAGAAAGGTGCAGAAAGAAGCAACAGAAATGCAGAAAGAGGCAAGGGAAGTGCAGAAAGAGGAAGAAAGGTGCAGAAAGAAGCAAGAGAGGTACAGAAAGAAGCAAAAGAGCTGCAGAAAGAAGCAAGAGATGTGCAGGAAGCGGCAAGAGAAGTGCAGAAAGAGGCAAGAGAGGGGCAGAAAGAGGCAAGAGAAGTGCAGAAAGGAGCAAGAGAGGTGCAGAAAGAGGCAAGAGAAGTGCAGAAAGAAGCAAGAGAACTGCAGAAAGAAGAAGAAAGGTGCAGAAAGAGGAAGAAAGGCACAGAAAGAGGCAAGAGAGGTGCAGAAAGAAACAAGAGAGGTGCAGAAAGAAGCAAAAGAAGTGCAGAAAGAAGCAAGAGAGGGGCATAAAGAAGAGAGTGAGGTGCAGAAAGAGGCAAGTGAGGTGCAGAAAAAGACAAGAGAGGTGCAGAAAGATCGCTGTAATCCTTGATGGAGGTGGTTTCACCCTTGCTTTTCTCGAGTGCAAAACCTCTAGCAGTTCCTGTGACCAGGAGGTTCTTTCTTGTCATCTGCTGCTGGGACAAGAGATGGTGTGCTGACCTTTTATAGCAGGCATGTAAACTTGCTGAGAAGCCCCGCCCGTTTGGCCGTTTGCCCAGCGCGTTTCCCGCTCAGTGGCAAAGTTACAGACACACAAGGTTACTAGAGACATTTCTTTGGGTTCTTCATGCAGCTGTAGTCGCAGGCCATGCCCCCTTTCCCCACCACTCTGCAAACGCACCTCCTGGCATTCTCTGGGTTGGGGTATAAAGACCCCTTGCTTCTTGAGGGTCCCTGGGGGCCAACTAGCCTTCTTGTTACCTCCAGTAAGCCCCACACAGGTAGATTGCTGAGAGGTGGTCAGAGGCCATGCCCCCTTTCTCCACCACACTGCAAATGCGCCTCCTGGCGCACTATTGGTTGGGTGATGAAGTCCACTTTACTCCAGAGGGACCTTGGAGGCCAAGAAGCCTTCCTAGTACCTCCTTAAATTCCTACGCATCGGAATTCCTGAGAGCTGGTCGGAGGCCCAGACCCCTTTCTCCACCACTCTGCAAACGTGACTGCTAGTTAAAAACCTTAGAAATTCACTGTAAAAACCACAGGTTTCAGCAACATTATAGTTAGCAATTTCTACTTAAAAAACCTTAGAAATTCACTGAAAAAACCACAGGTTTCAGGGGCGTTATAGTTAGGAATTAGCATTTAAAAAACTTTAGATATTCACTGAAAAAACCAAACGTTACAGAGACGTTATAGTTGTTCTGACATTTCACTCGTACAAATGCATTGAAATTTAGCCATTATAGTAACGTGCGCCCACGCAATGAACTGATGATGATGTCACATATTACATCACTCATGACGTGGTCTGTGACATCACTGACAACATCACTGATGACATCTCAAATGACATCACTGATGACTTAATTGATGACATCATCCACATAATCTCTGATGCACTTACTCATACTCTAATATAAACTTTCATACACCCACTCCAAAATTCAGACTACCAATCTCAAAACCAAAGACACACCAATAGCAGTTAGTACATACCCACTCACTAATTCCTAGGTCTACATACACAGCCACTCACTCACCCATACAGCCACTCATGCACGCAGTCAATCACCAATACACTCATAGATATATGTACTTATACACCTATAAAGACACTCACATACATCCACTCACCCATAGAGTTAGTCACACAACTAGTCACTCACCCAAAGAGTCAAGCACACTGCCATTTACTCACCTACAGAGTTATACACACAGCACATCACTTATTCATAGACATACTATCACATATTTACTCTCTTATACAATGACTGACACCAGCTCACACTTATCTATACAGCCACTCTCACAATCACTCACTCTCACATCCAGTCACTTATATACTCCAACACTCACATATACTGCCATACACATATGCAGTTACTCACCCATACACCACTGAAATATCCATTCACTCACTGACACAACCATACGTACACTCATTCACCCATACAGCCCCTTACAGATACACTCATGGACCTATACACCCAGTGAATCACCCACTCACACATTCATGCAAGGGGTCACCCACCCCCCACTCACCCAAACAGACACTCAGGCACCCATATTGGTACTCAGACAACCAATCAAGAACCCATATAGACACTCATGTAGTTACTCACAAAACATGCAGCTACTTACACACAAACTAACAGACTGATATAGACATTCACACAGATTAGTCACTCACCCATACATTCTCTGAGACACATATAGTCACTCACTTATACAGTCAGTCACACACCCACTGAATCATCCATACAAACACTCATACACCCATTCATTCTTCAATACACCTTGGTGTGTATATATATATTATATTACCTACTGGTGGACACCAGTAGGTATTTATAGTTAGGACCTAGTTTCCATAGGAAAAGCATTTTTTGATTTGCCAATATCTTTGGCACGTTTGACGAATCTTTGCAAAAATTCCAAAAAAAAGGTTCACTCAGGTCAGGTCCTGTCTTGAAAGTTTCGGGGTGATTCGTCAAGCGGGGGCCGAGAAAAAAGGGGGTCCCAAAACGCATTTTCTCCTTGTTAATTTCCATAGGAAACTTTAGACACAGCTACAGCCCGAACTGCTGGTTCAGAAAGCACACTTTTTAGGTCTCGCATAGGGCAGCGCATGCGCTGCCTCTCCGAGGCATTAAGTAATCAGTATGTTGGGTGAAACTCAAGGTAATTTCTACTACTGCTTGCCATTGGTTTAACTCTGGCATTGCGCTTCTTATCGGGCTTTTCATTGGCTGCTGTTCCGATACTCACTTCCGTTTATTCCGGAAGCAGCACCGCCTAACTACAGTTTTCATCCGCTTTTGTGTGTTCATCTGTAGTTGGTGAGCACTATATTTTTTTAGGGTCTCCTCGTCTTCCTCCTCCGGCTTCACCATGGACTCGCCCGCGACCCCCACGAAAGCTGGTAGGGAGCAGCTCGCCATGCCTGCTTCACTGGCAGTTACACACATTCCGGGCGCTGCGCTTCTTTCACCATAGTCCACTTTCCAACGCAAAAGCAGCTTTTTCTTTAAACATAGGGCGTGACCGTCGCTGCTTAGACTGCCCGCGTTCCGTGATCTCCAGAAAACAAACTCCGTGCGTACACTCAGAGCTGTTAAGAGTCCGTCCTGAAAGGGAAATATTTCGGATGGATTCGTGTCTTTACACTGACAGGGAGGCATGCTAAAGTGTCGCATAATTTGGGCGTCTCCTGTCGCATAATTCCAATGGCCCTGCATATACTAACCCCGAATACCCACAACAACGCTACAATGTATACAGCAAAGTAACTAATATCTTTTGTTTAATAACAGGACTCGATTTGTAATGGAGAGCATTGGTCCACTGTATTTGTTATCAAACACAACAGCGTGTGACTGGGAACTTGCCTTTCGGGGTTTAGAGTGGGGCGGGTCACGGTGGGGAGGGGTCGTCTAGCCCTGCTGCTTTAAGAAAGTTCAATCATGCAAGTTCATCAAAGTTTAAAATGTTTTCGTGGAAAAAAAAAATTGCGGCCGCTTCCTGTGATTGGGCTGGAGGTTCCCAGGGAGACAGTGATGCAGTGTGGAGGGCCTGGATCCCAGCCCAGCTGAGCTGCATTTCCAACACAAGCGGCACATTTCCTTGCCCCTTGCTCTCTCTAATTGATGGTCAAATTGAAAAGCCGCAGGTTTCAGGGACGTTATAGTTAGAAATTAGCATTTAAAAAACCTTTGAAATTCAGTGAAAAAACCATAGTTGGACATTTCACTCGTACAAAACCAGTGAAATTCGGCCGTTATAGTTAGTTCAGCTAACTATAACTTGCGCCCCCGCAATGCACTGCTGATGACGTCACATATGGTTTAGAAAAAAAGGGGACCCCTACATAAAACAATGAAAACTTGCTAGCTGTAGGGAAAACAATGTAAGGGGGAAATAAACAAGCTAATTGCAAGCTCAAATATTTAAAGAGCAATTATAACAGGACATAATATATACAATCAGACGACATAGTGCTTAAGTATTATCGAAAATATATTTTTTATTTTTGTTGTTTTACTAATATTTTGTCATCTTTTCAAAGTATCAAAAATATAATTCTGTGTATTTAAAATTCACAATGCATCGAATGATATATAAGACATAATCAAGCGAGTAAGAGATTTAAACATAATCATACAGTTGACATATAGTACAATCTTTTCTCTTATATTCGTAACAGGGTCCAGATCACATATGGACAGAAAGGAGGGTCGGTGGTAGATGGAACTACGCGCGTTTCGGCAGGTTGCCTTCGTCAGGACACCGTCTCAACTTTCACTATTGTTGTATATGGGCACTCTATAGGGGTTAATTCCAATTGCGAGGTTTCTTGATGATAAGATGCAAAGGGTCCCTAGGTCTTATGGAATGAATGTCGGCAGGTGAACCAAGATAGTGGGTTCCTACCAGTGTTGATGCTGTTTGAAGTTCTATTTACCAGGATTGGACAATATAGTCCGGTCACAATGTATACTTCTGTAATGGGTCCCCATGTAGCAGAGGGATCCTGTTAGCTGGTGCTCTGTCGTTATATGTAATCAGGACATCTTAGAACAGCTATTGTCGTTTCAATCCGATAACGTGTCAGTGCCCGGGCACTGTTACGAATATAAGAGAAAAGATTGTACTATATGTCAACTGTATGATTATGTTTAAATCTCTTACTCGCTTGATTATGTCTTTATATATCATTAGATGCATTGTGAATTTTAAATACACAGAATTATATTTTTGATACTTTGAAAAGATGACAAAATATTAGTAAAACAACAAAAATAAAAAATATATTTTCGATAAATACTTAAGCACTATGTCGTCTGATTGTATATATTATGTCCTGCTATAATTGCTCTTTAAATATTTGAGCTTGCAATTAGCTTGTTTATTTCCCCCTTACGATGACGTCACATATTACATCATTCATGACATGGTCAGTGACATCACTGATGACTTCTCAAATGACATCACTGATGACATCACTGATGACATCACTGATGACATCATCCACCTCATAATCTGATGCAACTCCTCACACCCTAATATAACCTTTGATACACTCACTCTAAAATACAGACTACCATTTTCGAAGCCATAGACACACCAATACCAGTTACTACATACCCACTCACTGATTTCTAGGTCTACACACATCCACTTATTCACCCATACAGCCACTCATACATGCAGTCACTCATCAATACAGCACTATCATATGCACTCCTATGCCTATACAGACACTCACACACTGCCATTCACCCATAGAGTTACTCACACACCTAGTCAGCCATGCAAAGAATCAATCACACTCCCATTTACTCACCTATACACACACCACCTCACTTATTCATACAGATACTAACACATATTTACTCTCTTATACAATCACTGATAAAAGCACAAACTCATCCATACAGCCACTCTCACAATCAGTCACTGTCACATATAGTCATTTATATACTCCAACACTCACATATACTGCCTTTTACATATGCATTTACTCACACATGTACCACTGAGACATCCATTCACTCACCAACACACCCATACACACACTCACCCAACCATACAGTCTATCACAGATGCACTCTTGAACCCATACGCCCAGTGAATCACCCACTCACACATCTATGCACAGAGTCACACACAGACACTGAGGCACCCATACAGATACTCAGACAACCAATCAATAACCCATATAGACACTCATTTAGTTCCTCGCCAACCCATGCAACCGCTTACACACCAACTGACAGACTGATACAGACATTCACACAGTTTAGTCACTAACCCATGCATTCAGTAAGACACGTTTAATCACTCACTTATACAGACAGTCACGCACATACTAAATCATCCATTCAAACACTTACACAACCACTCATTCTTCAATACACCTTGGCATATATATATATAAACATATTTAAACTTTACAGAAACACACAGTCACTGGATGATGTCATCAGTGATGTCATTTGAGATGTCATCAGTGATGTCATCAGTGATGTCACTGACCATGTCATGAATGATGTAATATGTGACATCATCAGCAGTGCATTGCGGGGGCGTGAGTTATAGTTAGCTGAACTAACTATAACGGCCAAATTTCACTGGTTTTGTACGAGTGAAATGTCCAACTATGGTTTTTTCAGTGAATTTCAAAGGTTTTTTAAATGCTAATTTCTAACTATAACGTCCCTGAAACCTGTAGTTTTTCAGTGAATATATATAAATGTAACATTCTTAAACGTTTTAGAAACACTCACACTCACTGGATGATGTCATCAGTGATGTAATCAGTTATGTCATTTGAGATGTCATCAGTGATGTCATCGAGTGATGTCACTGACCATGTCATGAGTGATGTAATATGTGACGTCATCAGCAGTGCATTGCGGGGGCGCAAGTTATAGTTAGCTCAGCTAACAATAACGGCTGAATTTCTATGATTTAGTATGAGTGAAATGTCAGGCTAAGTATAACGTCTCTGTAACTTTTTTTTTTTTTTTTTTTTAGTTTTCAACAAAACCTTTATTGAAGGTATGAAGCATTAACCACAGCATAGTGCCTACATCCCTAAGCGGGCCGGCATTGCAATGCATCATAGTACGAATCGTTAGAGGTGGGAAGGGGGAATACACAGCAAGCCGCCTACAACCACAGCGGGCCGGCCGCGTCCATTGGGATAAGGAACGTCGATAACAATAGATAACCTGTAATCTTGCAGCTTCAAGGTAACAAACAACATGATAACAGTGCCACTTCTAAGTTGTACACAAGTGGAGAATGCCTGCGTATGCTGATGTATCCTGGTCAGTGGGGGTATGGAGCCTTCGTGCCTGTGACCTGTTGTCCCTGTTGAGTAGTCAGTGGCCGCTTGGGGCGGGGGTCCTATCGAATCAGTGCACGTCTCTAGCGTGGACTCAGTGTCATTGTCACGGGGGGCATCAGCCACGTCTGCGGCGGTGGTACGTTCCAGTAAGTATGCTTGAAGGGGGGCCCATATATCCCGTGGCCGGGAGGAGGGGGGTAGGAGTTCTGCGTAAATGTGTAATTGCTCATGGCAGTAGATGAGGTCGTGTAACCAATCTTTGAATTTAGGCGCCCTTCCTCTTCCCCATCGGCACGCGATCCTCCTTTTGGCGAGAAGGAGTGCAAGTGAGGTGTATCTACGCATTGTAACAGCCAGTGGTTCAGTGTACCCTAAAAGCGTTAATGGGTCCTCAGGAATGTGCAGTCCCGTCATGTGGCCCAGTGCCTCTAGAATCTCCGCCCAGAAATTGCGAATAAGTGGGCAATCCCATGCTACATGTTTAAAGTCTGCCCCTTCTGTTCTACAGCGGTCACAGCGGTCTGTGTCCCGAAGACGTAGGCGGTGTAGGTGCGCCGGTGTGTAATAGAGACGGTGAATATATTTGTAATGGATGATACGAAGTTTGCTGCTGGCAGATACACTGCCCGTTTGACTGCAGCAAAAGGCCCACTGCTCGTCAGTGATAGTGTGTCCTAGTTCCCCCTCCCACCTACCCCTGGTGAGGGGGGGGCATATCTCCTGTCCCGCTGTACTGTATGATATAGAAGTGATACCACGTGTGCAGGGGTCGTTTGCTGTAGGAGAGCGTGTAGGGGGGACATGATGGGGGGCTCTTGCGGGAAGCAAGGAGTGAGGGCTTTCATATCCTGATGCAGCCTAATATAATAAAATCGCTCTAAGGGGGTAGGGTTGGTAGAGCCGAAAAAGTCCTCGCTGGTACAGAATTTGCCCCCAGTGTAAAGTTGTCCCCAGGTTCGGACGGACAGTTTACGGAGGAGCTGATGACATCCTCCTTCTTGTGTGACCTTGAGATACTGTCTTCCGGGAAGAGGAAGGAGAGGGGAGTATAGCAGGGCACATTGTATTAGATTAGCTAGGTCGCGCCAGGCACTGACGGTGCATTATACAGTGGTGGAGGTGAGATGCCGTGGGACTGGTGTGGCGCTCAAATAGGCAGCACACGGAGCTGGGGCCATATACCCATCCTCAATCGCGAGATGGGGCATGTAAGGGGGAGGGCGCATCCAGTATGAGGCGAAATGAGCTTGTGCAGAGATAAAGTATAACTCCAGGTCTGGTACTTCGAACCCGCCTTCACAGAAGGGCTGTGTAAGAGTGTCCCATCGCAGCCTGGCTTGCTTCCCCCCCAGAGGAGTCATATGAGCTGAGTTTTTAACGTGGAAAAAAGTGTTGGCTGGGGGCGTAGGGGATGTTAGTGAAAAGATAGAGCCGTTTGGGCAGCTCTACCATTTTAATAAGGGCAGCTCTTCCGGCCAGGGATAGAGGCAGTGCAATCCATCTGGTAATTTTGTCAGTTATTAAATCCAGCGCGCGGCCATAGTTTGGCCTCATCAGCTCCTCTCGGTTGCGGGAGATCACAATACCAAGGTAGGTGAGTGTATTGTCACACCACGTGAGGGGATAGTCCGGCGCAAACCGCGGGGTGGCGCCAGTGAGGGGGTATATTTGAGACTTACCCCAGTTGATGTTCACCCCAGAAAGGCGGCCAAAGAGGATAAGTAATCTAAGAATGGGATTGAGGCTTTCATCTGGGTTTCGTAAATAAAGGGTGAGGTCGTCCGCATATAAGGAAATTAGTATTTGTCGCTCTGGATAGATGAGGGCGTGCTCCCGAAAGTGTTGTCGGACCTTAGCAGCGAGGGGTTCGATAGCCAGGGCAAATAGCAGGGGAGAGAGTGGGCACCCTTGCCGTGTTCCTCTAGCCACTGTAAAGGGGGTTGACCGCACTCCATTTATCATCACTGTGGCCCGTAGCCCAGTGTATAGTAGGTTTATCCAGGCCAGGAATGGGGGAGGGAATCCCATACGGTGCAGAACAAAGGCAAGATAATCCCATTCTAGGGAGTCGAACGCCTTGGTGGCGTCCAGGAAAATAGCGGCGGCGTTGGTGTCTGGCTCAATGTCATGGAGTATTGCAAACAATGTGCGCAGATTGTGAGACGTTCCTCTGCTCGGCACGAACCCCGATTGATCAGGGAGGACCAATACAGACATAAGGGGACTAATGCGGTTCGCGATAAGCTTGGCCAGTATTTTAGCGTCGACATTGATTAGAGACAGGGGTCTGTACGAGTCACACTGTGTGGTTGGTTTTCCCGGTTTGGGCAAGGAGATAATGAGCGCTTCACGCATCGTTTGTGGCAGAATGCCCGATTCACGTGCCTCCTCGAAGACATGCCTCAGCACAGGAATGAGTAGGTGTCTGAATGTTTTATAGAATTCGGCCGGGAGGCCATCCAGCCCTGGAGCCCTACCAGACTGTAGTTGCATTATTGCGGCCGTGATCTCCTCATCCTCATAGTGTGCGAGAAGGAAGTCTCTTTGCCCGTCTCCTAGCCAAGCGATAGCCGTGTCTTCGAAAAAAGGAATGAAGTCTACGGAGTGCAGTCTGTGTGTTTTGTATAGGTTTGTGTAGAAGAGTTTAAATACTTGTACTATATCTGGAGTGTGCCGTAGTGTTTGTCCGTCATCATCTTCGATTTCCAACACTGTGTTGGAGAATCGTGGGGGCCGAATCATGGAGGCCAATGCTTTACCCGGCCTCTCACCTTCGCCGTAGCGGCGTGCCTGGTGGTATTTCCCTCTAAATCTACATTCCCTCTCAGCCGTTTCTTGGTAGTCCGTGAGCAAGTCTCGTAGGTGCGCTTTTAGGTCCGGGGTGGGTGTGGTTCGTGTTCTAGGTTTCGTAGGGTGGCCCGAATATCTTTCAATATCCCCCCACTTTTGGCGATGCAAACTCCGCGTATGGTGATCTTGAAGGCCTCCCACACCATGGAATATTGTGGGACGGAGTTGTCATTCCGGGGGAAAAAATCTGCTATTTCTTTCTCTAGCTCGTCTTTGAAGACTAGGTCTAGTAATGTCTGTGGGGCGAGGCGCCAGGATATGTAAGGTGAGTCAGCATGGGGTGGCGTGAGGGAGAGGAGGACAGGTGAGTGGTCCGAGTACGTGCGGGAGAGGTGAGACGTGTGCACCATCCAGGATGCTAACCCTTTAGTGAGGAGCCACCCATCTATACGAGACCAAGAGGAATGGGCTGTGGAAAAGCAGGTTCCCTCCCGGGTTTGCGGGTGAAGGGTTCACCAGGCGTCTATAAGGTTGTGTTCGTCCATAATGATTTTAAGGGTATATTGTGCATGTGAGTAGTGGTGAGGTTGTGGATGTGATCTGTCCATTGGTGGATCTAGGGTAACATTAAAGTCTCCTCCCCATATCAGGAGCGTGGAGCCATTATCTAGTATTTTACCCCAGTGGATCAGGAAAAATTCCGGGTCGTCTATATTAGGCCCGTAGCAAGAGACAAGGGTAATGGATTGAGCGGACAGTTGCCCCCATAGGATACTGTAGCGGCCTTGTGGATCGCTATATGAGCCAATGGGGGTATAGGGGAGTGTGCGCTTCACCAAGATAACAGTGCCCCGGGCATATGAAGAGTAGGACGAGAAGCATCTGCTGGTTGCCCAGCGTGCAGCGAATGTGGTGGGTGCAGTGGAGTCAAGATGCGTTTCCTGGAGCATAGTGCAATGAATACCGTGGCGGTCCAGATAGGCGAGAATGTGGCGGCGCTTGCGGGGGTCTCCCAAGCCCCTCACGTTCCAAGTCAGGAAGTTATATTTTGGGGGACTAGGTCGGGGCTCCATAGTCGGGAGCCCTGCCGTTGAGGAGTGCGTAATGTACTGGCAAGGTTCTCATCATAGGCGTGCATGTGTAAAGTGAAGCAGTAACAAGCGGCATAAAACATTTCCATTGCCCTCCCTCCGCCCACAGCGACATCCCAAACCTGCCGTGACATTTCCCTCTCCCCTCCCCATAGATCCCCAGTACCACGTGCCCAACGGGGGCTGGTGGAACCAGCAACTTGATCATTTCAGAACGAATCAGAGTAGGGTTCACCTGAGTGGGTAGCAGGGAGAGGGCGTCCATTCACCCCTTGTGCCAACAAGGGTGCTCGGGGGACAGGGGTGGTTCTCGTCTCCAGTCCATGGCAGGATAGAGGCTACCGGCAGCCCAGAAGACAGTGCACGCTCCGCACGGGGCGCGCAGTACATCAGTCAGTGCGGAGGAGGTCTTGGGAGGGCCTCTCCCTCGTGAAGCGCCTCTCGTGCAGGTGGAGATGAGTCCTGTAGAGCGGGGTATTTTGGTCATTCCACGTCCGACGCATGGCCCTCGCCCCGGGCGTGTCTGGAGGGGGATGGTCGGTTCATCGCTGGCTACGGGAGAGTCTTTAGAAAATCGTAGACGTGCTGAGGATTCGTGAAAAAATGCTGTTTCCCCTGGTGTGTGATCTTGAGACGCGCCGGGAACAACATAGCGTATGCAATGTTCAGCTGCTGCAGCTTCTTTTTCACTGCAAGGAACTTTCTACGCCCTTCCTGCACGGCCTGTGTAAAATCCGGGTATAGGGAGACCTCAGTGCCTTCAAATAGTACTTTCTTGTGTTCTCTGGCAAGCCGGAGGCCGCATCCCGATCCCGATAGTTGAGGATCCTCGCTATGATCGGGCGGGAGGAGTTCCGGCGCGGGCGGGAGCCAGCGAGCGGTGCGCTCGTTCCACGATGAACACTGGGGAGAACGATTCTCTGCCAAAAGCGGCCACCAGCATGAGTTCCATGTAGTCCTCCATTTTGCCAGTGGTGGTAGATTCCGGCACGCCCAAAATTCGTAAATTGTTGCGCCGAGAGCGCGATTCCAATTCCTCGTTTTTAGCTGCTATGAGCTTCAGAACTTTCTCCATATCCAGCGTCTTTGTGATGGTGGTAGCGGAAGCATCATCTAGATCAGAAATGCGTTGTTCAGTTTCTTTCAGTCTCTCTTCATGTTGGTCGCATTTGTGCGCTAGATGGTCTATGCGTGCATTCATAGTATCCATTTTTGCTTCTATGGAGGCTAAGCTAGCTTGTATGCCCAGGAGGAGGGCCTTCAGGTCATCCGTAGAGGTGGGCTGGTCAGAGGCAGGGGGCTGTTCGCCATCCATGTCTGACTGGGATCGTGTAGCCTTCCGGGACTCAAAGGTCAGCTTGGGCTGCTTAGTGTCGGTGCGGCCCATAGCGATGTATTAGTTGCTTAGCAGGGGCAGGGATCTTGGTAGTGGTGGGGATGTGCAAGCTTGCCACGGAGAAAGGGCGTCAACAGGCCTGCTCAATTTCTCCCGTCGTGCCAGCAAAGCTGGTGATGCAGGTGCGTGGAAGCTGGGCGAGGACTTTCCCTTCAAAGTGCGCAAAATGTCGGTGGTCCCTCTCTCCAGCCCCCCTCTAGGCAAAGCACGTGCCGGTCAGCAGTATTAGGCAAGCGGTGGATCAGCGGGGGGCCCACTCACTGGTGCAGATGTTAGGCAAGTATGCGCCGCTGGTATAGGCGTTCCCTCATGCTCCTGTGTCACAGGCGGCCAGCGGCGACTGCAGGCAATCACCTCCCGGGCCCCCCTCAATCAGCGCCCCAGCGCGGCGAAGCACACACTGTGGCAGAGCGGAAGGGCAGCGGGGAGATCCCCGTCGGGCCACTCCCGGCTGAGGGTGTCAGGCGGATGGCATCGGGGGTCGTGCGGGTCGGCGGTGTCCCAGCGCAGTCTGCCCGTGCGGGCGAGGATCCAGCAGTCCGCCCACTCCCGCAGGGGCGGTGGAAGGGTGCCAGGCCTCAAGCGGGGGCAGAAAGCGGCAACTCCAGACTCACCGGGCCGCAGATGGTCGGCAGCTCTCTCTCCGCAGAGTCTCCCGAGCGGAGCGAGGGTGCCGCGTCGCACCGTCGCTGGTCCCATGGAGCTCCAACTCGTCCGTGTCAGCCCCGGGGGGGAGCGCACCCACCTCCAGGCTCAGGGGCAGTGCCCACACCCCCCGCGGCAGTCGCCCCGCTCCGGTCACAAAGTCAGGGGTCCCGAGGCAGGAGGGCGCCGCGGCAGGCCTCTCCACGCGGGCAGCACTCACCCAAAACCCCAGCCAGCCGCAGGATCCAGGTCAGGGTTTCCTCTCTGGGGCAGCGTCCCGGCTTGAGCAGCCACCCAGAGGTCGTAGCGTGGGCAGCAGGACGGATTTTCCACCGCGGACGCTCAGGTGGGATGAGCGGCAGTTGTTAATAGAGTATGCAGCCGGCAACCATTATCTGTAATTCGCCGCGGTCCCAGCAGCCACCATGTTGTAGCGAGCTGGCGCGGTAGGGGCAACATCCGTTTCTGGGCTTCGCCGTGGAGTTGCGGCGAACTGGGCGCTGCGGAGGGCAGCCAATGTTTAGGTCCAGTGTCTCATTCCGGTTGCAGGCACATTGGACGGGATCAGAGGAGGATGCCTGGCGGATGGTGTCCCAAGCGGCAGGAGCCTCATAGAGGTGCGGCCATCTTGCTTGGTGCCCTCTAGCGCCCCAACGTCTCTGTAACCTTAGTTTTTTTCAGGGAATTTTAAATATATATATATATATATATATATATATATATATATATATATATATATATATATATATATATATATATATATATATATATATATATATATATATATATATATATATATATCCAATTAAAGTTCTGTGTAGTACACTCCCAGGAAGAAACAGACAGAGCACAGGCTACGTATCCAAGATTTAACCCACACTGTGTGTGGATTAAATCTTGGATACCTAGCCTGTGCTCTGTCTGTTTCTTCCTGAGAGTGTACTACACGGAACTTTAATTGGATATTGCAACAACCGGCGCGCTCCGCCGGAGTGTACACCACCCTTCTTGGGTTCCAGCATCCCGGAAGGAGCAACTTGGTTTCTGTATATATAAATATATATATATATATATATATATATATATATATATATATATATATATATATATATATATAAATTTCATTTGAGGTTATACTTACCTGGTATGTTTTTACCACGCATATGCCTTTACTATAAATGCCTTAACAGTGCAAATTTTGTTGTAAAGGCATGCGTGGTAAAGGCATATGCGAGCTAAAGACTTGCGTGGTACGGTCGCGGTCAATGTAATGACAGCGTTGTAAAGCCATGCATGGTAACAGCTTGCATGGTTCCCTCATACATCCTAAATTAACACGATGACCATAAACATACAAATAAGAGTAGACACAACGTGAGATACTGAAAAACACTTAAAATCTGCTCATACAGGAAGCATATTACTCTAACATCACAAATAAGATTACGAAGTGCACTCCTTCAAAGAACTGATGCAGATCATATTGTGATATATAGACAACATATACGGAGCGCATGTCTGACTGAGCACTAGTCAGTTACAAGTTTAATGACAAATGGTGCCAACCTGAAAAACCACATAGCATACATTTAAACTATAGTCGTTTACAGTAATGTTGGTTATATGATATTCCAATCTGGTTAGGTGGTAGCAGAACAGAGAATATGCAGGTCTATTGATCACATAAATACAGAACACAGTATTGTTTTGTCCGTGTCATAGAGTTATGACAGACAAGTTAGTTAGCCATTGTTCAACAAAGCAACCTGTTTTTAAATTTCCTCAAATTCATTGAGTCCTTTATTCACTCTGTCCAATAGATGTATCAATTTACATTCCCTAATGTTAAGGACAATATTTATATCACTGCCTCTGGGGTTGATGGTAACCTTTTCCACAACAAACCATCTGAGGCTATCTGCTGGGTGATGTAATGTAGTGCCCCCTGCAGTTTGCAACTTATTATACTACAGTGCTGCAGGATTCTAATCTTGACTTTCTGGCTTGTCTGTCCTACATTGTTCTGGTCACATGGGCACTGCACTACATAGATTACATCTGTGCTGTTGCAGTTTGTGTGGTTTCTTAGACTGTAGTTTCTCACATTGTGTCTGAACTCTTTGGTTTCTACCGTCAGGTCACAAGCCTTGCATGTCCCACATCTGAAGTAACCTACCATGGCTGATCAGATCCACTGAGATAGTAAATCAGAGGGGTTCAGTACTTTCAACAAGGCACATGCAACATGGTCTCCCACACTTTTGCACTTCTTGAAAACATATTTTTGTATCATGCTTTTTTTTCCCGATATATCTGTCTCCCGATATTTACAACTCAATATTTTGTCCAAATACCTCTAAAGTGCTACTCAGTGGCCGCTGGTATTTACCGGCGGAGGGGGATTATGTCGCGGGGGAGAGGGGAGATGGAATGAAAATGAAATGAAATACACTTACCTGTATGCCGCTGCCGCTGCCACTGCCACTGCCACCTCCTCCTCCTCCTCTCGGCCCTCTTTGCCCACAGGGTAGGAAGCAGGAAGCACCCAGCCTCCCGACAGCCAATCACAACGCTACAATGTAGCTTTGTGATTGGTCTGAGCGCCGTGGATCGACGCTCACCCAGAGAATGGGAGGCTGGGCATGTTCTCCATGCAGGCTGTAATGCAGCCTGCATGGAGAACATACAAAGTGTGCATGACGGTTTGACTGGCCCCAGGGCCAGCCAAAGCGTCATGCGCACTAGGAGTGGGCAAACCACTCCTCCCCTGCCCTACTCTGTGAGTAGAGCAGTCCCGGCCCAAACCAGCTGAGCAAGGACGTAAAAATAAAACGATAATTACAATGAGTTATTATCATTTTCTTTTTACCTTTTTGACCTCCTCAGGAGGGGGACGCTCCTCCTTTGCCGAAAAGTCGCCACTGGTGCTACTGTATGTCGTGTTGCATTAATGTGTAATTTTACTTCCTACTTTTCATCATTTTTGTGCTGCTCCTGTGTTTGTGCAAGGCCAGTAATGCTAACTGTACAAAAACAGTCTGAGCTATTTGATCTCCTGTTGACAAAAGTTGGAATACTCCATAAATTATTTTTGCTTAAAAATTCATATGAAGCTTCCCATGTTCTAAACTGTTTTTTTTTTATGCAAACCATGCTTGTTTTCTTCCCAAGTGTGGCTTTAAAAACAGATGGCTTAGAGGTCAGTCTTGGTGCGATCTTCCCACAGACGGAGGATGATGAAAAACCTCTCCCAATCTTCCTCAGTCAGAATGTTCTGCCTCGAGCAATATGTTATTTTTCTGTGCTCATGACGGAATGCTGGACCGTGAAGTGATCACAAAAATAGTAACTCTTAAAATGTAATCTGCTAATCAGAATTCTATTTACTAAAATACCATATATAGAAATCTAACCATTGAGAACACATTTCTGTGTCCTGGTACAGAAATGTGTCCAGGACTCCTGGACTCCTGGACTTAGATAAGGATTAAGATGGACTGAAAGTGTATGGGGTTTTTACATGAGACTCATAATGGTGAACAAATCCAGTTTGGTGGTGTAAGCCTAATGTCGATTTGGTAACGGTTCTATACATTTGGTAGAAACTGAGGGGTCGATTCCGATTCGGGCCGGAAAAAGCACCGACCGACTCGGATCCGGTAAAAATACCGACCGACACGTACCAGTGGCGCCCGACACGCCAAGTACGATGCAAGCCGCGATAAATCCGACCGACACGTCAGGAAACCAAGCCGACCGACCGAGCCGCTCGGAAAATAGCAATCCGGCCGGAAAAACACGCGAATCCAACCGACCGACACGCACCCGGAACAAATCCGACCGAATCGTACCCGCCAACTCCAACACGCAAAGTACGATGCAAGGCGCGAAAAACACGACCGAGTCGGACGGAGGACAAGCCGTACGACCGACACGCATACAAAACCGAGCCGAAGCAACACAATACACCGCGACCGACGCGTACGCAGCATACAAAACTGCACAAACACAGCGTGAACGAAACGGAAAACACCGTACGAGACCAATGCAGGGTCCGACTCGGTCACAAGAACGTTTCCAACATACACAAACAGCACAAAGGAAAAATCAACCAAAAAAGGCCAAACAAGCAATTACCAAGCCAATAAATACTGGGGGGGTGGGGACAGAGAACAAAGACACACCCACAACTCCACCTATATAAAGGACACAAATCACTACCATGAGCCTTTGCAAATGCCATTCCACTGCCAGCACCCAAGAGAAAGCAACCACACACCCACAGCTCACCCCTCACACAAGCCACACACCATCAGCACACCAACAAATACCTACCTCACATACACCCAGCAAAACACACACTCACACACCCTCACCTGCACACCAACACACACATCACTCACCATCACCACCCATCACCATGCCCCCAAGAAGAATCCCAAGTTCCTAGATTGTGAATTGGAAGTCCTGGTAGACGAGATCCTCAGGGTGGAGCCACAGCTGTTTGGCACTCTGGTCCAACAGACCCCCATGTCGCAGAAAACCAAGATGTGGGAGAGGATCATCAACAGGGTGAACGCCCAATCACCATGTCGGCGCACAAAGACGGACATCCAGAACAGGTGGTATGACGTGCGCAGGAGGGTACGGGACCTGCTGAAGATAGACTACATCAACAGCCAACAGACCGGCAGTGGCCCTCCTGCCAAGCCAATATACCTCAGGCCCTGGGAGGAGAAGGTGCGGGCCATCCTTCCGCCAGTGAGCGTATATGGACTAGAGAACATCCCAGAGCCTGGTGAGTACACAACAAATGTACACAATAAACTGCCACAAAACACACACATCACTGTCAAGGGGAGAGTCAAACCATGCACACATAGCAATTACACAGCAACTAGAACAGAATCATCCCAAAATGTGTATGTCAGTCAGATAAACACAACACATGCCATCAAAAAAGTCACATCCAACTGTGCCAACACATGTACAAACACAACCACAACTACAGCTAGGCAGTGGCACAAATAGAACTAACACACACATCCACACATGTAGCCACCACAACAACACCAACACACAGTGAAGACCACTCAAAGGAAGGAATTCTGTGTATGCTGGCCAAGTCAGTGTAGCCAATAGCATCATGGGAGTCGCAGTCACACATATTGCCCCCCACAACTGTCCCATCAACACCACGCTGAACCATGCTCACATCACAGGGAGTGGAGAAGGACTCACAAGATGGCTGACACTGGCTACTGCTGTGGGGAGCACAAGGCCCTGCTGCCAACTGTGCACCAACAAACAGCAGGACACCACTGACTGACATCCTGAGAGACAACTTACACTCCCTGCAATGCAAGCACGTTCCATGGTGGGATATCTGGCTGGCTGGGTGGGAAGGGGGACTTGCAGCACTGACCATAGTCACCAGCACCTCCCCTCACACCCCCCAACACAAACTCCACAGTACCCACCTGGTAGAATGCAATGCCCTCCATCCTAACACAAGATCCCACAAAGCACCACCACCCTGGGTTATGTTGTGTGAAGCACAGGGACACTCTTGGGACTCTTAGCCAAACAACTGCCAGGACAACACTCCCAGCCATCCTGTCAGCACAGCCAGCCCACCCCACAGGGAAGCAGAGTCAAAAGGAAGGAAGCATGGGCATGCTGGGAAGGGGGTGGAGGCAATAGCATGATGGGAGTCGTAGTCACAGACATTGCTCAGCCTCACAACTGTCCCATCAACACCACCCTGAACCATGCTCACATCACAGGGAGTGGAGAAGGACTCACAAGATGGCTGACACTGGCTACTGCTGTGGGGAGCACAAGGGCATGCTGGGAACTGCACACCAACCAACAGCAGGACACCACTGTCAGCCATCTTGCCATTGCCCTCACACCCACACACACTGAACTCCCCACAAAAGCAAGTAAGTATGGGAATGCTGGGAAGTGGGGTGGAGGCAATAGCATGATGGGAGTCACAGTCACAGACATAGCTCACCCCCACAACTGTCCCATCAACACCACCCTGAACCATGCTCACATCACAGGGAGTGGAGAAGGACTCACAAGATGGCTGACACTGGCTACTGCTGTGGGGAGCACAAGGCCCTGCTGGCAACTGTGCACCAACAAACAGCAGGACACCACTGACTGACATCCTGAGAGACAACTTACACTCCCTGCAATGCAAGCACGTTCCATGGTGGGATATCTGGCTGGCTGGGTGGGAAGGGGGACTTGCAGCACTGACCATAGTCACCAGCACCTCCCCTCACACCCCCCCAACACAAACTCCACAGTACCCACCTGGTAGAATGCAATGCCCTCCATCCTAACACAAGATCCCACAAAGCACCACCACCCTGGGTTATGTTGTGTGAAGCACAGGGACACTCTTGGGACTCTTAGCCAAACAACTGCCAGGACAACACTCCCAGGCATCCTGTCAGCACAGCCAGCCCACCCCACAGGGAAGCAGAGTCAAAAGGAAGGAAGCATGGGCATGCTGGGAAGGGGGTGGAGGCAATAGCATGATGGGAGTCGTAGTCACAGACATTGCTCAGCCTCACAACTGTCCCATCAACACCACCCTGAACCATGCTCACATCACAGGGAGTGGAGAAGGACTCACAAGATGGCTGACACTGGCTACTGCTGTGGGGAGCACAAGGGCATGCTGGGAACTGCACACCAACCAACAGCAGGACACCACTGTCAGCCATCTTGCCATTGCCCTCACACCCACACACACTGAACTCCCCACAAAAGCAAGTAAGTATGGGAATGCTGGGAAGTGGGGTGGAGGCAATAGCATGATGGGAGTCACAGTCACAGACATAGCTCACCCCCACAACTGTCCCATCAACACCACCCTGAACCATGCTCACATCACAGGGAGTGGAGAAGGACTCACAAGATGGCTGACACTGGCTACTGCTGTGGGAGCACAAGGCCCTGCTGGCAACTGTGCACCAACAAACAGCAGGACACCACTGACTGACATCCTGAGAGACAACTTACACTCCCTGCAATGCAAGCACGTTCCATGGTGGGATATCTGGCTGGCTGGGTGGGAAGGGGGACTTGCAGCACTGACCATAGTCACCAGCACCTCCCCTCACACCCCCCCCAACACAAACTCCACAGTACCCACCTGGTAGAATGCAATGCCCTCCATCCTAACACAAGATCCCACAAAGCACCACCACCCTGGGTTATGTTGTGTGAAGCACAGGGACACTCTTGGGACTCTTAGCCAAACAACTGCCAGGACAACACTCCCAGGCATCCTGTCAGCACAGCCAGCCCACCCCACAGGGAAGCAGAGTCAAAGGAAGGAAGCATGGGCATGCTGGGAAGGGGGTGGAGGCAATAGCATGATGGGAGTCGTAGTCACAGACATTGCTCAGCCTCACAACTGTCCCATCAACACCACCCTGAACCATGCTCACATCACAGGGAGTGGAGAAGGACTCACAAGATGGCTGACACTGGCTACTGCTGTGGGGAGCACAAGGGCATGCTGGGAACTGCACACCAACCAACAGCAGGACACCACTGTCAGCCATCTTGCCATTGCCCTCACACCCACACACACTGAACTCCCCACAAAAGCAAGTAAGTATGGGAATGCTGGGAAGTGGGGTGGAGGCAATAGCATGATGGGAGTCACAGTCACAGACATAGCTCACCCCCACAACTGTCCCATCAACACCACCCTGAACCATGCTCACATCACAGGGAGTGGAGAAGGACTCACAAGATGGCTGACACTGGCTACTGCTGTGGGGAGCACAAGGCCCTGCTGGCAACTGTGCACCAACAAACAGCAGGACACCACTGACTGACATCCTGAGAGACAACTTACACTCCCTGCAATGCAAGCACGTTCCATGGTGGGATATCTGGCTGGCTGGGTGGGAAGGGGGACTTGCAGCACTGACCATAGTCACCAGCACCTCCCCTCACACCCCCCCAACACAAACTCCACAGTACCCACCTGGTAGAATGCAATGCCCTCCATCCTAACACAAGATCCCACAAAGCACCACCACCCTGGGTTATGTTGTGTGAAGCACAGGGACACTCTTGGGACTCTTAGCCAAACAACTGCCAGGACAACACTCCCAGCCATCCTGTCAGCACAGCCAGCCCACCCCACAGGGAAGCAGAGTCAAAAGGAAGGAAGCATGGGCATGCTGGGAAGGGGGGTGGAGGCAATAGCATGATGGGAGTCGTAGTCACAGACATTGCTCAGCCTCACAACTGTCCCATCAACACCACCCTGAACCATGCTCACATCACAGGGAGTGGAGAAGGACTCACAAGATGGCTGACACTGGCTACTGCTGTGGGGAGCACAAGGGCATGCTGGGAACTGCACACCAACCAACAGCAGGACACCACTGTCAGCCATCTTGCCATTGCCCTCACACCCACACACACTGAACTCCCCACAAAAGCAAGTAAGTATGGGAATGCTGGGAAGTGGGGTGGAGGCAATAGCATGATGGGAGTCACAGTCACAGACATAGCTCACCCCCACAACTGTCCCATCAACACCACCCTGAACCATGCTCACATCACAGGGAGTGGAGAAGGACTCACAAGATGGCTGACACTGGCTACTGCTGTGGGGAGCACAAGGCCCTGCTGCCAACTGTGCACCAACAAACAGCAGGACACCACTGACTGACATCCTGAGAGACAACTTACACTCCCTGCAATGCAAGCACGTTCCATGGTGGGATAACTGACTGGGTGGGTGGGTGGGTGGGAAGGAGGTCTGGCTGTCAACCAAACACAATCAATGCAGACCATGTTCACACCCCAGAGAATACATAGAAATGCCCAAATAATGCAGGACAATGTGCCACACCAATATCAACCCCTGACTGTGACGACTTAGGACAATACAATGTACAGGCCCGCACCCCGAGGCACAGTCACAACTGTCAGGTGTGTCAACCACTGATGCCTGCAGAAACATGACATACATTGTTTGTGTCTCCCAAAAACAGGTGATGATAGGGACACAGCAGCAGACGCTGAGGAGTCCCAGTCCCAGGCTCAAGAGGATGCCGAGCTCACTGGCGTCGTACAGCCTCTGTCCTCCTCGGACGATGAAGAACAACCTGGCACATCCGGTGCAAGTCAACATGCTGCACCAGCAGGACCACCAGCTGCAGCACCAGCAGGTCCACCAGCTGCACCCCCTGCACCCACCCCTCCAACGACTGTCACCACGAATACCATCCCTGCCGACATGGACAGAATAAGGAACAACACCAGCGCAGTGACCCTGGACCAACCTGGGGCCATGGACACCACCACCACCACCAACCCCCAAGGTGGACCAGGGTTATCTGTGCGTGCAACTGCACACACTGCACATGTCAGCAGGGGTGGTGGGAGGGGTGGGAGACAGAGGTCGCTGCTAGCAGACGTTGCTGGTGTGCATGAAGACCCACAACTGGTACGCATAGCTGATGCGTACCAGTCCAGCACCGGAGAGCTCAGCCAGGTAGTGGGGCTCCTCAGAGACATCAAACAGCAGCAGGCTGCCCATCATGCCCGCTTGGACTCCCACATGTCCCACGTGGAGTCACACATGTCACGTGTGGACTCCCACATGTCACGTGTGGACTCCCACATGACCCGCGTGGAGTCCAAGTGGGATGTACTACATGAGATGACGGCGGTGCACAGGGACATTTTACAATGCCTCCGCCAGATGAACAGCAACCAGTCCACACCTCCCTGTGTGCCAACAACATCTGGTACCGAACAAACTGCAACTGCCACAGGGAGGGAGGAGGACTCTGGCGGAGAGTCCCCTGCACCGCAGCAGCCTGCACTAGAGGGCCCCCCCCAAGAAGAGGGGTCGTCCGAGGAGGGGAAAGTGAGAGGCTGATGGCCAAGCGCAACTCCCAGGAAGCCTGAACCTGTTCTGGATTTTCGCCTTTGTGCACAGACTGTTCACCCTGTTGATGGCAACACTACTCCCACACATTGCATGGGGAGTACAAGTTGGAACAATGTGTCAGACAACTGTGGCCCCGATACTGGGGATCCTGTCTACCTGGACTTTCTATTCATCTAGGAACTTGGGATTGCAAGATTCATGTACAGCACAATCCATCCTATGCACTATTATCACAATAAACACACTAATACACCATACTTGCCTCTGTCGTGATTCCAACGTGGGTGCTGTTATGGGGATGATGAACTGCAAAATTACACAGTGTATGCGAACTGCAACAGCAAGGACAACACAGGCATGTGAGTACAGGCAACGTGACACATATGAGGGAGACACACCACCAGGGCTACACAACACATACACACCTAGGCCATCTGACTCATTGCCTACACTGATGTTGCCAGGGAAGACGGTGCAATGCACAGACACCACACCCATTCCCAGTTGTAGTCAAGTAGCCCACAGGTGCAGTAAGCAAATGGCAGTCAAATGTGTGACCACAGACAACGCACATCACTAAGTGAAGCACAGGTTTATTACACAGTAGCAACATGCCGTAACCACTACAGATGCAAGGTAACCCCACCTGGTAGCGGGCACACAGTCAACAACTGTAGACAGAAGGAAGTCCATGGGTGTGGCGCACATCACCTGTAGGGACACAACAGCTACCAGCCTGGATGTGCAATCACGTCGTCGGTGGACACAGTTGACCAAACGAATCTGAAAGTACCCTGTGAAGGACAGAAATGACACACAGTCAAAAGCAATGCAGTACAGGACAGAACAGCAAAACTCATGCACAATACATGTTACAAGATACCCACCCAGAACCAAGTTAGCATGTCAACACTGTTGGGGAGTACAGCCCACCTGTCACCACACATCGCAACACACATCCTGTCAAGTAGCCCATGGACACACTCCAACAGCACCAGAGCACCACCCACACATCATGCCAACTCACATCATTCACATGACACCTCAGGATACTCACATTCAGCTAAAGAAGTTGGTGATGAGCTGTGTGCGGACATCACCATCACCATCATCATCATCATCGTCACTGGCATCGTGGTCCAGGCCAGGATCCTCCACAGGTGGCGGATGTTGGTCATCGTCATCCTGGATGAGAGGCAACTCCTTCCGCACTGCCAGGTTGTGGAGCATGCAGCAGACGATGATAATCTTGCACACTTTCGCAGGGGCATATGGGAGGGACCCTCCGGTCTTGTCCAGGCAGCGGAAGCGGCTCTTCAGGAGACCAAAGGTCCGCTCAATCACTCTCCTGGTCCGACCATGTGCCTCATTGTAGCGCATCTGGGCAGGTGTCACAGGGTTCCTGAGGGGTGTCAGCAACCACGGCATGTTGGGGTATCCCGAGTCACCTACGGACAGACAAGTGCACATCAGCTGACTTGGAAAAGTGGGCGGAATACTACAGATCAGATCACACACAATGGCACAAAGTCAGTACACACCGACAAGCCAGGCACGCTGGTTCTGCATCTGTGCCATCAACCTGGGGATGCGACTACTCCTCATCACAAAGGCATCGTGTGCTGAACCAGGGAAACGGGCACACACGTGTGTGATGGTCATGTCTGCAAGACACACCACCAGTGCATTGACCGAGTGGTAGTGCTTGCGGTTCCTGTAGGCCTGCTCCTGGGCCTGTGGTGGTACCAAAGCCACATGTGTCCCATCAATGGAGCCAATGACATGCGGCATCCTCCCCAGGGCATAAAAGTCACTCTTCACGTCAGTGAGTCGTCGCAGTCTAGGGAAATAGATGTACCGGTTCAGGAAGAGCAACATTGCCGCCAAAACATCGCGGAGCACACGGCTGAACATGGTCTGTGACATCCCACCAGCAGACGCCACAGTATGTTGGAAGGTACCGGTGGCAAAGAAGTGTAGGGCTGCCATCACCTTCACCTTGGGGGTCAGCGCTGTAGGATACGGCCGGCCAGGCTGCAAATGTGGGGACAACTGCACTGCCAAATCCTCAATCAGCTGCCTGGTGAAGCGGTACCGTCGGATGCTGTCCCGTTCCACCATCGTTGCCAGGTCTGGGAATGGCCGATGGACAGCAGGAGCCCTGCAGTGCAGAGGAGAAGTAAGCAAGATCGTCAGTCACCCCACATATGCGGCATTGAACACACTCAAGATCCCAACATACATCATCATGAGGCACAACTACATGAAGTGTGCAGTACCGGAACGACATGTATGGTACATACATGGCCAACATCTGTCAACACGGTCCTACAGGTGGCATCAATTTGGCCCAGGTTGGCCCATTGGATATCATGATGCTGTGTCACAGTCACCTCCCCAGTGACATGTGAGGACAGATGTGCCCCAGGCACCACAGCTCAACGACAGGCACATTCCCAGGGACCCTGTAATGCCACATGGACACTGGCATCACCTGGAGTATCATGTGTACACCACAACAAAACAAACATGACCCCCACAGGTAGTGGCCACACTTGCCATGGCAGGAGAGCCATGGACGTCTGTGACACACACGCACAACATCAGAGTCCATGCACACACAACGTGGATGTGGAGACTGTCTCCCATTGTGCACATGAAATCAGAGACATTGTAAACACTACATGCACAAAGACTGTGGAGGGCCATCACTATTGTGCCACTGGGACACCCTGGCTCAAACATACCGTCCCACATGGGACTCACGGGGTATGTGACATGACATACACAAACACCACTGTGAAATGTGACCATGGCACATGCACAGATATGAACAGTTGCACATCACAGTGGTCACGTACACGTAACACCCAGGATCCTGTCCCCATGAACACGTGCACAGCCTGGGGGTGGCTGCCCACAGGTGACACCCACAGGACAACATGTACACCAACATACACACAATAGGAAATGCAGCCTTACATGCCTTCATGATAAGGTGTGGACAGGCTGTCGTGATGTAGGTGTGCCCCTCACTCCCTGGGAGCTATCTGTGGCTGGCATATGTCCATCTGAGACAGGCATGCTGACATATGCCAGTCACATGTACAGTGATGCGTTGAACAGCAATGGACCGATCGGTGCCTCCGGCCGGCCCATTGCTTTCAATGTGTGCGGGTACGCGTTGTACCCCTGTGCGCGTTGTACTGCAATGGACCGATCGGTGCCTCCGGCCGGCCCATTGCTTTCAATGTGTGCGGGTACGCGTGGTACCCCTGTGCGCGTTGAACTGCAATGGACCGATCGGTGCCTCCGGCCGGCCCATTGCTTTCAATGTGTGCGGGTACGCGTTGTACCCCTGTGCGCGTTGTACTGCAATGGACCGATCGGTGCCTCCGGCCGGCCCATTGCTTTCAATGTGTGCGGGTGCGCGTTGTACCCCTGTGCGCGTTGAACTGCAATGGACCGATCGGTGCCTCCGGCCGGCCCATTGCTTTCAATGTGTGCGGTGCAGCGTTGTACCCCTGTGCGCGTTGTACTGCAATGGACCGATCGGTGCCTCCGGCCGGCCCATTGCTTTCAATGTGTGCGGGTACGCGTTGTACCCCTGTGCGCGTTGTACTGCAATGGACCGATCGGTGCCTCCGGCCGGCCCATTGCTTTCAATGTGTGCGGGTACGCGTTGTACCCCTGTGCGCGTTGTACTGCAATGGACCGATCGGTGCCTCCGGCCGGCCCATTGCTTTCAATGTGTGCGGGTACGCGTTGTACCCCTGTGCGCGTTGTACTGCAATGGACCGATCGGTGCCTCCGGCCGGCCCATTGCTTTCAATGTGTGCGGGTACGCGTTGTACCCCTGTGCGCGTTGTACTGCAATGGACCGATCGGTGCCTCCGGCCGGCCCATTGCTTTCAATGTGTGCGGGTACGCGTTGTACCCCTGTGCGCGTTGAACTGCAATGGACCGATCGGTGCCTCCGGCCGGCCCATTGCTTTCAATGTGTGCGGGTACGCGTTGTACCCCTGTGCGCGTTGTACTGCAATGGACCGATCGGTGCCTCCGGCCGGCCCATTGCATTCAATGTGTGCGGGTACGCGTTGTACCCCTGTGCGCGTTGTACCTCAATGGACCGATCGGTGCGCACCCATTGACAATGGGCTTGCCTGGCAACGGACGCGTTTTCGAATATTCGAACGAGTCGGTTGCTGGAAAATCAGTTGGTCACCCACAACAATGTTGCAAAATCATGTATGTCATGAAGTTGAAATTTTGAAGGATGCTGTGGGCGTGTTTTGGTGCTGCTATTCCATGGATTGGCCAGATTCAGAAGATGCAAACGACTTGGACCTATCACTTTGGACACAAGGGACAGTATCTGCCTCTCCAGCACATATATATTGCTGCATGTTCCCCTGAGAGCCCACTTGCCTGCACTACATGCTCCAGGACGACATCTGCCACTGCACTGCTGCTGTCTCTGCCCCTCTGGACCCTGCAATGGCACGTACTGTGGAGAGAGCCCCAGCCTTCAGCCTTGAAGAGAACCAGGCCCTGCTGGACAGCCTACTTCCACAGTACAGCAAGCTGTATGGGACACCAGGGGAGCAGGTGAGTGTTCTGTGCACTGCCTTTCTGAATGTGCATTTTGTCTGACTAGCAAGGCTGAGAGTCAGCACACCACTGGCTAGCAGGCTCACTGAGTAGTTGTCACCCCCCATAGTGTGTAGTGACTTGCACTGGACAGGTATGGTGCAGTGACAGTGCTTCTGAACAGGGTTTTACTCCCCATGCAATGATACCATGTAGTGACTTCTGGAAAACTGTCCATGGGCAGCCGTGCACTGCCTGGGTACACCATGTGCCCCTGTGATTGCGACATGTATATGCAACTGTGTCATGCACGGATATGTTGCATGTGTAGTAATGTCCTTATCACTTTGTCATCCTGACAGGCTTCTGCCCATCGGAAGCATGAGATCTGGAAGGACATCGTCCGGGCTGTCCGGTCCGTGGGGGTCTACAAGCGCCGGATCCGCAACTGCCAAAAGAGGTGGCAGGACCTTCGGGGCTGGACCCGGAGGATTGCACGGGTCCAGCTGAAGCTGTCGCCTCCTCGCAGGAGGGGCGGAACACGGACCCTGACCCCCACATGCTCAGGATCCTGGCGGTGGTCTTTCCAGACCTGGATGGGCAGCTGAAGGCCAGAGAGCAGCAAGGAGCGGGTGAGTCAAAGACTGCACTGTGTACTCTGTCTAACATGTTATGTGCCCTCCTCGGGCCAGGTTGAACTGCCACAGTACAGCAGTCATGTTGTCCAGGAGCCATGTCCCTCTATTGTGCACTGCCCACTCCTCATCTGATACCCAGGTGTGGCCCTTACATGCAGGGAATCCTGTCACTTAGGACTGTGTCCTTGCAGTTTGCTTGACTCAAGGTGGGAGACAGCATCTGTTTCCCTGACTCTGTGGTGGGCATCATGGGTGGGTCCATTGCTTACACAATGCCTGTATTCTGACATGTATTCAGCGTGTTACTTTGATCTGTGGTCCAATTGCTGAGCTGATCCACCACATGTGGCTGGGGTACCTGGCACACACCCATGCTGCGGGTGGGAACAATGTTTGGGCCCCAGGAGTATGTATATGACGTGTGTCACACATACTTAGCCAGCTGCCTACAGTCCAGGGCTCATCCCTCATTCATGTGGGGCTGGACAGTCATGCCTACTCCAGGCCATACAATACACTCTGTACTCCCACTCCCGTGTATCAGTGGACACATTGTGCACAGTGATTTGACCCCTCAGGTGTCTGCCTCTGTGTCAGTGTGCTGTGGATTAGTCGCCAGGACTGCTGTGGAGTTTCTTGGTAGGGGCTCAGCATGCCACTGGAGATGTGACCATAGGAGACGATACTTGTGTGACACATAGGTGTCTGATCAGCTGCCCATGCAGACTGGGGCATGTAAATGTGAAGTTCAGGCAGCTGTTCCCCATGCACAGCAGAGTGTGAGGGGCTCAGGTTCAGAGGGTAGTGTCACAGGTCTCCCATATGTCCAATAGGTATGACCTGGACAGATGAGGGTTAAGAGGATGTGTTGTGGGGGGATGTACATGTGCACTTGTGCAGCTCCAGGACTTGCATTCCCCATGACCTACTATTGTGACACAGTGCAGAGTGTTGTTGTCTGGCTGCAAAGTCATACATCACTGAGACAGTGATGTATGACTTTGCAGTCATGCCTCCGCCATGGCATGTGTCTACTGATTGGTGATCCTGCAGGGGAGTGACATGTGCTACATGCACACCATAGTGGCGCTGGCTATCAGGACATGGGTGCATCATGGTGTCTGTCGCTGGTATGCATCACATGCATTTCCTATTTGACTCTGGGCATCCCTTACATCCGTAAACCTGTACTGACTCAGTGGCAAGAGCTGTGATGTGTCCACACCGTGTCCTCTGCACTGTCCAACTACTGTGTACTTGGTGCATGTGTCAACACTGGGGTGTTGCAATCCAACAGACACCAGACAGATGGGTGCAAGGCCATGTGGGATGTGAGTGCCATGCTTGGCATCAGACTGACAATTGACTTCTCCTGTTCAATTAGTGCACTTTTAGCAATGTACAACTAATGATGCCAGGGCTTGCTCTGTGATGTGCTGTGCTCACAGTGGTGTGTGCGTTATGTGCAGGTGACTGATGTCTGTCTGTTTCCCCATTGTTTGCAGATACATCCACGGCCACGGAAGGGGACAGCTCCACGGACCAGGAGGAGCCGGAGAGCCAGACTGGGTCAGCAGCCGAGGAGTGGTCGGAGGGACCCAGTGGCACGGAGGGCGAGGGGAGCCACACCGAGGAGTCCTCAGCAGCATCCACCTCAGCTGAGGACCAGAGCAACTCGGAGGATGACTCCCTTGTGGAGGCGGGTGTCAGCAGCCACCACACCCCAGCTAGTGTTGCTGTCCCCGCCACCACCAGCACCACCACCGCCCTCCCATCGGCTCCCATTCCCCAGGTCCGTGGAGGCTCCCATGTCCGGGAGCGTGTCTCCTTTGGGCCAGGCACCGCACCCCCTGCCCCTGTGTCCCCTGCTGCCCTGAGTGAGGAGTCTGTGTACCTCCTTCGCCAGCTCCATGTAGGGCAGACAGCCATGCTGAGTGTCCTCCATGCGCACACCGCGCTGTTGACTCAGCTGGTGTCGTTCATGGAGGGCATCTCATCGGGCATGTCTGACCTACAGAGGGGCAATAGGTCCATGGACTCCTCCCTGACGGCAGCAGTGTCCCTCCTCAAACGGTCCCTCACCCCTCCTGCCTCTGCTCCATCCACACTCCCCAGCACCTTACCCATCCCAGGCACACACACACTGGCACAGGCACACACCAGCACACACACATCCAGCACACTGACACACACGCCAATGACAAAACGCACACGCACGCACATTCAGGGGACTGAAGCCAGACTCACAGGGGATGGGGCCCTGGAACACACACACGCATCCACATGCACTGCGCAGTCCTCAGTTCCCTCTCCCTCCAAAGCACCCTCCCTTGCCTCACCTGCAACCCCAAAGTCACAGCAGCTCTTCCTCTGTGACCTCGGCCTCTTCCCCACCGATGAAGCTGCTCCAGCATCCCGGGGAAGAGGAAGCCCACCCACACGGAGCAGAGTGCCCCTCGCCCCGGACACCCTCCCCCAGGTGCAGACGGACTGAGGCCCCCACCCGCAAGTCCCCCGGAGTGCTAAGAGCAAGACCCCGCCACCGCCCTGCAGCTCAGGCACAAGGTCTCCGTCCTCCATCCCTCAGGCCCCCACTGCACAGGTGCCCCCACCACACCCTGCCCCAGGTTCCCCCACCCACAGATATACCATCCCCAAGATGCTCCGGCCTTCTCCCCCTGCCACTTGCTCTCCCAGCACCACACCCCCGCTGCGCTTGTCTGTGCCACTGATGTGGTGAGGGTGTCCTCCCCCTCTGTCCAACCCACCTTGCCTGTTCCCCATTCTCCTCCCCTGGAGGTAGGCACTGCAGTGGAGTCCACTACCGCCCTGTCTGACTTGGGCACTGCAGTGGCGGACCTGTCCACCCCATCTGCAGGGTCCACTGCAGTTGTGCCGGCACCCACGACATCTGTGTCATGCCCCCAGTTGTGCCGGCACACACCATGTCAGACACCTCCACTGCAGTTGTCAGTGGCTCTCCAGCACCCGCCACCCCTTCCCTGACTCCCCCTGGTGAGCCCTGATCCTGTCCCTGCGGTGCCTGGCCTGCCCCCGGTTGCCCCTCCTAGTGGATTGTCCCTGGTATTGTGCAGGCATGCGTAGGGTGACATCTGCCAGTGTCACCCTGTTTGAACTTTGACAATGGACTGGCCATTGGCCTTTGCTCTAATTTCTTCTGGACGTCGTTATCAGACAACACATATGCTGAATAAAGCAACTTTCCTTTCTCTAGTGCTCATGCTTCAGATGTACATGTTGTTGGTGCAGCTAACCATGCCCTTGCTGCAGTGATGGTGATATCTGGTCTCATGATTATGAAGTGTTACTGTGCAGGAACCCATGTGGTCCAGGGGGAATGTGTCCTATCATGTGGTGTATCCATGTCATCAATAGCAGCATCTGAGGGTGTCATGTGTTCAGTATTTGGCAATGGGTTTCCTACTTACATTGGCAATTTCATATCTGTGGCTTCCACCCCTGCACATCTGTTGTGCCTGCCATCGTTGCATTTGTCTACTTCCCTGACCGTGTTGCCATCTCCAGTGGACATGCAGGTTTGGGCATCAATGGGGAGGGACTCATTCGTGTAGTCAGTGCAACATTGCTATACAAGTGTGTTGGATCTGTGCTGATGATTCCGTTGGCACATCCATGACCAGGCTGATGTGATGGGAGCCCTCATTTGGTGCTAATTGTTGATTGTGTGACCAAGTGCTCAGCTGACATGATGGGGCCCTACTGAGGCAACATATGGCACAGCTTTCCTCACACAGGAGTGGAGTCCCCTCATGGCAGTGTGTACACGTGTGACATTGCCTGCGCCCAAGGTGTGTGTTGTATGTGCATGTCTGTGTGTTCACTTTCATTCATCTGCGCATGCTGTGATCCCTAGTGTTGTACCTGTTTGTGATGCTTGCTGACTTGAGCTATGTTCCCCCAAAGTCTTCTCCCTGTGTTCTCTGTGATGTGGGTGCATGGCACATTACTGGTCATCAGGGTGTCACCCATAGGTGTGTTTGCTGTCAGGGCAGAGTTTGTGTGCTGACGCAGATGGGTCACAGTCAGGTTTCCCTTTGGCACTTGTTGTTTGCCCCTGTCATGTGATTTCCAGTTTGTGTTATCTTTCAGTGATTGTGACACGTTGTGTGTGTGACTGCTGGCACTCCTTAGGGTCCGGGCTGCAATGTTGGTTGTTGTCTATGTGTGTTCTTTGTGGGTGACCTTGGCTTCTTCATTGGTGTGTGACTGTGGCTGGGATCCCATTGGTCGGTGTGGTATTGCCGTCATGTCCATGTACAGCGTAGTGTGCAGTGTGTCAGACATTCAGGAGTCTTGTTGAGTGTCCATGTGTGATGTGTTTCTACACCTTGGTTCCCACCTACCACCCTGGAATAGTCATGGGTGCATGTGCAATGTCACCAGTGCATGTGTACTTCACTGCTGCACATTGTTGGTGGTCGAGGGTGTGGTGTTGAGTGTGTGCAGATGAGAGTTGTTGCCCGGCTAGTCCCCTGCCTCCATGTTGGCCTTGGCTTACTGGCCATGCTGATTGATTTGTGCTTGTGTAGGTGTGATGGTAGTTAGTTGCTCAGGACACCTGACTGTGGTTCACAGTGTGAACGACATTTAGCTTTGTCATCACAGTGGTATTTTTATTCAGCCCAGGGTCACCACATTGTGGGGGCCCTGGGGGTGGTGCTGTGGTGTGTCTGTGACTTGCTGTGTCAGTTGTTGTTCCTACGTGCCTGTGTGACATGTGTGTTTTGTGCTCCCTCTCACCTGTCAATGCCTGCTTGCCCACATAGGGGATTTGGATCCATGAGTTAGCTTAGTGTGGCAGTGTATGCACATCTGTATGATTGGTATTCAGCTCTCCTCATGTGTTGTGTTGTTGCCTGGGGACACTGGCACCCCCACCCCTCACCTGCTGTGTATGATGACAGTGTTGGTCTGCCTGTTTGTGTTTGTGCATCTGCACCACTGCATTGGCATATCTTGGGTGTGCCATTGGCTGTATGTTGTTTGGTGTGTTTCCCCTGCTGTCCCTGGGACTCCTAGGTCATCGGTCAGCACAGTGATCATGGTTTGTGTGTCCCATTGCTGCCATGGTATGGTATCTGTTCACCTCACATCTGCTGTCTCCACAGGGTATCTGCATTTGTGTGCCCATTGGTGCAAATATGTGGTTCTGCATTCTGATGGTCACTTCTGTCATTGTGTCATTGATGACTGTTGACGGTCTCAGCCCCCATGGGTGTTGTTTGTCTGCACATGGCCAAAGGAATGTTTCATTTGCACTGCAGTATTTGGCTCCCCCAATTTATGTTGCAATGGGACACATACACTACTTTGCCACAGATGAGTTTTTGGTTCTGTGACCAGGAATGATCCATGCAGTTTGGCAGTTGCAGCTCTTTCTTTGTCAACAATTACCTTTTGGTCACTGTGATGATGAGGGTGTAGACCCCATTGCCACAATGGTCAAAATGTGCTTCAGCTATGGACCCCACACTTACCTTTTGGTCACTGTGATGATGAGGGTGTAGACCCCATTGCCACAATGGTCAAAATGTGCTTCAGCTATGGACCCCACACTTACCTTTTGGTCACTGTGATGATGGGGGTTTAGACCCCATTGCCACAATGGTCAAAATGTGCTTCAGCTATGGACCCCACACTTGCCTTTTGGTCACTGTGATGATGGGGGTTTAGACCCCATTGCCACAATGGTCAAAATGTGCTTCAGCTATGGACCCCACACTTGCCTTTTGGTCACTGTGATGATGGGGGTTTAGGCCCCATTGCCACAATGGTCATGGGCTGCTTGCATTGTGGGTGCCACACACATATATGTGTGGCACATGTGCTAGGGGGTCACATTGTATGTTCAAAGTCATGTTCGGTGTTGTAGGCATTTGACACAGCCTGCTCACACGCTTGTCATGGTGGTGGGGGGATGTCTTAATCTTGCATTCCCTAGGTTGTGGAGTGCTTGTTGTGTCATGCATTGTCCATCCTATGAGTGGGGGTGGTAGTAGTGGTAGGCATCCAGCCCCCTGGCTAAGGGTGGTAGTAGTGGTGGGCTTCCTGCCCCCCTGGCTAAGGGTGGTAGTAGTGGTGGGCATCCTGCCCCCTGGGTGAGGGTGGTAGTAGTGGTAGGCATCCTGCCCCCTGGCTAAGGGTGGTAGTAGTGGTAGGCATCCAGCCCCCCTGGCTAAGGGTGGTAGTAGTGGTGGGCATCCTGCCCCCCCTGGGTGAGGGTGGTAGTAGTGGTAGGCATCCTGCCCCCCCTGGGTGAGGGTGGTAGTAGTGGTGGGCATCCTGCCCCCCTGGCTAAGGGTGGTAGTAGTGGTAGGCATCCTGCCCCCCGTGGGTGAGGGTGGTAGTAGTGGTAGGCATCCTGCCCCCCTGGCTAAGGGTGGTAGTAGTGGTAGGCATCCAGCCCCCCTGGCTAAGGGTGGTAGTAGTGGTGGGCATCCTGCCCCCCTGGGTGAGGGTGGTAGTAGTGGTAGGCATCCTGCCCCCCTGGCTAAGGGTGGTAGTAGTGGTAGGCATCCAGCCCCCCTGGCTAAGGGTGGTAGTAGTGGTGGGCATCCTGCCCCCCCTGGGTGAGGGTGGTAGTAGTGGTAGGCATCCTGCCCCCCGTGGGTGAGGGTGGTAGTAGTGGTGGGCATCCTGCCCCCCCTGGGTGAGGGTGGTAGTAGTGGTAGGCATCCTGCCCCCCGTGGGTGAGGGTGGTAGTAGTGGTGGGCATCCTGCCCCCCTGGGTGAGGGTGGTAGTAGTGGTGGGCATCCTGCCCCCTGGCTAAGGGTGGTAGTAGTGGTAGGCATCCTGCCCCCCTGGGTGAGGGTGGTAGTAGTGGTGGGCATCCTGCCCCCTGGCTAAGGGTGGTAGTAGTGGTAGGCATCCTGCCCCCTGGGTGAGGGTGGTAGTAGTGGTAGGCATCCTGCCCCCTGGCTAAGGGTGGTAGTAGTGGTGGGCATCCTGCCCCCTGGCTAAGGGTGGTAGTAGTGGTGGGCATCCTGCCCCCCTGGGTGAGGGTGGTAGTAGTGGTAGGCATCCTGCCCCCCGTGGGTGAGGGTGGTAGTAGTGGTGGGCATCCTGCCCCCCTGGGTGAGGGTGGTAGTAGTGGTGGGCATCCTGCCCCCTGGCTAAGGGTGGTAGTAGTGGTAGGCATCCTGCCCCCCTGGGTGAGGGTGGTAGTAGTGGTGGGCATCCTGCCCCCTGGCTAAGGGTGGTAGTAGTGGTGGGCATCCTGCCCCCCTGGGTGAGGGTGGTAGTAGTGGTAGGCATCCTGCCCCCCTGGGTGAGGGTGGTAGTGGTGGTGGGCATCCAGCCCCCTGGCTAAGGGTGGTAGTAGTGGTGGGCATCCTGCCCCCCTGGGTGAGGGTGGTAATAGTGGTAGGCATCCTGCCCCCCGTGGGTGAGGGTGGTAGTAGTGGTGGGCATCCTGCCCCCCTGGGTGAGGGTGGTAGTAGTGGTAGGCATCCTGCCCCCCGTGGGTGAGGGTGGTAGTAGTGGTGGGCATCCTGCCCCCCTGGGTGAGGGTGGTAGTAGTGGTGGGCATCCTGCCCCCTGGCTAAGGGTGGTAGTAGTGGTAGGCATCCTGCCCCCCTGGGTGAGGGTGGTAGTAGTGGTGGGCATCCTGCCCCCTGGCTAAGGGTGGTAGTAGTGGTAGGCATCCAGCCCCCCTGGGTTGGGGTGGTGGCGCGCATTCAGGCCCCTGTGTGCATATGTGGCATTGGTGATGGGCATCCCGCCCCTATGGTGCTGCTGTTGCTGGTGTAAGTATATTCAGATTCCCAGTGTATGTGTGTGATGTGTCGTGTACGTGTTGTATGTGTTTTGTGGTTGGTGTCTGACTTACCTTCTGCGCCGTACGCGTCCGTGCCTGTTCCGGTAGTAGATGTAGAATATTGGTATGATCGGGACGAAGGGATTCATGGTTGGTTCGTGTCGTTCGTCCTTCTCGTTGCTTCGCGTCGTCCTCGTCGCTTGGCTTCGTCCTCGTCGCTTCGCTTCGTCCTCGTCGCTTCGCGTCGTCCTCGTCTGTGCTGTGTTCGTCTCGTAGCCGTGGATCGTGTTGTGGCGCGATTCGGAGCTTATGTGCGCCTCTCCCGGATGCTTTGACGTGCCGTGCGTAGCGACGGGTTCGGCGCGTACGGAAAGCGCATCGTACTTGTCCGGCCGGACGGGGCTGCATTTTCCCTTCCGTGCGACTCGATTCGGCGTTTCCGGATTCGCCTCGGTCGGAGAACAGGACCTGGTTTGGGTGAGTACGGCTCGGCCGGAATTTTTGCTGTTGTGCGCATCGTACTTGCTCGTTCGGTGTGCTGTACGGATCGGTCGGGAAACTGGCTTTCGCATGGCTTTTTTCCCGACCGAATAGTATTGGGTGCGCCTCCGACCGAGATCGGAATCGGCCCCTTGATGTTGCTGATCGCGAACGAGGAAAAAGTCTCGCCGGGATGTCATTTTGCTTGCTCGCGGTCGCCAACTTGACGTTGAGGACCGCGAGCAAGCAAAAAATGACCGCTACGCTACGCGTGTTTGCACTGTGCTACGTGCAATTCGCGTTGTGCGAAGTAGCGCAAACTTCGCAAACTACGCGAGCGTAGTGCTTTGCCTAGGCTTAATCCACGCTCCATCGCAGTTGGCCTCCAACTTTGACTTTGTCCTGGTCAAGCGCGGCCAGATGTCTCAAGGTGGCACTTTTCATTTTTAGGTACTAGAAAGCATTTAATCTTTAAAAACTAATATCTCCGGTTCCCTACATTGGATTGTTTGTCATTTTGGTGTCATTTTACTCATAAAAATATTACCAATTTTTATAAATTGGTTGTGGATTTTTATTGTGTGTTGTGTCTTACTCAGTTAATGTATTGTTTTTTTTTTTAAATGCTTTGCACACCTGTCTCCTAAGTTAAGCCTGCCTGCTTGCAGCCAATTACCAAGGGTTGAGCAAGGGAATAATTTATTGAGACCTTGACTGGACCTTTTATTGTGCTTGTGGCTTTATTACTAGTCGTAGGTACCTACTTATAAACCACATTCCATCAAGTAGTTATTCCTGTAAATTGCAGACACGCATTAACTACAACCTTAACTACACATGAGCTCCACAATACTGGTGCAGAGGTTACCTTTGTGTAGAGGCACATAAAGCATACAAATGTGAGGTTTTTATTCCTGGGTTGATTTTCTTGCAGTCAATGCCAATACACAAATAATTCACACATACGATGAAGCTGCAGTTTCATCTGCATATAGACCTGATGAATACTTAGAAATTCCTTTAACATACCAGGAACTTTAGCTTTAGAAGGCTATGCGCCTTTTCCTATTCCACATATATGACAGCAGCGTGACACGCTTGCTCTGTTAAACCCTTTAGTTAGACTATATTGATGTCTATGGGAGTATGTTCTGCATACAAGAACTACTGCCCCAGCAAAGGCTTCTCAAGTTGTACAGGCACAATTGGCTTTGCCTGCAATAAGGCCTATAACTATTAATGCCATTATGTGTAAAGTCCTAACCAGGCGGGAAGAAATTCCATTTTGGATTGCAAAAACACAAATTAGCTTGAGGCAGTGTTTCCCCATATGGGACCCCATGATAAATTCTGAATTTTAACTAAGTGTCTTCCACTTGGTATGGTTCCCCCTCTGGAGGGTGGCAACACTCACGGTACTCCATCCATTGCTGTTTCACCTGAAGTTCTTTCAACATTCAGGCTGAACATGGAGCGGCCACTGACCTCGATTTGTACATGTAACTCATTGGCAACTTTGTCACAGTGTCCTTAATTATTTTAAGCAATATTATGGGGGAGGCAGCTGCCTTGATGAAATGCCAACCGCTTGCTACAGTTCCAGTGGCAACCCGGGAACACAAGCTTCCTAAAATTATTTCTGAAACCTATACCAGTATAGGTCATGACACTCTGGGAACCAGACCTAATAAGCCACAAATAAAAGGCAAATCGGATGCCAAAGATACTGAGCAGACACCAGAGTCGTCTAGAAAATGCTGGGATAAAAATAAAGTAAAAACAAAAATAGTGGATATTCGCAACCGGAGTCTACAGAAAAATGTTGCAATTTACTTAACCGTGATGCACTTAAACAATCTGATAGGAATCAGTATTCTGATACACGTCCTTCTCATTCTTTACAGAACTCTGCAGAAATACAGTCAGAGAGAGAGGGACGAGGCGACTGCAGACAGGAGGACTATGTGAAACTGAACACAGACTCCTGCCTCTCTTCTGATATCATCATAAAAAAGGAAGAGAAACTTCCACAACAGAAAGCACAACTTAAAAGGAAGAAAGTGGCCGGAATTTCTACTAAATATGCCACAAATACTCAAAACTCTTCTTTGGAATAAGATGTGGGCGAGAACCATGCTCAACAGTGCAGCAGGGGTCACCATAGTTCACCAGACTCTTCAAGAGTATTTGGTGGTGAGACCGACTAATAACTATGTTCAAGTAGAAACTCCATATCAGAAGATTAGTCCTCTTGACATACAAATTGAGGGTGATATACCACGTAATATTAAAGTCATATACTGGCAAAATGTTACAATTAACTATGACATTCTCCTGGCTGAGACAGATTAGCCTCATAAGTTTGTTTGTTATAAAAGTCGCAGATGGAGACAATATAATCATGCCTTCCTTTTCTGTTATTGTTCCCCAAGATGTTAAAACATCATATGCTACAGAATGGGCTCTTGCTCTAGCCCCGGCCTAATATTGCAACAAGGCAAGCTGGGATAAGGATTACCCTTATCTTATTATACCTATATGGTCCATTCCGCAAGTACAAGCACAATACCCTATTAAACATAAGACTAAACGCCATGTTAGGGAGATTCTACTACTATTAGACTATCAAGGTGTGATTGAGCCTTGTATCTCCCCCATGAATTATCCACTATTTCCTTTGCTTTAACCAGATCATTCCTATTGTATAGTCTTAGATTACAAACAATTAAACAGTCACACATGCACTTTTGAGGTTCCATAATTATTGGGATTCGCTGAACATGGCTATAAATTCAATTTTCCCAGGTCTAAACTTGCTTTTCTCAGCGTCCTATTAGTGGGGTATGAGTTGTCAAATGAAGGCAAAAGCATAGCATCACATTTCTATAAGAAATGTGCTCTTACAAACACCAAATACATTGAAGGAGCTTCCATCTCTTTTAGGCTTTCTAAACTTTGATAGAACATACATATCAAATTATGCACAACGGGTTCAATTGTTGTACAATTTAATTTGTTGAGATTTTTCTAATAAATATTGGACTACTGAACATGCTACTATTCCCAGAAGCGTACAGATTGGCATGCCTGAGGCTAAACATTTGCACAATTTTGTTTACACTACCAACTTGGTAATCTGCATAATTGCGGGTTTCGCTATATACCCACAAGTATTATTCAATGAAGATGAAACAGTGCTGATTGCTTGTAAATAACAATTATATTCCAGTGCGAAAATTTATTTTGCATCAACAGAATGTATTCTGACTGTAGTTCAAACAGCTGTACTAAAGGAATATCCATTGGCTCAGGGGAAACAAATAATTGGGGTATCTCCAGTTCCAGCCTTAGACTGTCACCAAGGCCAGTGTTCCTTATGTGAAAGCATTACATCCAAGATGGATCCTGTGGGCCACTTCCTTGACAGCTACAGATGTAGATTGTCTTTTAGATTCTATCTTACAAACACAGGAATTGCTCCGGTATGAACAAAAATATCTTGTGTGTAGTTAAATTTTGCCTCTATATGAATATGATTTTATAATCTATACTGATAGTTCAGCCGAGCCCGTGGTTGGTACTAAGTGCAAATATTCAGCAGCATGTGCTGTGCTGAAGGGTGTCATGAAAGATGGTTTATTTCAGGCACAAAAAAAATATACAGAAACTTTAGGACACTGTACCGCTATGCTGGCTGAATTGAAAGCTTTGGTTCTAGCACTACAAAATACAGATCCTGAATTCCTCACACTGATAGTGTGTGATTTCTATTACTGTGTCTAAGCCTTTAATGGCAATTTACCTTACTGGTGCTTGAATGGATTCACTAATTCTAAAGGAAAGGCTATCAAGCATAACTTGCTTTGGGGCAAAGTTGCAGCATTAAAGGATGCTTTGCCACGGGCTCATGTTATTCATACATTGAGTCATCAATGTGGTGGTACACACATTGCAGGGAATTCTTTGGCTGCTGAAGCTGCCAAGGCAGCTGTTCAGACAGTTTTAGTACCTGTGATTACTCGTTCATGAACGAGGATTGATGTTGGCATCATGGCTGCGGTCAGTGCTTAGGCTAGTGGTGAGTCCTTGCCTAAAGATTATTCAGCAAAACACTCCTATTTATTGAGTCCTCAAAATATCCCCAGAGCCCACATTTCTGGGGTGAGTTTATCGAGATATACCTAACAGGGACCGCAAGTTAGAGTTAATAAGAGCTACATAAGTGGGGCATTTGTGTCTGCCCATGCTGGTGTGGTGGCTATAGTTTCTTTACAACAGAAAAGCTACTAGTGGCAGGGTCTTCCCAAACAGAATAAAAATTATGTCCTTAGTTGTGACACTTATCAACAAATTAAAACTTCCACTGCTGCTAGCCCACCGCAGACACATCTTTTAGTTTCCAACACGCCTTACAATGTGTCTAAGTACATCATGTAAATAACAAAGAACTGCCCTTGGTATCAACACACTTATAAAGTAAGAATCAATCACACATGTAACACACAAAGCCTACTTCCAGCCCATGTAATAGAATACCAAAACGTTCTTATGTATCAAATCACTTAATTTATTAAAAACACATTATATTCCTCATTAGTATAAAACAATTCTTTCACAATAGTTGGTCTATTAAAATCAGTTAAAAACAAAATGTTATACACATACAATATCTATGATACAAAAAAGCAACAACAAATTTCATTATAAAATAAAGAGAGAAAAATAAAATAAAAAAAAAAGACAAATGCTTTGTCATCCAAAGACACATCCGTTGGAATTATTTCTAAAACTCAGCCTTCATACAATATATCATTAGTATGTATCGGCCCAATTATTTCCATGGATTGTGTGCAAATAGCGTCGACGCGTTTCGATGGTTCTTAATAATTTCCCATCTTTTTCAAGACAAAGAGCATAAACTCTCTCTTTAATGGCACTGTACAGTTGCTTTTCGTCCTTATTCCTATTTCAAGTAAACATATACATATGTGTGTTAGTTATCACATCACACTTCTTTCATTAATTGTCAGCATATTATTTGATATTTTACCAAACTTCATACCATCCTATCCAATATCATCTCTATTGATAATTTCAAACAATCCTATAATTCTATTACATGGGCTTTTCTACTATTTAAACTAGGAAAGAGGATATCTAAAAAATGTCTCCAACAGTCTAAATACAAAATTACAATGGGGACATTTACAATCATTTGCCCTTATCAATCTCCCCCTTCCCCCCCCTTCCCCTTTCTATATCTTCAAAAGTTAATATTTCTTCTTACTATGAACGAGCGCATATTTATAATCGCTCCTTACCTACAGTACATTTTTGTATCTTTCATAGCTTTTTGAACTAGGGGAAAGGGTTCATGAATTTGTACAGACTGATACTATTTTCTGGGGAGTTACAGTGCGGGCATAATAGATCTTCTCCCTGATCTGTTTCCCCCTTTATGTCCCCAAATATTCATATTTTTACCTTGCTTGGATCGTACGCAAGTTTATACACACTCCTTTCCTACAGGACCGCGGTATTTAAAGCGCATTGAAAATGTACTGTAGGTAAGGAGCGATTATAAATATGCGCTCGTTCATAGTAAGAAGAAATATTAACTTTTGAAGATATAGAAAGGGGAAGGGGGGAAGGGGGAGATTGATAAGGGCAAATGATTGTAAATGTCCCCATTGTAATTTTGTATTTAGACTGTTGGAGACATTTTTAGATATCCTCTTTCCTAGTTTAAATAGTAGAAAAGCCCATGTAATAGAATTATAGGATTGTTTGAAATTATCAATAGAGATGATATTGGATAGGATGGTATGAAGTTTGGTAAAATATCAAATAATATGCTGACAATTAATGAAAGAGTGTGATGTGATAACTAACACACATATGTATATGTTTACTTGAAATAGGAATAAGGACGAAAAGCAACTGTACAGTGCCATTAAAGAGAGAGTTTATACTCTTTGTCTTGAAAAGATGGGAAATTATTAAGAACCATCAGCAACGTCGACACTATTTGCACACAATCCATGGAAATAATTGGGCCGATACATACTAATGATATATTGTATGAAGGCTGAGTTTTAGAAATAATTCCAACGGATGTGTCTTTGGATGACAAAGCATTTGTCTTTTTTTTTCTTTTTTTCTCTCTTTATTTTATAATGAAATTTGTTGTTGCTTTTTGTATCATAGATATTGTATGTGTGTAACATTTTGTTTTTAACTGATTTTAATAGACCAACTATTGTGAAAGAATTGTTTTATACTAATGAGGAATATAATGTGTTTTTAATAAATTAAGTGATTTGATACATAAGAACGTTTTGGTATTCTATTACATGGGCTGGAAGTAGGCTTTGTGTGTTACATGTGTGATTGATTCTTACTTTATAAGTGTGTTGATACCAAGGGCAGTTCTTTGTTATTTACTTGTCAGAAGTACTCCTTCCCCTTGGTACAAGGGGTCCCTCTCTTTCTTCTTTACATATCTAAGTACATCATTACAGACCACTTCATTTGGATAGTGCGTTTAAATCTATCTTAGTGGCTGTTGATTCTTGTTCTCGCTTTCTATGGGTTTGGCCACAGCAATAAGCTGACGCTCCAACTCTTATTAAAAATTTGTGAGTCTTTGTGGGTACATATGCAGAAGCAGCATTCCATTCAGACCAGGCTCTGACTTTGACCTCTTAGGCTTATGGGGATACTATGGCCTTCCTGGGTCTTGCTGTGTATTAATCCGCCCCCTATCATCCTGAGGGAAATTTGATAATGGAGCTGAAGAACCGTGACTTAAAGCACAACTAGAGTATTCGGTTTAGGTCATAGTTGGATCCATCACCTGCATGGAGTCCAGAGAGAATTAAATAATCTGCCTAGTAGATCTTTGAGTGACTGGACACCCTACAAACTTCTCTTTAGGGTTCAGATGTATGTTCCAGATCTTAATCTTGATCTTGGCTGGAGATGCGCCCTTTGACATTAATGAACGTTTCACTATTTTACAGGAATTACAAGACTTCAGAGATGAGCGCTCCAATTTGAATTCTAAACCTTCTGCCATGGTAGAAGTGAAGGAGCAACCGGCGATTTCTGGCTGGATTCCTAATTTTGGGGATCTAGTCCAGGAGAACATTGCTGATAGAAAAGAGTTTGGCCCGTCCTATCGTGCACATGCCTGTCCTTGCAGTTCAAGTTACTCGAACTGTGATTTTGCCACCACTCGCTAGTTGTAAATACAACAGACTTGTTTCAATTGATTTGATCGCGCTACACCATGTGTCTGTTCTACGGTTCCCAGTAGAACCGGTAGAACTGCGTATTAGGACAACAGGACTTCAGAATGCATGGACTGAGTTCATCTACACTATCAGGGACAGTTCCCTGCTGGGGTGGTAGGTGATTTTGGCAACCTCGAACAAGACACTCTGACCCCCAATGGAATTGTGGAAACAAATCTTACCCCTTTTGTTGTTTACTCATGCAACACAAGAAAGGTACAAATTAAATTTTCAAAACATTTATTGAAACAATCATAATCTTGCATAGAGAGAATGAACTGTGATTATTAGGCAGGTAAAACAAAGCAATTTAACCAGCATAATTTTCATGGTGAAAAAGAACAGTCCAACCATGGCATATTGCTAGGTATGAATATATAAAAATCAGACTCTCTATTCTGAGAGCATAGTAGGTGTAACCTATGCCTGCCGTTTTAGGTTAGCCTTAAACTCCATACCTGGATGAAGTGGTCTGGAGTAGGATTGGCAATCCCTCTCTGCAGGATCAGGATAGCAGATCAGCATTAGCAGAACTGCTTGTCGAACACAGCATTAGATCCAGGACCGTCATGTCTGGTGTGCCCCTCTGTCTCTTAAAGGGACAGTGCACTGTTTATATAATATACCTACTGTGTTAAAGTTACAGCTCTGATGCAATGATGTATCTAGATGTTAGAAGCTGTCTCTGAGCGAGCAACGTAATCACTAGGATATCTTGTACAGTTCTTAGCTTTGAACTGAGTGTACAGAATATGTCGCAGGAAAGGCTTTCTACAAACAAGCAACATGTGTAGCAGCGTCTTCTAAGAATAATATTGTGTAAGTAAAATATGTAAAAACAATCTAGCTAAAACAAAGTCTGCTAAAATGTATAAAATATCAAATTAAAAAGGAGAACGAAAGTGGGTCCAAGAGGGCCTTACTAGACCCTCCCCTTGGCCATCAAAAGACTCATCTTCTGCATAAACTTGGCCTAAAAATATTAATAAAAATAGTTATGTTCACAAACCAAGCAAACTAAAACTATTTAAAAATATGTCAATTAAAATGTTCTATAAAAAGAAAATAAATGTTAAAAAACAATTTATAAAACAAGGGTTGAATTAAAAAATACAAGAGGCTCCCAAGAAGTTATCCATGTTTCCATTGCCAAGGGAAACAAAGTTGGACTCCGCAGATGATATTTCCACAATGGCCTCGTACACCAGTTCCAAAGAACAAACGTGGTCAGCACCCTCGGTCACAGCTGAAGATTGATGGGCCAGGGTCAGCCATCACAAAATCCTAATTCCCAGAATCAAGCTCAGGGAAACCCAAATACACCCGATACATATCCAGCAGCTTGGAGGTGCCCCATTGCATATCTGGAATGTACATACTGGCAGTGCAGCGCATTTGCCCACACGCAGCTCATCCGAATGGAATGGAATTTGCTCTCTCATCACCATACACGCACCTACCCTAGGCATTCCCAGAAAGAGAACTATCAGAGTTGTACCAGCACCCGCTAAGGAAATACACAACTTTGCTGCTTCTGGCTTGTTAAAAAAAATACTCGATTATTTTGACTGGGCTTAGTACAAGGGCATTCCATAAGAATTTGGACTGTTCTCTGACTCACGAGTATTGGCGGGAGGATCCATACCCTTCTTCACCGTGCAGACGAAAGCCTGTGCCCGCTGGCTACAGGTCACCAGATGAGAAATGCTTAAAATAATGAACAGCACTGAGCTCAGCCTTAATTCTATCAAAGAAGAACTGAGAGCAAAGCACCTTAGGGTGATGCTCCATTGGTATGAGTTAGACTTAATGACCGCAATGGAGGGAGGGGTGTGTGCCAGGATTGGTGCGTCTTGCTGATCCCAGTAAATGACCTGGATATTGGGGCATTGACTCTTACCATCCAAACACTGCACAGTTTACAAAGAGACATTCTTGAGGAGGGAGTTGCCCCTGACCAGGAGTGTTTTTTTAATTGGTTCTCCTGGCTCCCCCAGTGGCAGTCCGGATTGTGCACATCATCGCTACCTGTGTTCTTGTTTGTGTGTGGTTCTGTGCAATTGGTGATTTCCTGCTGTAAAAACGCAGTCCTCAAATTGGGTAAAATGCAACTAAATAGGAAAGTAATAATTGTCAGAACCCGAAGAACAACAGTCCCCCCAAAAAGTAGCAGCCATGATGTATGGGCTAGATAATGTAGTTGGAAATTCAACTAAAAGCGGGAATGTTAATATTGAGAAAGTCGATACTAATACGAATAACGATGCATTCATGTATAAAAATGAAATTGCATCCTTATTGATGAATTCGCCCGTTGTGAACTCCACATCAACCCCAACTCAGAAATACATGGTTAGGCAGGCCCTGAGACCCAGGCCCGAGGTTATTGATTAACAGATCACAGGTGGGGTAGCACGTAGCCAGTATACAAATGCGCAAACAGAAAACAGATTGATCCCACATATAGGCTGAGAAACACCACAGTGGTCCAGGGAGATTGGACTGAATAAAGCATACATGGCCGGAGGGGTGCACATGTTCCCAAAACACCATAAAGTCAGATGCCACGTGACGTTAGGAACACTTAGCCAAGCAATGATCACACGTTCTCCATGATGCTGAACACCAGGACATGTTATACACTGGCCGCTTTGTCTCCATGCAAAGTCGAGGCCCACGTGGATTCCTCATCCAATATCCTAATTTAGAGCTCCAAAGACAGAGGTACACATTCCTTACCAAAATATGAACGCTGGAAACACTTTATTACATTAAATGAACTGTATAAAAGTCTGTGTTATAGTCCTCAGACTCTATGCCTGTGCCTGTGATCCCGGCCTCATTGTTTAATTAAACAAACTGTTCCTGTTTTGCCAAATGCTTCTTTTCTCTTTTTTTTTTCAATATACTTCATGTTCAAGCAACAAGAAGGAGCAAACAGAGGGGGAGGGTGACAACCCTCTGATCATGGCCTCATAGAAAATGGTGGGCTCGCAGGAATGAAGTCCCTGCTAGAACCAAAGCAGGAAGCAGTGTATCCTCCCGCAACCTGTCCCCTGAGGAACTAGAGGACAGGAGGGCGTACAGGCTGCAGCTGGCCAAGTTAAAAATGCTCAAAAGAGGGCTGCAGAGGTCTCTGCTGCAAGGAGGGCTGGAAAGGAGACTGGTGCAAGAGGAGAAAAGGGCTGAGGAAGAAAGGTCCTTGGAATATAAAAAAAATACATTTACTGCCTCAGGAAGTGAGCTCAAAGGGGCTGGGCCTCAAATCCAAGCAGCACCCAGTGCATAGCAGTAATGTTGGTAGCCACAATCCAGTGTCAAGTGGAGACAGGAAGGTCCACATCCCCAAGGAAGTGATGCCTAACTTTGTTTTGGGGATGACATAGACAAGTGTTTCAAGCCTAATGTAGCTGCCCATGAGATGCACAGGGTCCCTGAGGAATATTGGGGAGTCAGTCTCTGGGGACACAACCCCAATGAGGAGAGAGATTTGCTACATGCACATGTTCATTCCAAGTGGATTCGAAGCTCACTTACTACTGTGAGTTTGCTAAGGTAGCAGATCAACAGGTCAGCACTAGGGTTCACAAGAAGGTACCTGGGAATCACCCATGAAGGGTGGTTCAGTTACCCCCAAGCAGAATGAGTAGGAGGTCCAAGGAGGTCGCAGAATAAGGTGGGGGGGAAGGGTTCCCATGCCCTGTCTCAGAAACAGGGAACTACAACGCGATATATCTTCCCAGCGGCAACTGTCCAGTATTCCAGGCCTGCCGTTTCACTACAGTGATGACCATCCGCTATGGTTTCCCTGCTCCGCTTGGCCTCCTCTCTGCAAACTGGACTTTTTGTTAAGCATTTTGAGAAAGTAACTTTTTTTTGCAGGACTGAACTGGTCCCTGTATCAGACTCATGCTCCAACATGGTCCAACTGAACTTGTGACTGTCCCCCAATCTAGCACGACCAGATGATCAAGAGAGGCAATTTGTGCCTTTAGGCTCAATACTTACCAAAAAGTTGGAAATTGCATAACTCTAGTTCTACTTATTGGGTTTTTCCCTTCTGGTCTCATTTTATTTATAAAATTTAACACTATTTTTCTAAATTGGTTTGTCATTTTTACTGTATTGCATTTCCACTTTATTGTGCTCAGGCAACAATACAATCTTTGTTAGCAATAACCACAAAAGTCACAAAATTAACCTGTGCTTAACCCTCTGCTAGCTTGCCATAAAAGTAATCAAACTTAACTTAGAGGCAATGTGAAATTATTCATACAGCACATAAACAGCAATAAAGTGAAAACACAACACAAGAAAAATCCCACACCAATTTAGAAAAATAGAGTAAACTATAATAAACTATTTGACACCAAAATGACAAAATCAACAAAAGTCCAATCAGTAAAATCGAAGGTATGAATTTTTTAAGTTAAAAACTAGTCCCTAAAGATCAAAGCCCAGACCGTGGACATCTAGTCGGAAAATATGGCCACTGTGATGGAGCGCAAGTTGTATACAGGAAAAGGATTAGGCCCAGTTGATGGTTACCTTCAGACATAGAAGAAATTTCAGAAAAATGTTGTCTGAGATGGTAAAGTTCAGTGGGGCAAGGCTGCAGGCAGTGTCCGAGGAGGAAGAGTCATCGTTGGCAAGCTGCTTGACAAAGTCACAGTGAAGATTTCTACATTCAGACTTAGTATCTTTTTTTAGAAGTCGAAACTCTCCAGCGTGATGAAGCTAAAGGCTGTAGCTGACAAGAGTTCAAAAATGCTGAATACCTCGTTGGCAAAGGATTGTTGAAAGGGATTTCCTTCTGCAGGGAAGAACATAGTGGGAGCTGTTGCAAGGTCAGGCCTGTGATGCACCTTGGGGGTGGAGAGATGAGTAGATAGGTCCTGGTCTCCTCTCGGTTTTCAGAGCAGTTTTTAACCATAAATATTTGGATTTTGGCTATCTGGACACATTTAATACCACCACCAAGGGTAAAGGACTGGAAGGGCACCACTTGGTGGGTTAAAACTCATTCAGGTTAGGTCCAGGTTCAGGTTCAAGATGGTTGGTGCATTTTTTGTCCCTGAGGATCTGATGAAAGGTCCAGCCAACCAGCCCTTGGAGTCACTGTGGTAGTCCTGGGTTCAAGAAGTGGATCATGGCTCAAGCAGCAGTGCAGGTCTCTGAAGGTTCAAAGCAGACTTCAGGCAGCAGAGCAGTGCTCTAGGTGCAGCAAAGCAGTCCTCTGAAGAACACAGCAGGGCATAGCAGCAGGCGGTCCTCAGAGTTCTTCTGCGGGTCCAGAAAGTAAAGAGTGGATCTGAGGGTCCTATTTTTAGATCGAGCCTAGGCAGTGATTGCGCTGTTTTTTTTTTTTTTAGACCTGTTGTATGTACTTTATGGGCTTAGTCTGCCCATTACCATTTTATTTGTTACTTTCAAAAGGCTTGCTTGCTATTGGTTAATCTTTCCTCTTCATCCCTTCTTGTTGTCATTTGTTTCCTCCCACAGAGCAGTGCCTAACTACTGGTATTTTTCCACTTTGATGCTTATCTGTTAATTTTATTGATCACTATTTTTAGGTTGAGCCTAGAGTCAGTGCACATGCGCTGCTCTGAGGCATGCTGTGCTGTACACCCACTCTCCGCCCATATTTTCCATTGGCTTGTGCCATTGCCCTTCGTAAATGCTGGCTTCTGATTCGTTAATAGGCTTGTTAGTCCCCCCTTAGTACCGCCATGTCTTCAATTGTAACCTCCCATGGTGACTGGCCCTTTTACTTGGCTTGTTACTCGGTGTGCATTATAAGTAGGTGAGCACTATTTAGTTTATATCTGAATATTTTAAGAAGAACGCAGCATCCGCTTCAGGGACACAGCGCTTTCTTTTCCTTTTTTTTTTTTTTAATAAACTTGCATGCTGAGCGCGGCACCTGCTTTAGGGACACCGTGCTCAGTTTCGTTAATTTTTTTAAACTTTACTAGTGAGTGCGGCGCCCGCTTCAGGGACACCGCGCTTGTTTTTTTAATTTTTTTACTTTGATGGTGAGCGCGGTGCCCGCTTAACGGACACTGTGCTCTGCAATACAATAGGTCTTTTTTTTTAACGAAGTTTGACCTATTGGTATTGTAAATGACAATGCCTTTTAGTATTATAAAAGGCATTGCCATTTACAGTGCCAATAGCTCAAAATCCCGTAATTGCGAGACCTATTGCATTGTAAATGCTTGTTTTCTTAGTTTCCTGCTCGTGTTTGGCGAAGCTTCCCTTTTGCTGGGTTTCTCGTTCGGAGCACCGTTGTAAACAGGGCTGTAAAATATGTTCTTATCCCTTCATATTTTAGAGCATTAAAAGATCAAATGTCAGACATTGTTTTCACAGTATGCCTGTTCCCTGCCCCAACCCCCTCCCGCTTTGCTGCTTATTAAAAATTTACCGAACATGTTGGCGCAGAGGCAAGCAGACCACTGGCTCTCACATTCCTCCAGCTGTTGCTTCTCCTCCCATGAGAGCTTGAAGTAGGTCTTTCAGTGGAGCTTTAGTAACCAGGTTGGCCAAAATTAATCACAGCGTGAGCTGATTACTAACCGTAAACACACTTTCTGAGAGTTCCTCTTACTTTTAGGTGGTCTTGTATCGGCTCCTATCGAAATGTTCATGCTTTTCACCTAGGCGTAGACAGTCGCCATCTTAGAGTGGATACATTTGTCTGCAGTTGTCTAGGGACATTTTTCCATGCACAAGGGTTTGAATGTTTATATCCTGTTTGACATTTTTTCCCTAAGAGGACATTTTACATTCCCAGCCTCGGGCATTATACATTATTCAAATGCCTTCCAAATACATTGCCCCGTAAGCACCCGAGACACTCGTCCCGACATACTGATTGCAACACACTGAGTGTCACTGTGATTGTTTCTTTCAATACACATGAAACATTTTTCCTGAAACACATAAGCATGGCGACGAGTGAATTTACACTTCACACTTTTTAAGATTAGTCTCCTTTCTATGGAAATAGAGGCAGGGTATTTAAAGCATTCCAATATGGCGACTATATTGAACTCCAATTGAGCTATTTCACGCAGCTTTACCAGAATCTTTGGTGAGTCATTGATTGAGTGATTTCTGTCCTTATGACTTACTTACTCAAGTCATTTACCTTGCAGACCGGATTATCGAACCTTGCTTCTTTTAACTAACCTTACCACGATATATTTATCAATAACTAAGATTTTGTTTGAAGTACGGGGTCCTCACGGGTATGCTTATATCATATTCTTACTTATACAATTATTTCTCTAACTACTACCTTCATCATGGTTTACATGCGTTGTTAGCCTAACTTCTCACTCTATGTATTTTCTAGGAATACACACAGGCATGATTCTGACACCGATGTAGGCGTGTTGATTAACATTTATTTCACAACTTGTAACGCATATTTACAGAGCTTTACCATAGCCAGAAACACAGGCATATCATCCACACAAAATAGTACAATATCAAAAAACAAGGGCATGTTACCAATGCCCTATGAAGGTGCTTCAATTATATTACACATCGCATTTCCAATGCAAATTGACCAAAGTCCACTTTGGTGGAAAGGTTCATTATAACATTAGAGCATTTTAACAGGGTTGTTCATGGCATAAAAGACACACCAATGGTTCTGGAGTAGTGTCCCAGTGTACTGACAGATTATGCACCTTCTGAAACTCTGGGTGGTGGTTGCGTGTCTGATGGATGAATTCTGGTAGCCACTAAGCCAGAAAAGGCATTAGGTGTGGTCCAGTATCCTTCTCTGGGACACGGAAGATAGAAATGTCATTCCGTTAGTTGCGCTCTTCCAACTCCACCACCTGGCATTGGAAATATCAGCATCTCTGTCTGGCAGTTGACCATTTGTTCCACGTTGGTTAGTCTGTCATCTATAAGTTCTAGTTGCGACTTGAGGGCAGTGAGATCTGCCCTAAGACTTTTCAGTTCTTTAGTATTTTCCAGAGTTGCATGCTCCATATTTGTAATAGACAATTTTACATTGTTAAGTTCTGACAAAATCATTTCCAGTGCACCCGATGTTATGTCTGGTTCCTGAGGTGATGCGTATGGTTCTTGGCGACCCTCAAGAGCCTCAGAAACATGGAGCGGGTGAAGTGCCTTATTAACAGGCATAAGGAGATGGGAACATTTGCAGCATTAAAAAATGTCTAAAAAAATAAATGCCCCCTTCCATCCATGGTTAGCACTGTATGGTCTGACATATTAAATGCAAACGTTTTCAATTTAGGCTTAATCAGCTAATTACATAGACTAAATTATGGAGATACAATGGGTGAGTTATAGTTTCTTGACTGCATAAGTAACATTGAGAATTGATATTATGCTGTGGGCTGTAGTATATAAATGAATTAATGGGTGGTTAGGATGTTTTTAGGGTTTAGTGGTGGGTAGGGGTATTGGGTGGTAAGGGTATTTTAAGGTTTAGGGGTGGGCAAGGGTATTGGATGTTCAGGGTGTTTTTAGGCTTTGGGGTGGCTTGGAGTATTGGGTTGTAAGGGTATTTTAAGCTTTAGGGTTGGGTGGGATATTGGTGGGTAAGGGTGTTTTCAGGGTTTAGGCCAGCTAGGATAAAGTCATAGGGTTGTAACAGTGTTTTAAGAGTTCAGGGGTGGGTAGGGGAATTGGGTGGTAAGGGTGTTTTTAGGGTTCTATGGAGGGTAGGCATATAGGATGGTAAAGGTAATTAAAAAATGGGGGACATGAAGGCTATATATATATATATATATATATATATATATATATTACCTACTTGCTGTCGCCAGTAGGTAGCTATAGTTAGGACCTCGTTTCTATTCAAAAAGCATTTTTTGTTTTACCAATAATTTTGGCGCCGGTTGACGAATCTTCGCGAAATTTTCAAAACTAGTTGCCCGCTCCGGTCAGCTCCTGTCTTAAACGTTTTGGGGTGATTCGTCAAGCGGGGGCCGAGAAAAAGGGGGTCTTAAAACGCGTTTTCCCCATGTTAATTTCCATAGGAAACTTTAGACAAAGCTACAGCCCGAACTGCTGAACGGAATTACACCAAATTTGGCAAAAGGGTAGGTCTTGTTTCAGAAAGACCCTTTTTGTTAAATGGTGCAAATACGTTCAGTAGTTCCTGAGAAATTAAAAAAGAGAACTTTCGATATCTGGGCGGAGCCTACCCACACGAGCACGAGCTTGCCTCTGATTGGCTGCCAACACTGCAAACCAGGAAGTGTTGGCAGCCATCTTGTGCCTCGGACGGAGGGAGAAGTAAAAGAAAGATAAAAAAAACAAGAAGGGGGCAGGGTAAAAACACCCTGACCCCCCAGGCCTGCTCAGGGGGGGGGACCGCCACCTCCCTGGGGCTTGATAATTTATTTGCGGGGGGCATGCGGCCCCCCGCAGCCCTGGGGACCACCACCTCCCTGGGGCTTAATTGATTATAGAGCGGGGGCCTCACGGGCCCCCAAACCTCGGGGACTGCCACCTCCCTGGGGCTTAATGTTAATAAGGGTGGGCGGCCCCCCTCCAAATATAAATTAAAAAAAAAACAATTCTGGCCTTGCCCCGGGGGATGGGGTCCCTGGGGCCAAAATTGGCCTTGTGAGGGGGCCACGCGGACCCCCTCCCGGTGGTGAGGCGATGAGGTCCTCTTGTGTCTTGAGGACCTCAGGACACAAGTGGACTTCATCCCCCGAGCAGCAGTGCGCCAAGAGGTGCGTTTGCAGAGTGGTGTAAAAGGGGGCGTGGCCTCGGACTACCTCTCTGCAATCACACTCTGTGGCGCATATTGGAGGTACCTGGTGGGCTAGTTGGCCCCCAGGGACCCTCAGCATTCAAGGGGAATTCATTCCCCAACTAACAACGCGCCAGGGGGCGTGTTTGCAGAGTGGTGGAGAAAGGGGGCGTAGCCTTTGTCTACCACTCAGCAATCCCACTGCGTGGGGCTTACTGGAGGTAAGAGGTAGGCTAGTTGGCCCCTAAAGGACCCCCAGCAGCGAAGGGGACTTCAATCCCCATCCAAGAGTGCGCCATGGAGCGTGTTTGTAGAGTGGTGGGCAAAGGGGGCGTGGCCTGCTCTGCAATGCTGCTGTGTGGGACTTACTGGAGGTAATAGGAGGGGTAGTTGGCCCCAAGGATGTCCTTGGGGGCCAACTACCCCTCTTGTTACCTCCAGTAAGTCCCGCACAGTGGGATTGCTAAGACGTCTTCGGAGGCCATGCCCCCCTTTTCCACCATTCTGCAAACGCGCCTCCTGGCAGACTACTGGATGGGGGATTAAGTCCAATTTACTCCTGAGGGACTTTGGGGGCCAAGAAGCCCTACTGGTACCGCCTGTAAGCCCTACGCACTGGAATTCCTGAGCGCTGGTCGGAGGCCCAGCACCCTTTCTCCACCACTCTGCAAACGCGACTACTAGTTAAAGAAGTGTTTGCAATGTAATAGGTTTCGCATTTGCGAGAATTAGAGCTATTGGCATTGTAAATGCAAAAGATTTTTACTAATGTTTTTTGGAGTGGAGTGGATGTACGTTGTGTGTAGTGGAATTATGTGGTATGTTGTGCAGTGAAATTATGTGCATAGAAAGTATGTGGTATTTAGTGTATAGGAATTATGTAGAGTGGTATTATGTGTTATGGAGAGTAATTATGTGGTATGGTAGTCTGTGTTGTTGAGTGGTAACCGCAGGTTTAGTCTTCCTCGTTTCCATAGAAGCTCAACTATGAACTCAGTGAGACAAAAAAAGATGGAATCACTGAGGAGCACTTGTAGACATATTCAGAGGTATGACCAGGGCCACTGGAATTATGTGACTGTTTGACTGCACCGACTTTCGCACAATTATACATTTTCTGCATTAGCCACATAATTCATCATCTGCACCCTAATCTGCAGATTTGAACAAAAAAAGCCTTGTTTCTAGCTGAAACGGGTCAAACGTTACCAAAAATGCAGCGACAAGTGTTACAGCGTGGTGGAAGGCCCTTTGCAAACCTAGAATGGTCACGTGTTCTTGCTAAATGTTGGTTTTAAATTGGTACTAATGGTGTGCAAGCCACTCTTGCTTCCCTCTGCACCTCTCTTGCCTCTTTCTGCACCTCTCTTCCCTCTTTCTGCACGTCTGTTGCCTCTTTCTGCACCCCTGTTGTCTTTCTGCACTCGTCTTCCCTCTTTCTGTACCTTTCCTGCCTGTTTTTGCATCTCACTTGCTTCTTTCTGCACCTCTGTTGCTTCTTTCAGCACTTCTCTTGCCTCTTTGTGCACTTTTCTTTCCTCTTTGTGCTCTTCTCTTGCCTGTTTCTGCACTTCTCTTGCCTCTTTCTGCACCCCTGTTGCTTCATTCTGCACTTTCCATGCTTCTTTCTGCACCTGTCTTGCTTCTTTCTGCACCCCTGTTGTCTCTTTATGTACCTCTTTTGCCTCTTTCTGTATTTTTCTTGCCTTTTTCTGCACCTCTCTTCCCTTTCTGCACGTGTGTTGCCTCTTTCTGCACATCATTTGCTTCTTTCTGCACCCCTTTTGTCTTTCTGCACTCGTCTTCCCTCTTTCTGTGCCTTTTACTGCCTGTTTTTGCATCTCACTTGCCTCTTTCTGCACTTTTCTTGCTTCTTTCTACACCTCTGTTGCTTCTTTCAGCAATTCTCTTGCCTCTTTGTGTACTTCTCTTGCCTGTTTCTGCACCTCTCTTGCCTCTTTTTGCACCTCTCTTGCCTCTTTTTGCACCTCTGTTGGCTCTTTCTGCACCTCACTTGCTCCTTTCTACACTTCTCTTGCCTCTTTTTCTGCACCCCTGTTGCTTCATTCTGCACTTTCCATGCTTCTTTCTGCACTTTTCTTGCTTCTTTCTACAATTTCTGTTGCTTCTTTCAGCAATTCTCTTGCCTATTTGTGCACTTCTCTTGCCTGTTTCTGCACCCTTGTTGCTTCATTCTGCACTTCATATGCTTCTTTCTGCACCTGTCTTGCTTCTTTCTACACCCCTGTTGTCTCTTTATGTACCTCTTTTGCCTCTTTCTGCACCTCTCTTCTCTCTTTCTGCACGTCTGTTGCCTCTTTCTGCACCAGATGTGCTTCTTTCTGCACCCCTGTTGTCTTTCTGTACTCGTCTTCCCTCTTTCTGCACCTTTCCTGCCTGTTTTTGCATCTCACTTGCCTCTTTCTGCACTTTTCTTGCTTCTTTCTACACCTCTGTTGCTTCTTTCAGCAATTCTCTTGCCTGTTTCTGCACCTCTCTTGCCTCTTTTTGCACCTCTGTTGGCTCTTTCTGCACCTCACTTGCTCCTTTCTACACTTCTTTTGGCTCTTTCTGCACCCCTGTTGCTCCATTCTGCACTTTCCATGCTTCTTTCTGCACCTGTCTTGCTTCTTTCTGCTCCCCTGTTGTCTCTTTATGTACCTCTTTTGCCTCTTTCTGCACTTTTCTTGCCTTTTTCTCCACCTCTCTTCCCTCTTTCTGCACGTCTGTTGCTTCTTTCTGCACCTTATTTGCTTCTTTCTGCACCCCTGTTGTCTCTTTATGCACTCCTCTTCCCTCTTTCTGTGCCTTTCCAGCCTGTTTTTGCATCTCACTTGCCTCTTTCTGCACTTTTCTTGCTTCTTTCTACACCTCAGTTGCTTCTTTCAGCAATACTCTTGCCTCTTTGTGCACTTCTCTTGCCTGTTTCTGCACTTCTCTTGCCTCTTTCTGCACCCCTGTTGCTTCATTCTGCACTTTCCATGCTTCTTTCTGCACCTGTCTTGCTTCTTTCTGCACCCCTGTTGTCTCTTTATGTACCTCTTCTGCCTCTTTCTGCACTTTTCTTGCCTTTTTCTGCACCTCTCCTCCCTCTTTCTGCACGTCTGTTGCCTCTTTCTGCACCTCAGTTGCTTCTTTCTGCACCCCTGTCGTCTCTTTCTGCACTCGTCTTCTCTCTTTCTGATGGATACATCTGCCTGTGGATTCCTCACCTTATGAATATCCCCTGCGCCAGCATTCTGCAGAAACTTTTTCCTAGCTCTCCACGCCGACGAGGTCGTCACAATGCCATGGCTCCGCACGCGGCTCCGCATGACGTCACCGGAGCCATAAGAGGACCACGTCGGCGTGATGACGTCAGTTCCCTTTCTGCTAGATACTTTGTATTCTGGATTATTTCTATCTGTGGTTTTGCCATGTCTGCTCCGAGGAAGTCGGGTTTTAAGCCCTGTAAAGATAGCGGGGGTCATATGTCGATCACTGACCCCCATGATGACTGTCTGTGGTGTTTATCATCAGATCACGATGTCGAAGGCTGTTCTTCCTGTAGGAAAATGAACCCTAAGGCCTTGAAGGAGCGGGAAGTCAAGCTGTACATGTCTAAGGTGAGAAAAAAAAAAGGGGTCGAAAACGTTCAAAGTCGAGGTCGTCGACTTCGCGTGATTCGAAGAGGAAGCACAAGAAGAAGAAGAGACATGGATCTCAGCGCCGTTCTTCGAAGGCTGTGGTTTCGAGGTCGCCTTCTCCGGCTCCTCGGTGTCGTGAAAAGGACTTTGTCTCTCCTTCACCTTCAGTGTCTCCTGAAGCGACTCCGACCCATTCTCCAGTGAAGGGGACTCCGGCACAGTCACCGACGCCGAGATTCTCTCCGACTCCGGAAGATTTGTTGAATCCGGCTGATGCTGAGGATCCTTCGGTTCCAGCGGCTCCGCCTGTGGTTCCAGCGGTTCCGGCTTCAGAGGTGCCTCCAGTGGATCTCGAGCCTGCTCAGTATCCTAAATTTCCGGCACCGGGATCGGATCCCTCGCATTTTTTAAATGCAATGTATGGTGTTTTTGCCAGGGCCTCATACCCTTCTGGTGCACCTTCGGGTCCCATGGGTCCTTTGGCATTTAATTTGGGTGTGCCTCACCAATATCCTCAGGCACCCTTCGTGCCATTCATGCCGACGACGCCGTCCTGGCAATTTCCGGCTCCGAGGATGTCGACGCCGTATGTGCAGTCCTCGGCTCCATCCCTTGATCCTTCTTCTCGGATTCATCCGTCGCTGGTTGCTGCTGCGGATTCTCCTTCAATGCTGCTCCCGGATCCATTGACGCCGCGTGTATCGCCACCGACGCCGCAGCCGAAGTTGCGCTCGAGGAGAGAAGCGCAGAGGTTGATTGAGGAGGAGCAGTACCAGGCTGAAGAGATGGAGGAAGGTGAAATCTATGATACTGAAGATATGTTTGAGGGTCTGTGTGAGGCAAGTGGACTTGATACCTCCCCTGAGTGGGACTTTGCTTCACAGAAGGCCTCCCCCTCAAAGGAGGTTTCACCTTACCATGTGGTAATAAGGAAGGCTGCAGAGCTCCTGGATCTTCAGCTCCCTGTGGCTGAGTATAAGCCTAACTTGCTTACAGAGGTGCTTCATTCTCCGTCCTCTGTGGTTGAACCAATTTTGCCTTTCAATGATGCCCTGTCTGAGCCAATCCTTGATGTGTGGCGCCATCTTCTTACTGCTCCTGCAGTTTCAAGGTTGGTGTCCAGAAGGTACAGGCCTGCTCCAGGGGATCCTGTGTTCCTTTCGTCGCATCCTTCGCCTGAGAGTTTGGTGGTGCAGGCGTCTTGTTCGAAGCAGTCCTCGGGCGCCTTTCCGCAGGCTCCTGCTGATAGGGATTCTAAGAAGTTGGAACAATCTGCAAAAAAGGTCTTGTCTTCGGCGAGTATGGCTTTGAAGTCCACAAATGCTACCTGTTTGTTGGGCAGATACATTCATGCCCTTATGGACTCTGCCAAACAGCTTCTTCCAAAATTGTCTGAAGAAGATCGAGGAAATCTCAGTGAGGTGTTGGCAGACTCGCAGGCTGCGGCTCACCAGGTCATCCAGTCTGGCCTGGATACAGCGGATTCCGTTGCTAGGGTGATGGGCGCATCCATTGCAACTAGAAGACATGCGTGGCTAAGGTCTTCTGGGTCTTCACCTGACGTACAGGCTGCCCTACTTGATCTTCCTTTTGATGGGACTAAACTTTTTCGTGAAAAAGCTGATTCTGCCCTGCAACGGTTCAAGAACAGTAAGGCTACAGCAAAATCCTTGGGTCTGCAGACTCGGGCAAGGGGTTACGGCTATAGAAGATACCGTGGCTTTGGGAAGTCTTCCTTTCGTGGTTTCTGACAGCCACAGCAGCAGCAACAGCAGCAAAACCCCTTGTACAAGTCCTACAGGGGTAAATGCAGAGGTCGTCTTCGTGGAACGGGTCATCAGCCCTCTTCCTCCTCCTCCTCCTCCTCCTCTACCTCCCCAACCCCTGTTGGTAATGCAGGAAAGCAGCCCTAGATCCGCCATCCTGGATCATGCAGGTCCTGTGGGAGGCCGGCTTACTCATTTTCTACAGGATTGGAAATCGGTCACTTCGGACCTTTGGGTTTTAGATCTGGTAGAAAATGGGTACGCCCTTCCCTTCAGGGAATTTCCCCCCCTTACCCTCCTTGCCAAGGGTTTTGCACGGGGGATCATTTACTTTTTCAGAAGGAGGGTCTTGACCTGTTACAAAAAGGTGCGATAGAGGTGGTTCCGGAGCAGGAAAGGGGTCAGGGGTGCTACTCCCGGTATTTCCTGATTCCCAAGAAGGATGGCAGGTTACGACCCATCCTGGAACTCAGGATCTTGAATCTGTTCCTCAAGCAGGAGAGGTTCAAGATGCTCACCCTAGCGCAGGTTCTTCAGGCTCTGCAACAAGAACACTGGATGGTGTCCATCGACTTGCAGGATGCGTATTTTCACATCCCAATCCTGAAGTCGCACAGGAAGTATCTCCGATTTACGGTTGGTTGGCAACATTACCAATTTGCGGTCCTTCCGTTTGGTCTTACTGCTGCACCTCGAGTTTTCACCAAGGTGTTGGCGGTGGTGGCTGCCCATCTCAGGAGGTTGGGGATCCCAGTTTTCCCCTACCTGGACGACTGGCTTCTGAAAGCAGAGTCGCCAGAGATGGTGCGTCGTCATATGCAGGTAACAACCCAGCTGTTGTTCAAATTGGGTTTTTTGATAAATGTGCCCAAGTCTCACCTGGTGCCCTCTCAGCGCAACCTGTTCATAGGGGCGGTACTGGATACCACTGTGTCGAGCTTTTCCTCCTCCGCAGAGGATTCTCGACATTCAGGAAATGGTCCCTTTGTTTCACAATGGAGCGGTTGTTCCAGTTCTGAAAGTCCTTCGCCTGCTCGGTCTGTTCGCTTCCTGCATTCTGTTGGTCAATCATGCACGCTGGCACATGAGGGCGCTCCTGTGGTGTCTCCGCAGGCAGTGGTATCAGCACAACGGAGATCTCAGGGAGTCAGTCAGGATCTCCAGAGAAGCTGCAGCGGATCTCTCTTGGTGGAGTGTGGAGGGCAATCTGTCTCAAGGAAAGCCCTTTCATCTTCCTCCATCGGTGGCCACAGTGATAACGGATGCCTCTACCCTAGGTTGGGGTGCTCATCTGGGGGATCTGGAGATCAAGGGTCTTTCGTCTCCAGAGGAAAGATTGCTTCATATCAATCTTCTGGAATTGCGGGCGATACGTTTGGCGCTCAAGCCTTTCTCCCTTCCCTTCGCGGTCAGTCGGTTCAAGTCCTAACGGACAACACTGCCGCAATGTGGTATGTCAACAAGCAGGGAGGAGTAGGGTCGTACCGTCTCTGCAAGGAGTCGTTGCGGCTTTGGTCCTGGGCTCAGGACCATCGTATTTGCTTGATGGCAAATCATCTGGCCGGGGTGCTAAATGTACGTGCGGACAGCCTCAGTCGGCAGTTCTCTGCCGGCCACGAGTGGACGCTTCATCCAGAGGTAGTTCGACATCTTCCGGACGTGGGGAACTCCTCGGGTGGACCCGTTTGCCACTCTCGAACGCGCACTGCCCGTCATTCTGCAGTCTCCAGTTTCCGAGGCAGGGAGCGTTGGGGGACGCGTTTCAGTTGAGTTGGAGCTCTCAACTCCTTTACGTGTTTCCTCCCATACCCTTGATTCCTCGGGTTCTGAGGAAGATTCGCCAAGTCCAGACCCAAGTCATATTGATTGCCCCGGATTGGCCAAGAAGGGTGTGGTACACAGATCTTCTTCACCTCTCATCGCACCCTCCGCTCAGTCTCCCTTTCAGGGTAGACCTCCTCTCGCAGTCGGAGGGGCAGGTTCTGCACCCCCACCTCCAGAGCCTGCACCTTCATGCCTGGAGATTGAAGGGGGCAACCTGAATTCTTTCTCTCTCCCGCCTGACGTGGTGGATGTTATCTTATCGGCCAGGCGACACTCCACCAAGTCTATTTATTCATACAGGTGGTCAAGGTTTGTTAAATGGTGTGGAGAGAGATCTATTGATCCCTTAAAAGCTCATCTTTCTGATGTCCTTTGTTTTTCGTTGCATTTGGCCCAGCAGGGTTGTGCTGTGGCTACTGTTAAAGGTTATTTGTCGGCTTTATCGGCATTTCTTTGTTTGCCTGATCAGCCGTCTCTTTTTAAATCTCTGATTGTTTTAAGGTTTATTAAGGGGCTTACTAATATGTTTCCGCCCACTCCCTTCATCATGCCCCAATGGGATCTAAATCTGGTTTTAACTTTCCTAATGTGTTCCCCATTTGAACCTATGCATAGTTGTCCTCTGAGACTGCTGTCATTCAAGACGGTCTTCCTTGTGGCTATTACCTCGGCTAGGAGGGTGAGTGAGCTTCAGGCTTTGAGTTCAAAGCATCCTTTTCTTACTATTCATGCTGAAAGGTTGGTTCTCAGGACCAGGGCTGCTTTTCTGCCTAAGGTGGTAACTCCCTTCCACCTGGGGCAGTCCATTACCCTCCCTACTTTCTATCCCCCCTCACCCTTCTAAGGAGGAGGAGAGACTGCACCACTTGGATCCTAAGGGGGCGGTTAGTTTCTATCTGGATAGAACGAAGGACCTGCGAGTGGACGATCTGCTCTTTGTGGGCTACGTTGGACGCATGAAGGGCAAGGCGGTGCACAAGCGCACTCTATCCAGGTGGATCATCTTGTGCATCAAGATCTGTTACGCTTTGGCTGGTAAGGAGCCTCCTGAAGGCATTAGAGCTCATTCCACCAGGGCGAAGTCATCTACGTCTGCCTTGTCCAGAGGTGTTCCTGTGCTGGTAATCTGCAAGGCCGCAACTTGGGCCTCCATCCACACTTTCGCAAAGCATTACTGCTTAGACTCCAAACTGAGGAGGAACGGCCATTTTGCGCGTTCTGTTTTGCAGGACTTTTTGGTATAGAAGGTTGGACACCCTCCTGCAGGAGGGGGACTGCTGTGGGATTCTATTCATAAGGGGAGGAATCCACAGGCAGATGTATGCATCAGAAGAACAAGTTACTTACCTTCGGTAACGCTTTTTCTGGTGGATACAGTATCTGCCTGTGGATTCCTCACTGACCCACCCGCCTCCCCGTTGTCCACCCTTTTATACCTTAAAAGAGGTATTGGTTAATATGGTGGTTTCATATTGTCATTTTGAATTGCCTCTGTTTGCCTTTGTTTAGGCTTAGAGGAAATGCTTGCTTTCTTTTGCTTTCCTTTTTCACTTTACTATGTGTGTATTTGTGTGAATATTGTATACTATGTATGCATTGTCTCTATGGTCGGTCCACCCGTTCGCCTCAGAGGCACGGAAAAAATGGGTGGAACTGACGTCATCACACCGACGTGGTCCTTTTATGGCTCCGGTGACGTCATGCGGAGCCGCGTGCGGACCATGGCATTGTGACGACCTCGTCGGCGTGGAGAGCTAGGAAAAAGTTTCCGTGGAATGCTGGCGCAGGGGATATTAATAAGGTGAGGAATCCACAGGCAGATACTGTATCCACCAGAAAAAGCGTTACCGAAGGTAAGTAACTTGTTCTTCTGTACCTTTCCTGCCTGTTTTTGCATCTCAATTGCCTCTTTCTGCACTTTTCTTGATTCTTTCTACACCTCTGTTGATTCTTTCAGCAATTCTCTTGCCTCTTTATGCACTTCTCTTGCCTGTTTCTGCACCTCTCTTGCCTCTTTTTGCACCTTGTTGGCTCTTTCTGCACCTCACTTGCTCCTTTCTACACTTCGTTTGGCTCTTTCTGCACCCCTGTTGCTTCATTCTGCACTTTCCATGCTTCTTTCTTCACCTGTCTTGCTTCTTTCTGCACCCCTGTTGTCTCTTTATGTACCTCTTCTGCCTCTTTCTGCACTTTTCTTGCCTTTTTCTGCACCTCTCCTACCTCTTTCTGCACGTCTGTTGCCTATTTCTGCACCTCATTTGCTTCTTTCTGCACCCCTGTTGTCTCTTTCTGCACTCGTCTTCCCTCTTTCTGTACCTTTCCTGCCTGTTTTTGCATCTCACTTGCCTCTTTCTGTACTTTTTTCTTCTTTCTACACCTCTGTTGCTTCTTTCAGCAATTCTCTTGCCTCTTTGTGCACTTCTCTTGCCTGTTTCTGCACTTCTCTTGCCTGTTTCTGCACTTCTCTTGCCTGTTTCTGCACTTCTCTTGCCTCTTTCTGCATTTCTCTTGCCTCTTTCTGCATTTCTCTTGCCTCTTTCTGCATTTCTCTTTCCCTCTTTCTGCACCCCTGTTGCTTCATTCTGCACTTTCCATGCTTCTTTCTGCACCTGTCTTGCTTCTTTCTGCACCACTGTTATCTCTTTATGTACCTCTCCTCCCTCTTTCTGCACGTCTGTTGCCTCTTTCTGCACCTCATTTGCTTCTTTCTGCACCCTTGCTGTCTCTTTCTGCACTCGTCTTCCCTCTTATTGTACCTTTGCTGCCTGTTTTTGCATCTCACTTTCCTCTTTCCGCACTTTTCTTGCTTCTTTCTACACCTCTGTTGCTTCTTAGAGCAATTCTCTTGCCTCTTTGTGCACGTCCCTTGCCTGTTTCTGCACTTCACTTGCCTCTTTCTGCACCCCTGTTGCTTCATTCTGCACTTTACCATGCTTCTTTCTGCACCTGTCTTGCTTCTTTCTGCACCCCTGTTGTCTCTTTATGTACCTGTTTTGCCTCTTTCTGCACTTTTCTGCACCCCTCCTACCTTTTTATGCACCCCTCTTGCCTCTCTCTCCACCCCTGCAGCTCTGTTGGTTCTTTCTGCACTGCTCTTGCTTCTATCAGTACCTTACTTGCCTCTTTCTACACTTCTCTTGCTTCTTTCTACACGTCTGTTGCTTCTTTCAGCAATTCTCTTGCCTCTTTCTGCACCTCTCTTCCTTCTTTCTGCACCCCTCCTACCTCTTTCTGTACCTCTCTTCCTTCTTTCTGCACCCGTCCTGCCTCTTTCTGTACCTCTCTTGCCTCGTGCACCTCTCCTACCCCTTTCTGCACCCCTTTTGCCTCTTTTTACACCTCTGTTGGTTCTTTCTGCACTGCTCTTGCTGCTTTCTGCACCTCACTTGCCTCTTTCTGCACTTCTCTTGCTTTTTTCTGCACCTCTCTTGCCTCTTTCGGCACCTGTGTTGCTTCTTTCTGTACTTCTCTTGCCTCCTTCTGCACCTCTTAGTTAGAGGTAGTTTTAATCCCCCTGCCCTATTATGTACTAGGGCCATACAGGGGAGGTCATGCCAATCACAGGGGTACCCCAACCCATAGTGTACCCTAGGTGTTTTCACTGTATTCCAAGTGTCTTTCAGCATAGCACTGGCTCTGTACCTGGTTAGTCAGTCAGTTACCACCAGTACCCGTCAGTAAAAAGTTGGGGGCACAGGATGACTTTGCAACAAGGCCTCTTTCTGCTCCTCTCTTGATTCTTTGTGCACATCTCTTGCTTCTTTCTGTACCTTTCTTCGTCTTTCTGGCCTTCTGTTGCCTCTTTCTGCATTTCTCTTGCTTCTTTCTGCGCCTTTCTTCCTCTTTCTGCACATGTCCTACCTTTGTAGGCATAGTTAGAAATTAGCATTTAAAAAACCTTTGAAATTCACTGAAAAAATCACAGGTTTCAGGGACATTATAGTTAGAAATTGTCATTTAAAAAACCTTAGAAATTCACTGAAAAAACCACAGGTTTCAGGGACGTTATAGGTAGTTGGACATTTCACTCGTACAAAACCAGAGAAATTCGGCCGTTATAGTTAGTTCAGCTAACTATAACTCACGCCCCGCAATTCACTGCTGTTGACGTCACATATTGCATCATTCATGAAATGGTCAGTGACATCACTGATGACATCATCCAGTGACTGTGTGTTTCTGTAAAGTTTAAATATGATATATATATATATAGGCCAAGGTGTATTGAAGAATGAGTGGGTGTATAAGTGTCTGAATGGATGATTTAGTAGGTGTGTGACTGACTGTATAAGTGAGTGATTAAATGCGTCTTACTGAATGCATGGGTTAGTGACCGATACAGACATTCACACAGTTTAGTTTGTCAGTTGGTGTGTAAGCGGTTGCATGGGTTGGTGAGTAGCTACATGAGTGTCTATATGGGTTATTGATTGGTTGCCTGAGTATTTGTATGGGTGCCTGAGTGTCTGTGTGGGTGGGTGGGGGGAGTGTGACTTTGTGCATAGATGTGTGAGTGGGTGATTCACTGGGTGTATGGGTTCAAGAGTATGTCTGTGAAGGGCTGTATGGGTGAGTGAGTATGTGTATGGCTGTGTTGGTGAGTGAATGGATGTCTCAGTGGTATATGTGTGAGTAACTACATATGTGAAAGGCAGTATATGTGAGTGTTGGAGTATATAAATGACTATATGTGAGATTGAGTGATTGAGAGTTGCTGTATGAATGTGTGTGCTTGTGTCAGTGATTGTATAAGTGAGTAAATATTTGTTAGTATCTGTATGAATAGGTGAGGTGGTGTGTGTGTATAACTGTATAGGTGAGTAAATGGGAGTGTGATTGATTCTTTACATGACTGACTAGGTGTGTGAGTAACTCTATGGGTGAGTGGCGGTGTGTGAGTGTCTGTATAGGTGTATGAGTGCATATGATAGTGCTGTATTGATGAGTGACTGCATGTATGAGTGACTGTATGGGTGAATGAGTGGATGTGTGTGTAGACCTAGGAATCAGTGAGTGAGTATGTAGTAACTGGTGTTGGTGTGTCTATGGTTTCAAAAATGGTAGTCTGTATTTTAGAGTGGGTGTATCAAAGGTTATATTAGGGTGTGAGGAGGGGCATCAGATTATCACGTGGATGATGCCATCAGTGATGTCATCAGTGATGTCATTTGAGATGTCATCAGTGATTTCACTGACCATGTCATGAATGATGTAATATGTGACGTCATCAGCAGTGCATTGCGGGGGCACGAGTTATAGTTAGCTGAACTAACTATAACGGCCGAATTTCTCTGGTTTTGTACGAGCGAAATGTCCACTAACTATAACGTCCCTGAAACCTGTTTTTTTCAGTGAATATATATAATCTGTGACCACACTCTTCTCCTTTTGAGAGTTAGCCGCACCTGCTCACCCCAATCCCATGAAGATTGCACGATACCAGCGAACTGATTGAAAGTGCTTTATTTTCCATTCAAAGACATCCGACACAGGATGCCAATGCCTTCCGGCTTCAGCCTTCAACTGGGCAACCCCGGTTCCTACAACCATTGTGATTATAAGGTAGTCCTTCCTCTGTAGCACTTCCCCCCCAAATGACAACTAGACTGCTCAATACATTCAAGTGTGACCCAATACACCGGCCATTGACAGTTACCAATAGTTCATAAAGGTCATTGCCCGTTTCATTTGAAATCATTATTTTTTTACATGGTGTTCTGCTTACTATAACCCTACAATAATGCCTGGGTATCCCGATAAGGTGCCAATGCAAATTAAAGTGGAAATATAATCATTCCTAAATTAGATCGTTCTTACACTCTCAAATGTCTAGTTCATTCATCAAATTCAAACTGAAAGTGCTAGCACAGAAGGAACTTCCCACAAAGATAAGGTGCAAGAAAACATGTTATGATAAAAAAAATGTGTACACCTGTGCACATGTGAATACCATGTGCACACATCCACATAAAATATCAATCATATGAATATGGGTTCAATATCAAACTTTCATTTCATTATCAAATGGCTCAAGTGTAACATCGTATAATACTGATAGTGTCCACTCCAATCTGTTCCAGATGCCTCCATCATATTGTCCAAAGACCTATGAATCCATGTGTAGCTCAGCATCCAAATTATGTCCCCAAAATTATCATCTTGGATTCACAACATCGCAGTTCCAATTCTCTATTGCCTTTTCGAGGGTGAGCCTCAATATGTTTAATACCATAGTATTGCAGGCTACTCAGATCTCCTTGATGCACCTCCCAAAAATAGGCTCAGTCCTGGCTCAGTCCTGGATAGGCTCAGTCCTGATGTTTAATGGCCCTTATATGTTGTAGAATCCTAACCTTCACCTTGTTCACTGTCCTCCCAACATACCCCATTTTACAGTCACATTCGAAAACATATACGACAAATTCTGTCTCACAAGTAATTCTTTATCTGATTGTACACATTCTAGCTTCAAAAGTGCCATATGTTATTTTATTGACTCCAAATTTATAGGCTTTGCAACTATTGCACTTCTTAAAGCCCAAATTCCTATTAGTGAGCCATTCTGCTCTATAAGATCCAAGGAACATCGATTTTGTCAACATGTCTCCTATCGATGGAGCTTTGTGGTATTTGATTTTGAGATATTGGCCAAGCTGATGTTTAAGGTGCTCATCGTGTTGCAATACATGTCAATCATGCATTAAAAGGGAGCAAATTTGACAATACTCACTGTAATATTTGATAAAAAATTGTATGATATCATTCTTGGATTTTATTTTCTGTGGCAAGTCTCTCTGTTGCTTATGTTCCTGATTAAAAAGTAATTCATCTATATTCTTCAAGGATATTGTATGATGACCTTCCCTTAAGACTTTTGCTAGGTATCCTCTATCTAAAAATCTACAGATCATTGCTGTAGTCTCAGTTTTGAATAGGGCACCTGTAGAACAATTTCTTCATGCTCTAAGTAATTTTCTAGATGGTATGCTCCATTTTAAAGATGATGGATGTCCACTGTTTCCATTGAGAATGGAATTGCACGATGTTTTTGGGCGGAATATGGTTGTATGAATTGAGTCACCCAGAACTTTTAATTTAACACCAAGAAAATCAATTTCTTGTGTGCTCCAACTGGCTGTTAATTTGATACTCGGGTGTTGTTGTTCAGGACATTAATATGTTCCCGTAAAAGTGCCTCCTATCCATCCCATAATATAAAAAGATCATCAATAAAGTGTATCCATAATTCAAAGCTGTATATGTAAGGCACATTACTATCAGCCCATGCCACCTCTTTTTCCCATCAACCCATATTTAAGTTGGCGTACATGGGGGCAAAATAGGGCTCCATTGCCGTACCCTCTTTTTGAAGGTAGATATTCTTATCTAAAAGAAAAATATTATGGGTAAGGCAAAAAGACAATATCATCAGAAGCATGGTGCTGTTTTGTACATATGCCAACAAGCGTGATCTCAAAGTACTGACAGGCCTCTATACCAAATTGATGTATTATTGAGGTATATAATGAGCTAATGTCCATAGTGACCATGATATAACTTTTGCGCCACGGTATGTTGTTTATTTTGCATAGAAAGTCATTGGAATTCTGTATGTAAGATGAGACTCGTCACATATTGGCATACAAAAAGATGTAGAAACCTGGGTGTATTCTCAAATAACAAGCCCACCATGCTCACATTGGGTCTCCATGGTGGGTTATGCAAGTCTTTGTGTATTTTAGGGAGACAATAAATCACTGGATTCAAGTATGTATATTCGTCCAGTGATAACGGCCTCTGATCCATCCATCCTTTCAACATAGTGTGGTATTGGATTTGAAATTCTTTAATGGGGGTAGTTCTCAGCTCAGGGTATTGAACTCTGATTCTTAGCTGTCTATTCACCTTCCTGACATATTGGCTTTTATTCATAGTCACAATGCTTCCACCTTTATCTGAAGGCTTTATAATAATCAAATTGTTCACCTTGAGTGCATTAAGATCACACCAATCATTAGCTGAAATGTTGTTACGACATTTGCGAAGTGAATGTCAGGATTCCTGCCACATCTCACCTCTCCTGACTATCACAATATACTGGCATGACTCATGTCATACCTTCCAACACTTATGAATGAACAAACTTCTTGTACCCTGACGTTTGACCATATTAAATGCTGTTGGTAATAGCCAGCTGGAGCTGGTGTTCCCCAGTTTGTTTGAAAAGGTTTGATAGCTTTTACAAATGTTTTACCATGCATATGCAAGGTCAGGTTTCAGGCGCCACAGAAACATCCAGAAAATCCACCAGAATAAGCAACAGGCATATATGACCTCAATGTGAACCTTCTGGAAGAGAGCCCTCATCAAATTAATCCCATTCACCTGTTCCTTGCTATAAACAATTAGAACGCGACCTTTGTAAACATTATAAAACACCTTATAGAAGGCATCCTCATCAAGTTAATTACCTCCACCTGGTCCTTATTACAAACAATTAGAATGTGACGTTTATGAACGTTCTAAAGCAGTCTTATTTAAAGACCGTCCACGCTCCTCCCCTTCGCTTAGCCTCTTCGCCTGCCACTTACCTGTTTCCCAGCTACCAGGACTCTGTTTTTCCAGGGCCCTTGATCCTCCCGCTTGTACATACTGTTGGCAAGGCTCTGCCAGAGAGGACTTTGGTGAATCTAACCCTGTCTAAATCTGATTGTGTTTTAGATGCCGAAATCATGCGCCCTACAGTTTCGAAAATTTTGATAACGAAACCTCTATGGACAATCTAAATTAAAGCAAAACAACAACAAAACTAAAGGTTGGTTGAGATTTGAGAAGCTTTGGTGAGGTAATACCTTAAGAAATAGAGTTAATACTAGACTTCCCCCTTCCTCCTGGGATTTGACACCGGAGCAGTGTCTTCTCCTGTCCAGACTTGGAAGGATTCGGGAACTATCGTCACCGCCCCATTGGAATCACCTGGGATCCGGATAGGTGGCTTATGACAGTGAAGCTCTCCTGAGTCTGTTAATGTTATCCACTCCAAGCTCATGGAAATCATCGATAAGGTTCCCACTCTGCAACTGAGGAGTAAACCTGCTGTGTGATTTCAAGCTGCTGTCAACAGTGCAGTCTGTGTGAAATCCCATTCATTCAAATTGTGCCACATCCATCTCCTCCTGTAATCATAGAGAATTTCTATTTACCTCATCTTCATCCAAACTATTAATAGCCAATAGCTCTGAGATGTTCCCCAATAGAGAACTGGATTGTAGTTACCTTAGAGCTGCTCCCACATATATCACTTTTAGAACTATGTATACCATAATGTTTCTGCAATTTTAATTTCCTTAAATTGTATGTTTCAATATAGAGGTTCACAAATTCAGGTCCTGAGGAGGGACAGAAAACTAAGCCATAATTTAGCATTTTCTCTTGAGTAGCAGATAGAGAGACATCTGGTAGATTCACACGCATGTATCACTGATGAAATTTGATTCTCCAGAATGTATTGTTTCTTGTTTTTCTTGTTGTTGTTGTTGCCTTTTCCTCTTGCCCCTTCTTGTTTTGTACTTCTTCGTTCATGGCCTCTTCCCCTGCCGCGTTGAGGCATAACCATTCTGATCAGACGCATCTCCTAGTGAAAATCCAGCACTTCTCTTGATGTCTCATCAGCTGACAAACCTGGTTCAGAGCTAACATCTGTATCACTCAATGTTCTTGTTTGTAGACCCATCACAGTCAACTTCCCCTTTGCTCTTAAAGGCTCAATTTTTTTAGCAAATGTATATATTACTGGTAATCCAGTTTGTCTCGATTGAACTTGTGGGCTTTACTCATCCTTGTTTCCTCTTCATGTTTGATGATATGTTCCTCTATTTTGCTAAGCAGAAACTTAATGTCCTCTTGATCTTTCACTGCTTCAATTTCTTTCTGTAACAAATCTATTATTGCCGTTGGCTTCTCCATGCAACATTTAACATGTGTTATTAAGGTTTCCATTAGCCTGAAAGAACACCCCTCAGTGTTGGACTGCCACTCATCAAACAAATCTGGATCCATGTCTTCAAACGTGGGCATTACAATAATTCTCAGGCCATGTCGTATTCTCTTGCACTCAAAATATTTGGAGAGGGATGTAATTTGCCACCATTTCTTGGATTCCACGGTGCGTGTTTTCTCTAGTTTTCAAATCACTTGTTGCAGTGTTCTCAAGCTTCTCCCACTTTCACAATGTTCATGAATTGTGACCCTCTCACTATTGAACACATCGTGGGCTGCGTTCTACAATTGGGCACGACGTTCCGCTATGCCAATTGCCACTTATCTTACTAAATGGGCATTCATTTTCGGTGCCGTAGCCTTCTATTGTTGCTTGCACTTGATCCGGTATGCACATTATACAAGCTGTTCTACCATTTCAGCTTTCCGAACACGATTATGTAGTAGGGTGTTGATATATTTTGATTCAAATACTTGAGAGCTGCTTTGCTAGCATGTACGGTGCTTGGGCGGGCAATGAGTCAGTAGTTATTTTTACTGAACAGGATTTGATGCGCATTCTGGTTCACATAAGCCCCAGTATCCACACATCCGGTCCACCGGCCCAACAACGCCGTTACTGAGCCCACTAATCACGTTGGGGCAGCGTACCCTCCAAATGGATCCCCTTCAGCACCCAACCAGGTGAATCACTTACCCCCGCTTCACGTGTGGCCCGCACTTCCATCCGTCTGCAATGTATAGGAATTTCACTTACCTTATATATACTTACCTTGCATTGTAGATCCATGCATGGTAAAGGCATATGAACAGTGAAGACTAGCTTTGTAAAGGTAATGCATGGTAAAGACATTGTGTGGTAATGGGTGCATGTTAAAGGTATGATTTGTTAAGTCATAGAATCCTTCCAAGTGCTAGATATCTAAGCTAGTGAGTAAGCATGCCACACTATGTTAGTAAGAGTTCATCAACCAAAGAGATGCCTGTCATGAGATGGAAATCCCATAAAGATTCAGCAACCAAGAGGGGAGTTGTACTTGCATGTTCTCTACAAACTAGTGAGGACATCAACAATCCAAAATATCCTGTCACTTTTCTTCCCACTTGTGTCCAACATCAATCACACAACTTGAGAACATGAATGTATCAGTACATATACGGAAGCATGTGTGCGGTGGACTAGATCAGCACTTACAAAATCAGAACCTCGAATTGAATTGATATGGTATGTATGCTTTTATATGAAGAAAGTTAGGACAAAGTAGAATCAAGTCTTAACTGTGCTTGTGATTAACTCAGTCAATGTATCATTAAAGCCCAATTATAGTGCGTTGAATATTATATCTTCTTTTACACATTTAGCAGTGGCATTAAAACTTTCATTTTGTTAAACTCTCCCTCTGACATGTTTACTCCTCCCTATGAGCATGCATGTTCTTAATTAGAGTTATACAAAGATAATCTGAATAGGAAAACAAAGTAGGAGAGTTTCAGTACACATCAGAATCCTTACCTACAGCCCTGATGCTCACAGATTATCTTTGTAACATCACTCCAGTCCATGGCATCAGGTTCGTTCTTCAGCCATTTCTGTGTCTCCTGGATGGATTTGTCATCTGGGCAAGCAAAGGTGATCTCATTGAAATAGTCACAGAGTGGGATAGTGTAAAAGGGAAAAGGGCCGAAGCAAAGTCCAATCAGGGAGTCTCCTTTAACATCACCTGTTTAGAAAAAGGTTCATACTTGAGTGAAGTGAAAACCTACAACATCTTACATGTGTCTTGTTTATCAGCAAAAGAAAATAGACATGTCCAGTATGCCCATCATTATCAATTATATGTTGCATGTTGTGATCTCCTCGTGGCACAAGAGTATACCACATCCCCTCTAGGGCTCTCCTCTAAACCTCATAACCTCTCCAGATCTATGTTGGAGTCAATGCCCTACAGCCTCTTATTTGGGGTGCAGTTGCAGTGTCTGGGAAGTTGGAACAGTATCCCTCCCATCTATAGGTTTCTTCTTTGTTCTTCAATGGGGAAGGGTGGGTTTTTGCTCTTGTCTCATTGGTCCCTGCACCTCCCTTGTAGACTATGAGATTTTCTGGAGTGTGCTTTTTCTCTTGGATACATTTATATCTAGGGCTGTGGGTCAGAATTTCTTTCCCAGGAGCTGGGACAGGAAAACATGATGAGTCTTGCATCTGCCCCTCACATTGCTTGCTCCAATGTCAGGGCACATACCTTCTCTTTGTCTATGGCCTCAATCCACACATCCTCATTTCTTAGTACTAACACCACAACAGATGGCCGACTGTCTCTCACTTGAGACAATAGGCAGCTCTCTTTGGGCTGTCTGTACTCACCAGCAAGTTACTTACTGTCTGTGAAGCACTTCTGAGATCTCTTCTAGTCAAGATTCCTGCCAGGAGGTTTTTCTGGCTGCTCTCCAGGTTAATTTCTACCATTCCCTGCCTGACTCATAGCTTGTACTTCTGCTAGAACTCTCTTGATAACCTGTGTTTATGAATTGAGCAGGTGTGATTGTTATCAAATGGTTATTTATCTACTTCACACCATTACTTTCATCTCCTGTTGTCATCTTCTGCTTAGAAACACGTGTGTGCCACAAACACCTGAATAGCAGCAGTAATCTATTATAAAGGAAATTATGTTGTGAGAAGGATTTCTAGTTCTCTTTAATGATGCTTGAGATGCATTGGTCCTAATTGCAGGTGCAATGGTGGTCCATGTTTGGGGAGCATTTCCGGAGAAAGCTTGCTTTGGGGTTCTGCTTTTTTTCTGAATGTGTAAGTATCTAGTAGTAGAGAGTCTGTACAGGAGTGTGCAGGCACCTCCTGAAAAGATTAAATTAGGCACCTTTAATTTGGCGGAACGGTTATACACGGCCTAGTCATTTATGAAAGCCAGCTTTCAAACTCTTCTGAGATCCATGGGAAGCCAGTTAGTTGTAATCAGAATGAGTGTAATGTCATCACCAAATCTTCTAGCCCCGGTGACTAGGCGAGCTGAAGATTTGAGGACTGCCATCAAAGGTGCTAGGTATAGTCTGAGCAGGGACATCTTAAGGATTTTGGGTTTGTGGGCCCTTGTTTGGACACGTTTGAATTGATTATCCCATTTCAGCTCTTTCATATCCTCTTTGGCAGAGGCAACCTCGTCTAAATGTGTTTACAACTAATATTCAGGGATAGTGATGTGTAATTTTCAATATTGTAACACAGGAGCAGCGCCGAATATTACTGCAAATAATCTCTGTGACACCCTCACTTTTCTCATATGTGAGGTCCTGGTTTATTCTAAAGAAACTTTTTTTATGGATGTTGCATGAAACATAAACATAACATTTCTCTACGAACTCTCTAATAGACTCACTGATCAGCCACATCAAAAATAAATTAAAGGAAAACGGTTTTTAAAACAATCCCTTTAAGAATTATTCAAGGTCATCAGGGCAAATCTCTCTGCAGAACAGAGCTGGCTCTATCAGGGGTTCTGAAGGTGTGGGGCCCTGGACCGGAGCCCACTTTGCCCATGCCTTAAAACGTCTCTGAGCCTGGGAATACCAAGTTGCCACAGTCTCATTTAGAGGGGACACGAGATTGAACTGGAGCTTTCAATTCATAGTCTGAAAATAAAAGCTGGATTGAGGCGTGATTCTCTTGAAGAGTCTGATTCGGTATTAGAAACCCTTAGTTACTATGTTATTGTGGGTGTGTAGATGAAGGTTTCATCAAGCAGAAAATCCAAGGATTTTGCATTCTCTGCAGTGGACGGTTTGCAGCAAAGTAGGACAAGGCAGATTACTTAGGTTGTACAGCAGTGGCGCAGTGCAGTGAAGAGAGTAGAAGAAACTGCTGGCTGTTCAGCTTGAGGTGATGGAAAGTTATTCCGGAGTAGCGCGCTATACAAATGCTTGATTGATTGAGGAGTGATGATACATGAGAGGTTTGGACAGATTAATTAGATTTTAGGGTAAGAAGGCTGTTGAACCTGATATCTTTGGTGTGGTATTTCCCTAACTTTTTGCCTTCAACTGTTCTGTTTTTACAGACTTAATTTTTGCTGGCATTAGGCCTTTGCACACGTTACCACTGCTAACCACAGCTAAAGTGCTTGTACCACCTCCTTTAAACCTAGTAACAGTGGCTTACACACAATTGGCACATTTAATTTACTTATAAGTCCATAGTAAATTGACACTCCATGTACCCAAGGCCTGTAAATCAAATGTTACTGGTGGGCCTGCAGTGCTTATTGTTCATTTAAACATGCCTCAGGCCTGCCACTGCAGCCATTCTGTGCAGATTTAAACTGCCATTTCAAACTTGCAAAATAAACCTTTTGCCAAACCTTAATTTTGAATGCATATAAGTCACCCCTAGAGTAGGCCTATACAGCCCAGAGTGCAGTGTGCAATGTATTTAAAGGGTTGGACACATACTTTAAGTTTTAAATGTCCTAGTAGTGAAAAATTAAAGTCCAGACTTTCATGCAGTGTAAGGCAGCAAGCCACCCTGCTGCTTGAATGGGAAAGGGCAGGTATGTGTCTCATTTAACTTTATATTGTGCATTCCTGCCCTTTCCTTGCACTGGCACACTTCTGGCTGCCTAGCGCCAACGCAGGCAAACTTACTTCATGGTGCAATGGTGACTGCATTGCTGGCAGGGATTGTTTTAAAAACCGTCCTGCACAAAAAACAATCCACAAAGACATTTTAGTCTTTCTATGTGTGCTGCATAATGCAGGCCAAATAGCCTGTGCTCTGCCTTCACACAAAGGCCTAAAGACCCTGTCTTGTTACTGCAGCCAGCTTGGAGCCACAGAAGGGAAGTCAGGAAATTCCATGCATCTCAAAGAACCTTTCCAGAAGCTTCTCCCACCTTCCAGAAGAAGTGTACCAGGGTATAAAAATAGAATCTCCAGACCCACTCCTCGGTTCACTACTGGACCTGCAGAAGGACTCAGAAGACTGGCTGCTGCTGTGATCTCCTGTGCGCTCTTCCAGACTGCTGCTGTACCTGGAAGGACTGCTCTGCTGCCTGGAGCCTGCCTTAAACACTCAGAGGCCAGCCTGCTGTTGAGACTTACATGTACACCTGCACCCAGGACTAGCAGAAATTACCCCATGGGTTACTTTGCTTGCCTCCTGTTCAGAGCCACAGGGGCATAACAGACTCCCATCATCTTGAACCTGCTCCTGGACCCAGCCTGAGTGAGTCCTGATCCCCTCAAGAGGTCTTCCATCAGTCCTGGGCCTTTGGTTGTGGTGCTAAAGGTGCCCAGATGGCCAATTTCCAAAACTGAGGACATACAAAATTTGACCAAAAAGTGTTCTGAGAACCAGGAGGAGACCGGACCATCCTGCTCGCCTATCTGGCTGAGGTGCATCGTGGTCAGATTGACTTTGTGGCTTCTCCTGCTACATTCTTCTCTGCACCAGCAAATCGGTTTCAGCGGTCCTTTGCCAAAAGGGTGTCTGACCTCATGGAACTGTCTTTTGGTACAGCCCTCTGCTTCATCCCGCTGGAGTTATTTTACTTACATTTTGGTAACTGTTGGAAATGGCCCTTTTTGCAGGGTTATCGCCAAACTTTTTTGCTTCTTCCTCCTATTTTTGCTGACCTGTTTTTGTTGGACTCTGGGCACCTTACCACTGCTAATCCGTGCTAAAGTGCATATGCTCTAAGGGTAAGTTGTTATCATGATTGGTTATCCATGTTTGGCGTATTTGAGTATTGGTCCCTAGTAAAGTGCACTAAGTGTGCCAAGGCCTGTAAATCAAATGTTACTAGTGGGCTTGCAGCACTGGTTGTGCCACCCACATGAGTAGCCCTGTAAATGTGTCTCAGACCTACCACTGCAGTGTCTGCGCATACAGTTGTTAACTTCCACGTCTACCTGGCAAGGGCACCCACTTGCCACGCCCTAACCTTCCCATTTCTTACATGTAAGACAACCCTCAGGTAGGCCCAAGGTACCCCCAAGGGCAGGGTTCAGTGTAAGGGTGTGTTTTACATGTCCTGATAGTGAAATACTGCCAATTTCGTTTTTCACTATTGAAAGGCTATCTGTCCAATAGGATAACATGGAAGATACGTTGTCACATCTTACAAGTATAGCTTCCCATTGGGAGAAGATAGAGAGATGGAGTTTAGGCTCTCTGAACTCAGAATTTAATAACACAACTTTTAGTAAAGATGGTTTTTAAATTGTGTGTTTGAAAATGCTACTTTTAGGGGGCGTGGCCTGCAGCCAACCAAGATGGCCGCAGCCTAGATTGGCTACGAGCCCGAAGTTTCATCCCCCAGTCAATCCTGGCAATTATCCGGCGTAAAAAACGAACTCGGACTGCAGGCAGTAGCGTCGGAACATCATAGACACACTCGCTGCGGTCCGGAGCCCGAAAAACGGAACTGCGGTGCTGTGCGACCGCGGAGAGCAGCTGAGGCCCAGCGGCCACGGTGAAGCCGGGAGACTTGCGTAAATTGAAGACCGACTTGGGTGGAGGCCGGAGCGGCTTGACCCGAGCGGGCGGATCCCTGGAGCTGCCGGCGCCTTCCTACATCATACTGTGCTGCCGGAGGTCTCTGGGGAGCGGCGCCCTCGGCAGCAGGCTGGGAACTACGCAGCAAGAACCAGGGAAGACGCTGGGCCCTACGCAGGGATCCGGCCCGAATTTGTGAGGCGGGGCCTGGCGGCACATAGCGGGGCGCAGTGGCACTCGAAGCGATTACCAACGCGGCTCAGACTGAACCCCACAATTGGGAAAAAACGCAGCAGTCAAGGCACAACAGACTATTGCAGGTGCGCAGGGAAAGACTGCTAAGGGCCCCACGGTACATATAGTGGACAGTAATCAACAAGAGGGGGAAAAACATCTCGACGCCCCATACCTGGCCTCTATGCGGAGAGGTTGGCCAGTGGGGTGACGCAACATTGGACCAGGAAAACCAAAAGGCCGCGCGTGGACGATATTCCCGCGGCAGGCAGCGGCGACTACTGGATCCACATCATCCTCCCCACAAAGTGTACCACAGCAATACCTCCGGCCGCCGCCAGCATGGGAGGCAAGGGACAACGTACGGGGCCCACCGGCAAACTGGAAAGGTACGCCTACCACAAAGACCAGGGATATGCACCGTCTCTGCCAGCAATGAGTGAAGCAGACATGGCATCTGGAAAACCGAAGGAGATCAAGCTTCAAGATGTAATGAAAGCACCAAGACAGATGCAACTATCCATAGGATCAATCTCAACGGACATTACGCTACTGCGAGCAGATGTTTCTAAAATGAGCTCCAGAGTAAAGGAAGTGGAAACCACCACGGCGGCCCTCTCCACTGACATGGCGACAATGAGGAAGAAAGTACAGGTATTAGAACTGGCGCAGAAACAACTGGTAGACAAGCTGGACAACCAGGAAAGCAGGTCAAGAAGAAACAACATACGTCTAGTTGGAGTGCCGGAGAGTGTGCGGGGGCTGGCCCTAGATCTTTTTGTTGAAGACCTCATACAAAACACGCTGCAGCCACGTGGCCTTTCTAGCTTCTTCTCGGTGGAGAGAGCACACCGGGTGCCCGGAGGATGGCCGCGGCTGGGGGCCCCCCCGAGACAGATACTAGGGCACATATTCCATTTTGGTGATCGGGACACTATTTTACAGGCAGCGCGCGTGGCCCCCCCTCTGCAGGTGGACAACAGCAATGTCACCATATATCCGGACTACACGGCGGCTGTAACCAAACAGCGCCACAACTTTATGGCAGTCAAGAAGACACTCCGCAACCCAGAGCTCAAGTACGCCATGCTGTATCCTGCAAAATTAAGAGTGGAGGCAGAGGGAAAAACATGGTTCTTTGGAACACCTGAGGAAGCATCGGACTGGCGGCCGGCGGGCGGCCCACGACGGCAGGGACCAAGGCAACAGGAACACTCAACGAACTTGGAGCCGCAAGATAGAGCAGGACGGGACGCAGCTGAGGGATCCCAACAGTGTGCCGATGAACACTCAGACTGATTGAACAATCATGGACCCTACAATTTCTTGGATTTTTCAAGGTGGGCCGTACATGACAGTTCTTGATGGCACTGAATTGCAGGGCCGGAACACTTGGAGAAGCAGTTAGAATGCACCAAACACCGAGTAGCCGGGGAAAGAACAAGGGACATGAAGTCACTCTCCCCCCACCGCGCAAGTACACAGTTATGGGGATTAAGCACTCTGCTAAGTTGGGGAGGCGGGTAGTTCTAAATTCGCCGGGCAGGGAGGTGGGAGGAGGGATGGTTACAATTTCAGAGTTTTCTTTGTGTATTTTCAGTCTCAATTTTGATACAAGGTACGGTACAAGGTAACAGAAAAATTAACCACACAATGGGTATGAATCGGACAACTCCACGCATTGTTATTCCAAGGGACCACTACGACGCACATGCACAAAAAAGTTAATGCCCCTGATTTCCAGACGCCGACCTCACGGCCGTCAGGCTCTCCCTTTACGGTGATGTCATGGAATGTGAATGGCCTGGGGGACAAAATAAAACGCGGACTGGTTCTTCAGTACCTCAAGCGTAAAGGTCCCGCTGTTGCGCTTCTTCAGGAGACGCATTTAACGGGAAATACCAGTAAAGCTTTAGACAGGTGGGGATTCAAAATGGTGGTGTACTCTGACTTCACCTCAGGATCGCGAGGGGTGGGGATCCTAATCAATAAACGGTTCCCGATAATAATAATGGAGTCCAGGAGAGATGTCCAAGGGCGATTTGCAGCGATGACATGTCAATGGGAGGGTAGAATATATAACCTGGTGACAGTCTATATTCCTCTGACATTATACCAAACGACCTTCCCTGCTTTGGGGAAGTTCCTGTTGGCATTACCACAAGGTGAACTGATCCTAGGAGGGGATTTTAATGCGACAATGGATGCCTCCATGGATCGGAAACCCCCCAGAGATCCCAGCGGCGCAAACCTCAAACTTAGGGAGTTTATTGAGGCCTTAGGACTAATAGATGTATGGAGGGCCACATACCCGACTGAGCTGCAATACACATTTCATTCGGGGGTATATAACAGCCTCTCCAAACTGGACTACATATTCACAGTGATAACGGGGCTGGCAGGGGTGGCGGCGATCACACACTTAGCCAGGTGTATATCCAACCATTCTCCAGTGTTCATCACATATACCACCTTCACCCCGAGACGATGTAGACTGTTTCCGCTTCACCCCGGATACCTTAAAGTCCACAAGATAGGTAAAGAGCTTATAAAAACAACAAAGAATTTCTACGCAGACAACCAACACTCAGTCACATCCCCGACAATACTCTGGGAGGCCTACAAAACAGTGCTTCGAGGACAAGCCATCTCCATGGTTGTGGGTTATAAGCAGGCTCAGCAACACCAAATAGACAGCTTGGAGCGTGAAGTATTCCGGGCGGAAGCTGCGCAGGCAGCAGACACTAACGAGGACACAACACTTGGGGTGCAATTGGCCCAACAGGCATACAAAGCCTATACATGGGAAATGGCAAAAACTAGGTACACAAAAACACAACATACTATTTACGAGCTGGGGGATAAAGCAGGAAAGCTCATTGCGTGGCTAGACAAGAAGGAGAGAGCTAGCAAATGGGTGGCACAGATTCAGCTAGCAGATGGTACACTAACGGCAGACCGACAGCAAATAACTGAGGCGTTTGCGGCGCACTATGGGGAAATATACACACCCACAGCTACAGCCACTATAGAAGACAATCTGCAATTTCTTAAAGACATAAATATGCCTACACTCGCCCCTGATGTGGCCGCGGCTCTGGAGAAAGACCTAGCTCTGGAAGAACTTGAGCGGGCGATTGGAGCGTTACATACAGGGAAGGCCTTAGGGCCTAATTGAATCCCGGTAGAATTCTATAAGAAAGCAGCATCCCAAATAGTACCGCATTTACTTAACATGTATATAGATAGCCTAAGAGAGGGGGTCCTGCCCAGAGATCAGCGCTTGGCTACTATAGTTGCAAACCATAAGCCTGGCAAACCACCACATGAATGTTCATCATATAGGCCAATCTGATTACTTAATGCTGAAGCGAAGATTCTAGCAAAGACACTAGCCATGAGGCTGCAGCAATACCTTAACACGGTCATCCACCCGGATCAGTCTGGCTTCATGCCTAATCGGAACACAGCCCTTAATCTACGACGAGTGCATAGTATCATTGCACGCAAATCTACTATAGAGGAAGATGCAGTTATTTTATCATTGGATGCCAGAATGGCGTTTGATCTCGTCGAATGGCCGTTCCTGTTCGCGGTTCTGCACGTGGGTCCAGTTACTTTATGAGCAGCCGTTGGCACAGGTAGTGGTGAACGGCCATATATCATCAGATTTTTCGCTGGGTAGGGGAACGCGGCAGGGCTGCCCTCTGTCACCGCTCCTCTTTGCGTTGGTGTTGGAGCCATTAGCCGCCTGGATACGCCAAACCCCAACAATCCGGGGACTAAAATGGACCATGGGGTGGGAAGATCGAATTTCGCTCTATGCGGACGATATCCTATTGTACCTGGCGTCCCCAGCGTGCTCGATCAATTGCTTATTGGATATATGTACATTATACGGGCGGGTCTCTGGCTACACCATAAACTGGGCAAAATCGTTTCTCTACGTGCTACATGGCCCCCCACCGCGGCTGCCGCGGGGATGTGAAATCCAGCTGGCCACCGACGGTTTTAAATATCTAGGGATATACATAACGCACGATAAACCGAGATTTATTACCGAAAACCTCACACGGCCACTGACGCGACTTCGACAAGACGTCAAACATTGGCGCTCATTGCCGCTTACGCTACTAGGGAGGGCAGCCCTCTTTAAAATGATGGCACTCCCCAGATTTTTATATGCACTGCAGAATACGCCATTCCAAGTCACTCCCAAGTATTTAAAAGCGATCAACACAGAAGTGACCAGCCTGCTATGGGACGGAAAAACACCCCGTATAGCTAGACATAAACTTACCAGAAGTTGGTATGATGGTGGTATTGCCCTCCCCGACATTAAAATCTACTATTGGGCCTCGCAACTGGTAGTCATAAATCAATGGTTACACGCGCCCCAAGACGATCCAGCGTATCGTATGGACAGACACATCCTGGACAATGCAGGGATAATGAGTGCGCTATATAACAGGGCGGGGGGAACAATTTCACGGGTCCAACAGCACACACTGTCCTACTCTGGCATGAAGCACAGCATGCGCTGGGATGGGAGGGAGTAATAACACAGGCCATGCTACTATGGGACGTCAGGAGATTAGGCACATTACGGAATACCAAAGGCTTTAGACAGTGGGACCTGATAGGAATATCTAGGGTGGGGGATCTGTGGAAAAAAGGAGAGATGGTTACATTTGCCCAGCTGCAGACCACATACGGACTGGCTCAAACAGAAATGTTTCGCTACATACAGATTCGACACGCACTCACGACAGTGATACCACCAGATACGCAGCTTGCAGAGTCCTCACCGCTAGAGGATAGACTCCTGACGGACCACCTTAGTAAAAAAGCTATCTCCCAGACATATCGAAAAAATAATTAATAACCAGCCAGACCCCACGGTAGCCCTAAAAACAAAATGGGAAGCAGATATAGGAGAATTGGATGATGATGACTGGCGGGAGGCACTTGCGTCTCCCAAGGAGGTGGCGATATAGTCTAAACTTAATTTGGTGCAGGTTAAAATTCTACATCGCATCTATTACACACGGACACTCCTACACAAAATTGGCCGAGCAGTAACACCGCGCTGCCTTAGACAGTGTGGTGCAGAGGGCACTTTCTACCACACCATCTGGTTATGTCCGGAGATCGCACAATACTGGAGAGCAGTAATGCGCACACTTTCACAAGTCACGATGGTTACGGTACTCCCAGAACCAAAGAGATGCCTCCTTAATATATGGGAGCCCACAGACCACAACCATAGAGCACAGGACTGGGTGACATTGGGAATAATGCTAGCAAAGCGTAACATCGCACAACACTGGGGCTCCCGAAGTTCACCTACCCTCCACCAGTGGTGTACAAATATGGACAATGTGATGGTAGTGGAAAAATCGGTTTACTCCCACAGAGGATGCCCCAAAAAATGGTCGCAAATATGGGGTGGGTGGAATACCTACCGTGGGAACATATGTGAACCCCCGCAGGAGGATTCGGTTACATACATTAGTGAGTGAATGGCACAACCCCAAGGGTGGACGAAGGGGGCCAGCAGTTCTGTTTGTTAGAAAGTTGAATGCATATGCAAGATATCTCTCACCACTAAACTCTGATGACATACCATTTACTATGCTCTGGAAGCAATATGTATGTACCGTCAACTTGAATATACTGCATGTAAAATGTATCTTGTTTAAAACCAATAAAATGTAAAAAAAAAAAAAAGAAAATGCCACTTTTAGAAAGTGGGGATTTTCTTGTTTAACTATTCTGTGTGCCTCTGCCTGTTTGTGTATTGACTGTCTGGTACTGGAGTGACAGGGGCTGAGTGACAGGGGCTGGGGATGTGCATTCACTGTAGACAGCCACTGGGGGTGTTGGTGTGCCTTGCCCTTTCTGGATGACTTGGAGCTAAACAGAATATACTGCGGCTGCATTTAGAGTAGTGGGAGGGGTTTTCTTTCATCTGAATGGGGCCTGTCTCCCTTGCACAATGCTGTCTCCACCGCCTGTGGTGATACTGCATCAGTAAGGACAAAACTGGTTTGGAATGGGCTCAGAGGCCCTTGCACAAAGAAGAGCAAAGCCAAAATGGGGTACAAGTAGTGGACCTTAAACCCCAGAACTTTAGATCACTTCTGGACTCAAGTGAAATCTTTGCCAAGGAGAAGAGTTGGAGAGCTGTGAGGAGGAGTACTTCCCCCTTTGCTGTGTGCTGTGTGGGGTTGGCCTGTAGTTGCTGCTTCTGCCAAGGAAAGAACAAAGACTGGAACTTTGCTAAGAAACCTGCTTGAAGAAGAATCTCCAAGGGCTGGTGTGTGTTGGCCTCCTTTTCTGCAGCCTCAGGGATCAAAAGAATTCACCACCAGCTCCCCTGAACTCCAATGCTGGGAGTTCTGACCTGCCAAGCGGTGCCTATTCCAGTTTTGGGCCTCTGAAGGTTATTCCTGCTGTTGGGAGCTGAAAGAAACCTAAGAGAAGCAAGAAAAACAATCTCCGACACCGTCAGCGATGCCGCGACCTGCACTGAGGCCAGGAGCACTGCTCGTGAAGTGCACAACGCACAGCTCAGCCTGCACAGCAGCTCCAATGCCCTTCAACACCTGCCAACGCTGGCTGTTATCAGACTTCCCAACGCCAGCGCTCACACCGAAGCCGTCACTGCTAGCCCCTGCGTCCTGTTATCGTAACGCCGTTAACCTCTGAGGGTGACTCCACAAACTCACAGATTTCATGCTGCCTCACCAGAACCGACGCCTCATCACCAATGCAACCGAATTCCCCTGTCCTGGACTCAGCATGTTGCCTCCTCACGGACACAACGCATCGCCTCCCCTGTGGCAGCCAGAGAGCCGACCTCGGCACTGACGCCTCACCTCCACGACGCCGTGCATCTTCATAGACTTCGTTTTCCAGGGTACGGTTTGTTTGGGATGTCCGGGTGACTCCGTGCCCGACGCTGCGTTCCTCGCGGTCGGCGCCGTACTTTGGATTTATTGCTCTCACAACATTGTAATAGCCCCAGGTGTAGCTATCTGTTTTCTACAAGCTTTATTTTTGCAATAAAAGTCATATCTCATTACATGTATGTTGGATTTTTGTCATTTTGGTCTTTTTTAGATTAAATAAAGATACCTTATTTTTCTAAACTGGTGTGGTGTCCGTTTTTGGTGTTTTCACTATGTTACTGTGAGTGTTGGTGCAAATGCTTTACACATTGCCTTTGGGATAAGCCTGTCTGCTCGTGCCAAGCTACGAAGGGGGTGAGCAGGGGTTATCTAAAGTGTGTGCACCCCTTACCCTGACTAGAATTAAGGGTCCCTACTTTGCCAATTAGAGACCCTCAGTTCTAATAGCAACTAAGTCCAAATGTAGAAATCTTCACTGCGGCTTCAACCCATGGCTATCTGACAACAACACTCCCTCCTCTGATACCTCCTATAGCCTTGCCCCACTGAATTATACCTACTCTGACATTTTTCTTCAGAAATGTTTCTAAGTCCAAAGGCAGAGCTGACCAGGCAGAGCCTCGCTCCATCACTGTCAGCCTTAACTTTTGACCTTGACCTGGTATCGTGTGACGAGATGTCCGTGATTGGCGCTTTGATCTTTTAGGTGCTATTTTGACCCTCAAACGTTAAACATTCATAACTCCAGTTCTAGTTGAAACCACCAATGTGCGAAGCATCCATAAACCACGACCTCACATTGCTAGACTCAACCTCCTTGGAACTGCTGCTGTGCAAGGCAACGTCAAAGCAAACTTGTGACTTTGGTCCAGTCCAGAGTGACCAGATCACCACAGTTGGTGTATTGTGCTTTCATGGGGTATTTTCACTTAAATATTTAAAATGTGCATATCTCTGGTTTTATTGATTGGATTTTTGTTGTTAATGTGTTATTAAATTTACCTCTATTTTCTAAATCGATGTGGGATGGTTTCATTTTATGATTGTTTGAAATGCTGCATTAATGCTTGACACATTGCCTCTAAGTTAAACCTGACTGCTTTTGTCCCAATATACCAGAGGATTAAGCACAGGTTAATGTGGTGTTTGCTTGTGGTTCATCCTGATAAGAATCGTGGCTGCTGCTTGAGTAGGGTTTCACCGCCCTCTGCCAGTAACCTAGTTTCCTTCAGAGACTGTCAGGTACAGCTGTGTGTCATATATATACAACTGAAAAAAGATTATTTACATGAAGAAGCAAAGGGTTTCCATTTACATAATGAACAGTATTTGTGTGGGGGATTTGTGACTTTGATTGCTCCTTGACACAGAGTAGAGGGGCTTTAAAGAGGGTTAGGTCATTTTACTTGCTTTAAGAGATTTTTGAAGTAGAACTTAAAACATCCCAGATTCAAGCCTTTGATTTTCATCTGATCTTCAGGAGAGATAAGTGATTTATTGGGTCAAATCCTGAGGAAAGGACCAGGAGTATGAGAAGGAAGGATTTTCCTTTGTCTATGCTGCATTGACCATCATCCACTACTTGCAGCATCACTGTCTCTGTGCTTCAGACACATCTAAATCCTACCTAGTGATCTTGAGGAACCTTTCTTTTATGTGTTTGCTTAGCTGTCTTTCAGCACGGCTTTCCAGCAAATTTGCTGGAACGGGGTTGGAAATGGGGCAGACTTTGCCAAGATTGGTGGAATCAGTGTGTGTGTTTTAAGAAGAGGGCTGACTTGCCAAGTTTTGAGACACTCAGAAACTACCTCTAGCCTAAGGGATGAGTTGATTACATAAGATAGATGAAGATATATTGTGCACAATAGTGGCTGGGATGGGGTCAGCAAAACGGTGGTGGTCTGATAGTAGAGAGTTTTTCCTAAGACATATTCAGTTATAAGTTGAAAAGAGGTGCACTCATCTGTAGGAGTGGCTTTGTGGAAAAATAGATGCAAGAGAGAGCTCGATTTCTGTTTTCTATGAAGAAATTGAAGAGGTCACAGACCTCTTTGTTACTTTGGAAAATGATAGAGGGCATGGTAGAGTTCTTGAAGATGTCAATCAACTTCCTAGATTTAATTTCAGGAATATTGTGTTCTGCCTTAGCTTCGAGAGTATGGTAATTGTGTTCACTGCATTTGATTCAAAGGTTTTCCAGGATTTTCTTTAAGTTAAGTAAGAGCCATTCATTTGTAACTTCTTCTTTGACAGAGCTGTAGTTCCGTACTAGTATGATAGTGCCTTTATAATCCTGTGAATTCATTAGCTTTAAGGTAATTTTGGATATTCTCATGGATTGGTGGGTGTTGTTCAAGTGGCTGACCCCTAGCCTTGCTTTCTTTCTTTGCTTACAGGTGGATGTTCTGCTACCTACCAAGAAGAAAGAAACCAGAAGTTGGTCGGACTAGTCCATCGGGGGTGACTTTCAATAAGGTATTTTTTGCTAATGAGGAGGTCGAGGATAGATCCTTTTCTTATGGGTAGGATTAGAGCAGAGCTGTATGAGGTCGGTGTTGATCCAAAAGAGGGCTAGTTGTGGCATGGCTGAATCAGATTCATCTCCCCAGGTTAAGTTAAAGTCACCCAGAAAGCTGTTATTGAAGCTTTTATTTGACTTTTCATTTGTTAGATCTTTAAGATGCTCAGTGAAGAGCAGATTATTCTCAGTGTAGATGACCTGGCGTCTTTTGGCATGGTTTCCCTTGACTTTTTGCTTTCTGACCTCCTGTTTTGACTGTGTGCTGAACTTCACTTTTGCTGGCTTAAGGACCCTGTGCACTTTTTCACTGCTGACCAGTGCTAAAGTGCATGTGCTCTTTGTCTAAAATATAATGCCTTTTGGTTTCCCCATGATTGACATATTTGATTTACTGATAAGTCCCTAGCAGAGTGCACTACATGTGACCCGGGTCTGTAAATTAAATCCTACTAGTGGGCTTGCAGCACTGATTTTGCCACCCACATGAGTAGCCTTTCAAACATGTCTCAGGCCTACCACTGCAGAGCCTGGGTATGCAGTTTTAAACTGTCATGCCGACCTGGCAAGGTCACCTACCTTCACTTTTATTACATATTCGTCATCCTTAAGGTAGACCCTACACAGCCCCATGGGCAGGGTGCAGCATATTTGAAAGGTAGTGCATGTTTGTTTGAGCTCTAAATGTACTGGTAGTGAAAACCTGCTAAATTTGTTTTTCACTACAGCAAGGCCTATCTCTCTTATAGGTTAGCATTGGAGCTGCATTGTAAAACTTTACAAGTGTAACTTCCAATTGAGAAAAGATAGGAGGAATAAGTATGGTGTTTATAGATTCACAATCTAAAAACACAACTTTTAGTGGAGTTGATTTTTAAAAATTGCAGGTCTGAAAATGCCACTTTTAGAAAGTTGACATGTTTTTACTTTAACCATTCTGTGCCTCTACCTGTCTTCGGAATACACATCTGGGTTGTGTGGCAGCTGGGATTTGTGCATTCCCTCTAGGCAGTCACACACGAAGGGAGCTGAGGTGTGCCCTGAATATCCTGATGGCCCGTCACCAGGCTGATAGGTCTTCCTGAGTGAGATGGAGGAATAGGGCTATGTCGGTCCCCACACAAAGAGTTGCATACCCCTCTGTAGTGTGTCTGGAGCCAGGGCAGGAAAGGGCAGGGTCTTGTGCACTACAAAGACCTTTCTTTGAAGTCTCCATACTTCAGTGGCTAAAATGGGAATATGTGCTGGACCTTTGACACCATACACTCAGAACACTTCTGAAAATGAGGACATTCTACCAGGAAAAAGAGCTGTTGTGCCATAGGGAGAGACTGCCACTTTGCTGCTTGCTTTGCTGTGTTGGGCTGCTGCCTGCTGCTTATTGCTGGGGAGTGAGTGGACTGGAGTTGACCCTCTACACGCTGCATCTCTAAAGGTTCTCCAAGGACTTGTTGGGCTTGCCTCCTGTTTCTTGAGTTTCAGGGATATAAAAGACTTCACCTGCATCTTGCTACCGGCACCTGGGCTCCTCTGCTGTGAGTCCTGCTCTGCCAAGTGGTACCAAATCCAGTCTTGAGCCCTTGGAAGTGAGTTTCGTGCTGCGACACAAGCAACCAATCGATCAACCCCAGAGCATTGAGCGGAACCGGCTCATTTCCCTGCAATCTTGACACATCGCCGCTGCCTCAACACTGCTCAATGACTACAATGCAACAACCGCGACTTACAATGCAGCCCGACTTTGCCGGCGCAGCTCCGCCGCATAACCTCTGCTGCCTGGACCCTGGACACCGCATCGCCGATGTCTGCGATGCACCATATCTAGACCCCAATGCAACCCAGCAGTTCAACATTGATGCATCAGCCAGATGCACATCGCTGTTTGACATCGGCACATCAATAATGTTGTCCGACTTCGGAAATGACGCATCGCCTTCTACAGCAACGTATCAACTCCTTTGCTTAACTCATTGTCTCTGAGCTCTGATACATCCAAGCCACTGTCAGTGGGTCAGCGTGACTCCTGTATCTGGCCCACGCTTCATCAGGGTAGGACTGAACTTTTGGATTTCCCCCGGTCAAGTGTGACCAGATAGCCCCGGTTGGAGCTATTGATTTCTAAGTACTACATTTTGATTTAATCTTGCAAAATTCATATCTTTATTTGTGTATGTTGGATTGTTAACGGTTTGGTCTTGTTTTACTCAGAAAAAAATTGCCTATTTTTCTAAACTGGTGTGGAGTACTTTTGTGGTGTTTTCCCGTGTTACTATGTGTGTGTGCACAAATACTTTACACATTGCCTCTTTAGTTTAGCCTGACTGCTCTGTGCCAAGCTAACAGAGCGTGAGCACAGGTAAATGTTTAGTGTGTACTACACTTATCCTGACTAGGACTGCGGTGACTGCTTGGACAGGGTGCATACCTCTGCCAAACATAAACCCGATTTCTAACAACATGGAACATTGTAGGTATTAGAGCCTTCATTCCAATAGAGAGACATTACAACATGGAGATTGAGCTGTAGTTAGATTTTTGCCCTGTAAAGAAGAACCTGGGGAATGATCAAAGAGACTGGGGGAATGAGGAGGCCAGGTTTAGAGGAGAACCTTGATGGAGGGTCCCGAAAGTCCCGTATTACCATTTAACAAGAAACTCATTACTGGTTTGGCACTACCCACCAAACATGATACTCCTAGATAGGCCCTACCAGGCAGGCTCAGATAGAATGTCTTAAGTTGTCCACTTTCCCTTGTCCTGGTAGCACTTCTCACATAGGCCCAAGCCCAGCTCCCTAGATAACTATATCTTACATAGGCCCAAGCATACCTTCCTAAGATACAAATGTGTAGGCCCAAATGAAAGTGACTCTTGCTCTCATTTTTTATAATAATAATAAAACAGACCTCGTAGGCCTCACTGATCTGCTAGCAGAAATCTGTCCCATCCACCCAGATACAACATTAGCCTGTCTTGTAACTTTCCACAGTTACAAGAATAAGGGTGGTCCCCACCCACATGACAATGTGATGGAACATCTGGCAGTGTCACATGCAAGATTCATGATATTCTTAGCTATGGGACTTTCCGCGCTTGCTAAACTGGAACCCAAGGCAGGAACTTGACCAAGAATTAATATATTTAATATTAATTCTAAAGCATTTTTCACGGTAAAAGTTATCCTTTGTTTACTTTTTGCGGTCAGAGAACTCTGACCTTCTGCCACCAGTTCTGTTTTATCCTGATACCACTTCTCATATACAATTTTCCAGTAAACCAGGTGGCCAAGTGGCCTGCGTCACATCTCGTGTCAAGCCTCGTGCACACGTAGGCAAGTTCTGCATTTAACGATAAAGTTCTGCATTCAACTATATAAAAGAGCCTCGCCCACACTATAAGCTTTGAACTCTCCATTGCATCAGAGCTTGACTGCAGTTGGAGGGTTCCCGTGCGATCGATCGTCCGTACTACTGGGCTAGAGCTTCAAACTTTCAAGGTGGTAATATTCTTTTCTTAATTTAGCCTTTTGGCTTTAACGGCCTATCTGATGGCATAGCCTATTGGTTTTGTCAGCCTATCTGATTATTTCATCATTAGCTTATTCAGCCTCTTTAATAATTTAGCCTTTTGGCTTTGACAGCCTATCTAATTCAGCTCATTCTAAACCAAGTCATTGCATTTAACTTAGTTTAAACTGCGTAGTCTTGAATGGTGTTGCTTTCTTAAGAAAAGATTAGCCTTCTAGGCACTAGCCTACCCATCCTCTTTAGAGTTAGGGTTGCTCCTTGGGCAGCTGCTTATAGCATAATATTTTGGTCATATATTTGCTTCTTTGAACAACTGAGTTTGAACATTGTCGATGCATTTATTTTTTCATACTGCTCATATGTAGATGGGCAACATTTAAATTGAATTGTTTTATGCTTTGAACTGCTCATATGTAGATGGGCAACATTTAAATTGAATTGTTTTATGCTTTGAACTGCTCATATGTAGATGGGCAACATTTAAATTGAATTGTTTTATGCTTTGAACTGCTCATATGTAGATGGGCAACATTTAAATTGAATTGTTTTATGCTTTGACCTGATCATGTGTTGATGAACACACATTTAAGTTGAACTGTTTCCTGTGGGTTTGAATTGCTTAATAAAGTGCTACTGTATTTGACATCGTTGTTCCTTCCTTTCAAGAGAACGTGCAGAGCGCAGGACTTGCTCTCGTGAGCTGGTAAGCCATGTGTGACCACTGCAGTGTCTCTCCATTTACCCCCCATCAGCTGACGACCGCGAAGGTCTCGTGCGGACGGTTCTTCTGCAGTGTGGACCTGGGTCACGCCTGCGGCTGCCCATGGCCTCTCCCCGCCTCTCCCCTCCACCGACCGGGTAAGTCAGGGACACTTTTTTTCCCCCTGCCTTTCCTCCGGTCTCTGGTGTGTGTGGTCCGGTGGATTGGGTCCTCCGGGGTGTCGCCGTGCCCCTCCCTGGTCCCCTGTAGTTTCTGTCGTGCCACGACCGCCGCCCTCTTCCCTCTTTGTGGCTGGTCACATCTCCCCGTGGCTCTTTGGTGCTCTGCTCATTAGTTGTCGTGGTTTCCTTTTTGCTGCGTTCTCTTGCCCATTCTGTCTTTGTCGATGCCTTTTTGAGAAATATTGTGCTCTCACTTTCATTGCCGTTTTCACTTCCTCGTTCTTATCTTTGCCCTTTCCCTTGCATATGCTTCTGGTTGATGCTTACGGTTTGAGTCCGGGTCTTGTTGATCGAATTCTGGCATTGTGCACAGGTGCTTCTGCAGCGTTTTTGCGTTTTCGTATTTATTATATGTGGGTTATTTTCTTTTTTTAATTTGCTCCGTAATGCTTGAGGTTTGAGTCCTGGGAAACACTTCTGTTTTTCGAATTCTGGCACTGTGCACGTGCGTTTGCCGCTTTCACATGTTTTGCTATTTGGCGCACATTTTTTGTATCTCATTATAGCAGGTCTTTGACGTTGTTTTTCAATTGACTATTTGGATTTAGTTGTGGGCTGTTGCGCCCTTGACGCGGTGCACAAGTGGCACGCGTATCTGTAGTATTGTTACACTTTTAAAATTGGGTGTGTCTCGGCGCCATTTTGAATGCTCTTGCCGCCATTTTGTATTTTTCTTTCAACAGTGCATTTTTCAGTTTTTTCTTTACACTTTCGTCTTCTCTGACTTTTTATCTATTTAGGTTTGTTCCTTCACTCACTCCCTTCCTTCTCACTCTATTGTTCTTCATACATTTCTCTTTCCTGGTCTCCTTCCCGCCTTGCAACACCATTCTGCTTTTCGGCGTCAATGCGCCCCTTTTTCCTTAGGTGTCTCTCCTGTTTATTCACACACGCTTTCTTCGCTCTCTCTAGTACATCCCTCTCTGATTCTATTTTGCATTGCTTGGGTGCTCTTCTCTTTTGACTCTTAAGTTTCTCTCGCTTTCTCATCGGCGCTTTTCCCTGCTGTTACGTGCGCAACTACGAAAGGAGGAACTAACCACTTTGAAGTCTCTAGCACAGTTTGACCTCCCGTTTACCTTCCTGCTTTCTCCCTCTGCGCGGAATGAGGGAGTAGGCCTCGCAGCTCTGCTGTAGTCCCACCTCGCCCCTCCTTCCCCTGTCCTTCCAGGCTGCTTTCTCAGCAACTACTGTTAACATTAATTCGTGTTCGTTTTTTGAAATGCATTTCATTTATTTAATTATTGTTTATTTGTTGTTCGTTATGTCTGTTTTTTGTGCCTCGATTTCTTAAACATTACTAGCCCTTCTGTTCAACTGCAGTTCCCTACCCCCACCCAACATCTGTTGCTGTTCTGCCGGCTTTACACTCACTAGCCAAGCGGCAGACTGCTAGTTTTTATTGTTGACTCAATTGCCCCCACTTTTCCTCACTATTACGGGCAGTTGCGCGAGGTAGCTGTTGTCTGGATTGTCTTGCCTTTAATTCGTAGCCGCAATCCCGCTAAGTAGTTGCACTTGTCTTCATTGCACATTATCCATACATTGCGCCTCTTTTTCTTCTGTCTCTCACATGTTTTGCCTACCATTTGTCCAGGCCAGTTGGTAGCCAAAGTGGGGGTGGAGTCGTATCTCCATTCCTCCTGTTAGCTCCCTTAAGCCCCTTCCTCTCAGGTATGTCCCTTGACCCCCCCCATATTATGCTTTGGCCTGATCATCTAACAGTATTTGATCTGTTTTAGCGAGACAGGAATACCCGGGCCTGCTAATGTATTTTTAAACATGTGAGTTGAGAGTGCTTGAGTTCACCGTGAATATTATTGTTATATTAGTATATCCTGTTTTCAAAGCATTACGTGTTGCTGAAGTCTCATCATCATTCGATGGCGATGAGACCCTGCTAGTTAGAATACCAAAACAAAAAAGAAATTAAATAAATACAGTGGCGCAGTATCACAGTTAATATTACATTTACATTTACGTTCCCATAAGTAGCTAAACTTTCTGATTCGCTAAAGCACACAAAGACACCCCCTGCTCCATGTCATGAGGGTAGGTTATAAATGCTTTGAAATACATTGTTACATTTAACTGGAAACACAGGCCTACAATTCTTGTTAATAAAATTTAGGCATTACTATAATAAGCTCACGAGTGGAAGGAAGTACTTGTGAGGAGAACATTGGAGCGCAGCCAGAGGGCTACCACTCGGTTTACATTGTTGATGAGCACTGGGAAGGCTCACACACGTAATGATTGATAACGATCATGAAAAACAGACATATAGATGCAGTTACACTACAAGTACCATGATGTGCCTTAGTAGGCAACATGCAAGTGTTGCACCCCACATACAGCCGCAACACAAGGCAATTAAGACCCAAATAATTTACTCCTACCTGCGTCCAATTCAACAGCCCAGGCAGTGAAAAGTGCCACCTCTTCAGGCACGGGCAGGTAGCCCAAGTACAAGCATAGATCTAGGAAGTACAGCTACAGAACACACACAGTTGGAGTTAGCTAGTAGCAAAGATTTTGAAATTGTGTCTCGTGGCCAAGGAAGTTAGTGACATTGGACTAAGAGCAACATACATCTCGGACCAGATGGTAATTATTAGAGAGAAAAGAGGAGACAAGGAGACAAATTGATGGAATGGAATGCACACTAACTACACCCATTTTTTAATAAATGATAAAGTAAAAATAAGTTTATGAAAGGGATGTAATCTTTGTGCAGGACTAATGGGGGGAGTAGAGAAGATGAAGTGCCAAGGAACAGGAGTGCGGTACCGTGAGAGAGGAGGGAGAGGTAGTGCACATTGGGGTCCACCTCTGAAACTGGACAAATTAGGAGGATAATTTGCAAGCACCAAATGAGACACCACTTGTACTTGTCTGATGGGAAATGTTTTGTGGCTTTCAGTGAATAGAAAAGACTGAAATTGCATTTCACCTAATGGTATGTTATCAGCCCTGTCCTTCTCAAAGAAAATGTACTGCTACCCAAAGAAGGTTAAAGGTCAGTTATTGCCTGGACATTAGAAAGTGTAGAAACAAATTAATGAAGGCCACACCACCAACTTCCATAGGAAAGTAGAGCTATTTTACCTTTGATACAAATACACAGATTAATTCAGCTATATAGAACAATAATATGATTAAAAACATAGGTCCAATACAATTATTATAGGCCTTTAGGAGAAAAGACTAGAATATACGGCGTTTACACAACATGCATGACACACAGAGAACGTGCTTGAGCCTGTGTTTGACTTCATGGTCATAAGTTCAGATGCTACCAGGTCTACTTAGCATTTTATCGTTCTGAAGTGAATAGATGCGGGGTCTGATCAACCCTTCATCATTCTGAGGTGGATGAAATGAGTACCATTGAGTTGAGGGAACGATAAGGATCTGCTGTTTAGCGTCAAAATACCATTCTGAGTAAACGTGCACTTTACAAAAACGCCATATTATTTTATAATAAGCTATATTTTACGTACAATTAAAGACAACACGTGTCTGGATATTACGAGGTATTGAAGGGTTAAAGGATTTCTCTTGGGCTGCCGTTATATTAACGCTGGCTGCAGAGTCTGGGCGTTGAGCCAGGCCAGAAAGACACAATGCAATAGCTTCCTGTGGGTACGAACGAACAGGAAATTAAAATATATGTATATATCTGTATACAGTTAGCAGAACATGGAGAGCTGTGTGAATGGAATAACAGTTTTGAAAAAAGAAAATAATAGTTTTAGTGTATGAGTTTCCAGTTTAGTACAACAGATTATGTCAAGTGCGTTGTGAACACTTTTTAAGTTTTAAAGAATGAATTAGGAGAGACTGAGTCTCTTCCCCACCATGGCAGACATGCCTATATTGAACAAAGCTAGAAAAGAGGAACATGAGAAATAAATGTCTAAGATCACACAATTTGGTGAAGGGGGAGCCGAGATTAGATACAGGGTTTCAGGTCTCGCATTATGAAGTTTAGTAACTGGGTATGTATGTATGTATATATATATATATATATATATATATATATATATATATATTTATATATATATATGCTTCGTTCCTCTATGACCACTGTACTGAAGACACACTACTGACTGGCAACATCTTTGCCTGGCATCAGTTTAAAGAGTTGTGCTGGGTTGAAGTGGTGGTGAAGAAAATAGTGGGTATTTTTTTGCGGCAGCGGGAAGGCAAAATAGTTTTTTTTCACTACGTGCATCACCACTGCTTGAGGTAAAGTCAGCTGAGTGTGCATGGATATATAAATATACGCATGTCCTTCAGTGACACATTTTTCAGAGAGTGTTGTTTGGCCACTAAAAGTAGCTGGGGTATCACCAACAGGGGACGGTGTGTATGATGCAACTGATCCCAGCTTATTTGTTCAGTTGCGGCAACAAGAGCAGACTGTTGGTAAAGAATGAGCCTATACAGATATTGTCCGCTTTTGGCATAAAGTACATGTAACTCAGGGTTTCCATCAATGTTTAGCAGGTCATTTAGCAGGTCTAGTGGCTCAGGGTCTGTGTCCACAGCCAGCCATCATGCCATACATATCATCTCCAATGCCACGTTGTGTATATTTCAAAGGTGGGGACCACATTCCCCAGGCATGTATTGGGTGCATTACCTTTTCTATGGAGAGAGTGAGACATCACTTGTGCTGAGGGCTGATCAGCTCTGACAAGATAGACCTTAGATTTTGGTAGTAATAGCACGGGGTGGACAAACAGGCGTGCTGTGACAAATAAAAGAGTATAAGTAACACAATTGTTTTAATGATTGACGCTCTGCCCAAAGGGGACAGCAGTAGCATTGTCCAGAATATGGTCCACCATCGAATTCCAGACACACATCTATCTAGATTGCCACCCTTCAACTTTACCTCTATGAAATAAATTTGGATTCCTCGATATTTTAAAGTTTCCAGACATATGATGGGTGGTGATCACTGGGGCCCCTGAAAAAAATGTCATCCAGTTGAATACACCCTACCAGGTACGAACACTGGCCACCCATAGTATATATAACAACTAGATCTAGAGCAATAAGAGGCCAGGAAGCCCTGTCCGTGTCAGTACCACAAAAAGATAGGGCCACACCAATGTGTTGAACGTTTTTTATAGGTGTTAAATTCAGTGTATTTGTATATTTTATTTCTGAATGTTGTGCCTGCACAAGGGCACAGCTACTGTTGCGCACCTAGCCACAGGTCATAGACTGAGAATGTTTGGTGAAGAGTAGACAACATATTGGGTATGACAGGTGGGTTAGGTGTGAACACATTTGAAAAGAAAAAAAAAGGTTTTTGATGTACCTAATAAAACGAAAATATACAATAAACATAATCCTATAAATGATTTTACATATTCATTAAGTATTGTTTTTACCATTAAATCCGTTCACATCCATTTAGTATCATTATTTAAAGGTCCATTATCAAAGTGTCCACTCAGTTGTTAAATGGGTTCCAGCATTACCACACAGACCTACATAACCCATTACATCACATAAAAGTTCATTTCACTATATAGAGGTTCATGCATCTTTTTAATTCATCATACTCAAAAACATATATATCTTCCCTCATTCAAACATTCATACAATTGATCAATTATTTATCCAAAATTATATACTGCTGATCGTGTATGAGGGGGGATTTTGAGGGTTACACAACCAATCCTTCCAAAATTACTTTAAAATACACAAGGGGTCTATATTAGATCAAATGTTACGTCACCATAAGTTTCCCACACGTTTGGATCAAAGCTGGACCATGTGCCCACTGTGATATTAAAGCAGCAACAAATCTCAGCAGTGCCTGAACGGACTACTTAGGAATAAAATAGGCAAGATAAGTACTACAATTAAAAGAAAGAAATAAACAAATAAATATTTAAGAAAAAATAAAAATAGTTTATTGCCTAGGGATCACTCTATTTTCACTAAGGCATATTCCAAGTTCTGATCAACACTTAAAGCCCCATCAGCTTGTCCCTGAACAATTAATAAATATATAAGTACCAGCAACTATACATAGAACCGACATGACCTAAAACTGACACTGAAAGTTCTTTTGTATTTATGAACAAAAAAAAAAAAAATAAGAGGAAATGTGTTTGACTTAACAACGCGCTGCGAAGTTGGTACACCTACATATTTGCTCATGCTTAAATGAAGTTCACATATATGTTTTCTAGGAGTACTATTTCTTGGCCTACTTCTGTAGTCTTGTGAATTCACAAAAGTTGTATATCTGCACAAATCCAAGGACATGGGTGCACTTTATTTATTATTACTTGGCTAGCTTCACTGTGAGTGACTTCATTCTGTTCTTTCACAAGGAGCATATCGACACACAGTTGTTTTATTCTGTGCCAGTAACGACTGTGCAATGTGTGATGTTTGACACTAAAACAATTTTTATTTTTTGCTAATGTTTGTTATAATGGTGAGGGCCCAGCAGCTCCCACAGAAATATTGTAAGAAAAGGATGGGTTGCGCATTGACAGAGCCAAAGGGCTGACCAACAATTTCGGACCTACTGGCTTTGCCAATGCTTGCTTATTTATATGTTGCAAAGAAATGGTACCTACCATATTCCAGTAGTTTACTGAGCATTCTGAGAACAGTATACATAGCCTCACATTGCTAAATATTGAACATATGTGTACACATTTTTATATTCTAACGACTGTCAGTAGTACAGTCTGAGCTTACAACATTTACTTAGAGCGCTCACTCTAATAATAGAGGCTTTCAATTAATGAACAGTAAATACAAGTTTGAACAGCATTATAACATGGACACAAATATTACCTTCACTGCAGACAGTGCCCTTACATGATCCATAATGTGGTACTGCAAACTAACAGCCAAAGGGTTTGAGCTAGGGGTTGGGCCTACTTGTCCCAAGAGAGAAAAAAGATTTTCATCTGTGTTTGCTGTTGGGACAAGCTATAGTACAATGTTTTAATTCTTCTTTTGCTTCTAGAGATAAATGAATTTCTTTTTACAGTCTTGTACAGGGACGCCAATATAATTTTTAGGTTCTTTCCTCCATTTGGAGTTCCCTCCTTACCTCAGCTGGCCAACAAATGCAGCGTGCACCATTGATAGCTCACCTATTGCTAGACATGTTGCTATCAAAGTTTCAATTGTAGAATGTGCTGCACACACCTCCTCCAAGGACTATGTATCAATTGGTAAATAATTTATTGATGCAGATGTATAAAAAGGAATAGCATTAATTGGTTGTGAGTACACGATGGTTCAGATTGCTTCTACTTCACATGATATCATGATATAAAGATAAAGGATGATGATATGTACTGTGACCCTAAGTATATTATTGAAAGGCCTGGGTGGGAGAAAAGGAAGAAGGGAACAGGGGAGGATGTATGCAAAAAGAAAAGGAATACGGTTAGGCCCAAATGGAAAAATATGTTTACCAACGATAATGCTTGGTCCCATGGCCCGTCTTTTTCATGGTTCATCACTTGTAGGACGTGATGGGAAGATCAGCCTGTTTTCCTAATGCTGTATTTCCGCTGCCCCAGGCCACTTCATTTCCCCACATTAAATGGACTTCATCAGCATGCCCCCTACTCAAACTACAAGTACGTGTTGGTTATTGTGTGCATGATCAGCAATTGGACTGAGGTATGCCAATCCAAGAACGGCAATACACAAATTATTGCCAAATGGCTCCTGAAAGAGTTCATACCGCGCTTTAAAGTACCTATGTTTTTGGGTTCTGACAATGGACCGGCGTTCATCTCACATGTGATTGAGGGGTTGTGCAAGGGGCCAGGAGCCACACAGAAAATACATGTGTTCCACGGAAACAACCAAGTGGGAATGGTATCCCAAGCTCATCCTGAAGGGTTGCATGTGCTAAAGAAAAAGGAGGAGTGTGTAAGCGGATACCAACGATACATCAACTAAAGACGTCTGGAAAAATGAATGCCCCAACCCCTCAGTCTACAACCTGTGACAACGAGACATCTTTACCTTTTTCATCACTTTGTTTTCCTCATATCGAATGTGCCTAAGTAATAGAAGTGCTAGTAACCTCTCAAATTACTTGAAGACAGGCACCAACGGTTACTTTTTCTGTTTACAGGTATCATCTCTGAGGCTCTACCTTATTCCTCAGCAGACTTTTTGAAATGAGTAAAAGTACAGCAGAAGATAAGACATTCTTCCAACTAGTCACACTAGCCACACGTACCAACGATTGGAACAATGCCTCAAGACTTTCAGAACAATTAGAGAAAATGATCATGGGTGCTGCTAGCAGCATTGACCCCCAATCCTGCCATTATAATGACTACGCTCCTTAAAGTGTGTTGTGATCACAGTATTATACCTGAGATACTGCTTAAATGACACAGAGATATTGTACCAAAGTGAATAAATAGCCATTGATAAAGAAGGGACAGTTGACAGGGCAGGATGTTACACACCGGCCTACAGACACAGAAAACAGCATGTGTTACAATGTCATACCTGTCTCCAAATACTTGGGCTGTGTCCTAATGTACAAAATGCTCTTCAGTCAGAACACCATGTCCGCAGTTGCACCTCCCGAGAATAGCAGAATTAGCTAAGGGAGAGCAAGGATAGAACAGGGAATGTGAGTAACTTAGCACTTATAGAAGTTGTAGAAGTAACAACAATAGGACTACACTAAGTGCAAGAATTTTGTTCAAAAGAATGAACAAGAGGAGGGAGATGATGGAGGGTCCCGAAAGTCCCGTATTACCATTTAACAAGAAACTCATTACTGGTTTGGCACTACCCACCAAACATGATACTCCTAGATAGGCCCTACCAGGCAGGCTCAGATAGAATGTCTTAAATTGTCCACTTTCCCTTGTCCTGGTAGCACTTCTCACATAGGCCCAAGCCCAGCTCCCTAGATAACTATATCTTACATAGGCCCAAGCATACCTTCCTAAGATACAAATGTGTAGGCCCAAATGAAAGTGACTCTTGCTCTCATTTTTTATAATAATAATAAAACAGACCTCGTAGGCCTCACTGATCTGCTAGCAGAAATCTGTCCCATCCACCCAGATACAACATTAGCCTGTCTTGTAACTTTCCACAGTTACAAGAATAAGGGTGGCCCCCACCCACATGACAATGTGATGGAACATCTGGCAGTGTCACATGCAAGATTCATGATATTCTTAGCTATGGGACTTTCCGCGCTTGCTAAACTGGAACCCAAGGCAGGAACTTGACCAAGAATTAATATATTTAATATTAATTCTAAAGCATTTTTCACGGTAAAAGTTATCCTTTGTTTACTTTTTGCGGTCAGAGAACTCTGACCTTCTGCCACCAGTTCTGTTTTATCCTGATACCACTTCTCATATACAATTTTCCAGTAAACCAGGTGGCCTGCGTCACATCTCGTGTCAAGCCTCGTGCACACGTAGGCGCAAGTTCTGCATTTAACGATAAAGTTCTGCATTCAACTATATAAAAGAGCCGCACCCACACTATAAGCTTTGAACTCTCCATTGCATCAGAGCTTGACTGCAGTTAGAGGGTTCCCGTGCGATCGATCGTCCGTACTACTGGGCTAGAGCTTCAAACTTTCAAGGTGGTAATATTCTTTTCTTAATAATTTAGCCTTTTGGCTTTAACGGCCTATCTGATGGCATAGCCTATTGGTTTTGTCAGCCTATCTGATTATTTCATCATTAGCTTATTCAGCCTCTTTAATAATTTAGCCTTTTGGCTTTGACAGCCTATCTAATTCAGCTCATTCTAAACCAAGTCATTGCATTTAACTTAGTTTAAACTACGTAGTCTTGAATGGTGTTGCTTTCTTAAGAAAAGATTAGCCTTCTAGGCACTAGCCTACCCATCCTCTTTAGAGTTAGGGTTGCTCCTTGGGCAGCTGCTTATAGCATAATATTTTGGTCATATATTTGCTTCTTTGAACAACTGAGTTTGAACATTGTCGATGCATTTATTTTTTCATACTGCTCATATGTAGATGGGCAACATTTAAATTGAATTGTTTTATGCTTTGAACTGCTCATATGTAGATGGGCAACATTTAAATTGAATTGTTTTATGCTTTGAACTGCTCATATGTAGATGGGCAACATTTAAATTGAATTGTTTTATGCTTTGACCTGATCATGTGTTGATGAACACACATTTAAGTTGAACTGTTTCCTGTGGGTTTGAATTGCTTAGTAAAGTGCTACTGTATTTGACATCGTTGTTCCTTCCTTTCAAGAGAACGTGCAGAGCGCAGGTCTTGCTCTCGTGAGCTGGTAAGCCATGTGTGACCACTGCAGTGTCTCTCCATTTACCCCCCATCAACCTTCAAAATTCCTAAACACAGAAACTTTTGAATGATATTGAAGCTTTCAGAACTTAGGCATGGGCATTATACATGACCAACACACAATATGCAGCAGGCGGAAACATTATGCTGGCTGATTATTACAGGGCATTTAATAGCCATTAGACTGAGGGCAAGAATTATCTAATTCTGAATAAATCCGAAGAAACTTAAGGAAGTCCCTGACAGATCCTGGAACCACATTAAAGCAGTTCCCTCTCATAGCGAATCTCTCCTCTGTAGAGGAGACTCATTCTTTGTTTGAGGCGATGGTTTGGTTTGTATGGCAGATAGTGATGAGGGGTGTCTCAAAATGAAGAACACAAAACATGAGTGTTTGAAGACCTTTCACCTGGCAATCAACAGACTTTGAGACTAGCACCTCTCAGAGAGACAAAGGGGCAGACTCTGCCTGGATGACTCCCTCTAAACAACAATGGAGACTGCTGTCTCCACTTCCCCAAAGCCTCAATCAAACCAAAAGGTGAAAGAGACAATCAAGAGGGCTTTGCTAAAAAAGTCACTGCTGCCTAACTAAAGCAGCTCTGTCCCCACTTTCCCACTCTTTACTGCCTGATGCCAAATCTAAAGCTTAGGAATGCCTGCAGTACATCTTGATGATGTGAGGAGGAAGTCCCCCTGCTTCAAATTGATGCTGGCATCACAGTTGCACATAAATATTCAGTTTAGAATAAAGGAAAGTCATGTGACTTACTCCAGTTCAGACAAATGTCAGTTTTTCAGCTTTTGTTATCAGGGACTGTACAAGGAAGAAGAGGAAGCTGCTAAGAAAGTTGTATGCACGCCGGAGCTGTTCATGATGCAGAACAGCTGGAAGAGGCTTTTGAGATGATAGAAATATTTGCAAGCATCTCCAAATTAACAACACAGCTCAGACCCACAAAAATTGTGTTGTTTTCACCCTCAATTCTGAGAAGCATTTGACTGACTTAGTTCAGTACTTGAACTATAGATTCTGTCTAGTTTTCAGTCTTTGGGACAAGGATGCACTTTGCAAGCTGAATTCCCAAATATTCTACATCAAGAGAGGCAGACAGGGCTGCCCACTGTCACCTCTTCCATTTGCCGGGCTGGCTCGACAAAGCCTGCAGGTTGGCAGGTAATTATTTGTGAGAGGACCTCAACACTAAACCCTGTAACCAGGACATTATCAAGGATGCCAGGAGGGTGTACAAAATAGCCTTAGGGAAGCGAAAGGCTCAACTCAAAGAAGCATCCTGGGATCGGCTGGTGTCCACTTGCTCCTCTAGAGATTTCAAGGGTTTTTGGGTGGTGGTGAATGGAAGGCACCCCCATTTGGCTGCGCAAGATGATATAGGCTCCTCTATCCCTCCAGCCCTTTGGGTTGCCCATTACCATAAGGTATAGACACTGGGCAAAGAACTCCCACTCTCCAGGGTGACGCTGATAAACTGTACCCACTTGAGATCGGGTTTATGAATGAGTAGGTCTATGAGGCCATTATGGGTAGCCTGTCCAACAAAGCACCTGGGCCATATGGGATACCCATGGATCTATACAAGGCTGAACCACACCTCTGGGCTTCAGTTCTGACTAACGTCCTTGATGCGGAGACCCAGCTAGGCCTACCCCTGACTTGGAAATCTGCTACCATAGTCCCAGTGTTCATGAAGGGGAATATGCAGGACCCTACCTGCTATAGACCAATCTCCCTGTTAAATTAACTGGTAAAGGTGGTTGGCGTATTGTCCTTCAGCGAGTGGAAGCTTGGGCCCAGGCAAACGATATTATCTGCCCTGTCCAATATGGATTCAGGGAAGGGATGGGTACACTGGAACAATACCTGAACCTTAACCATATCATAGGGAAGTATGTTGTGGCGAAGCAGGGGTCCTTTTTCCTTGCATTTATGAACCTTAGTAGTGCCTTAGACCGGGTGAACAGGTCCAAGCTTTGGGATATTCTTGAGGTAATGGGACTGCCAGCTCGGCTGACCATTTTTCTTAGAGCTCTACACGCGGACTTAAATGCCTGCGTTAGATTCGGTACAGAGGGGGAGACAACTGAATCTTTTATTCTCCCATGGGGGGTCAGACAGGGATGTGTTTTAGGCACCAATATTGTTTCTGTTATATATTAATAGCCTGAACAACTACCTGATTGAAAATGGGGTTGATCTGCCTAGGGTAAAGTCTGTCAGCGTGCCTACCCTGCTATACGCCATCAACGCCGTATTGATGGCCCGAACGGCCAATGGGTTAAAACTCCTGGTTGACAAGTTTGTTAAGTTCATGGACGACCTGGACCTAGATACAAACATCTCATAGACCCATTATATGGTCTGCGGGCGGAAGAAAGCTAGAACACGACCCATTGACATCAAAGGGCACAACATTACTAGGGTTTATACCTTTCCCTACTTGGGGATATAATTTGACTGACAGAATAACTGGGTTTCATGCATTTCCAGTTGCTGCTCCAAGTTCACACAAGCTTGTTGTGCCCTGTTTAGATTTTCACTGTTGGTAGGTCACAAGCCCATCTTGCCCTTGCTGCAAATCTACAGAATTAAATGTCTCCTAGTCAAGACATACAGTGCAGCCATTTGTGGGTACCGTAAGTGTAGGGCGATCCAGCTTGAAGAGGACCGATTCTGTAGAAAACTTCTGGGGCTGAGCCCAAACAGTTCCTCGATTGCAACCCGCGAGGAACTGGGTTTGAACTATGTGGCGGATCAGGTTAAACTGGCTCCACTGTTACTTTGGATATCTGTTTGGGTCGATGGGAGACTGTGGTTCAACAGGAGTGTGATTGAGGACTGCATGGAATGCACGTATGGCCATAAAATACTGTGGATTAATTATATAAAATCTGTTCCCGTTCCCTAGACCGCATGGATATTTTTAACTGGCTACACCTCCTTAAAAAGGGCGATTGTGGTCTTTTTAAGGAACAAATTTGTAATACGTTCAAAGATGATAGGGAAGCATGGGCGTTGGACAAAAACTCCAACAGATCCTATCTACTGCTGAAATCCGCTGATGGCGTTGAACCATATCTCAAAGCAGTTAAACATCCCAGGGACAGATCACTACTTACTAAATTTCGTCTGGGTACTATTCGGACAATGATCTGTTTTCCTCCGGGTCAGTTCGATCCCCATGCCCTTTTAACTTGCCCTTGTGATGACCGTTCACCCCAAACCTTGATATACCTGGTTTTATTCTGTAAATACTATGAATTCTTGCACAAAAGGTACTTACTACCACTTTGAAAAGCGAGGGGTTTTACCCAATTCGCCCTGCCTTTTTACATTTACAGTTATTACCTGATCAGGTGGTGATGTTGGCGGTCACTGGTTATTTAAAAGGTGTCTTACACTGGAATAAAATAATGTGGGCCTAGTAAACAATGACATTTAGGTTAGGCTGGGCTGTTAAATTTACAAGGTTCTTAAACGCTCACACATTGTTTTTTCGGAATGAATTGTACTATGTTGTGCTTAAAAAGGCTTTTTAATGTTTTAATGTGGCTTTTATGTATATGTTTTGATCTTTTATGATTAAGATATATAACCGAATAAAGATTAATCATAATAATAATCTAATTCAATTTAATTGTTACTTGGGTGCATGACGCATGCATTTTTTATTTTTTATTTTGGAGCGGCAGCATTTGAGCTATTATTTAATGGTTATTTAACTTGTTATTTATTACTATGCAAATTATTTGTACCTATACGTCTATGTAGTTCAATGGCTCTCAATTAAAACTAGACCTAATCCTAACTATTGCATGAGGTCATTCATGTGTGCTGATGCAACTCAGGAGATCCCTTCATGCTCTGATGTTCAAAAACAGTGTTGATATATACGTATTTCCAATCCTTCAGCCATCAGAAAGGCATCTTCAAAGAGCCCTCTTGCATTTCTGAGCACTATGCAGCTGATACACAGAGGGTTGATCTCCTAACACGGGCCATAGGCCATGTTTCACTTCTCACGACATAGGCTGATAAATGCAGAGAAGAGAAGAGCAGATATTCACTCCTTGATACCCTTGGCCCATGAGTAACCAGTCCAAATCCCTTCTGTTTCCAGATGTGCAACAACTTGTACTATTGTGCTGATGGGGCAGCATTAACTCTTCCTCTGTGGTGGTTGCAATACCCGTATCTGAAATAGAGACACCCCTACCAATAGTCTAGGGTTATTTCCTGTTATTTCTATCATAATGGATGCATAACAATTAGACTCAGCCTTTCACTTGAAAATGATTTGGAGACAGTATTTATGTTCGAGGATATTCAGAGTTTATCAGCTGCAAACAGAATGACAGAAAAGGCTACTTTCTGCGGGAGAGCGGGGACATGCATTGTACATACCTGATGACAAGCTTTTGATGTAATAAGAAAACAATGCAGCAATTATATCCTTAAAAAAGGAGGATGACTGAATGAAATACGCCTCGTTGAACTTCCGTGCATCAGAACACATTTCGTGGAACTTCTTCAGGTCCATAGCGGAGTCCATTTCTCAGGCGCAGCCTTCTGCAACCTTCTGCCTGTGCTACGTGCACTCAGACTAAGTAGCCAGAAATCTATCGCTGAAATACTTCCAGTGGAGGCGATCACACGCTAGCATCATGCCCTGGGCAATGTATGCACAGTGCTCTCCATTTTACCTTCAAAAATAAATTCCCCATTGGTTAACCTGACTAAACCTGTTCCACAGCCAGGTCCTGCTTTGTTTGCTCTTCCTTCTGCCTGTGCTCCGCTTCATGTGATGCTCATCCAGGATGTTGACTCCTGAGCAGCGTGCCCAAGCCCAGACTCCTGAGCAGAGTATCCAAGCCAAGACTCCTCCTGAGCAGTGTGTCCAAGCCAAGACTCCTGAGCAGTGTTCCCAAGCCAAGAATCCTGAGCAGAGTATCCAAGCCAAGACTCCTGAGCAGAGTATCCAAGCCAAGACTCCTCCTGAGCAGTGTGTCCATGCTAAGACTCCTGAGCAGCGTGCCCAAGCCAAGACTCCTGAGCAGAGTATCCAAGCCAAGACTCCTCCTGAGCAGTGTGTCCATGCTAAGACTCCTGAGCAGTGTGCCCAAGCCAAGACTCCTAAGCAGTGTACCAAGCCATGATTCCTGAGTAGTGTGTCCAGATCCTCAAGAGGGGCTCGACAGTGCTCCCCTCTCTTCCTGGCATGGTGGGGGCCGAGTGTTGTGGTCCTAGGCCCCTGAGGATAAAACTCTACCCTAGGGTTGGGATCTCCAGGCCCTTTTAGCTCTGGGGATGGGGCCCCACACACATCCCCTCCCAGGATTAAAAATGGAGCATGTTCCTTGTAGTGACCCCCAGACCCTGGCTCACTCCGGGGTGATTTTAAAGAAATCAGTGGAGTACAACGCTTTTTGTTTCTCCAAGGGTCAAAGGTCACAAAACATAAAACAGCCCTAAAGATGGCCCCCTTGGGCTGATTTAGACATTTGAAGGCTCATTGTACTGCTGATGGCAAGCTCTAACTACCAGAAGAAGATTCAGCAGGCCTTCTGGCATAGAAAGCAGTGCACCTTGCAGGGAGCTGGTTCCACTGGATCACTGTGCCAGCTCCCCTCCTGGTCTTTGTTCTTGGGAGCAGAAATGCAGATCATTCCCCCAACTGGTCTTCAGGGAGAGTAAGAGGAAAAGCCTCACTGGCCCTTTGAGGGTCCTTTTTGGGATCAGGGGGTTTCTCCTTCCAGTGATCAATGGCTGTCGCAGTCCCAAGGTCCAGTAGAGAGAAGCACAAACAGCACCAACCAAGAATGTGAAAAATTGGGTTGATGGTCGAAGGGTGGGGGGGCCTCTTAATGCAACAAAAACAATCTCTCTCAGGGTGAACCACAAACTTCACTAAATGAATCTATACTTAACACTCTGGTAGATTGACAAAAAAGCAGTCCGGCTTAACTTATAGGCAATGTGTAAAGTATTTTGCAGCACAAAAGCAGCAATAAAGTGAAAACACAACCCAAGAAAAATTGACACCAATACTCTCTGAGCATTAGTACATATAAAAGTACTCCACTGCGTAATAAATTGGAGGAAAGGCAGCAGATTACTGCTGTCATTTACAAATGAATTTAGTCATTTGAGAGCAGTTCCCATTTTGGCAAGTCTAAAGATTAGTGATAATGTCCCCCCCCCACACAACCATAATCCAACAGTTTCTAGAGGTCATCCAGAATAGAGAGAACAAACAATTCAGTACTTAACTTGGGGAGGAAGCCAGCCTAGCAGCAATCTAAGAATTGGTTGTGCTCTGCATACCTGTTTGGTTGTCTTCATGCAATTTTTTCTAGAACTTTGGCAAGAAAAGGAATGTGTAAAATGGGTCTGTAGTAACTATTGTTAACTTGGGGAACTGTTTGATGGCAAGCTCATCACACAATTCCTGCAAGGCAAGGGGAGGGTGAGGTAACAGGACATTTGGGGGCTATGGGGTGCTGTAATATTATATATAATTCTATGTAGCACCTTAGCCAGGTTAAGACATTTACAATTTGGTTAGAGAAATATTTGTTTTAGCTAATTTCGTTTTTGTCTAAATTTGCAGTCTTTGCATACTCCATTTTCATTGCTGGATTATAATTTCTGTGTCACTGTTGTTCTAATTGTCGGGATACTAGTTTAGCTTCGATCGGCTTGGGCTAAACCAAGGATTTTATCTCCATGGCTTTTTAATGAGGAGATCTCTGGACCCATGTTCGGGGACTGCTGCAGAACTAACATTTAAAAGAAAATTAATCTTATTGGACAAGGAAGGTTTTTCTGCTGTTGTCTATTTTGAGTCAGCTGGTCCAAAACGAATTATGTGGAGCCGAAGCTTTGTAATTGGCTGACTGCAAATTGAGAAATCATTTATGGCAGCCATTACTGGATTCTGGGATTGTGCACCAAGTTCTGAAATAAATGAAAGAACATATAAGGGGGCAGGGTGGGCATACCTTGACCACCAAGCCAATGTGGTAGGGCACCGATATTAAAATAAAAATAAGGTTTTGTCCCTACTGTTTGCAGATCCTGTAGAATATTTCCAGGTCCCAGCGCATCTCCTGTGGTTTGAAAACACAACAAAGGTTCCCGCACCTATAGCAAGAGGTTTGGACCTCTGTTAGATCTCCTATGGAATTCACTGTAACTTTGCTTCTGTTTGCAGACCTCAGGCTGCACTGGGAAATCAAATTCTGCTTATAGGTCAACACACCGGAAGAAGGTAGGCTTGAACCTTGTTGGACCTCACGCAGGGTCTGCATCTATTCTGAATGCCCAACAAGAGACCTTAACCCTGTAAGAATTTTCAAACCCAATGGTACGGTCTGCACAGATCAGAAAATAAAGAAATGTAAAAAAGCTAAAAAAAGAGGGGCCTACTCCCTTAGCCAGGATCTGCCCCTTTACACAGCCATGGTAGTTTTGTTTCCTAAGCATAACTGCACTTTGACCGTGTTTTTTAGCGAATTTCCGAGGAATATTGGGGCACACGCATCAACGTAAGGAATTGCGATTCCTTAATATCGATTTTTAAGAAATTGCTATTAAGGACTCGCAATTCCCTATGGATGTAGGAATCGCTAAATAAATTGCGATTCCTACACATTCCCTATTAGCGAATCGCAAATTGCTATTCACTAATAGGGAATGCCTTCCCATTCATTCCTATGGGCCTAGAGGCCCATAGGAATGAATGGGAAACCACTCGCAATTTGCGATTACCAAAAAGGTAATCGCAAATTGTGCATGCAATTTCAAGGGTTCTGGGGGGCCAAAAGGCCACCCGGATGCACCCCCAAAAATGGCATGAGTGCACATGTGGCACACACACATGCCCTAAGGGCATGTGTGTGCACCACATGGCACTTACAAAAATGCAATTTTGTGCATTTTTCTAAAGAATTGAAAATTACCATCAACTTCAAGTTGATGGTAATTTGCGATTCCGTAATGCAAAATTACATTCTCAGAATGCTTCTTGCATTGCATTTAGGGAATCGCTAACTGCGTTTCCCTAACTGCATTCGCAAAATAGGTAATCGCAAAAATTGTGATTACCTATTTTGCGAATGGCTTAGGGCTTGATGCATCCCAAAAGGCTAATTAGCGGTCGCAAAATTAGCTTGATGCATGTACCCCATATTGATTTAAATTGCAACATATTGCAAGTGTTTTACCAGTCACTGTACTTTAACTATTTTTTAAGGGAATTTCAAGTTTTTTTTTAAACATTCCAAAATATGTTATTACCAAATTAACCTATGTTTTTATATACATGTCGAAATAATGTTTGTGAATGTGTCATCACTCAGGGGAGGGGAGTGCCGCGCCTTAAGGTACAAACTCTTGCAAAATATTTTCACACTACCAAAAAGCAATTTTCACAACGCATGGACAAAAAAATGTGGTATATTTACTAAACAGTGATTTACGCATTTTGGCTCTCAGCAGAGCCTTGTTCACAGTACAATCTTCATAGTCCATGATCTTTTTCAGTGCATCAAAGAACGAACAACAAATGAAAGCCATCTCGCCAGCCATCCCACAACAGATGTAAAGGAAATCCACAGCATGCACCCCCTCTCCCCAGAAAACATTTGGCCCCAGGGATCCCATCCGCTGGGACCTTCCAACATATGTAAGGGGGAGGGGGCATGCAGCCCCCTCCCTGAGCCAATTCCGACCCTGGTGACCCCCTATCCCAGGGCCCAACACCATATTCAAGGGAGAGGGGGCACACAGCCCCCCTTCCTGGGCCAATTTTGTCCTCAGTGACATCCTTCCCCAGGGTCCAGCACCATATTCAAAAGGGAGGGGCCACACGACCCACCTCCCTGACGTGCTTATGGCCTTGGAGAGCCCATCCCCGGAGCCCGGCACCATATTCAAGAGGTAGGGGTGCACACAGCCCCCCTTCCCAGGCTGATTTCAGCCTTGTGCACCCCATCCCCAGGGCCTGGTCAACAAAAGCTCCACTACACTATCAGGGCTGCGGTGGGATGGCTACCAGCATCCAGGGAGAGCCGACAATGCACCCACCCGCATGGAGCAGCGAATCATGCATTTCCCTACAAGCGGGGGAAATAATTAGATCAGTTTCCCCTACTGCATTCATGGCTCAGGGAGGAGGGCCCCCTTTACATAGCATTCGTGCCCCAGGGGATGGGGTCCCCAGGGCTGAAAATGGCCCGGGTAGGAGGGCTGCATGCCCTTCTCATCCAGAAAATAGCACCAGGCCCTGAAGATTGCAGCCCACACGCAGCCCGGGGGATTTCGAATTTTAAACAGGACAGTAGATCTGAGGCCCACCGAAGGGCTGCCACCATTGAAAGACATTGGGAGTTTTCATTTGCCTGGCAAAAACACGGACCCCACATATGGGGAAGAATTGACACCATTTAAAAATCGGCGGGATGCGCTTAGAGTGCGCGGATCCCGCCGTGAAAAAAAAAAACGAAGCGCGTTCTCCCACGCTTCGTTGTTAATTGGCCCCCGGGTGGGCCAAGTCCAGGGGGCATGTGGGGGGTTTTCAAATTTATGTATGGGGGCCTCTAAGGCCCCCCCAAGCCCCGGGGACCGCCACCCCCCCGGGGCTTTTAAAAAACAATGGTGCGGGAGGGCTCTCTGCCCTCCCGCAGCCCTGGGGACCGCCACCCCCCGGGGCTTCTTTTTTTAAAATTAAAAGCACCTGTGTGGAGGGCTCCAGCCCCCCCACACGCCCTGGGGACCGCCACCTCCCCGGGGCACTAAAGATTTAAATATAGGGGTCCGTTACGGACCCCCAGAGCCCCGGGGACCACCACCTCCCCGGGGTTTTCAAGATGTTGGGCGGGGGGCCCCCCTCCTGGAGCCCTTGATGGCCCTGGGGACCGCCACCCCCCAGGGCCGGCTCCTGCAGTGTCCCGGAGTGCCCACCCCCGGGACACTGTAGTTTGCTATGACAGGACGGGAGCCTCGCGGCTCCCGTCCAGCCATAGCAAATTGCTTGGTTTTTGGAAGAGAGAGCAGGAAACCTGCTCTCTCTTCTAAAAACCAAAGACAATTGCTTTTCTACACGGGGAGCTGCATCTTAGCAGCTCCCCATGTGGAAAAGCAATGCCGGCTCCCGAGGGATGCGGGGAGCTGGCGGGACCGTGGGGGGATTGGGGACGCCCCCACGGTCCCCAACGGAGAGGGCCAGCCCTGGGGGATGGGGTCCCCAGGGCTACAAGTGGCCCGGGAGGGGGGCCGCACGGCCCCCCTCCCCAAAATTTGATTTTTAAAAAAAAAATAAAACAAAGGCCGGCCCCGGGGGATGGGGTCCCCGGGCCATAAGTGGCCTGAGGAGGGGGGCAACGCAGCCCCCCTCCATAAGTTTAAGAAAAAAAGAAGGCCATGCCCTGGGGGATGGGGTCCCCGGGGCCGATTAAGGCCTCGGGAGGGGGGCCACGCGACCCCTTCCAATTTAAAAAATAAATAAAAAAATTAGGGCAGGCCCTGGGGGATGGGGTCCCCAGGGCCAATAATTAGAAAAGAAGGGGGGCCACACAGCCCCCTTCTTAAAAAAAAGAAATAAAAAAGACCGGCATCGCGCCGCCGGAGGCCACGCCCTCCTTGCAGCACTCTGCAAACGCGCCCTGGCGCATTTGCAGATGGGGAACGAATTCCCCTTGAATACTGGGGTCCCTGGGGCCAACTAGCCCACCAGGAACCTTCCAGTATGCGCCAGGGGCTGCGTTGCAGAGAGGTGTACAGAGGCCACGCCCCTTTACACCTCTCTGCAACGCAGCTCTGTGGCGCTTTTGGAGGTACAGGGTGGGCTAGTTGGACTCCAGGGACCCTCAGGATTCAAGGGGACTTAATCCCCCAACTTAAAACATGCCACGGGGCGCGTTTGCACAGTGGTGAAGGGAGGGGCGGGGCTTCAGGTGACATGTGTGCAAACTGGCCCCGTGGCGCGTTAAATCCCCTTCAATCCTGAGGGTCCCTGGGGGCCAACTAGCCCACCAGGTACGTCCAAAAAGGCCCACAGAGCTGCGTTGCAGAGAGGTGTAAAAGGGGCGTGGCCTCTGAACACCTCTCTGCAACGCAGCCTCCTGGCGCATACTGGAGGTACAGGGTGGGCTAGTTGGACCCCAGGGACCCTCATGATTCAAGGGGACTTAATCCCACAACTTAAAACATGCCACGGGGCGCGTTTGCACAGTGGTGAAGGGAGGGGGCGGGGCTTGAGGGGACATGTGTGCAAACAGGCCCTATGGCAGTGTTTAATTTGGGGGATTAAGTCCCCTTCAATCCTGAGGGTCCCTGGAGTCCAACGAGCCCACCAGGTACCTTCAGTAAGCACAACAGAGTTGTGTTGCAGAGAGGTGAAAAAAGGTGCGTGGCCTCGGAACGCCTCTCTGCAACTCAGCTCTGTGGTCCTAACTGTAGGTACCTGGGGGGCTAGTTGGGCCCCAGGGACACTCAGGCTTCAAGGGGACTTAATCCCGCAACTTAAAACGCGCCATGGGGCGCATTTGCACACATGTCACCTCAGGCCCCCTCCCTTCACCACTGTGCAAACGCACCCTGTAGCGCTTTAAGAGGTAGTTTTAATCCCCCTGCCCTATTATGTACTAGGGACTTACAGAGGAGGTCATGCTAATCACAGGGGTACCCCAACGCATAGTGTTCCCTAGTGTATGTAGGTGTTTTCACTGTATTCTAAGTGTCTTTTAGCATAGCACTGGCTCTGGTTAGTCAGAGTCAGTTACCACCAGTACACGTCGGAAAAGTTGTGGGCACAGGATGATTTTGGAACAAGGCCTCTTTCTGCTCCTCTGTTGGTTCTTTCTGCACATCTTTTGCTTCTTCCTGCACTTTTTTTTTCGTCTTTGTGGACTTCTGTTGCTTCTTTCTGCATTTCTTTTGCTTCTTTCTGTGCGTTTTTTCTTCTTTCTTCACATGTCCTACCTCTGTAGGCATAGTTAGAAACTAGCATTTAAAAAACCTTTGAAATTCACTTAAAAAACCATAGGTTTCAGGCACGTTATAGTTAGAAATTTGCATTTAAAAAACCTTTGAAATTCACTGAAAAACCATAGGTTTTAGGGACAGTTATAGTTAGTTGGGCATTTCCCTCGTACACAACCCGTGAAATTTGCCCGTTATAGTTAGTTCAGCTAACTATAACTCGCGCCCCCGCAATGCACTGCTGATGACGTCACATATTACATCACTCATGACATGGTCAGTGACATCACTGATGACATCACTGATGACATCTCAAATGACATCACTGATGACATCATCCAGTGACTGTGTGTTTCTATAAAGTTTAAATATGTTTAATATATATGCCAAGGTGTATTGAAGAATGAGTGGGTGTATACGTGTCTGGATGGATGATTTAGTAGGTGCGTGACTGACTCTATAAGTGAGTGATTAAATGTATCTTACTGAATGCATGGGTTAGTGACTAAACTGTGCGAATGTCTGTATCCGTCTGTCTGTTGCTGTGTAAGTGGCTGCATGGTTTTCTGAATAGCTACATGAGTGTCTATATGAGTTATTGATTGGTTGTCTGAGTATCTGTATGGGTGCCTGAGTGTTTGTGTGGGTGGGGTGTGTGTGACTCTGTGCATAGATGTGTGAGTGGGTGATTCACTGGGTGCATGGTTTCAAGAGTGCATCTGTGATGGACTGTATGGGTGGGTGAGTGTGTGTATGGGTGTGTTAGTGAGTGAATGTATATCTCAGTCGTATATGTGTGAGTAACTACATATGTGAAAGGCAGTATATATGTGTGTTGGAGTATATAAATGGCTATAAGTGAGAGTGTGTGATTGTGAGAGTGGCTGTATGGATGAGTGTGTTCTTGTGTCAGTGATTGTATAAGAGCGTAAGAATGTGCTAGTATTTTTATGAGTAAGTGAGCTGGTGTGTGTATCACTGTATAGGTGAGTAAATGGCAGTGTGATTAATTATTTGCATGACTGACTAGGTGTGTGAGTACCTCTATGGATGAGTGGCGTGTGTGAGTGTCTATGTAGGTGTATGAGTGCATATGATAGTCCTCTACTGAGTGACCATAAGTATGAGTGACTGTACGGGTGAGTGAGTGGATGTGTGTGTAGACCTAAGAATCAGTAAGTGTGTATGTAGTTATTAGAGTTGGATTGTGTATGGTTTTGAGAATGGCAGTCTGTAATTTAGAGTGGGTGTATCAAAGGTTATATTAGGGTGTGAGAAGATGCATCAAATTATCACATGGATGATGTCATCAGATATAGATCATCTCTGGCAATGTCGACTCAGCCGTGTCCCAAATCTTCCTGGGTGATTTCAAACTTCACTGGTCAAACCCCAATGACCAGGCGGTAACCTGCCTCAAATCATTCTTAAATGATCAAGAACTGACACAGCACTTTGACCAACCTACTCATAATAAGGGAGAAACTCTAGACCTCATTATCTCGAAAAGGCATACCATCACTTTGGATACCTTTACCCCTTGCGATTGGTCCGACCACCACTGCATCCTCTTTTATATTAACAGAGAGAGGTCGATGAGGAAGGGTCAACCAACGAAATCAAAGATCTGAAAAAGGGACCTCAGATCAATAAACCCAGATGAACTAGCAGCCCACTGTAAATCTGCCCTCTCCTCCCAAGCTGACTTGGTCGAGGTTCAGTTACTCACCGACACCTACAACTTGACCATCTCCAACATCATGGATGACATTGCACCACTCCAACAAAAAAATGCCTCTACAAAAATATCCAAACCGTGGTACAACGACAATGTAAACACGGAATGCCGCAACCTCAGGGCAGCTGAACGTACCTGGAAATCCAATCCCTCCTTGGACCAACTAAAACTCCTCAGAGAGACTAGGAGCTTCTACAACAAACAAATCAAGAGTGCTAAAGCTGACTCTTTCAGACACCAACTTGATCAAGCTGCTAACCGCCCCAAGAAACTTTTCAAACACGTCAAACAGCAATCAGTGGTAGGTCCAAAACACTCTGACTCTGGAGGCAGCCCACCCTCATGCGACGAACTTGCTGCTTTCTTCACGGAGAAATCAAGACTCATCACCATTGAACTCACCTCTAAGAAGGCTCTCCTGCCACCCTCTGGGTCTGCACCACCCTTTGACCCTTTAGAAAAGTGCAAATCTATCAGCCTGAACCCTAAGAACAATGCATCATGGGGCACCTTTACCCCATTCAGTGAAAAAGACATCAACAAGATTCTTAAGAATATCAACCCATCTAACCACTTCAGTGGTCCGTTGCCCCCGGCCATCTTCAAAGAAATCAAATATGTTCTCATCCGCACCTAGACAAGGATTGTAAACGCTTCTCTATCACAAGGCACGATCCCTGACTGTCTAAAAGCAGCTCAAGTGTCACCTATTAAAAAAACACAACAATGCAGATAAAGCTGACCTCAATAATTTCCGCCCTATCTCCAACATCCCCACCCTAGCCAAACTCCTAGAAAAATGCGTACAATCCCAACTTTGTGCTCACATAGAGAACTTCCAACTCCTAGACCAGCATCAATCTGGTTTTAGGAATGGGCGCAGTACTGAATCGGCTCTCACGCACGTTATGGATGACATTTTAAAAATGCTGACCAAAATGATTCCTGCCTCTTAATCCTCCTTGACCTTTCCTCCGCATTCGACATGGTTAATCATGACAACATCCTATCCATTCTGAAGAACAGGATGGGCATCTCGGGTCGGGTGTTACAATGATTGTCGTGCTTCCTCCACCACAGATCACAAAGAGTCAAGGCAAACCACTCCCTCTCCAAGCCCTCTCCAGTACTCATGGGTGTCCCCCAATGGTCAGCCCTTTCTCCTATCCTCTTCAACCTCTTCTTGGAACCATTAGCAAATTCACTAAATTCCACGAACATTCTCTTTCATATGTATGCGGATGATACGCAACTTTACATAAAAATCTCATCCCCGGAAAACTTTATCTCACTCAACACTACCTTATCGTTTACTCAAAATTGGTTAACTGAGAACCATCTCCTGCTCAACACCTCCAAAACTGAATTCCTTCTTATCTCTCCTCCAAACCACATCCCCAAGCCAGACCTGTGGCTGAACCACCTCACTGCTTTCAACTGCACCCCTCTCATCATAGACTCAGCCAAATCTCTAGGAATCACCCTGGATAAGCACCTGAATATGAAAGATCACATCAGTAATGTGTGTAAGGGAGCTAATCTTTTGATGAGGACACTTAGAAATATCAAAGCATTCCTTCCACAATCTGACTTCAAGCAGGTGGTCCAAGTGCTTGTCTTGCCGAGACTAGACTATGGCAGTGCTACTCTCTGTGGCCTTCCCAAATACACCCTGGCCCCACTAAGGGCATCACTGAATGCTGCAGCTAGACTGGTTACAGGCACCAAATGAAATGAGCACATTTCCTCAGTCCTAAAATCTCTTAAATGGTTGGCCTACGAAGCTCAAATTCAGTTAAAGATTGCCGTTCTGACACACAAAGCCCTGCATTTCAAAACTCCCAATTACCTAGCGCAAAAGCTTGCACTATCCTGTGGTGGTAGAGCTTCAAGAAGTGCTAACACTTTTCTCTTGAAACCACTCATCCTTAGCAAAAAGAGAACCTTTCACCGAGCCTTCTCCGGCGCTGCCCCAAAGATATGGAACTCTCTTCCACCGGAAGTACGCAGAATCTCCTCAACGACTGCATTCAAACTGGAAACTAAAAGATTCCTAATGACTAAATTCTTACCTTAATTGGACTAGGCCCTCCTGCTAGAAGACATTGATCCTACAACCATTATTCTATCATTTTGATGCTGCTCTTCTTAACCGCATAGTGTGCCCCCCTCTGTAACCCGCGATATACCTGTTATTGTATTACTCTCCCTGACTCATATGTCCTCGAATTATGAGTTTCTCCCTGTTTTGTATTCTTATTTGGTGTCGATATTGCATTAATGTCCTTCCTTTCATCCTTTTGTAAAGCGCTCTGATATCCTTCGGGATCTTGTTCGCGCTATATAAAACTTTATAAATAAAATAAATAAATATATCATATATATATATATATATATATATATATATATATATATATATATATATATATATATATATATATATATATAGATATATATATAAAACCTACTGCGCGGTCGCCAGTAAGTTATAGTTAGGACCTTGTTTCTATTAAAAATTGTTTTTTCTTTTGCCAATATCTTTGGTGCCTTTTGACGAATCTTTGCGAAATGTTAAAAACTAATGGCCCGCTCTGGTCAGCTCCTGCCTTGAAAGTTTCGGGGTGATTCGTTAAGCGGGGGCCGAGAAAAAAGGGGGTCCCAAAACGCATTTTCCCCATGTTAATTTCCATAGGAAACTTTAGACACGGCTACAACCCGAACTGCTGAACGGAATTACATCAAATTTTGCAAAAAGGTAGCTCTTGGTTCAGAAAGCACCCTTTTTTTTTAAATGATGTAAATCTGTTCAGTAGTTGCTGAGAAATCAAAAAAATAAAAATATCGATATCTGAGCACCGAGGAGGATTCGCGGCTCCTCCTGAGCACGAGCTTCATTCTGATTGGCTGTCAACATTTCAAACCAGGAAGTATGGCAGCCATCTTGTGACTCGGTAACGGAGTCACAAGAAATCAGTAGAAAAAAGATACCAAGCTTTGGCATAGCCAATAGGTCTCGCCTTTGGGACCTTGTAAGTAAAAAAAAACTGAATTGTAAGACTTCATGTTTACATTTACTGCATCCTAAATACGAAGTAAATGTAAACGTGAAGTCTTATACTTCAGTTTTTTTCTTTTACTTACAAGGTCCCAAAGGCGAGACCTATTGGCTATGCCAATGCTTGTTTTTTACTGGGGACCCTTTCTCTGGTGAGTGTTTGAGCTTTCTTGCAAGAGAACTGGTATGGCTGAGTTCGTGTTTAATGAAGTCTGTACAGCCTTCCGTAAAAGATCAAATCAGAAACTGAATATGCTCAGCGACAGTGAGAAAGCCATGATGGCATAATTTCAACTGCGTCACAAATAAATAAACTCCTGGTTGCACTTCAGTTTCTCTGGTTATAAACGAGCCACAATTTGGAGCTGCCTGGATTATTCCATTGCTTATTTAGTAAAATGGGAAATCATTAAATAATAATGGGTTCAGCTGTTTTAATTAATAATGGGATTGAAAATTATCTTTGTTTTCCTGTTCCAAACTAAAAACGTATCTTCACAAACATATGGGGACATGAATTTTGTGCCTTTGTGTAATATCTGTTAGCTTTCTGTTTGAGGCTTGAGAAAAAAACATAATTAAGAAAGATCAATTCATTCAGGGGCACTTGCAGAATGTGAATTCACAGCCCCCGTCGAGCGCCTGGGATCCCCTCCCCCTCGTCACACTTTGTAATTCATTCACCCACAGACAGGCACGAGACAGGAGACAGGGCCATATGGGGGCCTCATCTCACAGGGGGCGGGGCAGGGAGGCAGGGAGGTGGGGCGGGGCACTAGGCCTCAACATGTGAAGCTACAGGCAAGCACACCCCCAGGAGCAAATGCAAACATCACGTGCACCCCACGGAGAAAAATAACCACTGTGATAGTGCAATAATGATATTTACTATAAGCCCTACACAATCACGATGATTCTAATTAACTTAACAACAAAACGACTCTATAGATGTCGATATGGTGCCTTTTAACAGGAATCAGTGGACGAAGATAATATATTTGTGCTGTGAGGACCCCCTAACAGCCAAGCTGAGTATTACAAAACATCCTGCAAAGAGGTACACACGCTAGGCTGCAGGCTGGCTCAATGAGTTAAACGCTCACCGTTGAAACGTGCAGTGAATTCGAGGTCTCGAGTTTTGCTCCATTCTTGCGAAAACAGACACATTGAGTACCATTAAAGGGGCATAATAATAACAAACCCTGTAAGTTACAGTGCTCGGGAGTGAAGTTTGAAGCGCCCCCAGTCAATATCTGAGCACTGTAGCCCATCCATTCTCTTGACAGTCTCAAGCTCCACTGATGCACATGCACTCCCTTTACTCCTCAGTGTCTGTCGTGTGTCTTTTTGGTGCGGGGGGGGGGGTGTTAGTCAGCCAGCAACCCTGATGGTGGGGTGGTGAAAGTGGTATGTCATTTTAATTCGCATCAACAGATTTAATTTAGGATGCTGAATGGCAACATTTTCAGTTTTTTTCTTTTTTGCTGTGGATAGTGAAAGAAGGTAAATGGAAGTGATTTCGTTGTATGCAGGGCAACTAGAATTATGTGGCAGGAGAGAATCAAATTATGTGGCAGGAGGGACTAACACCTGTCGCCCAAGGTTTAGTATCTTTTGATCCGTTTGAGCTAGAAACTATTTTAGGGTTTTTCAATCTGCAGATCACACAGTATATGGTGAATTATGTGGCAAAGGCAGCAAATCCATATTTATGCAAAAAATGCATCGGCCTCATGATTCCAGCGGCCATGTATATATGCAAGTATGCTTTAAGGAGAGAGGAATTAAGCATAGATCTTGCACGTTGAGGTAAAGAAGGGGGGTGACATGATTACCGTGTTGCTGTGTATTATATAGAATGGCGATCTCCTAGCGTTGACAAGTGAAATGCTCCAGGACCTCAGTGTGTGGGACGCTCTAGCGGATATTCTGTGTCCGTGGTGTCCGCCTCCAGCATGTCGCCAGTGCCCTGGAGAGAGAAAGAGATGCGGCCCGGAGAGAAGCAAAAGAAGAACACCCTCCTAGAGGCAAGGCACTGACAGGGACATCACACGGAAGACAGGTGCTGACAGAAACACTGGCACCGCTGCGGAGAGACACGTGCAGATTTAAGAAATAATTCCCGACATGCAACACTGGGGAATGGACACGGAGATCCAAACACTAAGACATGGACACAGCGCCAGCACAACAGGTACATGAACACGGGACAGCAACACAGGTACACGAAACTCACCAAAAGAAATCAACTCAGGCACACGACAGGCCTTGGCAGGAAGTGGCCACCGAGGAAAGAGGCCGTGGCATTGACAAACATTGCACTTTACAAATACCTCCTTACAATATAGTACTGTGGGTAGTACACTGGCTAGCTCACAGGTGGTCCATTGAACCTATCGCCAACCTGTTGCTACTTGTGCTAATGGGAGAATGCTGGTGATAGAATCTCGGTGGCTAAAATGATAACGCGTTTCAGAGCTATCTCACTCCAGTGAATGTCACTACTTAATGTTAAGGACGCTCATTTACCCGAATTTCACTCGAGGTTTATGGAACTGCTGTGCATAATAGTAACTAGAGCTGAGCGCAGTGAAGAAAGGAGCAGCAACAGATGGCCCCTGAACGCGCATCTGATCCAAAAACAACAAAAGTGAAAGCACATTAGAACAAGCGCGGCCACGCGGCCGCGAAAGGAATGTGAGGTATGCAGCTGGCACCCGGCCGCGCTGCTGCTCGCTCCCGAGCTCCCTAGGCCAGGGGAGAGATAAGGCGGGACATGCACCCGCCTTTGGCCAATTGCGTGCTGTCTTTCTTAGAAAGACGCACGCAAAGGCCAATAGCGTGTGAGAAAAAAAAAAAGCACGAGCGTGTGGTCCGAGTTAGAAGCCCTTACAAAAAGCCTCGCAGGGCAGTGCATGCGCGCTGGCTCAGGCAAGACCTAAAAAACAAGAAAAGGGGGAAGGGTAGAAACACCCTGACCACCTAGGCCTGCTCAGGGGGTCCCACAAGGACCCCCCAGGCCCAAAAAAGCATTTAAAAAAAAAAAGAAAATCGGCCGAATTCACGCTGAGTGCGCAAATCTGGTGGAAAAAACCCCAAAAAAATGAAGCGCAGGCTCCCGTGCTTCCTTATCCTTTAGCCCCCAGGTGGGCCAGGTCCTGGGGGCAATGTGCAATTAATTGGCGGGGGCTACCAACTTTTAGTTGCTGCCTCAGTCACACTTTTTGTTCAGTTGAATAGTTTCGAAGAAATGATAATCAGGGGAAGTTGTAAACACTGCCTCACAGGTGGATGCAAAGTTTCCACCTCACCGATGTCCTGTTGCCCACTTCCTCGCTCCCGCTCCTCTTGGTTTTTCATGGATGTGACTTTTTTTCTGCACGCTCCATCAAAACATTTATTAAGGTTCCGTTAGTTAACAGAAAAGAGGATGTTAGTTTTAAGAGCACTTTCCCCTTTTCGAGCGTCTCACACTAACGGAGGCTGTCTGTCGGGGTGCGTCTGTGTTCTCTTTGGCACAGACTTGTTCTTTAGGGGCACAAACAGTCCACAGATCCGATGACGGCATGTACAATTAAATGCAATTACAATGCTGAAAAGTGCCCGAATGTACTTTAAAAAAACAAATACTAGTGTTTGGAAGGGAAGTGAACGCGCGGTGATGCTGCCCGCGTGACGTGCACCAGAACACACGCACATGAGCTAGAATCCTGGTGCATGGAGAGATGCAGCACCCCAGACTCTGCGAAATGAAGTGCATTTACAATCTTTATTTCCACAATCCCTGATCTAACAATAGTTTCAACTTCTCTGGTGGGAGCTTTTGTTTAGATGAGACACACTTTGGAGACTAGCAACATTAGCACTCTACAGGTGGAAGATACGATTAACGTCAGCGACAGAAGCTGCGAGACTATTTAAAAAACACACTTTACTTGTTTGTTTGAGCTCTTGTGTATTGCTCAAGCGTTCAGAGGGCTGCGCATCAAAGCACTGGTAGGATGAGGGAATGGGCGAGCGAGTGCTGCATCAGAGTATAAAGGACAGAAGCATGTTTTTCTTTCTGCACACATTATTATTTAGTTGTTGATTTCTAATCTAATAACTTGTATTTCCTTTTCACAATAAGGGGTTTCCGCTCACCCACCTAGTATGGCCGCATGCTCTATATTGCATGGACACCATTAGATAAAAATACTTATTTTAGACACAATTAAAGACAAATGAGTGTACACAACTCTTTTTTTGGCTTACATATTTTTCTCGTGGTTTCCAGTCAGCCAATGCGTTTCCTCGTATCTAGGTTTGAACTCCGGCAGTCACATATTTCCTTCCTGAGTTTTTCAGTCTTCCTGAAGTTTCAAACGTTTTTATGGGGTAGTCAGTTCCACGCCCACCGTGTCACTCCTGCCTTCTGCTGTACTACTAAGACACGTTTCAAAATATATTCTGTAAAGAGCATGAAACCAATAGCAGGTGCGTCATGAATGTCTATGCGTGTTTACACCGCGCTGCACCCGACTTTCGTCTTGTTTCCCAAAGCAAACTCAAAGTAGATAAAGGGGGCATTCATTTTTTTTACACGAGACAGCTTGTTCTTCTGGAAAGTCCCAGCCTCACCATTGATTAACCCCTTCCCTGCTAGGCCTTCCCCCCCCCCCCCCTGTGCTAAGCCTTTTTTGGGCTATTTGGGATAGTTTGGCTTAGGCCCCTGTAACTTTTTGACCACATAAGGTATCCACGCCAAATTTGCGCCTTTTTTCCCAACATCATGGGGATTCTAAAGGTACCCAGGGTTTGTGGATTCCCCTGGAGAGGACCCAGAAATTAGCCAAAATCCAGCTAGATTTTCTTTTTTTGGGGGGAAAAATGGGAAAAAAGGGCTACAGATGAAAGCGTCTGTTTTTTTCCCCTGCAAATGGTATCAAAAAAGGGGTTGTGGTGCTGAAATCACCATCTACCCAGCTTTCAGGGACAAGCAGACTTTTGTCAGAAAACCAACATTTTTTACACAGTTTGGCATTTTTCTGGCACATAGCCTATTTTTGCTATTTTTTGTGCTTTCAATCTCCTTCCAGTTAATGGTAGAAATGGGTATGAAACCAATAATGGATCCTGGAAAGCCATACATTTCTGAAAAGTAGACAAAATTCTGAATTCAGCAAGGGGTCATTTGTGTAGATCCTTCAAGGTTTCTTTATAGAAACTAACAGTTAAATATAGGAAAAATTGAAATTTAGTTGAAAAAAACAGCCATTTGTGTCAACGTTTTCACCTGTAACTTCTTCTAAATATGACAGATGTTTGAAATACCGTTATATCCGCTGGACCTTTCTGGTTGTGGGGATATATAGGACATGTAGGTCCACCAAGAACCCGACGAACCCAGAGCCAATAACTGAGCAGCGTCTTGCAATGGTTTTTTATTATGTACCAGGTATATAGCAATTATTTTGGGAAAATGTATACATGGAAAAATCGGTATGAAAGACACCTATGTATCTCTGAAATGAGAACAAAATATAGAGTTTAGAAACAGTAGATATTTGCACATTTCCGAAATTGGGAGTACCCATACTAGCATGAGAATTATAGGTCATTTTTCAAAATGACTTCTTATTTACACATTGTCTTTCATTTGGAAGGCAGAAATGCATCGAAAGTCAATAGGTAATAACAGTTGCTCTACAATTCTGTGTTACCCTAAGTCTCCCGATAAAATGGTACCTCACTTGTGTGGGTAGGCATAGTGCCCACGACAGGAAACGGCTCAAAACGCAACGTGGACACTCCACATTTTCACAATGAAAAATTACCCTTTTTTTGCAAAGTGCCTAGCTGTAGTTTTTGAACCCTAGTGATGTAGCTCAGATTTCAACTGGATTCAGGAATTGCTTTATTTTTGTGTTTCAGACAGACTGCATTTTAAAATGGCACTTTTTGGTGCATGCAAAGTGAAAAACATGAAATGAGGCCTGGTCAAAATGCTTTCAGTCTGAAATGCTTCTGCTGAATTAGCATGTGTTTTTGCAGTGTAGAAAACTCATGAATTCAGGTTCCTTTAGAAGGCTCACTGTGGCCTCTTTAGTTTTGCCCAGCTCCTTTTCCTTGTAATCTACACTCCCTGTTCCTGTCTCAAGAGACTTTGACTTTGTTGCATATTTAGACAATGCATATTCAGTTCATAACACATCTTCTTATAATGTGTATTAATTAATCAACCATGCACCAACACTACACATGGGGCAAACGCATTTTGCATGAAAAGCTATCTAAAACATTAGAGCATGTTGCTATGAGTATGTATTAACTGTTTGCATTTTGAAAAATTTTCACAAGAGCATGTTTATGCTATGTTGTACAGTGCTCATTTTTGCATGATGTGCACAAATAATAGAACAGCTGCTTTAAACTAATAGCTTTTGCTAGGTAATAATTAATACAGGGTACTAGTATGGGGGGAGGTAAACATAATGGGTTTTATTTAATAAATTAATACTCTTTTGAGTTTGTTTTGTTTTTGGCCTACCAGGGAAGATGTGTGGTGCAGCGGCCAGGGCAACTGACTCAGGAACCCGGGGGCTCACGGTTCGATCCCCGGCACAGGTGGCAGATCAGCCCAGCACCATGTGACTCTGGGCAGTAGCCTGCTTAATCTTCCTGACGGTCCCCAGCGCCTTGACACCCTCGGGTAATTGTTTGCGCTTTACAAATACTGGACATTTACATTTGCCCTACCATAAAATGGCTGCCTGGGAATCCAGCATGGCTGAGAATTGTGCTGAATGAGAGACGCATGCGCAGAACCAGCTACAATGAACTGCCAAGTGCCTCAAGTTAAGACACATGGGTCAAGGCCACAGTGAACTGTACATTCTTATCGTGCCAATGTACCAGTGTTTGTGGGAAAGTATCATTCCTGCGTGCGATGTGAAAGGAAGGAGGAAATGGACTGATACATTTTTTTCCTATTAAATGTTGCTAAAACATAGGATTGTATTAAGCATTAACGCTTCCTTTGTTAAAACCGGTATGGTTTGGATTTGCAATGAGAACAGGATGGTGAGACACTTATGTCATCTATGCTAATCAATCACAGTGCGAGTTTCTACTGAAACTGCAACATTATTAGTGTAGTCAGCCAAGAATTAGAGTATAAATAATGACCCCTTGGGGGGCGTGTCATGCTTTAGCAGCCTTAGGACTAGAAGAGATAGGAGGAGAGAGGAGAGGGAGCAGATGAGACCAGACATCATATGGGTTAGGTACGTGAACATCGCGGGTGTAGCCTGGGAGGAGATTGCGTCCAAGGAGAGACAGAGGGAGGTTGGGGCCTTTGCTCATATTTAGTTTCAGAGAGTCCTTGCACGTCATATTTTTGGCAAGGCAGATCACATTCCTCTGTGGTCTGTGAAGGAGGGGCCTTTTCAGGAGCAGCCTCTCTGTCAGACAATGGAGAGGGAGAGAGACGGATGAACAGACCAGGGCAGAGAGTGCAGCTGATGGAACAGGTTTAGATTTAGATGCTAAAACACTAAGTTTATGCTTTGACTAACTAACTAGTTTTGAAAAAGATGTATTTGTCTTATGCATTTATTTCTCTTTATGGGAGATTTTTGCCAATTATTAATTATTGATTAGCCTTGCAAACTCACTCTTGAATTATATTCTTCCTGAAACTCTTTAAAGAGTTCTGACTGACATAGAATTAGGGGTTTTTCCTCCTTTATGGAGTGCTTTGTATGCAACCTATAATATGTTTTGTATTAATTCTATTTTTCCTATTTTAAATTCTGTAACCTGATTGATATTTGACTAATGAATAAAGGGTCAGAGAACTTTAACTTTTAACTAGAAAATAAAACCCTTTAAAAATACTCACAACTCTCTTTATTGGCTTGAATATTAATTGCATTTTTGATTTTTCATGTTTATGTAAAGTCTCCTGAAAGTAATATACGGTGGCAAGGGTCCACCACCTTTACAGCGGTAAACCAGAGGTAAATGCATTGGTTTTGCAGAGGTTTTGCATTGAGAAATTACTGTGAAATTACCGCTGGATCACTAGCTTTGGCGGCACCTAGGGAAACCTAGCAAACCTATACATTTTTGAAAACTACACACCCAGGGGAATCCAGGATGGGGTGACTTGACTGGCTCTCACCAGGTTCTGTTACCCAAAATCCCTTGCAAACCTATTGATTTGTCAAAAAAACACTTTTTCCTCACATTTCTCTGGTGGAAAGTTCTGGAATCTGGTGGATCCACAAAATTCCACCCACCCGGCGTTCCCCAAAGTCTTCTGAGAAAAATGGTACCTCACTTGTGTGGGTAGGCCTAGTGCCCGTGTCACGAAACGGCCCAAAACGCAACGTGGACACACCACATTTTCGCAGTGAAAAATTACCCTTTTTTTGCAAAGTGCCTAGCTGTAGTTTTTGAACCCTAGCTCTGCCGGCACCTAGGGAAACCTAGCAAACCTACACATTTGTGAAAACTAGACACCCAGAGGGAATCCAGGGTGGGGTGACTTGACTGGCTCTCACCAGGTTCTGTTACACCGAATCCCTTGCAAACCTAAAAATGTGTCCAAAAAAACAAATTTTCCTCACATTTTTGTGGTGCAAAGTTCTGGAATATGCGTGGATCCACAAAATTCTGCCCACCCCGCGTTCCCCAAAGTCTTCCGAGAAAAATGGTACCTCACTTGTGTGGGTAGGCCTAGTGCCCACGACAGGAAATGGCCCAAAACGCAACGTGGACACACCACATTTTCACAGTGAAAAATGACCCTTTTTTTGCAAAGTGCCTAGCTGTAGTTTTTGAACCCTATCTCTGCCGGCACCTAGGGAAACCTAGCAGACCTATACAATTTTGAAAACTAGACACCAAGGGGAATCAAGGATGGGGTGACTTGACTGGCTCTCACCAGGTTCTGTTACCCAGAATCCCTTGCAAACCTAAAAATGTGTCCAAAAAAACACTTTTTCCTCACATTTCTCTGGTAGAAAGTTCTGTAATCTGCGTGGATCCACAAAATTCCACCCACCCCGCATTCCCCAAAGTCTTCTGAGAAAAATGGTACCTCACTTGTGTGGGTAGGCCTAGTGCCCGCGACAGGAAATGGCCCAAAACAACACGTGGACACACCACATTTTCACAGTGAGAAATGACCCTTTTTTTGCAAAGTGCCTAGCTGTAGTTTTTGAACCCTAGCTCTGCCGGCACCTACGGAGACCTAGGAAACCGATACATTTTTGAAAACTAGACACCCAGGGGAATCCAGGATGGGGTGACTTGACTGACTCCCATCAGGTTCTGTTACACAGAATCCCTTGCAAACCTAAACATTTGTAAAAAAAAACACATTTTCCTTACATTTCTGTGGTGGAAAGTTCTGGAATCTGCGTGGATCCACAAAATTCCAGCCACCCCGCGTTCCCCAAAGTCTTCAGAGAAAAATGGTACCTCACTTGTGTGGGTAGGCCTAGTGCCCGTGACAGGAAACGGCCCAAAACGCAACGTGGACACACCACATTTTCACAGTGAAAATGGACCCTTTTTTGCAAGGTGCCTAGCTGTAGTTTTTGAACCCTAGCTCTGCCGGCACCTGGGGAAACCTAGCAAACCGATACATTTTGGAAAACTAGACACCCAGGGGAATCCAGGATGGGATGACTTGACTGGCTCCCACCAGGTTCTGTTACCCAGAATCCCTTGCAAACCTAAAAATGTGTCCAAAAAAACACATTTTCCTTACATTTCTGTGGTGGAAAGTTCTGGAATCTGCATGGATCCACAAATTTCCTCCCAGTCAGCGTTCCCCCAGGTCTCCCGATAAAAATGGCACCTCACTCGCGGGGGTGGGTCAAGGACCCACGACAGGCAAGGGCCCAAAACCTATTGAGGCGACATCAAAATTACCTATCACAAACCAACATGGTTTTGCATGGGGGGTCCCATCAGTTTTTGGCCCTGGGCTCGGCGGCCATCTAGGGAAACCTACCAAACCCACACATTTCTGGAAACTAGACACCCGGGGGAGTCCAGCGAGGTGTGGCTTGTGTGGGTCCCCCAACATTTCCCTAAACAGAATCCCCTGCAAATCTCATTTAGCTGAAAAAAACACTTTTTTCTCAAATTTCTGTGTGGGAAAGTTCTGAATCTGCATGGATCCACAAATTTCCTCCCACCCAGCATTCCCCCAGGTCTCCCGATAGCATTGGTACCTCACTTGTGTGGGTAGGCATAGTGGCTGCAACAGGAAATGGCCCAAATCGTACTGTAGAGACTTCAAAATTACCTATAACAAAACTACCTAGTTTTGGGGGGGGCACCTAGGGTTTTGGCCCCGGGTTCGGTGGCCATCTTGGGAAACTACCAAACCCAAACATTTCTGAAAACTAGACACCCGGGGGAGTCCAATGAGGTATGGCTTGCGTGGATCCCCCAATGTTTTCCTACCCAGAATGCCATGCAAACCTCAAATTTAGCTGAAAAAAACACATATTTTTGTGTGGAATCACCGTGCCGGCACAAATGTCCTACCCCACAGCGTTCTCCTTAGTGTCCCGAGTAAAATGATACCTCATTTGTGTGGGTGTCCAATGCAGAATTGGCTAAAAACGTATTTTTAAAATAATGTAGCGCTTAGAATTTTCGGTGCTATACCCTTATTTCCTATGTTTTGGGCTCTTCCCAGTCACAGGTCCTTGCCCCAACCACACAAGTGTTGTATCGTTTTACTCGGGAGACTGAGGGGAACATTGTGGAGTAGGACATTTGTGCCGGCACGGTGATTCCACCCATAAATATGTGGAAAATGTGTTTTTTTCCAGCTAAATTTGAGATTTGCAGGACATTCTAGGTAGGAAAACGTTGGGGGATCCACGCAAGCCATACCTCGCTGGACTTCCCTGGGTGTCTAGTTTTCAGAAATGTGTGGGTTTGGTAGTTTTCTAAGATGGCCGCCGAGCCCATGGCCAAAAATCCAGGTGACCCCCTTGCAAAACCAAGTTGTTTTGTGATAGTTCATTTTGATGTCTCCTCAATATATTTTGGGCTCTTGCCTGTCGCGGGTACTTGACCCACCCACGCGAGTGAGGTGTCATTTTTATCGGGAGACCTGGGGGAACGCTGGGTGGTAGGAAATTTGTTTATCCACGTGGATTCCAGAACTTTCCCACACAGAAATTTGAGAAAAAAGTGATTTTTTCAGCTAAATTTGAGGTTTGCAGGGCATTCTGGGTAGGAAAACGTTAGGGGATCCAACATACTACCAACATTTTTGAGTCCACAGGGGCATATGAGTACGTATACTGCAAATTCGGTTTTACAGGTTAGCACTTTGCTAATTTGGTGTTCCTTATTACTGAAAGCATCTTTGTATGTCTTCATGTTGATACCATGCGTGCAGGATTTACATGTTCTGCACTTGTAGAAGCCGCTATTTGTTTGGAGCCATGTCGTTTTTTCAAAGGTCTCAGGACTAGTGTTGACCAGGCAGTCCTTCATAGAGGGCGCCTTGCTAAAAGTAATAGAGGCCTTACGTGGTAATGTTGGACCTATGACTGGATCATTTAGTATAATGGGCCAACTGCGATTGATAATTCTGTATAGATCAGAGTGTTGTTTGCTGTAGCCCATAATAATTCTAAATGTGCTAGATGGGGTAACTTCTTGGTCCAAATCGCTTTTGCTGGTTACTAACGCTACATCCTCATCTGGCCTGTATTTTTTGAGGAGCTCACATCGGCTACTTTTCATAGATTTGATTATAGCATTATCAATAATGTTTTCTGTGTAGCCTCTTTCTAAAAACCTGAGCTTACTGGCCTGTTGTGCTACTGTCAAATCTAAATCATTGCTGCACACACTCCTGAGGCAAAGCATCTCCCCATACGGTATGCTTGTTATCAAGTGTGCCGGGTGTGCACTGCCTGCGTGTAGGATTGTGTTGCCAGAGGTACTTTTTTTGAATAACCTAGTCTCCATCTTATTGTTTTCAATATAAACCTCCGTATCTAAAAATGGAACAGATGACTGACTCAATGTTGCTGTGAATTGGAGATTTAGGTCATTCTCATTGATGTCTGTGACAAACTTCTCAGCCTGTTCCCTGGTACCTCTCCACACTACAAACAGATCATCGATATAACGTAACCAAACAATTACATTCTCTTCACAAATAGATTTAAACCGGACTTTGAGGACCAGTTCCTCCCAGCTACCCATGTGTAAACAGGCGTAGCTGGGGGAAAAGCTGGCCCCCATTGCCACTCCCTGCACTTGTCGATAAAGCAGGTTATTGTACATAAACACGTTGTTGTTTAAACAGTGCTCCAACATTTGCAAAATCATTTCACTGTGATCTTTGAACCGCTCTGGTCTTTGGGATAAAAAGTGGCATACTGCACGTAGTCCATCAACATGTTTGATACTCGTGTAGAGTGATGTAACATCCAAGGCCATCAACCAGTAACCCTCCTCCCAAGTTACCTGCTGTATTTTATATAGGAAATCCCCTGTGTCCTGTACATATGATTTTAAAGATCTCACATATATCTGTAAAAAGTAGTCAATATACACAGAGGTTTTTCCCAACATCCCTCCCTTGGCTGAAATAATGGCCTGCCAGGCGTGTTTGTCAATATTCTTATGGACTTTAGGGATGAAATAAATCGAGGGGGTTAAAGGGTTGTCAATTTTGAGGTATTTGTATTCATTTTCCGAAATCATACGTTTGCTCCTCCTTGTATGCTATTTTCATAGACGCTGGATTCAAATGTTCATAACATTGCCTATCATTTAGCTGCAAGTATGCCTCTTTGTCATAATTTGTACGTGTGAGCAGGACAATATTGCCACCTTTATCACTGCCCCTGATGATGACATCTTTCTCTTTCCTTAACTTAGTCACAAGTGCCTCGTACTGTCTCGATTGATTACTGTACTTTATTTTTTGATTCTGAGTTAGTCTCTGTAGCCTCTTCAGTTGTATTATTATATTCTCGTGGAAAATATCAACTGTATCTCGGGGCATTAACGGGTTAAATGTTGACACAGGTCTGAACGTGGGTACTTGGAGTCATTTGTTCAGTATTGTGTGTTTCTTTATTTGTACCTACGTCCTGTCCATGAACTGTATCATTGCCTGCTCCCTCAGTTACCCATAGTTCCAATAATTCATTGGGAATCGGTGAGCCCGATGATGTTACTTCCTCTGTATTTACACTGGTGTAAGATGTTGCATTCTTGCTTGCCTTCAGCATATAGAATTTACGTAACTTTAATTTTCTCACTGCTTTATAGATATCCAGCCTGGTTGTTGCATAGTCAAAGTTCCTGTGTGGTGCATAGGATAGGCCTAATTTCAGAATATTTTCTTCTTCCTTAGTTAATTTGCATTGTGTCAGATTGATGATGGTTTTATTCATGTGTTTCTCTACTAATGCTTGTTCATTGACCATTGACCCCTGCCCCTCTTTTTTCTTTGAGTTGTGCCTCTTCCTTGCCCTGTGCCTCTGCCGCCTTCTAAAGTTTGCGTGTTTTCGTTGTAATTCCTTTGTACTCTGGGTCGGAGAGTTTGCATTCGCTCGTGCTGATGGCATGTTTGTGTGGGCCTCAGATTTGTCCTCCTCCTACCACCCTCACATTGACCTGTGGCTTGGACAGGGCAATTTGTTGTAACTGGGCGAAAACAGAGGAGCGAAACAAGAGTATTACGAAATTTGCGAAATCACGCTAATTTTGCCCAGGCCTAGCTACTGTAGATTTATAAAGTGCACTGACACCCTCAGGCTTCCTTGCAATAAATAACAAAGTGTTGCCTGAACATACAGTATTTATATATATATATATATATATATATATATATATATATATATATATATATATATATATATATATATATATATCCAAGTAGACTCCTTCTTACTTGGCCAGTCTCCTAGGGCGACAAGAAAGAGCGCGGACCACCGTGGTTCGTCAACTGCAGTTTATTCAAACTCACAAAGAAGTGCAGCAGCCATGACGCGTTTCGTCCCTCACAGGGGACTTGATCACATATATATATATATTCACTGAAAAAACCATAGGTTTCAGGGATGTTATAGTTAGAAATTAGCATTTAAAAAACCTTAGAAATTCACTGAAAACACCATAGGTTTCAGCCACGTTATAGTTAGAAATTAGCATTTAAAAAACCTTTGAAATTCACTGAAAAAACCATAGGTTTCAGGGACATTATAATTAGTTGGACATTTCACTCGTACAAAATCAGAGAAATTCCGCCGTTATAGTTAGTTCAGCTAACTATAACTCGTGCCCCCGCAATGCACTGCTGATGACGTCACATATTACATCACTCATGACATGGTCCCACGTACATCCACTCCACTCCAAAAAACATTAGTAAAAAACGTTTGCATTTACAACGCCAATAGCTCTAATTCTCGCAAATGCGAAACCTATTACATTGCAAACACTTTTTTAACTAGTAGTCTCGTTTGCAGAGTGGTGGAGAAAAGGGTGCTGGGCCTCTGACCAGCGCTCAGGAATTCCGCTGCGTAGGACTTACAGGAGGTACCAGGAGGGCTTCTTGGCCCCCAAAGTTCCTCAGGAGTAAATTGCACTTCATCCCCCATCCCGTAGTCTGCCAGGAGGCGTGTTTGCAGAGTGGTGGAGAAAGGTCCTGTGAAGATCCGACCTGCAAGGTCTGCGACCGCGCGCATCGCTACCCCCCCCAATTTGCGAGGGTGGCCCTGAACTACACCACACCTCAATAAGTACACGAGACAGCATTGGGGAGACTGACCGTGCCCTGAGGGCCAACTTGGGGGTGCGGGAGGACCCCCCCAACAATGGCGAAGAGCCCGAAGGAACTGCTACTCGGTGGGGCCTAGCTGTGGCCTGGTTGGTGCTCACGTCTAGCTGAGAACCCACAAGAGGGAGCCTGTGCATTCGCGCTGCCTTGCCGGCCTGGGGAAATAGCGACGGACTGTAACATTGAGCGTGGTCTCCCAAGAAACCCATTTACTGAACAAAAACTGCCAGCATTGATACGTAGCCTCTGCCCCTGCACCCTTGCACAACCGGGCAGGGCCCTCTGCCTGCCACGCGGAGTCAACTGCGGTGCTGGCTGAGTGCAATCCTTGCTGCGCCGGCACTGAGCACCGAACCGCCTGAAGTGCTAATTTCACCTGCAGTGGAGCTCAAAGCACAAAAATTCTTCTGCTGCCACTGACGACTCTGAACCACGCCGAGTACGAACAACATAATCATAGCAGCATCAGAGGTGCAGGCAGACCTTCCTAGATACTACACTGCCGGAGAGTCCACTGAGCTCTCCCTGAGAGAACGCAGATACCTTACAGTCAGGCGCAATGGGCAAAACAGACCCGAAGCAGCCAAAACTGACTTTTGAAGCCCGCAGAACACCAAGGCACCAGGGTGACTTAGCATAACTGCCCGCAGAGCAACATACTGACAACATGCAGACTACAGAAGAAGACTTAAAAACGCTGCTTGTCACCATGAAGCACACCCTAGCTTCTAAAGAATACAAAATGGACACTATGTGCAACAGACTTGATTTCATGGCCCAAAAGCTAGAAAAACACAATGCACGCCTTGGGGAGACGGAGCATAGAATCTCAGATTTGGAGGACGCGGCAACCTCGAAGGAAAAGCAGCTCTCGCAAATGGACAAATTATTAAACGTCATAGCAGCTAAGAACGAAGACCTCAAAGCGCGCTCCCGACGCAACAACATCTGCGTTCTGGTAGTGCCAGAGAGCGCCAACACCGGCAAAATGGAGGAATACGTTGATAAGCTCCTATGCAATCTCTTTGGCCCAGAGGCCTTCTCGGCCCGGCTGGTGGTGGAGAGAGCACACAGATCACTGGGCCCTCGCCCTCCTCCGGGGACGCCGGCCAGGCCTATCATTGCAAAACTTCTCAATTATAGAGATCGGGATACAGCTCTGAGACTGGCGAGATTGAAGGCGCCCTTAATCCATGAGGGCTACATGGTTGCTCTGTACCCATTTCACCATCGCTGTCCAAGAGGATCAAAAGAAATTTGCTTTGGTGAAGTGGAAACTGATGCAGGCGCATATAGATTACGCCATGCTATATCCTGCACACCTACGGGTTACTCATCAGGGGAAACAGCACTTCTACACCAATCCGCAGCAGGTGGAGGACTACCTGAGGAAACTGCGGAAACAGAACTCGAACCCTGATGCTGATGATCCAGAGACCCGAACACTCTCCCAGCTTTCCAATTATGACTGTACATCACGAGCAAAGGGCCGCGAGCACCAGCACCGACGGCGGAAAATGGAAACGGAGGGTTCACTAAACTAGAAGATGACTGACAGAGCCTTTCTTTGGCATAGATAGAATTTTTACAATATATATGTTGGTTAGCATTGCTACTGAAACCAAGTGAGCATCCTCCCCCGAATCCCGGGCACCCCGCTTCCTCTGACTCATAGACAGCAGAGAGATGATAGTGGGCAGGTGCGCCCTCTGACGCTAGCCCGCAGGGTGAGCCCCTAGGTTTGTCAACGGGAGAGACTTTCATTCCGCCCTTCTTCCCTTCCCCCCTACCTTCCCTTCTCATACAGTCCGTTGCAACCCTCAAGAGTTTATTCACCCCCGAACCTCACTAGACTCCTCCTTTTCTTCCCTCCTTCCTGGCCCCCTGACGTATTGAACTCCTGTCTTCCCTACCACTCTATTCCCCCCGGACTTTGAAACGTTATCTTTAATTCCCCCCCCTTCCCTTCTCCAACTAGACTTGCACTTCTCCCCTTTCCCCTAATCGCCCTCCCTTCCCCTAATGTTCAATATTCCTCCCTCCCTGCCCACTACCCTGTTCCCCCCAGTCCACACAAGTTCGCATTTTATTGCGGATGTTTAGCGGTTACTGAACATGGTTGTAAGAGATGTCCGTTTTGGTGGGGTGGGAGGGAATGATCTTCACAACAAGTTTGGGATGTCGATGTGGGTGGGGGGGAGATGAGAAATACTTTTGTTTAATAGTTTTGCAACATGCCACATTACTGGGCACAGACTTCCCATACAGTATATCTCACAAGCCTGCTGACATATCAAGTGGTGGTCGCACATCTGCTTACTGCGCGAAAGGTAGAGACAAGTGCATATCTCCTAGACAGAGACCACGCAACTCAATATCCTGATAAGATAAACAACCCTGAAGCTGCCCCCCTAAAATGCCTATTGACCTGGAGCGTTAGAGGGTTATGAGACCCTAGAAAGCATAGGCAAATCCTTGCATATGTAGATAGGCACTCCATTCAGATTGCCATGCTCCAGGAAACTCACCTTGACCTTAAGAGACCGCAGAGATTCGCTGCTCGTTGGGCATGATATAGCTGCTTCGCATCCTACTCCACCTACTTGTGAGGTATGGCCATATTGGTTCACAAAAACACCCCATACGTACCCGTGGGTATCGGACCAGCAGGGCCGATATTGTCTGACATGGGAGTGCTCGCCTCACACTCAGTGACCCTAGTTTACTGTTATGGCCCTAATACCGATGACACGATGTTCTTTGCCATGCTGTGGGGGAAGATCACAGATATTGGATCAACGCATGTAATATGGGGGGGATTTTAATATAACTTTCAACCCGCCGCTAGATAGGTCCCGACCCCAGGCTCACCACTACACTCGCTCCCAATGCCAAATGGGGGACTGGAGCCTGCCGGATGCTTGGAGATATCTGCATACAGACAGGAGGGAAGGCACATGTCACACAGCAGCACACGAGACGTAGTCCCGGCTGGATTACTGGGTGATCACTAGGGGCTCGGCACCTGGCTGGTTGGGGTGGAACACTTAGCAAACACCTACTCCGACCACTCCCCTGTACTTCTAACTATATCGCCACCTACGACACATACCCCTTACATAAACTGACACCTCATCCCCACCATGCTATTAGACACAGCGTTCCGGGCTGAAATGGACCAAGAAATTCAGGAATTCTTTCAGCGGAACCTGGGCTAGGTTGACCAAGTGACTACTGTGTGGGAGGCGTTTAAGGTGACTGTAAGCGGAATAAGCATTACCAAGGGAGGCCGGGTACTTAGGGACCTACAACAGATGCTTACCAGGCTAGAGAAAGAATTAAAACTAATAGAAGCGGACATAGCTAGCTCGCCCTGCTCGCAGAAATACATTGAACTTAGAGACAAGATAACTGAATATAAAGAAGAAGCAGATAGGAAATGTCAATTCCGAGGGAAATACTTCAAAGCTCGCCGTTACGAAGAGGGCGAAAGGCCAGGGAAAGCGCTTGCCGAACAACTCCGAAAGGCCTTGATACTCGAGCTATGTGCTGGCGACCCAGATGCCGGAAGGGGAGAAAGCTAAAAACACCTGACATTTTACAAACATTTCAAACCTTTTATGGCACACTATAAACGATGACACGGCAGCAGCCGATTTCCCTACAACAATATCTGGAGCCAGTTACCTTGGGATGGCTGGGAGACTTGCAGAGAGAGTTCCTCTCTGCCGAGTTCGAACTCGATGAGATTAGAGCCGCCATAATGCAGCTCCGGTCGGGCAAGACTCCGGGGCCTGATGGCCTACCTGCCGATTTTTACAAAGCATATATAGACCACCTGGCCCCAATACTTAAACAAGTCTACTATGCGGCCTTGGAATCAGGAGAGTTACCGCCAACTATGAGGGAGGCCACCATAATCTCAATACTTAAACCTGGGAAGCCGGCAGATAGATGCGATTCCTACAGGCCTCTCTCTATGATTAATTGCAATGTGAAAATACTGGCCAAACTAATTGCGAACCGGCTGAGTTTACTCATGAAGGCACTGGTGCTGCCTGATCAGGTGGGCTTTGAGCCGGGCCGTGCCACATCCCACAACTTGCGAACCCTGCTCGCGGCAATGCAGGATATGGATCCGGAACTTGAGGCGGCTGCGATGTTCCTGGACGCTACCAAATCATTCGACTCGGTAGAGTGGGACTACCTGTTTGGCATACTGAGGCGTATGGTGATGCCGGACTGCTCCCTGGCATGGATAAGGCTGCTTTACACGCGACCGCGTGCAAGGGTGGTGATCAACGGAGCCGTCTTGCCTTGGATTGACATTACGAGGGGGAACCGACAGGGGTGCCCATTGTCACCACTGTTATTTGCCTTGGCTGTCGAACCTCTGGCGGCCCGACTCACAACTAAATCGCAAATGGGCCCTGGAATACCCTACCAGGCATGTCTTAATCTCATTATACGCGGACGACATCATTCTATATGTACGGAAACCCCAGACCAGCCTTAACCCAATTTTGAGAGAGTTTATTGCATTTAGAGAATTATCAGGTATTAAAATCAACTGGGTAAAATCTCAAATGTTTCTGCTGACTGACGATACGCGCGGTTATCCCCTGGACTATGTTATGTTATGTTAAATGGCTATTTATAGAGCGCGCAGCTACTCAATTGAGTGTCCCGGCGCTGAAGCAGGATGAAGTCCTAGCTAAGGAGTGTGATCCCCGCACTGGATATTAAAGCTGAAACAGCCAAGTTTTCAGTGATTTCCTAAATGCAAGGAGATCCTGAGTCAACCTTAAGTCCACCAGTAGATTGTTCCGCAGTTTTGCTGCTTGCACCTGGAAGGAGCGACCCCCGATGCGTGCCCGGAGGTATCTGGGGGTCAGAGCCAGCTGAAGTGCTGCAGACCTAAGTGCACGGGGAGGGTGATAAAATTGAACTCTCTTCACAATGTACCCAGCTCCTATGCCGTGGAGAGCCTTAAAAGCCAAAACCATGGCCTTGAAATGGATCCTTTTGCGGACTGGGAGCCAGTGTAAGGATTTCAGCTGTGTGGACATACGAGCTCTGGGGCCAAGCATGAGTATTGCTCTTGCTGCAGCTGTTCTGAGTCACCTGCAGTCTTGCCAGTAGATACTCAGGCAGCCCCAGGTAGAGTACATTCACGTAGTCCAACCTGGAGATTATTAATGCCTGGACCACCGTTTTTCTGTGGGTGATAGACAGGAGGGGCAGGAACTGTTTCAGCATTTTGAGCAGGCCAAAGCAGGAATCGGCCACTGATTGGATCTGTGCCTGCATGGAAATATTATCATCCAGCTTCACCCCCAGATTTTTCACTATCTTTACAGGGGACGTGGGGGGGACATGTCAGCAGGCCACCAACTGCGCCAAAGGTTGCTGGGGCGGTGGCCAAAGAAGATAATCTCCGATTTACCAGGATTACATTTAAGCTGGTTGCACTGGAGCCAGGAGAATACTTCAGTAAGACAGCTGTTAATCATGTCTCCCTTGAAGTCCGCGTCTTTGTTGCAGGTGAAGAGCAGCTGCGTATCGTCGGCATACGATATTATTTTTGCTCCATGGTTCTCAGCCAGAGTTGCTAGAGGTGTCATATATAAATTAAAAAGGATGGGGCTCAAAATAGAGCCCTGGGGCACACCCACCTCTAGAGGGGGGATAGGGGCAGCAAAAGGTGGGGCCCACACTGTTTGCTGGCGGTCCTTTAAAAAGGAGGTAAACCAATTGAATACCGTACCTCCAAACCCACACTCCCGAAGTCTCAGCAGGAGGCGGTCGTGTGGGACGGTATCAAAAGCCGCAGATAAATCCAGCAATATCAGTATTGCTTTGCCACCTCTATCCACTACCTCCTTTATTGCTTCAGATACTTCCAGGAGTGCCGTCTCCGTGCTGAAATTAGCCCTGAAACCAGACTGACTCTGGTGGAGTAGAGTGTTAGTTTCGACAAATGCGGTGGTGACATGATTCACCACTTTTTCCAGGCCTTAGAAAAGTAGGGGAGCAGAGATATAGGCCTGTAGTTAGAGGCTAGCTCAGGATCCAGAGTTGTTTTTTTAATAAGGGCAGAATTTTGGCTCTCTTCCACCTGTCAGGGACCTGACCCGTCTTCAGGGAGAGATTCAGAATCTGGTTGACCGCTGGATTAATAATGTCTGCGACTGAAGCAAGAGTAGGGGCCGGGCAAGGATCGGAGGGTGATCCGGATTTAAGGCCTTTCATGATTTCTAGAGTTTTTTCCATTGAGATCATTGGAAACTGTTCAAAAGAAGGTCCTCTAACTTGTATTTGTGAGGAGTTTGGTGCACCCTTATCACTCTTCACCAGAGGGGTAGTTGGAAAGGACTCTTGGATGCTTACAATCTTGTCATGAAAGTATAAGGCCATGAGACTCGTCAATGCCTCAGTAGGAGTAAATGGCTTAGCTACCACTGCAGGGGAGGAGAAATCGCTAACTATTTTAAAAATTTCCCTATTTTTGTTCAATACGAGTTCGATTTTGGCGGATAGAAAAGATTTTTTTGCCTCGAGAATTTGTTTAAAGTAGGCTTTTAATGCCTGTTTGTAAATTGTTTTATCATTGGGGTCAAAGTTTTTCCGCCAGGTCCTTTCGAGGTGTTTGCACGACCTCTTACTTTCTTTAAGGGCAGTGGTAAACCAAGGGGCGGAAGACCTCACCGTCTTTCCAGAACGTGAGACAGGAGGAGCAAGTTCCCCGGCCCGGAGCAGGAGCCAGTTATCCAGAACCTCGACATCCGCCTCAAGGTCCCACTAAGAGAGATCAGATGCTTATTAATGGCCTTAAGTAGTGCCTCAGGTGTAATTAAGTGAAAGGGTCTGAATTTAATAGTTTTAGATTTCCCGGAAGCCTTGGGAGTATTAGATACCTTCTCACATGAAAACTCCAGAAGGAAGTGTTCAGACCATACAAGTGGAAGTGGTTGGTTCATACCTAGTTCGGCCGTGGAAAAGATCTGATCCAAAGTGTGGCCTTTTTCATGGGTGGGGACATGGACATAAGGAACCAGATCTAGCGTTTCCAGTGACTCTTGTAGTCTGGACGAGTCTGCATCTTCCGGTGCATCCATATGTAAATTGAAATCACCCAAAACCAGACAATGCTTGTGTTTCAAGACAAACGGTGAAACCGCGTCACCAATTGAGGCAAGGAACCTCACAGCGGGCCCAGGGGGTCTATATATTAAAATGCCTGCTATGGATTGATGGGGAGACACCACCAAGTGGAAGCCGAGGCATTCTGCTCCCTCGACATCAACAGCGGGTATTGTAGTGCAGGAGTAATGGTTCTTAAAAATGATAGCGATGCCACCCCCTGTACCTGCCAAACGGTCTTTCCTGATGATCTGGTAGCCCATCGGGATAGCCGAGGCTAAGGTAGGGTTAGACACCTCGCTCAACCATGTCTCAGTTAGGAATAGGAAATCCGGGGATTTATCCACTAGTAGGTCGTAGATATTAAGAGCTTGTTTTTTCAGAGACCGAGTGTTAAGAAGCAGGGCGCAGAGTTGCGTTTTGCCCTGAGAATGGGGAGCATCACCATAGTCTCGGTTACGCCCCGCTAACTTCTTAGAAAACTGCCCAGTTTCCTTAATAAAACCCTCCCATCCGCAAAGTGAGCATCCCTTTAGAGGTTGCAGCCCAAAAACAGATAGAGGCGGAGGGGGGCATACGCAGAATTCCCTTTTAATTTCTAAGAGTGCATCTTTCGTATACCTTATGCACAGCCCAGAGTTAATCTTACCGGCAGCATGGCCGGCGCCGATCGCCTCCGGGTCGCTGACGGGCGTAGACGGGCTTGCCATTGGCGCGCCTTTGGCGCGCCCGCTGCGCGCGTCCGGGCCAGCATGAAACTAAATAGCTGGCCGGACGCGGGAAACCACTGTGTTCTGCTTTCCCCGCCGGAAGTCAGGTGGGTTCGACAGGGACAGATGGGAGTATCCGGTTCCCTCCAAACAAATGGCAAAAAGGCCGCGTTGGACCGGGGAATCGGAGACCATACAGGTGCTCTGTACAAAGAGCAGGTAAGCAGCCAACAGAATAATAAAATCAGAAAGTTAAAAAACCATTAAAACTCTCGGAGGTTTAAGCATGCAGCAGCGATGGAAATAAAACTGTGACAGGGTATCAAGGTTAAAAGCACAATATATCCATAAATACACAAAGCAAGGTTTAGGAGCTCAGAAGGCACTTCACCACTTACGCCTCGCTGCGCGTCCGGCCCAGCATGAAACTAAATAGCTGGCCGGACGCGGGAAACCACTGTGTTCTGCTTTCCCCGCCGGAAGTCAGGCGGGTTCGACAGGGACAGATGGGAGTATCCGGTTCCCTCCAAACAAACGGCAAAAAGGCCGCATTGGACCGGGGAATCGGAGACCATACAGGCGCTCTGTACAAAGAGCAGGTAAGCAGCCAACAGAATAATAAAATCAGAAAGTTAAAAAACCATTAAAACTCTCGGAGGTTTAAGCATGCAGCAGCGATGGCAATAAAACTGTGACAGGGTATCAAGGTTAAAAGCACAATATATCCATAAATACACAAAGCAAGGTTTAGGAGCTCAGAAGGCTCTTCACCACTTACGCCTCCCATATCCCATATCCCTTATCCCATAGCATGGTGCCCCAGCGAAGTTAGATATATGGGAATAACAATCACTAGAGACAGGCCAGAGCTCCTTCCCGCCAACTACGGAAGACTGATGGAGAGCATCACGAAATCGGTAGAGAAGTGGATATCGCTACCCTTGTCCATGACAGGAAGGATCTCCCTGATGAAGATGGTAATTTTGCCCAAAGTGTTGTACCCGTTTATTAACATCCCTCTGTCACCGGGACCGGCATTTCTAAAACTCTTAAAACCCAGATGATACAACTTGTGTGGGGGGGGGGGAAGACAACCCAGACTGAAGTGGGAAACGTTGACACGGCCATATGCAGAGGGGCGCTTCGAAGCCCCTGAATTTGAACTGTATAACCTTAGCGCACAAGCACACTACGCAACCCACTGGTTCAACCCACCCCCCTTCATGCCACATCTGGCTATAGAGCAATATTATATGCACCCGACTCTGCTATCTGGATTCATAGCAATGCAAACTCCTGTGACTGAAGTGTGCTCCACCATGGTGAGGTGCACCGTGAGTGCATGGAAGAAAATCGCGAGACGATTGAACAAGGACATGTTGTATTCGCCTCTACTCACAGTGGTCCGACATCCTGCTTTGGCGGTAACACATGAGATGCAGTGCCGACAACTTCTACAAAAAAAGAATATAGATACATGGGGTGATCTCTACGTCGATGGCGCGTTCCGTACGAAGGAGCAGTTTATCGCAGATGGGGAACCTGAGGGGATGGACTTATTTATGTATGTCCGACTGAGGGGTATGTTCACAAGAACGTGCGATAACTACCGCAAGAGTAGCGTAACGCAACTTTCAATAACGCAGCCTATCGCGGGAAAATATCGCTGTGTCAACGAGGAATTCACAACAAGGCGGTAGCAAGCGATAGTCTGCCGAAACCCGCGATACAACCACCACGATGGAGATAAAAACACAAACCACAACACCAAAAAATACGCGATGGGCCAAAGCGCGATGAGGAAATCAGCAACAAGCAGCGCCAGGCCTGCAACACACACCTGGCAGGCGTCAAAAATCACCATAAAAGTAGAAAAAACACCCACACACAAACTGACCAACACCCAAGCACCATGGAGGCAGCCGGAGCAGGCGCAGAGGACGAGCGCAACCCCACAAGCACCCCGGACGACCAGCCTGGGACCTCGGGGACAGGGAAGGGCACGGACAAGAAGACGAGGAAGACCAAGTTCAGTCCGCAGGCGAACAGGATCATAGTCACGGAGGTGATGGAACACCATCAACAACTCTTCGTCACCTCCAACGTGTCATAGGGCACCAAAACTGGAATATGGCGGGACATCGTCGACAAGGTGAATGCCGTCGGAGAGCACAAGTGGACAATGGACGAGGTCAAGAGGTGATGGAATGACATCAAGCGGAAGACCAAGGAGAAACTCACCGCCAACCAGAAGGCAGCAACGCGGACCGGAGGTGCGGCCCAGCACCACAGCTGGAGCTGGATGACATGGAGGAGCTGGTGTCGACAGTCATCGGTGTGGAGACTGTGGCTGGAGTCGGGGGACCAGACACTGCTCGACAGGACACAACACAACCGCAACAGGGTGAGTGACCACCAGGTACTGGGGGGACGGGGGGAGATGGCCACAATGGCACTAATGCACAAGCAAGCAGGGCACAATGCACACCCACAATGACCCTGGGTCCTCGCTCAGACCCACAGACTGTCACAATGTACAATGCCATGCTGTCTGAATGTCAACCTGTACCATGCGGCTACATACATCTGGACACATTGTAATACACCATCTCCACTTCACATCGCAGGGGCATCTTCAACACCTCCTGCAGAGCAGTCCCAGCCACTCTTCACTGATGACGAGGAGGACAACACCAGCATCGACACCCAAACCATCCAAGACATCTTTGACTTCATCCGCCACTCACCTCCAGGACCAGGGCAGCCCAGCCACATCGATGAGACCCCACCCAAACCACCCAGCAGGAGGCACCCACAGCCCCGGCACTCTCCCAAGACCCCCAGAAACAACACATGGCCTTCCAACGCCGTGTGCTGGAGGGCCAGAGGGAGAAGGCTAAGCAGGTACGGGTGGGGTTCGAGCTCATGGCTACCAAACTAGATGCCATCCATGGGTGTCTACGTCCGCCCCATGGTCTCCAACAAGCCCTGACTGACATCGCTGGAGTCATGACGCGGAGAGAAGAACACCTGTCCGCTCAGAGTAGCTCCAGCGATGCCAGCCGTGAGCTGGCACACATGCGGAGGCTCATGGAGGACATGGTGCGGATGGATGCGGAAAGGATGGCAGCCACCGCTGCACACCATCGAAATGTAGCAGGGATCTACCATGCCCTGCAGTACTTCATCATGGCATTGCTGCCACAAGCTGCCTGGTGTGTCAGTGCCTCCCAGTGTGGCAGGCGTATCCACTCAGGCCCCTGATGTGTCAGTGGCACACAGTGCCGCAGCCGGTACTGCAACACCCATAGGTGGGGCAGAGCACCCATCCGAGGATGAGAACGTGGATGGGTTGGCTCTCAGAAGGAGGCACTAGCATACATTTCCACCACCTGGCCTTTTTCTGCTTGGTCCCGCACATGGCCTCATGACCTTCCACTCACCCCCGATACCCTCCGAGGCACTCACCTTGGACAGCGACATGGACTGTCACATCCTGTTTGACGACCAATGACACAGCGACCAGACTGCGGACTGTACCCTTCCGCAGTACATGTCATCCCCGGATGGACTCTGGCTGGCCCTCCACGTGCCCATATTGTGTAGTGTGCTCGGCATTGCCCTGTACCGCTCCAGCTGCATAACTGCACTGGATGTGCAATAAACATCCAGTGATGCACTGCTGTGTCATGTCTTTCATCATTCATGTGTGAATGTGTGGATGAATGTAGGGACAGTGTCTTCCCTTGCGTCAATGATGTTCATCCTGTGGGATGCCAGTCAGAGGGTGCTACATTGCATTTTGTGTACCGGGTCCCGTGAACACCACAACAGGGACACACGCATCAGTCACTTCCTTGTCCGGACATAGACTGAACCACGCCCAGAGCCCACGAGTCATTGTTGCAAGCCCTGCACTGGTCCGGCGTATGGCAGGCCAGACCACTCCGCTAACGCTCCGAGGGGGGGGCCCTCATTGCTACCCGTCGCAGGCGTACTCGCTGGTGGTGTGCAGGTCACTGGTCTAGTTGTCAGCATGTCACAGCCACTCCCTGAGGGCAGGTTTGCACGCACACCACACCCATCCGGCACAGGCGTCACAAGCCATGTGACTCCGCCAACATAAGGGGCCGACGACATCACATTCCCCTCTGCCTGTGGTGACTGGATGACGGACGCTCCACGGTTCTCAATCATTAAGGGCCCATGAGTTTTTGCGCACAGGGTTAGTGGCACACGAGGCCTTGCAGACGGCACGGGCCTACCACCAAATGGCGCAGACTGGGGTTGCACAGGGTTAGTGGCAAATGGGGCCTTGCGGACAGCAGAGGCACCACGCCATGGGACGGTGACTTTGGGTGCACTGAGTCAGTGGCACCTTAAGCTGCTGAGTGGGTGTGCAGCCTGCGATGATGCCCCATCCCGGCGGTCCGGACAGCTCAGGTTTTGTGTGCCCTGCTGGACCGCAGTGTAGACAAGAGCCAGCGGACAGCGCAGGCCTACCGCCACGTGGCGTCGCTTCCGGGATCCCAGAGTTGGTGGCACCCATTGGGCTGAGCGGGTGTGCAGCCTGCGATGGTGCCGGGTGCACTGGTATGTCCTATGCCATGGAGTAATCAAGACCCAGCACCAAACGTGAGACCTGGTGGCCTGCGGAGCGGGGCTGCATGATGTGGAGGGTGCCATGTCCGCGGGCCCCGGGCTTGTGGCTTGCAGCGGCACGTGGTGGGACCTCCTGTCTACGCGCCGGTGGCGGAAGGTGAGCATTGAGGCCTGGGTGTGCATGGGCGGGCATGCTCTGATGGGTGGCGGGAGGGGTTGGGGTGCCTCTGCCTGGGTGTGCATGGGCGGGCAGGCGATGTTGTCTTGTGCAAGTGTGTGTACTGTGCCAGTCATGTATCTGTTTCAGCTGACGGCTCTGACTCAGAAGTGTGACCTGGTGTCCTGCTATACATACCGGCACGTGGTTGAAGACACACCGGTGGCAGCAGGTGAGCAGTGTGGCCTGGGTGCGCAGGGGCGGCACTCTCTCTCTCTCTCTCTTCCTCTCTCTCTCTCTCTCTCTCTCTCTCTCTCTCTCCCTCTCTCTCTCTCTCTCTCTCTCTCTCTCTCTCTCTCTCTCTCTCTCTTTCTTCCTCTCTCTCTCCCTCCCTCTCTTCCTCTCTCTCTCCCTTCGCTCTCTCTCTGTCCTCTGATGTGCGCAGGACACACCTTCTCATCATGTTTTTTGTCTTACAGGCTGTGACCTACGTATTGTCCCAAGGGGAGCGGCCATGTGTCTTCATTTCATTTCGGTGTTCATTTTAATAAAGTTTCATTTGTTGCTTCAAAAGTGAATGTGTGCTGCTCATTTCTGTGACGACACATGCATGTCACTAGTTGTGATTGTGCGACATCAAGCGGAATATTTTGTACATGTTTAGGTGTGGCTGATGTGGCATGTCTTTGGTCGTGGGGTGCCAGGGAGGGGTGGTCCTGAGGGTGGTGGCGGTGGGTGTTGTGGCCCTCTTAGGTGTCCGGGCCGCATTATGGGTGGCTCCATGGCATCTGTTGCCCTTCCGATGTAGCCCTGGGCTGTGCTCCCTTTTGGTTTGCAGGCTGCGTCCGACTTTACACCAGGTCAGAGCAGGTGTAGATTTCCTGGTGCTAACGCGCTTTATCGCCTGTTTTGTGTTTTTATCGCCGATGTGGCTGGTCGTTGAGAATGTTGAGGTGTGGTGTTGTCGCGCCTTTTGGCACGGGTACGCCCACTCTGCATCTCATTAGCGATAGTTGCGCGGGTCCTCTGTGGCGATGTTTTTTGTGGCTGCTATCACGGGTAAACTGGTGCTGTGGACTGTTTACACCAGCTTGTGAATGGGGAGGTATATTTATCACGACTTTGGCTGCGATAAGGTGCCGTTAATTCGGCGATAGCTCCTTGTGAATATGCCCCTGAGTGTTAGGGCTGCCACCCCGGCCTACCCTGACAAGCCCCCTATGATGGGCCCACTCCATGGCCTTCTCCGGAATGTAAACTCCGCTCACGTAGTATCCATCATATACCATACCACACAGAAAGACACGCGCCCAGGGAGATACTGCTAGGGAGCAATGGGAGCGAGAGATAGGAGAACCCCTTGATGAGCAGAAGTGGCAATACTGCTGTGAACAGATGGGCCGGATTACGGCTAATAGTAGGCTGCGAATCATCCATTATAAATATCTCCAGAGACTTTATCACACCCCTGCCAAGCTATTTAAGTTCAAGCTGCGCGATAGCGATGCTTGTGACAGGTATAGACACAAGAATGCAGGCTTCCTACACTTGGCATGGGAGTGCGCGGGGATACGCCTATACTGGAGAGATGTCATGGAGGCGCTGGGACATATGACCACTACCACAATCACACAAACTCCTGTGGTGGCTCTTCTAGGCTACACGGCAGACATTCCCGCAGAATATCGTAGGTACACAGCATTGAGCCTTTTATTGGCTAAAAGGTGGGTGGCATGCAAATGGGGCAAGGGGGCACCCAAATTTAAGGACTGGATCAGAGATCTCCTCCTCTGGCAAGAACAGACGTTAATATATGCCAAACTACTACCCGCAGCTTCTAGGCCGAGACATATGGGACCCATTGCGCGCATATTTGCTTGCACACCCGGAGACGACCACAGACAATAGGGTTCCCCCACTTCCTCAGCTTAGATCAGGCAGGCCCAACGATGGAACACAAGACACCAGTACCCCCTCAAATACACGTAACCCCCCCCCCCCATGAAGCAGCGCACTCACCCGAGATTTAGGCTAGAGGGCAGCGGGCAGAGACAAGGAAGAATATAACGTAAGTTTGGCACGCTGATACTGACCCTTCGTCAAATGCATGAGGGGCAGGCAGTACGATACGCAGCAAATGCACTACATGTGACTAAACAATTTGAGTGTCTCTGCAGGCCGATGTTAATGGGACTCTTCGAACTGTGAATATGCTGTATGTATATTGCATGTTGTACTTTCGAGAAAATGTAATAAAATAAAAAAAAGAGAACCATACAAGGTATTTATAAAAATATGTATTTATTATATAATGCTCTCTAGCATGTTTCAGTATCTCCTGCACAGAGATATACACAAAGAACACAATACTTAAGCAAATAAATAACAGTAAATAGCACTTATACATAGTGGGCCCCAGGGGGGGACCAAACCATATATTAAAAAAGTGGTATAAGAACCACAACTCAAGGCAGGATGATGTCGAGAGGACGTAGAATCGCTGGGAGCACAAGGAACCACCCGAGGAGATAGGGACCCCACGGAGTTCGTATGCAGTGTGGGAACACGACCGCATGCTCCGTACAACTCTATGCGAAAGTCTCATTTGGAGTTTTAAAGATTAGGGACGCTTCCAAGTCGACTACGAAGAAACCCTGTGGAAGACAGAAGGTTGGAGAGCCACCCCACCCATGGATACCAAAGTACCCAAGTTACCTATCCCAGAGAAGCCGGGTGCATAGGGATGAAGTGGTGTCGGAAACCGCTGTCGAACTCAATGGAGGACTTCTAGAAAGTGCTGCTGCTGGAAGGGAGAAGAATGACCGGTGGAATCCAAATGTGGATTCTTGTCAAAGAGTACCTGAAAGCAGAGGGGACAGAGTCTGGGTCACTTAGGAGCGACCAGGGGCTCAGTAGACGAATGCCCACCAATGTCGGGTGCTTCAGGTTAGTTGATGGTGCTCTTGACTCTGCAGTTGCACGGACCAGGTGACGTTGAGGATGACCAGGAGTCAAATGCGAGCTGTTCCATGAAGGATTACGAGTGCTGAGGCGTTGATGTCTGGCGGGAGCACCAACAAGCCTTGGCAACAGCAACCCATGCAGGAAGTCAAGAAAGTGTACGGTTCGGACCATCAAGGTCCTGGAGACTCACCACAGCAAGGGGAGTCAGGGCAGGCCTGGCGCAACCAGGGGAGCTCAAGAAAAGCAAAGTTTACCCTCAATTGGACCCACAGGCCAGGAATTGCGAGAGGACCTCAAGCATCTTCACAAAACAGCAGGCCACAGAGAACTCCGTGCAAGGTGGATGAAGATCTTTGTGGAGAAAGTCGCCAGAGGTTGGGGCTACTAAGAGCCCAATGCACTTGTAAAGGAATTGCCAACAAGCACAGGCACTTGCAAATACATGCTGTGCGCAGGGGTTCTGGTATTGCAGCCCCCACGAAGGATACTGGCCTCAAACTTGGTGAGAGGGCAGCTCGGGCCTCGAGGGATGTAGAAACCCACCTCCTGTGTTGCTGGACCCTTTGGAGTCTGTAGGAGCTCGGGATCAGCTGACCGGTCAGCAATGTTGAGGTGCCTGCAAATGCAGGGGAGTGCCTCCTTCACTCCAAGGGAGATTATCTTCAGTTGTCTTTAATGCTCCACAGGTCCTGCATGGATCCTATATGGTGCACAGGCACAGACGATGCAGTAGATTGAGAGGGAGAGGGAGTCAGGCCCAAACGAAGTCCAGCAAAGTGCAGAGTGCCCAGACGGTCCAAGTGCAGTGGTTTCAGGTCAGAATCTTGTCCACGATGAATCTAAAGTCCTACAGCTAGGTAAGCCCTTAACTTAAGTAACCACAGGAGAGGGTTGGAAAGATTCAGGGTACCCTCCCAGGGTAGGGTCTGGACAGGGGGAGGTTACTCCCATGTCCTTTGTCCAGTTTCGCACCAGAGCAGGAGCCAATGGCTCCCAGGACTGGTTTGAACTGGACTATGCACAGGGACAACAAATGTGACCCTTATGCAGACTTTCAGTCGCTGGAAAGCGCACCCACCCTGCCCTAAAACATTAAATCCTATCTGGGAGGTGCTCACACCTCCCTGTGACAGGATGCCTATTGTTCTGCCTTCCCCTGCACCAGCTTGGCTCAGCAGCAGGAGGGCAGAAATGTGTCTCTGGCTGGCAGAAACCATTTTGTGCTGTCCGGAGTTAGAAGGCTGGTACCGGGAACAACAGGGAGCCCTCCGAAGGACGCTTCTGAGAGGTGGAATCATACCTCCCACACTGGATACCGGTGTGGGGGTATGATTCCAACATGTTTGACACCAAACACGATAGGGTTTGTTTCAACCATTTTAGAGTTGAACATCACGTGGTCGCGTAATGCCCCTCTATATATTGTATATGGCTGCTTCACTGACAAACCGGGAGAATGAACTCCATAGGTTGCAGGGGTGTCCTGCTCATGCAGGGGCACCCTCTCACTTAAAACCAAGCACCCTGCCTCCAGGATTGTAAAGGCCTGCTATAGGGGTGACTTATAGGTTTTAAGTGCAGTGACCCTTAGATATAGTAAACATATAGCTTTAGTAAGTGGTGCATGCACCAATTTACACAGGCTGCAATGGCAGGCCTGTAGTTCCATTTTGCATGGCCTCTCATGCTTTAGTCCGTTGGAGGCCTCTGGGGTACCTGTGCCCTGGGTACTTGTGTACCATATACTAGGGACTGACGAGGGTACCCCAGTATCCAATCTGGAGTACACCTAAGTACATAACATAACAGTTTAGGAAGAAAGCAGATATACTGGGGTCCTGATTAGCAGGATCCCAGTCAGACTAGTCAAAAATAGTGTTACATAAAGCAAAAAGTGGGGGTAACCATAAGAAGCAGATCCTACTTTCCTACACTGCTCTATGGCATAGCTACAGCCTACCTTAGTGGTGAGTTTTACATGGTAGAAGAGCAGTGTATGCCTTGTCTAGGAGTTTTAAATGTGAAGCTTGCTGTAGCAGTAAATCTGGATGCACAGACTGAAGTGAGACATAATGAAAGGACTACTTTTGAGGATGGTAGACATGAAAATGTCAGCTCTTCAGCAGATATCTGAATGAGTGACTTAGCCCCATGTGGGGGTGTGCTTGCATGCGTATGTAAGTTTGTTGGCATATGGTTGCCTCTCTTTGTGACATCTATGGTTCTCTAAATGAGTATGCAGGGGGCTGCATGGATTGCCTCCTGGGTGTGTTAGTTAGTACTGAGTTTTTTAACTGTGCCTGCAAATGCCTCCATCAGCACTAGATACATATCAGCTGTGCCTGTCTGAGTATATGTGTAAGTGCTTCTGTCACTATGTCAGTGGGTGTTTCTGTGCCTGTCTGATTTTCTAGTAAGATCTGTTAGATTAAAGACTGGGTGGCAGGTTGAATGTTTTGATAGGGCACATGAGTTTGTATGACTGCATATAGTTCAGCAAATCTTCACAGTACATGTGTTTCCTTTCAACCAGATGATTGCCTGCCCTATGACCTAGCTATACTACCCTACCTCAAAGGAGACTTATACATAGTAGAAGAACAGTTTATCCCTTTTGTAGGCGCTTCAAATCTAAAGGTTGGCCTACCAGTAAAACTGCATACACACACACCAAAGTGTACAAGGCCCAAGACATGATACAAGGACTACTTCTCTAAATGTTAGACTTGAAAGTGTCAGTTGTTTAGCAGATATGTGAATAGGTGTTTGAGTGTGGATGTCAGGTGTGATTTCAGGTATATATAAGTTTAAAGGTGAATGATTGCATCTCTTCATAACCTCTATGGTCCTTTAACTTTGTCTGTAAGGGAATCCCTGCTTTGCATGCTGGGTGTCTTAGTCAGTATTAATATTTTTTAGCTGTGTGTGCAACTGCCTTAATTAGTTTTTCATATACTTCAATAAATCTTCAGATAACATGTGATCTTCAGCCTTCAGAACAGCTGTCACCGCACACCACCACCTCATTAGAAAAACAAAGAAAGCATCCCTACAAGAAAGGATCAACGCCAATGCACTCAACAGCAAAGAACTTTTTGCCATTGTCAAATTATTTGCCAAACCTAGCACAGGAACATTAGACATCCCACCCTCCCAAGACCTCTGCAACAACCTCTGCACCTTCTTCCACTGCAAGATTAAGGAGATATACGACAGCTTCAACAACCTGAATAACCAAGACCCTCTCACCCCACCACTGCACTGATCGACACCGGACCCCATCAGAACCTACGCAGCTGGACTCCTCCTCATCACTGACCCTCAAGATCATAAAGAGCATCCAGTCGGGAGCACCATCAGACCCCTGCCTGCACCACATCTTTAACAGAGCTGACACCTCCATTGCCCCCAAACTCTTCTGCACCATCACCTGCTCCATCAACTCCGCCACCTTCCCAGAAGACTGGAAACACACAGAGATCAACACCTTTCTGAAGAAACCCTTTGCCGACCCGACAGGCCTCAAGAACTTCAGATCCAGCTCTCCTTCCCAGCCAAGGTCATCGAGAAGGTAATCAACGACCAACTTTCCGTGTTCATCAAAGCAAACCACATCATGGACCTCCCCCAATCCAGCTTCTGAACTGACCACAGCACCGAGACCGCCCTCCTCGCCACCACAGACGATGTCCGCACCCTCCTCGACTGAGATGAAACTGCAGCCCTCATCCTCCTGGACCTCTCAGCCACCTTCGATACTGTCTCTCACCGTACCCTATGCACAAGACTCCACGACGACGACATCCGTGACAAAGCCTTGGAATGGATCCGCTCCTTCCTCACCGGCCGAGCACAGAGTCAGACTACCACAGTTCCACTCTGATCCCACAGAGATCAGCTGCGGGATGCCTGAGGGCTCCTCCCTTAGCCCTACTCTCTTCAACCTCTACTTGGCCCCACTCGCAGCCATCATCAGGAACCACGGACTCAACATCGTCTCCTATGCCGAAGACACCCAGCTGATTCTATCCCTCACCAATGAACCCACAGTTGCCAAGAACAACTTCCGAGAAAGGATGAAGGCTGTGGCCACCTGGATGAAGAACAACTGCCTCAACCTCAACTCAGAGAAGACCGAAGTCCTCATCCTGGGCTCCACCCACTCCGCCTGGGATGACTCCTAGTGGTGCTCAACATTCGGAACCCCCTCATACCCTCAGACCATGCACGAAACCTCGGCATTGTCCTGGATTCCTGACTCATCATGAATCACCAGATCAACTCCGTCTCATCATCCTGCTTTCACATGCTCAGCCTGCTCTGAAAGATCTTCAAGTGGATTCCCACCGAGTCCAGAGAGGTCACCCTCACACTCATCAGCAGCAGAATCGACTACGGCAATGCACTCCACGCCAGCATCACCCAGAAACTCCTCAAGAAACTGCAGAAAATTCAAAACGCCTTTGCCAGCCTCATCCTCAACATAACCTGCCACAGCCACATCACTGGTCACCTGAGAGACGTCCAGTCTCCCAGTCAACAAAAGAATCACCTTCAAGCTCCTGAAAACATGCCTACAAAGTCCTACATGACGCGGGACCTGCGTACCTGTACCAGCCCCTCGCATTTCACGCACCCACCAGAGAACTCCCTCCGCCCAACTGGCCCTGGCCACTGTTCCCCATATCCGCAAGACCATAACAGGAGGAAGATCTTTCTCCTACCTTGCAGCAAAGACCTGGAATACCCTCCCTCTCCACCTCAGGCAATCACCATCACTGCCTCAATTCAGGAAGGACCTCAAGACCTGGCTCTTCAACTGAACCACAGCACCTTTGACGGATCAGCAATTCCCCCCAGTGCCTTGAGATCCTTACAGGTGAGCAGTCGTGCTTTACAAGACACTCGATTGATTGATTTATCTTTTAAGCAGATATCAGCGTGGTCTATAGCTTAGCTGCACCCTATCTTATAGGAGACTTATAGGTAGTACAAGAGCAGTTTATCCTTTCTGTAGGAGTTTTTAATGTGAAGGTTGACCTACCAATAAAACTGAATGCAGTGCCTGAATTGTAGAACTCCAAAACATGATACAACGGCTACTTCTCTACATCTTAGAATTCAAAGTGTCAGTTATTTAGCAGATAATGGAATGAGTATCTCAGTTTCTATCTGGATTTTCATGTGCATATATGTATGTTGCTAAATGACAGCATCGCTTAGTGAAAAGAATGGTTCTCTAAATCTGTATTTACGGGCCTGCATGGATTGCCTCCTGGGTGTGTTAGATTGTGTTGTTCTGTTTTCAGTTTGTGTGCAACTGCCTCCATTGATGCTAGATACATATGACTTGTGACTGTCTGTGTGCGTGAATGTGTACGTGCTTCTGTCACTACTTCACTGGGTGTTTCTCTGCCTGTCTGCTTTTCTACTAAGGTGTGTCAGATTATAGTCTGGGTGAAGGGTGGATGTATATATGTACATCTCTTTCTTACATGTATAGTTCTGTAAATCTCTGTCTAAGGGTGTATATGGATTGCCTCTTACATATGTTAGTGAGTATTAGGTTTATTAACTGTGTGTAAAACTGCATCCACTAGTGCTAAATAGATACCAGTTCTACTTCTCTGTGTGAATGAATGTTTAGGTGCTTCTGTCAGTATTTCTGTGCCTGTTGTAATGTCTGTCTGCTTTGCTACTTAACCATCTCTGATTGAAGAGGGGATGGCAGCACATACCAGCCTCCCTATATCCTAGGTACCTATCTGATGAGATGTTTAAGTAAATGTGCCACTAAGGGACTTTCTGTATTGAAAGCTGTATTTCTCTCCAAATGTGTACATACATACTTAATCAATATGTAGTGCCTGTATTCGGAATTACAAAGGTATATAACTATAGAAAATTAAAACTAAACCCCTTATCAATAACTTATATTTTTCATCAGCAGACTCGGCGGAGGTGAACTATAACAGATTCGAAAGGGAAATTATAAAAAGCTTAGATGAAACTATACCTCTGGCCACCCTAAAGAATCGATAAAAGTCCTCAGCCCCTTGGTACAACCTCACGCTGAAAAGTGCCAAACTTAAATGTAGGCAATTAGAAAGGAAATGGAGGCATTACTACCTTGAGGGTGATAAGCTCTGTTTAAAAAACGCACTGAGTGAGTACAAAAACAAGTTGAAGAAAGTGAGAGCAAATTACTTTTACGAGCAGATCACTGCGGCTCCTAACAAAGCTAGGAAAACCTTTGCGATTTTTAAAGAATTCACCAATCCATCTCGCTTTAAGCAAGAGATCAAACCATCACAGACACTATGTGATAACCTGTCGGAATATTTCAACAGTAAAATCAATTTTTTTTTGGAAGAGATCAATAAATCTACCACAGCCAAACACTGCGGTGCACACCCTCACAGCCTCGTTCAATCGAAACTGCTTCCCGTTCCCCCCCTCAGATCTCTTTCCTGCAGAGTCGTCTCCTGTGACACTCACTAGGTTGGAGCCTATTTCCAGCGAGGCCTTTAAAACCCTGTATAGGGCTATTAAATCAGGGTCACCGCTGGATCCTATGCCCCCAAAGCAGTGGCTAACATGGGAAGAAGAGCTGGCAGGCCCACTTCAACAACTCTGCAATCACTCTCTCAAAACCGAGAAGGTACCTGAATGCTGGAAGAAAGCTATAATCAAGCCACTGCTAAAGAAAGCTTTCTCTGACCCCGCTGATCTAGCTAACTTTAGACCCATTTCCCTTCTCCCTTTTCCAATAAAAATCCTGGAAAGTCATATAAGCTCACTATTGTCACACCACATAGAAGACTCTGCATGGCTCGAGGAAGAGCAATTTGGATTCCGTCCTGGTCACGGAACCGAGACTGCCCTTATCTGCGCTACCGATGAACTACGGAGGACTACTGACAACGGACAATCGGTTGTCCTTGTCCTCCTGGATTTATAGGCTGCGTTTGATACGGTAGACCACCACACTTTCATGCCTAGGCTCATCGCAGTGGGTGTGGGGACCAATTTAAACTGGCTAAAATCATACTTGTCCAACCGTTATCAGGCCATATCTATTCCCCCTTTTTTATCCAAATTTAGAATGACAACACATGGTGTCCCCCAGGGCTCTTCCCTCAGCCCAATCCTATTTAATGTTTACATCAAACCCCTGATCTCACTCATAAAAACTTACAATATTAAATTAATCAACTATGCAGATGACACCCAATTGATTTTGTCACTGAACAATAACCAGGAGGACACCATTGGAAACTTTCAGGCATGCATTCTTGACATCTTTGACTGGAAGAACTGTAATTCACTCAAAATGAATGGAAATAAAACCAAACTCCTCTGCTGCTCCTACAACAAAATCCCGGTATCCCTATCACCAAACTTCTGGCCGCTACCCATGGAAAAGCCATTGGGTAACCCTGTGGCGGTGAGAAACTTGGGCGTGATCGTTGACCAAGGGTTGTCCCTGGAAAAGCAAGTGAACTGACTTACCAGGACCTGTTTCGCTCTGATCCGGTCTCTTAGGAAGCTATACCCTCTGCTCGATCTATCAGCCAGATCACTGATCTCCAGAGGGGTAATAGTAAGTAGGTTGGACTATTGAAACGCCCTGCTGCTAGCAGCCCCTAACTATCTGTTAAAAAGCTAGAACGTATTCAGGCCATCACTGCTAAACTTACACTAAACAGACCTCGATACTCATCTGCTACAGACGCCTTGAGGGAGCTTCATAGGCTACCTATCAAGCAGAGAATAACTTTTAAATCTCTCTGTTTGTCCACGAGGCACTACAAAACAAAGGGCCGAAACTTCTCCAAAACAAATTTAAAAAATATACCCCCGGCAGAAATCTTCACTCTACCACTGGTAACTATATCCAAGAGTTCAGATTTCAAAAAGTCAGACAAGGAGGACGTACATTTACAGTCAATGCGGCCCGGATATGGAATAAACTTCCAGCCTCCTTGCGATCTCAATCTGATTTACAAAAATTCAGGAAGGCACTGAAGACCTGGTTATTCCCTCTATAGCGGCCCGCCTTCAGCTCTTTCATCTGTTGTGCCTTACATAGTGGTTTTAGCGCCAGGATATAATTTTGGTCACAGTGCGCTCTATAAATAACCCTTACAATTACAATTACAATATATCCAACTCCCTTTCATAGTTCTGGATATATAACTACTTTATGATTTTATTAGATAAATGTATAAGTACTTCTGTTGGTCTGTCAGGAGACGATAGAGAGGCCATACACAATGCAAACCTCTATGTCATTTATATTATTAGTACTACAGCGTATGTACTGCTTGCATCACACTTATGACTAAGTTACTAAAGGACAAGGAACAACCTCCAGTTTTCTAAGCAAAAAACAGTATGCTATATGGCATACACACAGCATATCTCAGAGGTCAGTTATGTATTCAACAATCTACATTTAGCACTTCACAAACCCATGTCACATGCCTAGTGAAGCTGAGAGTGAGGCTCGACAAGGATAAAGAACGATGATGGATTCAACCCAGATCTGTGACTGGGGGTGAGTGTCTGAAAAGTTTCAGCACTCCGTTCATCATCTCCTTGTGTTTGCTTTGTTTGCCCTAAGTTTGCAGGGTATGCCCAGTCATGGGTCCCTTGCTCACTTTGCCACTGGATTCAAGCTAGCCTGGCTGATGAAGGGTGTTACCCAGAAACCGGTCCCAGGATGCTTGTTTCCGGTTCAGGGAAGACCTGGCTTGGCAGTTCGGCCTGGACTGTTCCCGTGAGGCACAGGTTCAAGACTGATTTGCATATAGCTGGGTCTGAACTGAGGTGGCGTAGTGAGCTAAAGAACGATGATGGATTCAACCCAGATCTGTGACTGGGAGTGAGTGTCTGAAAAGTTTCAGTGCTCCGTCCATCATCTCCTTGTGTTTGCTTTGTTCGCCCTAAGTTGGCAGGGTATGCCCAGACGTGGGTCCCTTGCTCACTTTGCCACTGGATTCAAGCTTGCCTGGCTGATGAAGGGTGTTACCCAGAAACCGGTCCCAGGATGCTTGTTTCTGGTTAAGGGAAGACCTGGCTTGGCAGTTCGGGCTGGACTGTTTCCATGAGGCACAGGGTCAAGACTGATTTGCATATAGCTGGGTCTGAACTGAGGTGGCGAAGTGAGCTAAAGAACGATGATGGATTCAACCCAGATCTGTGACTGGGGGTGAGTGTCTGAAAAGTTTCAGCGCTCCGTCCATCATCTCCTTGTGTTTGCTTTGTTTGACAAGGATACTCTGCAGTAGTAAGCCAAAAAATGTTTAACCATGTCATGCACTATCATACTGTACATGTAACTTAGTAGAAACTTAAATAACATATCTCACCATCAAATCATAACCTTATAATTTACAAACACCTACGCAAAAGACTATCTAATACATAGCTCACAATTTTCACAGGCTTATGCTTTATATACCCTACAGTACACATTTTGCTCCTTCAATTCTGACTATTCTAATCCTCTTTTATAATGGAAAAAACTGGACTTGAACCTCCAGAATTCAAAGAGAAACATGGTTTCTCTCCAGGATATAATTTACGCACATATAAAAGTTTTACGTCTCCTAATACGTTATTACATATAACTGTAAGCATTACACTACAGTGTTTTTTTCCTGTATACAGACAGTGGAGTAAAGCAGTAAAAGTGCAATATGTAGTTCCCGTCACAACACATTGTAATCTTACTTCACAGAAACCTACTCAGCACCTGACACAAACTCATACTATCAGTTATAAATCTTCTCATCTAATGTGAATAGAATTACATTTTTTGCTGCCTTTTTTTCAATCTCACATACACATTTACTTTTTTAATTATTTTTTTTGATTAGAATGAAATTTAATTCACATGCCATAAGATTGAGTTTGCTGGTAAAATCACTTTTTATTCTCCTGTATGATAGATTCAATACTCTCAGGTTTTGTAAAAACTTAGCGCAAGAATGGCACACCACTCTCATACAAAGCAACCATAAATTGCAACCTTCTGAAATTTTCACAGTCTGATACTGCAAATGTCAGCAAATAAAAACATTCCTTTCATATTTTACTATTCTTACACCACTTCTGAATTGTTACTATCTGTCAACCCTCTCATTCACCTTGAGAGATAACCCAAAATGAATGCTGGTTTTCCTATAATCATGATTTCATCATGATGAATTTGCAAAAACACGGGAGTTCAAAAACCTGCTTACCTGTATACTACAGTTTATTGTGAAATCCTCACTGGTAATCTCACCCTCCTGATAGAACAACAAGCCTAAACCTCTCAAATTTGTAAAAACTGACACCTCTCTATTTAATACCCTTCCACAATACACCCTTAGCACATTCTCTATAGCAACCCGTTGTTAATATTAATTATATGTCCCTAACTTTTACTGTAGCTTATTTTTCCGAACTATTATTTCCTTTTCCTAATTCTATTTTTTACCAAATCTTCTTCGATCTACACGGTCTGTTTTTAAATTCTTGTTATCCCTGCCTCTAACTGCCTCTGCCCTGGCTCTCTGTACTACTACTAGTCTGTCTGTAGCTAAGCTTGCCCAGTTGGCCACTCTTTATTTTTATTCAAAAGCTTTTAAAACTCAGATTCACCAATAGCTCTAGCCACTGAGTCCAGTCCTTTGGGTTGTCCTCTTCTAGTCTTGTTAATCTTGAGAGGCTTTGACAATTCCCACCAATATTGCCCAACCAGATATTTTACTATTTTTGATAGGATAGGACATATTCCTACTGTTGTCTACTCTACTCTAGTACCCGATTTGTACTGGTGATGTATGTGGTATATAAAAAATATATGTATTTTAACTTTATTTTCAATCTTGCTAGTGAAAAAGAATAAATAGGGGGAGGTGTATATGGCATCTAAAAAATGTGTAATGTTTTTTCTAGGCGTACCGACCACCAGTGCTGGGACCAGCGGCGGGGCAGGGGACGCCAGCCAGGAGGGAGCAGTGGATGCAGCAGCTGCCACAGGGGTGGGTGAGCCAGCAGCAGTGGTGGGCGTTAGTAAGTTATACTTATATTCCTTACTTATTGACAATAGTTACACACTCAATGCAAGGGTGTACTGTACACTGTATGTTGAGAGAGACTAAGTTGTTGTGAACAACGGTTAAAGAAGACACCCTTTATTTAGCATTAGAGCAATAGCATTAGCGATGGGAGTAGTAGTTGAGTAACTAATGGCCTCTTCTATCTGACTTCAACTCAGCTGGGAAAGTTTTATGGAGAAGACTAGGAGTCAGATGACCTAGATGGATGGGTTGAATGAAAAAGGAAAGAAGGATGGAAGGAGGAAGGACGGGCGAGATATGTAACATATATGACTGGCAGAGAAGGATACGTGCCACGTGGGATGCATGCATAGGTGGCTGATAGGTTTCAGATGCATGGGTGGTTGAAGGATGGGTGGAAGGTGAAAGAAAAGAAGCCTGCCTGGGTCGATGAAACTATACGGGTGATAGCAAGAATCCTCCGTGGTGTTTCATGGGTGCAACTTAAATGCAAGGAAGGAAGGACGCATGGGTGGTGGTTTAAAAAAAATATATTTTGTTGTTGTTGAAACAAACTAAGGTTTGTTGAGAGGTTAAGAAGAATGATAGACATGTTTACTTTGAATGGATGGATGCCTGGATGGTATTCATCATAGCATAGGTGGAGACTGTCAATGGATGAAGAGTCTTTGAAGAGAATGTAAAAGGAAATAAACCGCGCCAGAGTAGCAAAGCCAAGGAGAATAGAATTTGTATTTTCAGAATACTCCCTTGACTCACAGTAGTTTGCAAGCACATCATATATATATTGTGTATGTATGTTATCAAGCGCCTCCCTCCGTCTCCGAGGCCCACTCACTACCTATGTAAATTATTTCTGACTGTGTCTCAGCCTGCCATGGGTGGCCTATCGGCTGCATGGTTACACAATCAATCAAAACAAAGTACCTCATGTCATCCCATATATATAAGCAATTGTCATTTGGATCACATATCATCTGCCTTGTTGTAGTAGTCAGGGCAGGGTGAAAGTGAAATTGAGCAGTTGCCCTTGATGTAACAGAGACAGAGTATGGCCAGTGCCACCCATAATAGAAAAAATAAGATGATTGTGTAGTCAGCTTCCCCACCTGCGGACAGTAGTAAATAAAAATAACGTGAGTCTGTGTCATGAGTATGTTTGTCTTGGGCGCAAGCTGACTGAGCTGGCATACCAGCTACAACAAGGTTACTTTAGCTAAACAAGAGAGAAGAAGAAAAATAGTGTACTCGAGTCCATAGTTACCACAAATGTATGTACTGTGCTTGCTAGTGCTACGGTGCCACTATGTGTAGAATTAATTTTGTGTTACTGTTTTGCTAACAGTATTGGTTACAATTACAATAGTCTTTTTTCTTTATTGATATAGCTACTCCTTCCCAACCAAAAGCAAAACCAGACAGGAAGGAGTTGGCAGCCAAGGCCCGGCGCCAGAAGCTTGAGGCCATCCGCAATGAATATCAGCGGCTGGTGGCTCTGGCGGAGGAGGAGGAGGCGGCAGCAGCTGCAGCCTCCTCCAATGCCCCGGGCACCAGCCAGGCCCCTCGAGTGGTACGGCGCCGCAGTCTGGCAGCCGCCCGCCGCACGTCATTGAGCACTGCTGCCCCCCCTGCGGATGCAGTGTTCGATCTTTTAAGCGCCACATGCTCCTCCGAATGGCGCGCCTAGAGGAGCAGGTAAAGGAGGTCCTGGCGATTAACCAGAGACTGCGAGCCCACCGATAGAGATCTCATTGGATTGCCCCTTATTTATTCCTTTTTTTGGTGGGTGGACATTGGGCTACGTTGGGGAAAAGTTGTAATTTATAATATATTTATATTTATGGACAATTTTATTTTTGAATTTTATTTAACGGACATTAGTTGGACTCTTTATCTTTTTGGACATTGGTTGGGGTTAGGAAGAGGGGTGGGTCAGGTGTTGTGGGATTTTTCACAATAGTTTATTTTGTTAGGGGATCAAATTATACTTAAACTTAAACTTATACAATGTAAATGTTTTGTGCGAGGGTTACTCTTTTACGTCACACGGTTTCCTTCCTTTGCTGCTGCAGGGCCACAGCCAGTTTTTGACTTAAATAGTCTGCCGATTTTGTAACACACGAACAGATAGATGCGGTACCCTCACTGAGTGACTTGTCCTACTAGTACTGTCAGTCTCTCCTCCTAGTCTATGCAGTCTGCAACTGGACTCAAGGGTGTGGGTGTGTGAATTACTGAATTAATTTCCATTATTAGTTATGCCTCCCCCAAACTTCTTCTCTTACCTGTGATTGATGTTTAAACTTAAGCACAGCGATGGCTGCATGGTGATGATGGTTTGATTTTTCAAGATAGCAAAAGACACACAATCGATGGACGGAATGCAGAACAAATCAAAACATTCACCGCCAGTCAAGAGATCTGGGTTAAATCCATCATTCTTTTGCTCACCATGCCTCCCCAGTTTAGACCTGGCCATATGCAAATCAGTCTTGACCCTGTGCCTCATGGGAACAGTCCAGCCCGAATTGCCAAGCCAGGTCCTCCCTGGACCAAAAAACAAGCATCCTAGGACCGGTTTTGGGGTTTCACCTGTCATCAGCCAGGATAGCTTGAATCCAGTGGCACAGTGAGCCCGGTACCCACGTCTGGGCATACCCGGCGCACTTAGGGCAAGAAAGCAAAAGACACACAATTGATGGACGGAAAGCAGAACAAATCAAAACATTCACCGCCAGTCAAGAGATCTGGGTTAAATCCATCATTCTTTTGCTCACCATGCCTCCCCAGTTTAGACCTGGCCATATGCAAATCAGTCTTGACCCTGTGCCTCATGGGAACAGTCCAGCCCGAAATGTCAAGCCAGGTCCTCCCTGGACCGGAAACAAGCATCCTAAGACCGGTTTCGGGGTTTCACCCGTCATCAGCCAGGATAGCTTGAATCCAGTGGCACAGTGAGCCCGGGACCCACGTCTGGGCATACCCGGCGCACTTAGGGCAAGAAAGCAAAAGACACGCAATTGATGGAACAAATCAAAACATTCACAGCCAGTCAAGAGATCTTGGTTAAATCCATCATTTTTTTGCTCACCATGCCACCCCAGATTAGACCTGGCCATATGCAAATCAGTCTTGACCCTGTGCCTCATGGGAACAGTCCAGACTGAATTGCAAAGCCAGGTCCTCCCTGGACCGGAAACAAGCATCCTAGGACTGGTTTCTGGGTTTCACCCGTCATCAGCCAGGATAGCTTGAATCCAGTGGCACAGTGAGCCCGGGACCCACATCTGGGCATACCCGGCGCACTTAGGGCAAGAAAGCAAAAGACACACAATTGATGGACGGAATGCGGAACAAATCAAAACATTCACCGCCAGTCAAGAGATCTGGGTTAAATGCATCATTCTTTTGCTCACCATGCCACCCCAGTTTAGTCCTGTCCATATGCAAATCAGTCTTGACCCTGTCCCTCATGGGAACAGTCCAGCCCGAATTGCCAAGCCAGGTCCTCCCTGGACCGGAAACAAGCATCCTAGGACTGGTTTCGGGGTTTCACCCATCATCAGCCAGAATAGGTTGAATCCAGTGGCACAGTGAGCCCGGGACCCAGGTCTGGGCATACCCGAGTGGGACGGGTATGCGCAAGACGTGTGTCCCGTGCTCTCCATGCCACTGGAGTCAAGCTATCCTGGCTGATGAGGGCTGAAAGCCCGAAACCGGTCCTAGGATGCTTGTTTCCAATCCAGGGAGGACCTGGCCTGGCAGTTCGGACTGGACTGTTCCCATTGGATGCAGGGTCAAGACTGATTTGCATACGGCTGGGTACAAACTGAAATGGCATGGTGAGCAAAAAAACGATGGACTTAGGCCCAGATCTCTGTACTGGGGTGAATGTATGACATTGTTCTTCATTCTGTCCATCAATTGTTCTTTTTGCATTTGTCACCCCGAGTGGGACGGGTATGCCCAGACGTGGGTCCCGTGCTCTCCATGCCACTGGAGTCAAGCTATCCTGGCTGATGAGGGCTGAAAGCCCGAAACCTGTCGTAGGATGAAGGTTTCCAGTTTAGGGAGGACCTGGCCTGGCAGTTCGGGCTGGACTGTTCCCATTGGGTGCAGGGTCAAGACTGATTTGCATATGGCTGGGTCCAAACTGGAATGGCATGGTGAGCAAAAAAACGATGGATTTAGGCCCAGATCTCTGTACTGGGGTGAATGTAAGACATTGTTCTGCATTCTGTCCATCAATTGGTCTTTTTGCATTTGTCACCCCAAGTGGGACGGGTATGCCCAGACGTGGGTCCAATGCTCTCCATGCCACTGGAGTCAAGCTATCCTGGCTGATGAGGGCTGAAAGCCCGAAACCGGTCCTAGGATGCTTGTTTCCAGTCCAGGGAGGACCTGGCCTGGCAGTTCGGGCTGGACTGTTCCCATTGGTTGCAGGGTCAAGACTGATTTGCATATGGCTGGGTCCAAACTGGAATGGCAATGTGAGCAAAAAAAAGATGGATTTAGGCCCAGATCTTTGTACTGGGGTGAATGTATGACATTGTTCTGCATTCTGTCCATCAATTGTTCTTTTTGCATTTGTCACCCCGAGTGGGACGGGTATGCCCAGACGTGGGTTCCGTGCTCTCCATGCTACTGGAGTCAAGCTATCCTGGCTGATGAGGGCTGAAAGCCCGAAACCGGTCCTAGGATGCTTGTTTCCAGTCCAGGGAGGACCAGGCCTGGCAGTTCGGGCTGGACTGTTCCCATTGGGTGCAGGGTCAAGACTGATTTGCATATGGCTGGGTCCAAACTGAAATGGCATGGTGAGCAAAAAATCGATGGATTTAGGCCCAGATCTCTGTACTGGGGTGAATGTATGACATTGTTCTGCATTCTGTCCATCAATTGTTCTTTTTGCATTTGTCACCCCGAGTGGGACGGGTATGCCCAGACGTGGGTTCCGTGCTCTCCATGCTACTGGAGTCAAGCTATCCTGGCTGATGAGGGCTGAAAGCCCGAAACCGGTCCTAGGATGCTTGTTTCCAGTCCAGGGAGGACCAGGCCTGGCAGTTCGGGCTGGACTGTTCCCATTGGGTGCAGGGTCAAGACTGATTTGCATATGGTTGGGTCCAAACTGAAATGGCATGGTGAGCAAAAAATCGATGGATTTAGGCCCAGATCTCTGTACTGGGGTGAATGTATGACATTGTTCTGCATTCTGTCCATCAATTGTTCTTTTTGCATTTGTCACCCCGAGTGGGACGGGTATGCCCAGACGTGGGTCCCGTGCTCTCCATGCCACTGGAGTCAAGCTATCCTGGCTGATGAGGGCTGAAAGCCCGAAACCGGTCTAGGATGCTTGTTTCCAGTCCAGGGAGGACCTGGCCTGGCAGTTCGGGCTGGACTGTTCCCATTAGGTGCAGGGTCAAGACTGATTTGCATATGGCTGGGTCCAAACTGGAATGGCATGGTGAGCAAAAAAACTATGGATTTAGGCCCAGATCTCTGTACTGGGGTGAATGTATGACATTGTTCTGCATTCTGTCCATCAATTGTTCTTTTTGCATTGGTTTTTCAAGATGCCATGTTTGCGGTGGTAGTACAGTATACACTGGCAGTAGCATTTGCAAAAAAAGAAAATGAGATAGTCAGTCGCCTGAGAGAGACTATGGAAGGAGTAGTAGAACAAAGTACAGTACCCAAGAAGACTGCCAAACAAGAAACCATAATAATGATGGTTAGCAATGCTAAAATAAAATAAAACGTAATGGTGGCGGGCATAGCCTAGCCTAGTACAACAAGTTACAAGCCTATCCTTTAGTGCTGTAACTTAGGAGGGGGATGATGAAGCCAATCGATGCTGGCAATTAATTATGATGGATTATGTTCCTTTGGAAAAAAAAATTGACTTGCAAATTCTTGAGCATGGGGGGGGCATTGGCAAGCAGAAGAAGATCCTCGCCCTGCCTTGTTTGAAATTGAATTAGTGTTGCTTTTACCACATCCGCCCCAGCAAGTGTGTGATCAATTATTGGTGTAAATTTAATTTAGTCACACCTCAATATAAATCACACAGCCCGGGGGAAGAGGGTTAGGGTTTGATGAATGGTTGGGAAGGGGTATTAGAGGGAAAGGTTTGACAAAGACAAACACTACACATGGACAACACACAATCTTGGTAGACGACCATCATATTCATAAATCTGTTAAGGGAGAAAAAGGAAATGCATGCATGATAATGATTTGATGGTTAATGATGATAAGTAGTACTTACTAACTGGACTAGAAGACAGTACAGGGCAGCAGTATATTATTAATTATTATTATGCTATTTGCCTTGCCTGTCTGCCCTCAGAGAGACCCAAATTACATACATTTTATGTTCTGTTGTACCGGGCTTCCTTTTAAAGCTAGCAAAGAAAATTGAAAAATATCTGTAGGGATCAATTATAAGTAAGGCTCCCTGTTTTCCGTTTTTACGGATTTTTACAGATAAATACAGACAGAAAACAATGGGTTTTCTGTCTACATTTATTTGTAAAAGTGGATAAATACAGAAAATTGTGGTTCTTTTAAGTGACTCTTCGTGCTGTTTTTCATGAATTATAGCCCAACAGCTGAGCAGATGAACAGCATGTGAAATTAAAAAAAACAGGATGAAATTTCTTTAAATAACTGCATTGTGGTATAATGCTAATATATACCAGTGGATGTACTGTTATGTAATATTTGGCAGCTTAAATAGCTAAAACACGACAGACCTCAAAGTACGAGTGCACGTCTATCGGTTAAATAAATATGGAAATGTACAGTTTTACAACTTCATTTATACACAAAACACTAAATAAATATGGATAAATACAGATAAAAAGGCCAAAACATAAATATGGATAAATACAGACGGAAATGTTAAAAAAATAAATACCATAAAACCGGGAGCCCTAATTATAAGCAAAGAGCAAATATAATAACAACAACAACAAACTCACAGCCGTAACAATTGGAGAGAAAAAATAAATAAAATTATTTAAAAGATGATGAATGATACTAAAGTTACTGTATGTTATCCTGGTCAAATTGGGGAGTTGCATCTCGACATTCCTCTTGGTCCTCCCTTACATGGACGCTGCGTCCTTCAATCTTGGGTGCCACTGCCTGCTTGGCGGATGCGGATTGGTAGGTGAGTGTGAGTTGTTTTTCTCTGTTGAGCACAGGGTAAAAGCCGGCCTGTAAGTGTAGATGGAAAACCAAAAGGGATTTTGAAAAATCAAGGAGAATAAAAAAGCTTGAATCGGAAGGGTGCAAACACTTTCAGAAGCGGCATGGCTAAATCATGTCTACTCTGTTGTATGTTTCCAGCACTACCCTACAACAGCAACAGGACAGAGCAGACCCACGGCGCCGACCCAACCTCCACTTAGCTTAGATTTTGACTGAGCCCGACAGTCACAGAGCACACATATACAGCAACATAGCATTTTCCAAAGTAAGTAAGTAAATCAATGCACGGCTGTCAGTCATAGCACTACTATACTCGTGACTACTCGACTCCACCACTACTACACAGACATGTAGGTCTGCTGTGGTTGTTGTTGACTTGTTTACCTTTTATGCCACTTCGTTATTAGAAACGTCCTTCAGTTATTCCATCAATCATCTCCGATCCAACTGACTAACTGCGAAGATACTATGTGGTCATCATGGTGTTGTCCAACTCAGTCTGTAGTGTACCGAGTGAGTCCCTCCAGATCCATATTCAAAAATGCAATGGATCGGCCTGCAGTAGAAATAAAATGTTGTTATTAAACAACAAGAAGGGAAACATTGACTTGAGTCACTTTTAGTGTGCAGTAGATTAATACTAGTACACTTTGACTTCACTTCATGCACAAAAAACAACAACAACAACACAAACACCAATCACTCAGAGTCAGCGTCCAATGCATGCCATCATTACCTGTTCCTTCTCATCTCAAGTTAAGGGGCAGTCTCTCTCGGCTCGAAAAGGAGGATAGCTATAGTCATCATGTTCCACTTCTTTTTGAGGGACTCGACGAAGCAACATTTCGTGTACTATTCTCCATCCAATCATCTGGCTTGAGGGAAATGGATTTAGAGCGAGTCAGGAGGATGGAGCAGGACTCGGAGGAGTGGACTTAAATGCACACAGCTGCAACTCCAATATGGCAATAAAAAGAGAAGACGGTGGTGATGGATTTGTTGTGATTTGAACCAGAAAGACAGAGACACACACAAATAATAAAAGTAAATAAGGAAGAAAGAAAGTAACAAGTTGAAAACCTAGCTGTCAGGGAAGTATAGCTCATCCTCAAACTCTGGTGGTTCAACCAGAAGTAGGTAATCATCTAACAAACTACTTCCGAACCTAAGTCGCTGTCTTCATCTTCCTGCTGTGAATCATGTATTTTGTAATTCGGTGGTATAAAGTGCTGATTCATTTTGTTCATGGTTAACCTCTCCACGTTTTTGGGCAAGAGACTGGTCCTTTTCACTGTTACAATGGCACCAGCAGCACTGAAAACACGCTCAGAAGAGACACTTGTGACAGGGCAAGCCAGATAGTTTATCGCCAGCCTGCTGAGCACTGGCCAGTGGTGCCTTTTCCCATACCAATACACCAATGGGCTAATGTAGACCTCAGTTGGGTCATCCAGATAGGCCTGGACCATCCACTCAATGCTCAGGGGTGCTCCACTTTGCTGGGCCTCTTTTGCCTTTGCATCAGCACTGGACCTAACAAGCCCTTGCTGTAGATACCAATTCTGTGCCGATTTTACTGGGGTTGATGATGACCCAGTTCTTGCTGTTGTTGATAGTGTTGGTGGTTGCTGTGTTGAGCCAAACGCACTGCCCTCCGGCTCTGAAGTTGAACTTGACGCCGGATGCCCTGCTGCAGTCCTTGTTGTGGGTTGGAGTAGCGGGCCTTTAATTATCAGCCGTTCCTTTTCCAAGTCACTGGCTGCCACAGCTATCCAAGTTTTGTACTGGGCAACATCCACTTCTGAAAAAGGAATTAATGTCTTAGTGTTCAGTGCTGATTTGTACCGTGGATCCAGAATTGTGGCACAAATGTAATGTTTGTCTGACACAATGCTAGTTTGCACCCTTGTATTTTCAGCTAAGCGAAGGGCTAAGCTCTCCACCAACTCATATGCTTCTTTTTTTCCTCCACATCTTTGCACGATTCAGACACCGCCTTTAGCTGTTGCTCTAGCATGTGCAACAATGGGATAGCTCGGCCCATAGTACAGTCCTCCTTGGTGACTTCATGTGTGAAGAGCTCGAAAGGAAGTAGCATCTCTGTCAGGCATTTAACTAGGCCCCATTGGTCCATCTCAACAGTCATGCCTTTCACAGTAGCTTTGCCTAGTCTTTGCATGACATAGTCATTGATTGGTCTGTACTGATCAAACAGACGATCAAGCATGTAATAAGTTGAGTTCCAACGTGTTGGCAGCTCCTGTATGAGTGCTTTGACGGGCATTCTACGCTCACGTTGAATGATCCTCAGCTGCTTCCGGGCTTTAAAAGAATGGCTGAAATGTGTGCATATTCTTCTGCAGGTGGTCAGTAAGTTTCTGATTTGTTCTTCTTTTTTCAGAAAGTCTTGAACAATGATGTTAATGCAGTGCGCCAAACACAGGACCCTAAAATAGCCACCAGTGCGCATGGCCTTAACTATATTACGGCCATTGTCCGTGGCAACAAAACCAATGTTAAGCCCTCTTGGGTGCAGCCATTCAAAGACCTTGCTGTTAAACTCTTCCAAAATGTTTGCAGCAGTATGAGATTTCTCCATGGCGAACATGGCTACAGTTGCATATTTAAGAGTAGCATTAACAATCTCAGCAGTGTCAACAACACCTGCTGCAGATATCTTTTCTCTAACCCCCACAAAAGAGATCCAGTGTGCACTGATGCACATGTAATCAGTGGCTTGGCAACTGGTCCACATGTCTGTTATCAGGTGGATATTGTGAACAGCACTCTGCTGCAAAGCTTGTCCAAGCAATACCAGCACGTCGTGATGTAGTGCTGGAACAGCAACTCTGGCGAAATAGGACTGGCTGGGAACCTTCCATTTTGGGCAGATGGCTGTCAGAAATTCCAGAAAACCCACCACTACCCCAAAGAAAAAGGGAGAAGGTCCAGTGCTAACATTTTCGCCAGCTTCGCATTGTACAAACATGCCGTTGGGTGGTTGCATTTGTACTGCCCCTCCGACCTAAGCAGGCTGACAATGGTAGGCTGGATTTGTTTCCTTTCTGGTGCCGCTGATGCGGGTGACGTCTTGAATTCAGAAGTTGTTAGGCTCAACGACGCACTTTTTTTCATTGCGGTACTCTGTTGCCTTGGTGTCTCAGCCTGACTCTTACTTCGGTGCCACTGAGATGTTGCTGAGGCTGATGAGGATGTGAGCGGTACCACTGCACTGCTGGGGACATGGCTACTTTGTGTACCAGAGAAAATGTCTCCCTCTTGTTCACCTTCCACCGTGATCATATCTTCTTCTACTTCTTCATCCCCACCAACAGCAATGGGTGCAGTTTTACTTTTTTGGCCGCTAAGGTGTGCCTCCCACTGGATCATGTGGTGTTTTTTCAGATGGGTTGTTTGGCCTCCGGTACCATAGTTTGTACCAAGCTTACCCCGACTAACACCTTGTCGACAAATTGAGCATATAGCATCGTTCTCCTCCTTACTGCTAACCGAAAAGAAGTCCCAAACTGGGGATGTGAACTTTTTTGGTCTACTGGAGGTGCCACTTGCAATGCCGGATGAACTGGACGGTGTGCCTGGAATTTGACTCTGTGCAGTTACAGTACCACTACCTACTGAGGTGGTGGTTGTGCTGGATGTAGGTCCCTACCGGGTCTTTGCAAATGCAAATATGGAAGCTGGAGGTCGTGTTGGTGTTACCTGTGTTGGTGGTATCCGTGCCACATCCCTTACAGCAATTTGGGATGATGTAATAATGTTGGTCTCCATCTCCACTGGGGCGGGAGTGATGTTCATGATGACTGGCTCGTCATCATCACCCTCCTCTTCTATATCTACCTCCATAACTCTAAGGCTTTCTGGAACCTTCTTTTTCCCTAGCCTTGTCGCGTGGCGTGCCTCACTCTCAGACTGAGCTGGTGGCTTCCAAGTGGCATCTAGATCATCAGAAGGGGGCTTGAAGAAGAAGTTGATGGACTAACCCTTCTTTTCCTTGCTGGGGATCTGGAAGACAATAGGTCTTCTGAAAGAGTTGCTTGCTCCTCTTCCTCTGCAGGAAGCTCGATTTCCTGAACGGCCACTACTTCGGGAGGAACAACCACTATTGTGGGCGGTGGTTGTGGCTGTTGTTGCGGCTGTTGTTGCCCACTTATCTGCTGAGTTTCCTCCTCTGTTGATTGAGTACTACCTTGCGATAATGATAAGTCGATTTCAACATCACTGCTCGTTGGCGTTTGCGCAATTAGACTGGCTGCCTCGGCGACACTCATGGGCTTTGGCCTAGGTTGGTGGGGTGGGCCCACTGATGCGGAGGTGCTGCTCCCAGCTTGCTCCCTGGGCTCCGCTGCTGCAGGATTAATTTTTCGTTTCCCAAAAAACATATTAGGCGGCACACCAGTCTTGGTAAGTGCCACTTCTTCCTTCTTCTGTTCCTTCTTCTCACTGGCAACTTTCTTGGTACTGGAGGACCTGGTACCTTTCTTTGAGGCCATCTTCTTCAGATGTCAGCAGGACGCAGTTGCACAAGTTACAGAGATGTCTGTGGTGGTCACACGTCACGTGACGTCGTGCGCAGCAGGACTTCTGTCTGGCAGTACAATGGGTGATGATGACACCTCCTCCTCAGTCTTTTTGTGCACCTAAAAGCAAAGAAGCCAGAATAACATCAGTGAAATGTTGCATTTGTTGTTGTGGTTCAATTACTAATAGTACAAACAAACAAATATAATATATAACTTAGTGTGTGGTGGTCACACTTGTTAGTGTTATATTATTACATTTTATTAACTCAGTTATTAAAAAAACATAACAACAGTGTAGCCATTTGTGAGACTTTGACAAAAAGGGCTTTCATGGTATACTGTGTACACTCAGGAAGGATAGGAAAGAAGAAGAACAAAAACAAAAATACAAATGTAATGGAAGTGGAACCTGTTTGGCATTAATTTGCGCATCACGTCATTCGGGGAGCAGCAGCTGGCAAAGGGGATGGAAGCAGTAAGCCCAGAGGAACAAAGGAAAGACATGCAGGCCTATATGGTAAAAGCAGCACACCGCTAAACTACGACCACAAAATGGCCACCAGCCACATGGTCACTCAGTCACAACAAGCAGGTGGCCTGTAAAACATAACAATGAACTCAAGCAGGCCTATAATGGCCAGGCAAAGGAGGCATGCTAAACAACACAGCATTAATGCAAAAAATATGCAAAAACGAAAATCCACAGGGCTAAACAAGGTTTGCAAGTTACACAACAACCACACCACACACACACACATCCATCAAAGGCATTTATTTAACACACCAAAAAAGTGAAATACCCCCAAAAAACACATTTTGCAATTCAATCCAATGCCATCCATGCCTTAAATGATGTTTAAATTCAACAGGCACCACAGAGACAGTTGTTTCATACACCCATGAGTAGCTCTGGGCCTACTGGCTGAAAGGCCTATTGGCGGACTATGGCAAAAGATTACTGGAAGGCGCCACAAAATGGCCGCCAGCAACATGGCCAAGCCACCCGGCCATAACAACAAGAAAGGGAAGACAGACAATGCAGGCCTATGGCACAAGCACACTGCCTGGCTTCACAAAATGGCCGCCAGCCACATGGCCAGGCCACAACAACAAGAAGCCTAGGCCAAGAGGAACAAAGGAGAGACCTGCAGGCCTATATGGCAAAAGCAGCACACTACTAAACTACCACCACAAAATGGCCACCAGCCACATGGTCACTCACAGTCACAACAAGCAGGTGGCCTGGAAAACATAACAATGAATTCAAGCAGGCCTATAATGGCCAGGTAAAGGAGGCATGCTAAACAACACAGCTTTAATGCAAAAAATATGCAAAAACGAAAATCCACAGGGCTAAACAAGGTTTGCAAGTTACACAACAACCACACCACACACACACACACATCCAACAAAGGCATTTATTTAACACACACCAAAAAAGTGAAATACCCCCAAAAATACACATTTTGCAATTCAATCCAATGCCATCCATGCCCTAAATAATGTTTAAATTCAACAGACACCACAGAAACAGTTGTTTCATGCACCCATGAGTAGCTCTGAGCCTACTGGCTGAAAGGCCTATTGGCAGACTAGGCCACAAGTTTGCAGGCCTATGGCAAAAGCGCACTGGCTGGCTCCACAAAATGGCCGCCAGCCACATGGCCAAGCCACCTGGCCACAACAACAAGAAAGGGAGACAGACAATGCAGGCCTATGGCAAAAACACACTGCCTGGCTTCACAAAATGGCCTCCAGCCCCATGGCCAGGCCACAACAACAAGAAGCCTAGCCCAAGAGAAACAAAGGAAAGACATGCAGGCCTGTATGGCAAAAGCAGCACACTACTAAGCTGCCACCACAAAATGGCCACCAGCCACATGGTCACTCACAGTCACAACAAGCAGGTGGCCTGGAAAACATAACACTGAACTCAAGCAGGCCTTTAGTGGGCAGGCAAAGGAGGCATGCTAAACAACACAGCTTTAATTAATGCAAAAAAATATGCAAAAACGAAAGTCCACAGAGCTAAACAAGGTTTGCAAGTTACACAACAACCACACCAGCACACACACACATCCAACAAAGGCATTTATTTAACACACACCAAAAAAGTGAAATATCCCCAAAAATACACATTTTGCAATTCAATCCAATGCCATCCATGCCCTAAATGATGTTTAAATTCAACAGACACCACAGAAACAGTTGTTTCATGCACCCATGAGTAGCTCTGGGCCTACTAGCTACCCACAATAAATGTATAAAAAATGATGAAAAGTGCAAAAAATTGTAGTTGCAACTTGCAATGCCCCAATCAAACAAACAACACCAATTCTCCAACTTACTTGTAAAATCTCAAATCCAAAAGTCCTCAAATCCAATGATATAAAATGCAGCAGACACAAAGAGTGATCCTTCCAGCTCCAAATCCAAATGAAAAGTGAACAGGACATGGACAAAGCACTGGGAGGAGCCTGCTGGACAGGAACAGGAAGTTGGAGACTCTGGGGCACTTCCTTCCCCTTTAAAAAAAAGTAAAAAAAGAAAAAGAACTCCTTGCACAAAAAAGTACAGCCAAATGTCAATCTGAGGAGTGTTTTTCATCCAAATCATCATATTCGAGAAAGTTTTATGCTGCTCGAGAGATATTCTTCTCCAGATTGCAAATTCTGCGTGTTCGGGATCGTGATCTTCACGGAACTTCTGCCGGAAGTCAGATGGCGTGTCAGAATGACGTGTTCACGATCGCACACTCTCGCGGGATCACGCGGCGGGCTACCAAAATCTCATGGCGCACGCATAGGAAATCTCATCGACGAACACAGGGATCCCGGTAAGTCGCTAACGTGCACGCGAAAACGCATTTTGAAAGCGTGAACAAGAAAAAACTCTGCTGCGGATCGCGGAGTTTTCGGTAACTCCGTGTTCTACGCAGAAAGCGGAGTTGCCAAAATCCGCAAACTCCGAGAGCGGAGCGGATTTTAACGCCCAGGGTTACTATCTAATAATGGATTATTAGAGGTTTAGGGTGGGTCTGAGTTTTTGGGTGGGAAGGGAATTCGTAGGGTTTAGGATTAGGCCTGGGCGTAGCTCGCAGAGTTTTGCGACGCGGAACTCCGCAAAGTTACAAAAAAACTCTGTGAAGTTCCGCGAGTGGCAGAGTGCAGTGCGAACTGCAATTTGTGCTGGTATTCCTGCCACTTACCGTTCGCGATCGCAAACTTACCATTCGCGATCGCGAGCGGGGAAAAAACTCAGCTGCACATCGCGAAGCAGAGTTTTCTGCACTCCGTGAGCTCCGCGGAGTGCAGAAAACTCTGCGAACGGAGCGAAGTTCACCGCCCTGGCCTATTTAGGATGGGTTTGTTTTTTTGGGCAGCAAGGACATTTTTAGTGTTTAGGTTGGGTATAGGGTTATGAGGCATAACAGATTTTTTAGGGTTTTGGGTGGGTATGGGTTTTTGGGTGGCAAGGGAATTTTTAGGGTTTAGGGTGTGTGGTTTTTAGAGTGGTAAAGAGTTTTTTTTAGGATTTAGGGTGTGTATGGGTTTTGGTTGGCAATGAAATTTTTTGTGTTTTGGGTGGGTGTGGGTTTTTGAGTTGTATGGATTTTTGGGGGGGTTAGGGTGAGTATGAGTTTGAGGGTGGGACAGGATTTTTTAGTGTTTATGGTGTGTATGGGTTTTGGCTGGTAAGGGATATTTTAGGGTTTGGGGTAGATTAAGATTTTGGATGGTAATGGCATTTTTAGGTCCTAGGATGGGTGTCGGTTTTTGGGTGGTAAGGGATTTTTTTGGTTTAGTAGGAATGGGTTTTTGTGTGGTAAGGGAATTTTTAGACTTTATTTTGGGTACTGAATTTTGAGTGGTAAGGACATTTTTATGGTTTAGGGTGGGTGTGGGTTTTTGAGAGGTATGGGGTTTTAGGGGGTTAAAGTTGGGTATGGGTTTTTGGGTGGCAATGCAATTTGTAGGGTTTGGGGGGGTATGTTTTTTTGCGTTTGTTGTATCTATGGGTTTTTAGGTAGCAAGGGAATTTTTAGGGTTTAGGGTGGGTGTGGGTTTCTGGGTGGGAAGGGTTTTTTAGGGTTTAAGGTGGATATGGGTTTTTGGGTGGTAAAGGAATTTTTAGGGTTTATGGTGGGTATGTGTTTTTGGGTGGCATGGGAATTTTGAGGGCTTAATGTGGGTGTGGGTTTTGGGGCGATATGGAATTTTTAGGGTTTAGGGTGCGTATGGGTTTTTGGGTATTACATAATTTTTTAGATTTATGGGTTGGTGTGGATTTTTGAGTGGTAAAGGGTTTTAGGGTTTATGGTGGGTTTTTTGATGGCAAGGGAATTGGTAGTTTTTAGGGTGGGTATGGTTTTTTAGGTAGCAAGGGGATTTTTGGGGATTAGGGTAGGTATAGGTTTAAGAGGGATAGGGGATTTTTTAGGGTTTTGTGTGGGTATATGCTTTCGGGTGGCAACAGAATTTTCAGGGATTAGGTTGGGCATAGGATTTTTAGGGATAAGGTTTTTTTTAGTTTTGTGTGGGCATGGGTTTTTGGGTGGTAAGGGAATTTTTAGGGATTAGGTTGGATATAGGTTTAAGAGGGATAAGGTATTTTTTTAGGATTTTAGGTAGCTATGGGGTTTTGGGTGGCAAGGGATTTTTTGTGTTTAGGGTGTGCATGGGATTTTGAGTGGTAAGGGATTTTTTAAGGGTTTGGGGTGTGAATGGGTTTTTGGTTGGCAAGGGAACTTTTAGCGTTTAGGCTGGGTGTGGGTTTTTAAGTATTGTGGATTTTTTTAGGGTTTAGAGAGAGTATGGGTTTTAGGGCAGCACAGGAACTTTTAGGGGCAAGGGAAATTTTAGGGTTTAGGGTGGATATGGGTATTTGGGTGGCAAGGGAAATGTTAGGGTTGAGGGTGGGTATGGGTTTCTGGGTTGTAAGGTGTTTTTTAGGGTTTACGTGGCGTATGGGTTTTTGGGTGGGTATGGGTTTTTGGGCTGTAAGGTATTTTTTAGGGTTTAGGGTGGGTATTGGCCTTTTCTTGGCAAGGGAATTTTTTTAGCATTTAGGATGTGTATGGGTTTTTGGTTGTGTAGGTATTTTTAGGGTTTGGAGTGGTTATGGGTTTTTGGGTGGCAAGGTAATTTTTAGGGTTTAGGGTGGGTATGGGTTTTTTGCTGGCAAGTGAATTTGTAGGGTTTAGGGTGGGTATCGGTTTTTGGGTGGCAAGATAATTTTTAGGGTTAATTTAACATAAAGTAAAATGCCCATCACAATGCACAGTGGGGGGGAGTTGGACACAGAGGCTGGCCTCTCATTGTGCTGGCCACACCTAAGCTTGCTGCCCCTTCCCTATTTTACCTTACATCCACTGTCCAAGGCAATGCCCCTGCTCCCTCATTTCAGCCCTGTGAGGCCATTGCTCTGCCACTGCCCTTCCTGCCTGCCATGAACAGTTAGCTTGCGGCCTCATCAACCTCCTCCCTACCTTCTGTTGTCCGAGTCCATGCACCAGCCCCCTCCTGCCCTGCATGGTCTGATGTGCTGCCACTGCCTCCCATTTAGCTTGATGTCCCTGCCCTCTCCTCCTGCCCTCCGTTGCCCAAATCTATGCCCAATCATTGCCCTCCTGCTTAGCCTCCATGCTTAGATTGCTGCCCCACCCTCCTTGTCCTACCCTCCGATATCTGTGAGGTTGCCCCTGTCTCCCTCCTTTTTGCTCACCATGTTGCATGGACCTGTCACAGCCCCTCCTAGCTACTCTCAGGGGTCTATTTACTAAGATTTAATGCTGTGTTTGCATCACAAACGTGACGCAAAAGAACGCTAAATCTTTTTCACCTATTTACTTTCCAGTGTAAAATCTGTTTCATTTGAGATGTCATCAGTGATATCATAAGTGATGTTACTGATCATGTCATGAGTTCTGTAATATGTGAGGCCATGGCAGTGTATTTGGGGGCATATTTTATAGTTAGCTTATGTAATTATAACTGCTGAATTTCAATGGTTTTGTATGAGTGAAGTTTGATCCTAACTATAATGACCCTGTAACCTTTGTTTTTTTTAGTGATTTCACTTTTTAAAATTTGTAATTTGTTTCCTAACTGTTACATCTAACCTTTGTGAGTGGGTGTCCAATCAGCTGTATGGGTGTGTGAGTGGACGTGTGAGTGGCTGTATGGATCTGGAAGTGGGTGTATGAGTGGTTGTATGGATGTGCGAGTTGGTGTGTGAGCAGTTTTCTATATGTGTGAGTGGGTGTATGGGTTTATGGAAGGGTGTGTGAGTGGTTCTATGGATGTGTGAGTGGGTGCGTGAATTGCTTTATGGGTCTGTCAGTGGTTGTGTGAGTAGCTGTATGTACAGTGGGAAAATAAAGGGGGAAGGAATCCCCCTGTGTGGGACTTTCTGGTGGTACCAGGAGATGTTCTTGGCCACAATGATCTTCAGCTTCCAAGAAGACTTTATCCTCCAGCTAGTAGTGCACCAGCAGGAGTGTTTTCAGATTGCTGGACAAAGGAGGCGGGGCTTCTGGCAACCTCTCAGCAATTCAGCTGTGTGGGACTTACTGTTGGTAACAGGAGGGTTTCTTAGCCCCTAAGGATCCTCAGCATGCAAGGGGACTTCATCCTATAGCCAGTTGTGCGCCAGGAGGCACAATTGCAGAGTGGTGGAGAAAGGGGGCAGGGCCTACAACCAGCTCTCAGCAATCCCATTGTGTGGGACTTACTGATGTTAACAGGAAATGTTCTTGACCCTCAACAATCTTCAGCATCCAAGAAGACTTCATCCCCCAACCAATTTCAGTCCCGGGGGCAACATCCACTGGGGCTCGGCCTTTAATTTTATTTAAGAAAACAAATTAGGGGAGGGGGCCAACTAAGACCTAACTATACCTCCTTGAGCCCGTTGGAAGCTGTCAGTCGGTCCCTGGGCCAATCAAGTCCGACTGACTGCATCCTAATGTGCTGGTCTGACCGTGGATAAAGATGTCTGTGAGACTGACACCAACGGCATTGTAATCGGCCCCTAGGTCCTAACTATGACCACCAAATGGTAATATATATATACACGTACATATATATATATATAAATATATATATATATATATACACACACATATATCTATATTTATTCATTGAAAAAAACACAGGTTTCAGGGACATTCTAGTTAGGCTGACATTTCACTCGTACAAAAACAAAGAAATTCTGCCAACTCGCGCCCCGCAATGCACTGCTGATTACGTCACATATTACATCACTCATGACATGGTCAGTGACATTACTGATGACATCACAAATGACATCACTGATGACATCATCCAGTAGCTGAGTGTTTTTAAAAAGTTTAAGAATTTTATATATATATATATATACATGCCAAGGTGTATTGAAGAATGAGTGGGTGTATGAGTGTCTGAATGGATAATTTAGTGGGTACGTGACTGACTGTATAAGTGAGTGATTAAACGTGTCTTAGTGAATGCATGGGTGACTGACTAAACTGTGTGAATCTCTGTATCAGTCTGGCAGTTCGTGTGTAAGTGGCTGTATGATTTGGTGAGTAGCTATATGAGTGTCTATATGGATTAATGATTGATTGTCTGAGTACCTGTATGGGTGCCTGACTGTCTTTGGGGGTTGTGACTCCCTGCATGGATGTGTGAGTGGTTGATTCAATGGGTGTATGGGTTCATGAGTGCATCTGCAAGGGGCTTTATGGGTGAGTGAGTGTGCATAAGGCTGTGTTGGTGAGTGAATGATGTCTCAGTGGTATGTGTGTAAGTAACTACATATGTGAAACGCAGTATTTGTGAGTGTTGGAGTATATAAGTGACTAAATGTGAGAGTGAGTGATTGTGAGAGTGGCTGTATGGATGAGTGTGTGCTTGTGTCATTGATTGTACGAGAGAGTAAGTATGTGTTACTATATGTATGAATAGGTAAGGTGGTGTGTGTGTATAACTGTATAGGTGAGTAAATGGTAGTGTGATTGATTCTTTGGGAGACTGACTATGTGTTTGAGTAACTCTATGGGTGACTGGCGGTATGTGAGTGTCTGTATGGGTATATGAGTGCATATATCAGTGGCTGTATTGATGAGTGACTGTGTGTATGAGTGACTGTATGGGTCAGTGAGCGGGTATGTGCTAACTGGTATTAGTGTGTCTATGGTTTCGAGAATGGTAGTCTGTATTTTAGAGTGGGTGTATCAAAGGTTATATTAGGGTATGAGGAGGTGCACCAGATATTACATGGATGAAGTAATCAGTGATGTCATCAGTGATGTCATTTGAGATATCATCAGTGATGTCATCAGTGATGTCACTGACCATGTCATGAGTGATGTAATATGTGACATCATCAGCAGTGCATTGCGGGGGCGCAAGTTATAGTTAGCCCAGCTAACTATAATGGCTGAATTTCTTTGTTTTTGTACCAGTGGAAATATCAGCCTAACTATAACCTGTGTTTTTTTTAATGAATTTCTAAGGTTTTTTAAATGCTAATCCCTAACTATAACGTTCCTGAAACCTGTGTTTTTTCAGTGAATTTCTAGGGTTATGTAAATGCTAATCCCTAATTATAAAGTCCCTGAAACCTGTGGTTTTTTCACTGAATTTCCAAGGTTTTTTAAATGCTAATTTCTAACTATGCCTACATAGGTAGAACATATACAGAAAGAGAAAGAAAGGCACAGAAAGAAGCAAGAAAAATACAGAAAGAGGCAACAAAGGTCGAGAAAGAGGAAGAAAGGTGCAAAATGAAGCAAGAGGAGTGCAAAAAGAACCAACAGAGGTGCAGAAAGAGGCAAGCGGAGTGCAGAAAGAGGCAAGAGAAGTGCAGAAAGAAGCAAGTGAAGTGCAGAAAGACGCAACATAGGTGCAGCAACAGGCAAAAGTGGTGCAGAAAGAAGCAATAGAGGTACAGAAAAAGCAAGGGAACTGCAGACAGAAGCAAGTGAGGTGTAGAAAGAGGCAAGAGAGGTGCAGAAACAGGCAAGAGAGGTGCAGAAAGTGGCAAGAGAGGTGCAGAAAGAGGCAAGAGGGGTACAGAAAGAAATAAGAGAGGTGCAGAAAGAACCAACAGAGGTGCAGAAAGAGGCAAGAGAGGTGCAGAAAGAGGCAAGAGAGGTATAGAAACAGGCAAGAGAGGTGCAGAAAGAGGGAACAGGGGTGCAGAACGAGACAAGAGAGGTGCAGAAAGAGGCAAGAGGGGTGCTGAAAGAGGCAAGAGGGATGCAGAAAGAAGCAACAGAGGTACAGAAAGAAGCAAGAGAAGTGATAAAAGACAAGAGAGTTGCAGAAACAGGCAAAAGAAGTGCAGAAAGAGGCAAGAGATGTGCTGAAAGAAGCAACAGAGGTGCAGAAAGAAGCAAGAGAAGTGATGAAACAGACAAGGGAGTTGCAGAAAGAAACAAGAAAGGTGCAGAAAAAAGGAAGAGAAGTGCTGAAAGAGGCAAGTGAGATGCAGAAAGAGGCAAGACAGGTGCAGAAAAAGGCAAGAGAGGTGCAGGAAGAGGAAAGTGAGGTGCAGAAAGATGCAAGAATGGTGCAGAAAGAAGGAAGAGGTGTGCAGAAAGAGGAAAGAGGGGTACAGAAAGAGGCAAGAGGGGTGCAGAAAGAAGCAACAGAGGTGCAGAAAGAGGCAAGAGAAGTACAGAAAGAGGCAAGAGTGGTGCAGAAACAGGCAGGAGTGGTGCAGAAAGAGGGAACAGGGGTGCAGAAAGAAGTAACAGAGTTGCAGAAAGAAGCAAGAGAAGTGCAGAAAGGGGCAAGAGAGGTGCAGAAACAGGCAGGAGAGGTGCAGAAAGAGGGAACAGGGGTGCAGAAAGAGGCAAGAGAGGTACAGAAATAGGCAAGAGAAGAGCAGAAAGAGGCAAGAGAGGTGCAGGAAGAGGCAACAGAGGTGCAGAGAAAGGGATGAGGGGTGCAGAAAGAGGGATGAGGGGTAAAGAAAGAAGCAAGAGAGGTGTAGAAAGAAGCAAGAGAAGTGCAGAAAGAAGCAACTTAGGTGCAGAAAGAGGCAAAAGGGGTGCAGAAAGAAGCAAGAGAGGTGCAGAAAGAAGCAATGGAACTGCAGAAAGAAGCAAGAGAAGTGCAGAAACAGGCAAGATAGGTGCAGAAAGTGGCAAGAGAGGTGCAGTTAGAGGGGAGATGGTGTAGAAAGAGATAAGAGAAATGCAGAAAGAAGCAACAGAGGTGCAGACAGAGGCAAGAGAGGTGCAGAAGAAAGAAGCGAGAGAGGTGCAGAAAGAAGCAAGAGAGGTGCAGAAAGAAGGGAGGTACAGAAAGTGGAAGAGATGTGCAGAAAGAGGCAAGAGAAGTGCAGAAAAAGGAAGAAAGGTGCACAAAGAAGCAAGACACTATTAGTACCAATTTAACACCCACATTTAGCAATAAGTAACAGGTGACCATTCCAGGTTTGCAAAGGGCCTTCCACCACGCTGTAACACTTGTTGCTGCATTTTTGGTAACGTTTGAGCCGTTTGAACTAGAAACAAGCTTTTTTTTGTTCAAATCTGCAGATTATGCAGCAGATGATGGATTATATGGCAAATGTGGAAACTGTCAAATTATGTGAAAATCAGTGCAGCTGCATAGTTGCATAATTCCAGTGGCCCTGCTCATACCTCCGACTATGTCCAGAAGTGCTCCTCAGTGGTTCCTTCTTTTTTTTGTCTCATTGAGTTTATAGTTTAGCTTCTATGGAAATGAGGAAGACTAAACTAAACCTGAGGTTACCACTCCACAACACAGACTACCACACCACATAATTGCTCTCCATAACACATAATCCCACTCTACATAATTCCTATACACTAAATACCACATACTTTCTATCCACATAATTTCACTGCAAAACATACCACATAATTCCACTACACTCAACGTACATCCTCTCCACTCCCAAAAACATTAGTAAAAAACTTTTACATTTACAACGCTAATAGCCGTAACTTTTGCAAATGCGAGAACTACTACATTGCAAATGCTTCTTTAACTAGTAGTCGCGTTGCCAAGTGGTGGAAAAAGGGGGCTGGGCCTCCAACCAGTGCTCAGGAATTCCGCTGCATAGGACTTACAGGAGGTACCAGGAAGGCTTCTTGGCCCCCAAAGTCCCTCAGGAGTAAAGTGGACTTCATCCCCCAGCCTGTAGTGTGCCAGAAGGCATGTTTGCAGAGTGGTGGAGAAAGAGGGCGTGGCCTCCGAAGACTTCTTAGCAATCCAATGTATGGTAGGTAACAGAAGGGGTAGTTGCCTCCAAGGACATCCTTGGGGGCCAACTACCCCTCCTAATACCTCCAGTAAGTCCCACACAGCAGGATTGCTAAGTTCTCATAGCAGGCCACGCCCCCTTTGCCCACCACTCTGCAAACACGCTCCCTGGCGTGCTCTTGGATGGGGATTGAAGTCCGCTTCGGTGCTGGGGATCCTTAGGGGCCAACTAGCCTACCTGTTACCTCCAGTAAGCCCCACACAGTGGGAATGCTGAGAATTGGACACAAGCCACGCCCCCTTTCTCCACCACTCTGCAAACACGCCTCCTGGTGCGCTCTTGATTGGGGGATGAAGTCCCCTTCCCTCCTGAGGGTGCCTGAGGGCCAACTAGCCCTCCTGTTACCTCCAGTTAGCCCCACACAGCTGGATTGCTGAGAGTATTCAGAGGCCACGCCCCCTTTTTACACCACTCTGCAAACTCGCCTCTAGGTGCACTGCTGCTTGGGGGATGAAGTCCACTTTAGTCTTAAAATCCTCAGGACACAAGGGGACCTCATCGCCCCACCAGCAGTGCGCCAAGAGGTGCGTTTGGAGAGTGGTCCATGGCCTTGGACCACCACTCAGCAATCCCACTGTGTAGGGCTTACTGGAGGTACCTGGTGGGCTAGTTGGCTCCTAAGGACCCTTAGGATTCAAGGGGACTTAATCCCCCAACCCAGAACCACCAGGAGGTGCGTTTGCAGAGTGGTGCAGGGAGGGGGAGGGGCCTCTGGTGAGATGCCAGCTTCTCTTTTCTGTCTTGTTTTTGGAAGAGGGGCTGTGTGGCCCCCCTTCCCTTAATTATTTTTGTGCCCTGGGGACCCCATCCCCCAGGGCCTGAGACGTTTTTAAAAAAAAAATGAAAAAAATGGGAAGAGGGCCTTTTTTTTAAATTCTTTTTTATTTTGTGGGGGGGGGCACGTGGCCCCCCTTCCCTGGGCCACTTTGGCCCTGGGAATCCCATCTCCCGGGGCCTGGCCTCACGTTAGGGACTGCAGGGGGAGCAGCATTGCTTTTGGACAAGGGGAGCTGCAAACATGCAACTCCCTTTGCCAAAAAGCTATTCTGCTTCACTTCATGGAAGAGAGAGTAGTTGTCCTGCTCTCGCTTCCATGAAGCAAAGCAGAAGTTGCTATGACAGGGCGGTAGCAGTGCTCCTGCCCTGCCATAGCAAACTTCAATGTCCCGGGGTGGGCACCCTGGGACTTTGCTTGACCCGGCCCTGGAGGGTGGTGGTCCCCAGGGCCAAGTAAGGCTCCTGGAGGGGGGCTGTGCGGCCCCCCTCCCATCATGATTAAAGCCCTGGGGAGGTGGTGGTCCCAGGAGCCGGGGGTCCACAATGGACCCCCGTATTTACATAATCAATGCCTGAGGGCTAATTATTGAAGCACTGGCGATGTGGCGGTCCCTAGGGCTGCAGGGGGCCACATGCCCCCCACACATTAATAACAAAGCCCTGGCGATGTGGCGGTCCCCGGGGCTGCGGGGGCCCCTGCAGGCCCCGTCATAATAATTATGCATTGCCCCCGGGACCTGGCCCACCCTGTGGCATAAAAGAAACAAAGTGTGGGAGACCGCACTTTGTTTTTTTTCCCGGGGCGATTCACGCACCGTATGAGAATCCTGACGAAAATATTTTTAAAAAATGCTTTTTTTGGCCCTGGGGTCCCCCTGACCAGGCCTAGGGGGTCAGGGTGTTTTTACCTTGCCCCTTTTCTTGTTTTTTAATTTTTTTGCACCTTTTTTCTTGTGACTGGGTTCAACCAAGTCACAAGATGGCTGCCAACACTTCCTGGTTTGAAGTGTTAGCAGCCAATCAGAGTCAAGCTCGTGCTCGGGAGAGTTTGCGGATCCTCTGAGGTCACCAGATACAAATATTTTTTTAAATATGAGTTTCTCAGGAACTACTTAATGGATTTACACCATTTAAAGAAAAGAGTGCGTTCTGGACCAAAAGCTACCTTTTTGGCAAATTTGGTGTAATTCCGTTCAGCAGTTCGGGCTGTAGCCGTGTCTAAAGTTTGCTATCGAAATTAACATGGAGAAAACATGTCTTGGGACCCCCCTTTTTTCGTGAACCCTCCCGAGCACAAGCTTCATTGTTATTGGCTGCCAATACTCCAAACCAGGAAGTGTTGGCAGCCATCTTGTGACTCAGTAACCGAGTCACAAAAAAAGGGTGAAAAAAGGATAAAAAAAAGGGAGCAAGGTAGAATCACCCTGACCAGCTCAGGGGGTCCCACAGAGACCCCCAGGCCCAAAGAAAGCATTTTTTTAAAATATTTTTGGCCGAATTTGCGCTGGGTGTGCGATTCCGGATGAAAAACTTGAAAACAAAACGAAGTGCGGGCTCCCACGCTTCTTTTAATTAAGCCCCTGGGTTGGCCAGGTCCCGGGGGCAATGTTTTATTGTTGTGACAGGGGCCCGCGGGGGCCCCCACAGCCCCGGGGACCGCCACCTCCACGGGGCATTTCTGATAATGCGTGGGGGCACGTGCCCCCCTGCAGCCCCGGGGACCGCCACCTCCCCGGGGCATTTCTGATAATGTGCGGGGCACGTGGCCCCCCGCAGCCCCGGGGACCACTACCTCCCCGGTGCTTTCTTATTAAAATGCATGGGGGGCTCCTTACCCCCCATGCTGCCCCGGGGACCGCCACCTCCCCGGTGCTTGAAATTAAATAGGGGGGACTCGTGGGCCACAACCTCCCCAGGGCTATTTTCTAAAATAGTGTGGTGGGGGCTCGAGCCCCCCCACACTGCCCTGGGGACCACCACCTCCACGGGGCATTCAGTAAATTAAATACAGGGGTCCATTGCGGACCCCCAGCCCCGGGGACCACCACCTCCCCAGGGCTTCACAACAGTTGGGAGGGGGGCTGCACTGCCCCCCTCCTGGAGCCCTCCTTGGGCCTGGGGACCGCCACCCCCCAGGGCCGGCTCCTGCAATGTCCCAGGGTGCCCACCCCCGACATTTCCGTTTGCAATGACAGGTGGGAGCACAGCTCCCGCCCTGCCATAGCAAACACTGCTTTGCTTCTTGGAAGCGAGAGCAGGAAACCTGCTCTCGCTTCCAAGAAGCAAAGCAGAATTGCTTTTGGACAAGGGGAGCTGCATGCTAGCAGCTCCCCTTGCCCAAAAGCAATGCCAGCTCCCGCAGGAGGTGGGGAGCCAGCTGGAGACCGTGGGGGCATTGGGGCTCCTCCCGCAGTCCCCAACATGAAGGCCGGCCCTGGGGGGTGGGGTCCTTGGGGCCAAAAGTGCCCCAGGGGAGGGGAGCACGGGAAAAAATAAAAATAAAATTAAAAACAAAACAAGGCCAGGCCCTGGGGAATGGGGTCCCCGGGGCCAAAATCATCCTTGGGAGGGGGCCGCACGGCTCCTTTCCTGTTTATAAAAAATAAAAAATGGAACAGGCCCTGGGGGATGGGGTCCCCAGGCCCCAAAAAATGCTAAAAGTAGGGGGGCCACACAGCCCCCTTCTAAAAATACAAAAAAGAGAAAAGATGGCATCTCACCGGAGGCCCTGCCCCCTCCCTGCACCACTCTGCAAACGCATCTCCTGGTGTGTTCTGGGTTGGGGGATTAAGGCCCCTTCAATGCTAAGGGTCCTTAGGGGCCAACTAGCCCACCAGGTACCTCCAGTAAGCCCCACACAGTGGGATTGCTGAGAGATGGTCCAAGGCCATGCCCCTTTTACACCACTCTGCAAACTTGCCTCTTGCCACATTGCTGGTGGGTGATGAGGTCCTCTTGTGTCCTGAGGACCTCAGGACTAAAGTGGACTTCATCCCCCGAGCAGCAGTGCGCCAGGAGGCATGTTTGCAGAGTTGTAGGAAGGTGGAATCTGACTATATGGTTGCCCCCACTTTTTTTATGGTGTTTTGCTGGTTTATGACTTAGTTGGACTGGGATCCTGCTATTCAGGGCCCCAGTCTATCTGCTCTCTCTAAACGACATGGAGTGCACTCTAGGTGCACTAGTGATTGGATACTGTGGTGCCTTATGAGTCCCTAGTATATGGTACCTTAGGTGCCAAGGGCATAGGTACTTCACAGGCCTCCCAGGGGCTGCAGCATGTGTTATGCCACCCCTGGGAAGCAGTCTAAATCTGACACCACAGGCCTGCTACTGCAGCCTGGGTGAGGTGGTGCTAGCACCCCTCACTGAGATATAGGTTTCCTATATCTCTCCTGCACACACATATAAACCTATCAGTCACCCCTATGGCAGGCCCTATCAATCCTGAGGGCAGGGTGCTTGGCTTCTATGTGAGGGGGTGCCTCTGCATGAGCAGGGCCCCTCTGCAGTTCTCAGAGTCCATTCTCTGGTGCTGTTTGTGGATGCGGTTAAACCATATACTCGTAAGTGCATTATATCCTCGCGGTAAATGCTAACTTTGGAATGGCTGCATCAAAACATGTCGTGTTTGGTGTCAAACATCTTGGAATACTACCCCCCGCCAATCTTGGCGGCGGGGGTAGCATTCCACCCTTCTAGAGGGATAAGACATGTACCTGCTGTGGAAACGCGGTAGAATCCTAAAGAGCCCTGGCATCACAAAATGGATGCCACCAGTCACAGACACTGGGCTGCCCTCCTGCTGATGACCGAAACTCGCAGTGGAGGAAGCCCAACAATAGGCATCCTGTCACAGGGAGGTGTAACCACCTTCCAGACAGGGTTTAGTGTATTGGGGCTGGGTGGGTGCACTCTTAGAGTGCTTTGAAGTCCTGCACTGGGGGAGCAGAAGGCTCCTCTGTGCATATGCCAGTTCAAACCAGCTCAGGGGCTACCTGCCCCTGCTCTGGCGCGAAACTGGACAAAGGGAAGTGGGTGTAGCCACCCCTCCCTTGACCCTCCCATAGGTGGGGTCATAGAGCTAGTCCATCCCCTCTTTTAGTATAAGAGGGGGAACCTTGCCATTGCAAAGCAGATAACCCCTGGACGACGCTCTACAGAAGAATCCTGGCCCTTCGACGTTCCACTACCTTTGGAAGACAGAAGAATCTCCCTTGGAGTCAAGGAGTGACTCCCCTGCTTGGCAGGCACCAAAAACGACAACGACGGTCGCAAACTACGCCGCTCCCGCCGGAGTCCGAAGTCCCTGCAGCCCAAGAAGTGGATTTCCTGACCTCTCCCAGGCCATCGTGAGTCCCCAGCGAAGCTGAGGCAAGTGGACCCCCGAGTAACGAGGAACCGCGACCCCTGGGTACCGTGCACTATTGTCGAGTGCAACCCCTTCACAACGTTCTACGAACTTGTGCTTTGGACCACGTGTGGTCCCGACCTCCAGCAGGAATCCCTCCGAAGATCAGAGGCCTACACCGTCCCGAGTGACCGTGGGCCCCTGTTGAGTGATTCCGCCCGAGGTGTCTTCGCGATCCCTTGCCCGCTGGCTTGTGGGTCCCCAGAAGACTTCCTAAAGAAACCAAAGGGCTCCCCTGGTTGCTCCAGGCCTGCCCTGACTTACCCTCGCTGGGTGAGTCCCTCAGACCTTGCTGGTCTGCGCCATCGACTTTTCTTCATCTCCCCGAGACTTGCGGCTGCCAAGGCTTGTTGGCTCCGATCGAGTTGCCGACACCGCAGTCAGCTGCAGACGTCGAGGGACACACCGAATCCAGCTCCTGGTCGTCGTCGACGCCTCCTGGACCACGTGGCTGAAGAGTCAAGGCACCTGCAACCGACCTGAAGCGACCGACGACGGTGGGCATCCATCTTCCTTGCCCCGGGTCACTGCCAAGTGACTTTGAACACTGTCCCCTCTGCTTTCAGGTCATCCTTCTTCAGAATCCAGGCTTGGATTCCACCGGACACTTCTTCAGCTCCCGCAAGCAGCAAGTCTTCTTTGTTCGCCATTGAAAACGACGCCGCGACCCGACACCAAAGGACACCTGTGCACCCGGCTTCCCTGGGTGAGGTAACTCCAGCACTACGGTGCTCCTGTGGGTGTGGGCCCTAGAACTACTTACCCTGTAAGTGACTTGCTTGTAGGTTCTCCCGAAGTATCCTAAAACTCTTTATTTCCAACCGCGACTTGCCCCATTGAAGTTAACGGCGATTCGCGCCTGTGTATCCACACTGCACGCGTCCCCCGTGGGTCCTTTACTTACCTGCCTTGGGTGGTTTCGTGAGGCCCCAGCACTTCTGAAGGCCTTAGGCCTTGTCTCCTTGCAAGTCGTTGTTTCTAAGTCTCTTACTTAGTATATGGTCTGGTACGCCCCTAGGGCCCCAGCCATATTTTGTGCTTAACTTATTGTGAAACGTTGATTTGTGCATATGTTTGTCTTCTAATCTCATAAAGAGATTAGTAGAGAGTTATTTAGAAATAAATACATATATATTTGATATATATACCTGTGTGGTGTCTTTTCATTTGGTGATTCAAGAGATTATATGGTAAAACAAGCTGCTTTACATTCCTCCGAGACTTAGCCTGAAGGCTGCTCTCCACAGCTACCACTAGGATAGCTTTCTTTAAAAGGTTGTCTTAAACCTATCTACCATAAGAGTCGATTTGCCCTGGTGCAAGGTGTCCACTTTAATTAGTGAACAGCATATACCAGGCCAACTTCTCACATTGGTGGGCAGCGTGTGGGATTCCAGCTTGCCATTGTTTTACCAGAAAATCTCTATTTGAATTACTAACTGAAAACCATTATAGGTACTCAAGGTACATATAAAGTCAAGCTTAGTATCAATAAGTTCTACTGAACTTAGAGCTGTGTTCCAAGGGATAGCACACCCTTTCCACAGCTCAAGCTAGGATCAGTAGGCCACAAACTAGTGTAGGTAGTACAACACTGCACAACACTAGAATGTCCTTAAAGGGTGGACCCAGTGGATCCACTCAGCCTCAGTATAAGGACATGGCTTTCTCTGACTTGAGAGCCATGTGTGTTGACAGACACCTGAGACTAGGACAGAGTCCCTCAACACTACACCTGATAGATCTGCTGACAGCAGATGACCTTAGATTGGCTCTAGGAGCTAAGGGGTCTGAATCAGTGGGTGGGTCAATCATAGTATCTGGGTCAGATGAGGACAATCCGAATGACCAAGACTCTGTGGTTGAAGGGCCAGGCTTCAAGGAGCCTGAACAGGACAGAGGAGTTCTCCCTAAGAGAACTGGCAGAGTGGATGAGAGGCACAGATCCCCTTCCAGGGAATCTGAGCACTCTTATCACTCTGGCAGAGAATTTGTCCAAGAGAGGAGCTCATACTTTAACTTAAGAGAGACCTCCTCTGAGAGAAGGTGCAAACTGCTCCAGTATGAGGAAGCCAAAGTGGCCCTCAGAACCAAGCAGTTGGCACTGGATAGAGAAGCCCTGGAGATCCAGAGAGCTTCCAGAAGGGAGGGTTTAGAACCCCTGGTGGCAGCAACAGTGTCCCTAGAGGCAGAGAATATGTCCCTGACCATAGGAACCTGAGCAAGGTTGTTCCTCCCTACCAGAGTGGGGATGATATCCACAAATGGATAACTGCTATGGAGAGGGCCTGTAGAGTACAGCAGGTCCCCCAAAAGCAGTGGGCAGCAATCTTGTGGCTCTCCTTTTCAGATAAAGGAAGAGACAAGCTCCTCACTGTTAGAGAGGAGGATGCTGATGATTATGAGGTCCTGAAGAGTGCACTGATAGATGGGTTTGGCTTAACCACTGAAGAGTACAGGTTGAAGTTCAGAGATACCCAGAAGGCACAGACTCAGGACTGGACAGACTTTGTAGATTGTGCATCCAAGGCTCTGGAGGGTTGGCTGGTTGGCAGTAGGGTTACTGATTTCAAAGGATTTTATAATCTAATGATGAGAGAACAGATCCTTAATAATTGTCAAAACCAGCTTTTACACCAGTACCTGGTGGACTCTGATCTGACCTCTCCCCAAGAATTGGGAAAGAAGGCAGACAAATGGGTCAGAACCAGGGTAAGGCCTAAGAATCAGGGTGGTGACCACAAGAAAGATTCTACCAAGTCCCAAGAGAAAGGTGGGGATAAATCTAAGGATAAGTCCACTACAGGGCCCCAAAATTCCTCTTCTGGGGGTGGGTCCCAAACTCCTTCCTCTCCTGAAAAGAAACCATATTGCCATGTCTGTAAAAAGCCTGGGCACTGGAAAACTGATCCCAGTTGCCCCAGGATTGGCAATAAAGAAAATGTTCCTCCCACAACTACTACCACCCCTCCTGGTACTACCAGTAGTAATCCTCCAGTTGGGAGTAGTGCACCCAAAAGTTAGGTGCTTTTGCAAGAGGAACAGAGGTGGGCCCTAGTTTAGACAGGGACCCCTCAACAGACTCCTCTGACTCTGATGGTGGTATAGGATTTGCCACCTTTACCATGGGTCCCATAGCATTGGGCAGGTACAGACTGGAGCCAATGATTAATGGTCAGAAAGCTGTGGCATTTAGGGACACAGGGGCTAGTGTCACCATGGTGGCAGGGAAACTAGTCCCCCCTCACCAGCTTTTACCTGAGTTTAAATACCAGGTGACCAACATTGATGGTGTCAGAACAGATCACCCCATGGCCATAGTCAATCTCAGCTGGGAGGGGGTCAAAGGCCCAAAAAGAGTGGCAGTGTCCCCAACCCTACCTGTAGATTGCATGATGGGCAATGATTTGGAAATTTCAGCCTGGGCTGAAGTTGAACACCAAACCCATCTTAGGATGTTGGGCGTCCCTGCAAAGGTTAGTGGGGCTGTGATGGCCACAGCCCCAGCCCAAGAATTTGGAGAGATGGAGCCTGAAAGAATGGCCCACTCTCCCCCAAAAGAGAGCACAAGGGTTGAAGAAAAGTCTTCTTCCCCCCAGACAGTAGGTAAGGGTCAGCCTCCTCAGGGAACTGACCCTACCCCTAGTGAAGGAACTGCCACAGAGGTAGTCAGGCCTGGCCTGGCCACACCCCTGATGGCAGAGGACCCTTCCAAGGTGGTACCCAGTCTGGAGCAGGTAACCTGCCCCTCTCTACCCTGCCTCAGTCAGCCCAGGGCTGCAGAGGTCAGGGAGGTCAGTGGACCCCCCGGGCCCCCTGTCCAGAGGAAGCCCCCATCAGCAGATTAGGGGCACCCAGTCTAGTAGCCCTAGCCAGGTGAAAATTCCTCTACACACTGAGGGATCCCCCATACCTTTATGTAGGGACCTCCCCCAGAAGGACTCTGGTAGGCAAGGGCAAACCTGGGACCAGAAGGTTCCAAACCTGCCATGTCCCTCCAGTGTTCCATCCAAAGGGACCCAACCCCCAGCTGTAGGCAGCCAAAGGTTGACCCTTAGAGCAAAGTGCAACTCAGTCATGGAAAGACAGGCATACATGGTGACCAGTGATCTGAGGAAGCTGAGGCCAACATTCCTAGGGCCTCACTTCCCTACTCAGACACCTCACCGGCCTTGTACTTTACCTAAGCACACCAGAGGTAGTGATTCCCCATGGTGGAGACCCTCTCTTACCCTTAGGGCGAGGGATTGCTTAGTGGACCATAACATAGGGGGCAACCATGCTAGTGCAGGTGCTTCCTTATATGGCCACTTAGTCAATATAGGCTCAACTGGTCAAGGTTAGCCTTATCTCCTTTCGTTTGGGGGGGGGGTTATGTAGGAAGGTGGAATCTGACTATATGGTTGCCCCCACTTTTTTTATGGTGTTTTGCTGGTTTATGACTTAGTTGGACTGGGATCCTGCTATTCAGGGCCCCAGTCTATCTGCTCTCTCTAAACGACATGGAGTGCACTCTAGGTGCACTAGTGATTGGATACTGTGGTGCCTTATGAGTCCCTAGTATATGGTACCTTAGGTGCCAAGGGCATAGGTACTTCACAGGCCTCCCAGGGGCTGCAGCATGTGTTATGCCACCCCTGGGAAGCAGTCTAAATCTGACACCACAGGCCTGCTACTGCAGCCTGGGTGAGGTGGTGCTAGCACCCCTCACTGAGATATAGGTTTCCTATATCTCTCCTGCACACACATATAAACCTATCAGTCACCCCTATGGCAGGCCCTATCAATCCTGAGGGCAGGGTGCTTGGCTTCTATGTGAGGGGGTGCCTCTGCATGAGCAGGGCCCCTCTGCAGTTCTCAGAGTCCATTCTCTGGTGCTGTTTGTGGATGCGGTTAAACCATATACTCGTAAGTGCATTATATCCTCGCGGTAAATGCTAACTTTGGAATGGCTGCATCAAAACATGTCGTGTTTGGTGTCAAACATCTTGGAATACTACCCCCCGCCAATCTTGGCGGCGGGGGTAGCATTCCACCCTTCTAGAGGGATAAGACATGTACCTGCTGTGGAAACGCGGTAGAATCCTAAAGAGCCCTGGCATCACAAAATGGATGCCACCAGTCACAGACACTGGGCTGCCCTCCTGCTGATGACCGAAACTCACAGTGGAGGAAGCCCAACAATAGGCATCCTGTCACAGGGAGGTGTAACCACCTTCCAGACAGGGTTTAGTGTATTGGGGCTGGGTGGGTGCACTCTTAGAGTGCTTTGAAGTCCTGCACTGGGGGAGCAGAAGGCTCCTCTGTGCATATGCCAGTTCAAACCAGCTCAGGGGCTACCTGCCCCTGCTCTGGCGCGAAACTGGACAAAGGGAAGTGGGTGTAGCCACCCCTCCCTTGACCCTCCCATAGGTGGGGTCATAGAGCTAGTCCATCCCCTCTTTTTAGTATAAGAGGGGGAACCTTGCCATTGCAAAGCAGATAACCCCTGGACGACGCTCTACAGAAGAATCCTGGCCCTTCGACGTTCCACTACCTTTGGAAGACAGAAGAATCTCCCTTGGAGTCAAGGAGTGACTCCCTGCTTGGCAGGCACCAAAAACGACAACGACGGTCGCAAACTACGCCGCTCCCGCCGGAGTCCGAAGTCCCTGCAGCCCAAGAAGTGGATTTCCTGACCTCTCCCAGGCCATCGTGAGTCCCCAGCGAAGCTGAGGCAAGTGGACCCCCGAGTAACGAGGAACCGCGACCCCTGGGTACCGTGCACTATTGTCGAGTGCAACCCCTTCACAACGTTCTACGAACTTGTGCTTTGGACCACGTGTGGTCCCGACCTCCAGCAGGAATCCCTCCGAAGATCAGAGGCCTACACCGTCCCGAGTGACCGTGGGCCCCTGTTGAGTGATTCCGCCCGAGGTGTCTTCGCGATCCCTTGCCCGCTGGCTTGTGGGTCCCCAGAAGACTTCCTAAAGAAACCAAAGGGCTCCCCTGGTTGCTCCAGGCCTGCCCTGACTTACCCTCGCTGGGTGAGTCCCTCAGACCTTGCTGGTCTGCGCCATCGACTTTTCTTCATCTCCCCGAGACTTGCGGCTGCCAAGGCTTGTTGGCTCCGATCGAGTTGCCGACACCGCAGTCAGCTGCAGACGTCGAGGGACACACCGAATCCAGCTCCTGGTCGTCGTCGACGCCTCCTGGACCACGTGGCTGAAGAGTCAAGGCACCTGCAACCGACCTGAAGCGACCGACGACGGTGGGCATCCATCTTCCTTGCCCCGGGTCACTGCCAAGTGACTTTGAACACTGTCCCCTCTGCTTTCAGGTCATCCTTCTTCAGAATCCAGGCTTGGATTCCACCGGACACTTCTTCAGCTCCCGCAAGCAGCAAGTCTTCTTTGTTCGCCATTGAAAACGACGCCGCGACCCGACACCAAAGGACACCTGTGCACCCGGCTTCCCTGGGTGAGGTAACTCCAGCACTACGGTGCTCCTGTGGGTGTGGGCCCTAGAACTACTTACCCTGTAAGTGACTTGCTTGTAGGTTCTCCCGAAGTATCCTAAAACTCTTTATTTCCAACCGCGACTTGCCCCATTGAAGTTAACGGCGATTCGCGCCTGTGTATCCACACTGCACGCGTCCCCCGTGGGTCCTTTACTTACCTGCCTTGGGTGGTTTCGTGAGGCCCCAGCACTTCTGAAGGCCTTAGGCCTTGTCTCCTTGCAAGTCGTTGTTTCTAAGTCTCTTACTTAGTATATGGTCTGGTACGCCCCTAGGGCCCCAGCCATATTTTGTGCTTAACTTATTGTGAAACGTTGATTTGTGCATATGTTTGTCTTCTAATCTCATAAAGAGATTAGTAGAGAGTTATTTAGAAATAAATACATATATATTTGATATATATACCTGTGTGGTGTCTTTTCATTTGGTGATTCAAGAGATTATATGGTAAAACAAGCTGCTTTACATTCCTCCGAGACTTAGCCTGAAGGCTGCTCTCCACAGCTACCACTAGGATAGCTTTCTTTAAAAGGTTGTCTTAAACCTATCTACCATAAGAGTCGATTTGCCCTGGTGCAAGGTGTCCACTTTAATTAGTGAACAGCATATACCAGGCCAACTTCTCACAAGAGTGATGTAAAAAAGGGGCGTGGCCTTGTTCCACTCTCAGCAATCCACCGGTGTGGGGCTTTCTGTAGGTACCTGGTGGGCTAGTTGGCCCCCAGGGACCCTCAGGGTTAAAGGGGACTTAATCCCCCAACCCAGAAAGCGCTAGGAGCCGCGTTTGCAGAGTGGTGGAGAAAGGGGGCATGGCCTGTGTCCTCCAGTCAGCTATCCTTATCCGGGGCATAGTGGAGGTATCAGGTAGGGTAATTGGCCCCTAAGGACCCCCAGCAGCGAAGGTGACTTTAATCCCCATCCAAGAGCGCACCAGGAAGTGCGTTAGCAGAGGGATGGGGAAAGGGGGTGTGGCCTGCTATGAGAATTTAGCTATCCTGCTGTGTGGGACTTACTGGAGGAAATAGGAGGGGTAGTTGGCCCCCAAGGTTGACCTTAAGGGCTAACTACCCCTCCTGTTACCTCCAGTAAATCCCACACTGTGGGATTGCTAAGAGGTCTTCGGAGGCCATGCTCACCTTTCTCCAGCACTCTGCAAACGCACCTCCTGGCACAGTACTGGTTGGGGGATAAAGTCCACTTTACTCCTGAGAGACGTTAGCGGCCAAGTAGCCCTCCTGGTACCTCCTGTAAGTCCTACGCAGCGGAATTCCTGAGCGCTGGTTCGAGGCCCAGCCCCCTTTCTCCACCACTCTGCAAATGTGACTACCAGTTAAAGAAGCATTTGTAATGTGATAGGTCTTGCATTTGCAAGAGTTAGAGCTATTAGTGTTGTAAATCTAAAAAGTGTTTTATTAATGTTTCTTGGAGTAGAGTGGATGTAGGTTGTGTGTAGTGGAATTATGTGGTATGCTGTACAGTGAAATTATGTGGATAGAAAGAATGTGGTATTTAGTGTATAGGAATTATGTAGAGTGGGATCATGTGTTATGGAGAGTAATTATGTGGTATGATAGTCTGTGTTGTGGAGTGGTAACCTCAGGTTTAGTCTTCCTCGTTTCCATAGAAGCTAAACTATGAACTCAATGAGACAAAAAAAGAAGGAACCACTGAGGAACACTTCTAGACCTAGTAAGAGGTATGAGCTTGGCCACTGGAATTATGCGACTGTTTGGCTGCACTGACTTTTGCACAATTATACATTTTCTGCATTTGCCACATAATCCATAATCTGCTGCATAATCTGCAGATTCGAACAAAAAACCTAGCTCTAACGGTTCAAACGTTACCAAAAATGCAGCGACAAGTGTTACAGCATGGTGGAAGGCCCTTTGCAAACCTGGAATGGTCACCTGTTACTTATTGCTAAATGTGGGTGTTAAATTGGTACTAATGGTGCCAAAACCACTCTTGCTTCTTTCTGCTTCTCTCTTGACTCTTTCTGCATTTCTGTTGCTTCTTTCTGCACCTTTCTTTCTTTTTCTGCACTTTTGTCTTGTTCTGCTCATCTCTTCCACTTTCTGCACTTCGCTTGCCTCTTTCTGCACATCTGTTGCCTCTTTCTGCCTCACTTCTTTCTTTCTATACCCCTCTTGCCTAATTCTGCACCCTTCTTCCCTCTTTCTGCACCACTTTTGCCTCTTTCTGTACACTGTTCCCTCTTTCTGCACCTCTGTTGCTTCTTTCTGCACTTCTGTTCCCTCCTTTTGCACCCCTCTTGCCTCTTTCTGCACCTCTGTAGCTTATTTCTGCACACCCCTTGCTTCTTTCTGCACCCTTCTTCCCTCTTTGTGCAACACTCTTGCCTCCTTCCATACCTCTCTTCCCTCTTTCTGCACCCCTCTTGCCTCTTTGTGCACTTCTGTTCCTTCTTTCTGCACTTCTCTTTCCTCTTTCTGCACTTCTATTGCCTCTTTCTGCACTTCTTTTGGTTCTTTTGCACTGCTCTTGCTTCTTTCTTCACCTATCTTGCAAATTTCTGCACCCCTCTTGCCTCTTTCTGCACCCCTCTTCCCACTTTCTGCACCTCTCTTGCCTCTGTCTGCACCCCTGTTCTCTCTTTCTGCACCTCTTTTGCCTGTTTCTGCAACTTTTTTGCTTCTGTCTGCAGTTCTCTTCCCTGCTTCTGCACCTCTGTTGCTTCTTTCTGCACTTCTTCTGCCTCTTTCTGTACCTCTCTTGCTTCTTTCTTCACCCCTGTTGTCTCTTCCTGCACTCGTCTTCCCTCTTTCTGCACCTCTCTTGCTTCTTTCTGCACTTCTCTTGCTAGTTTTTGCACCTCTCTTGCTTCTTTCTGCACCTTTCTTCCCTTTTTTGCATCAATCTTGCCTCTTTCTTCAGTTCTCTTGCCATTTTCTGCACCTCTCCTGCCTCTTTCTGCACCTCACTTGCCTCTTTCTGCACCTCTAATTCTTCTTTCTACACCTCTCTTCTGTCTTTATGCACCTCTGTTGCCGCTTTCTGCACCTCACTTGCTTCTTTCTGCACCCCTCTTGCCTCATTCTGTACCCCTCTTCCTCTTTCTGCACCTCTTTTGCCTCTTTCTGCACCCCTGTTACCTCTTTCTGCACCTTTCCTGCCTGTTTCTGCACCTCTCTTGCCTCTCACTGTACCTCTGTTGCTTCTTTCTGCACTTCTCTTGCCTCTTTCTGCACCCTTTGTGCCTCTTTCTGCACCTCTGTTGCTTCTTTCTGCACTTCTCTTCCTTCTTTCTGCACCCCTCCTGCCTTTTTCTATACCCCACTTGCCTCTGTGCACCTCTCCTACCTCTTTCTGCACACCTCTTGCCTCTTTTTGCACCTCTGTTGGTTCTTTCTGCACCTCTTTGCAAATTTCTGTATCCCTCTTACATCTTTCTGCACCCCTGTTCCCTCTTTCTGCACCTTTCTTGCCTGTTTCTGTACTTCTCTTGCCTCTTTCGGCACCTCTGTTGCTTCTTTCTGCACTTCTCTTGCCTCTTTTGCACCCCTCTTGCCTCTTTCATCACCTCTGTTGCTTCTTTCTGCACTTCTCTTGCTTTTTCTGCACCTCTCTTGCCTCTTTCTGCACCCCTTTTGCCTCTTTGTGCACCTCCCCTGCCTCTTTCTGCACCTCTTTTGCCTTTTCTTCAGTTCTCTTGCCTCATTCTGCACCTCTTTTGCTTCTTTATGCAATTTTCTTGCCTCCTTCTGTACCCGTCTTGCCTCTTTCTGCACCTCTGTGGTTCATCTGCACTGCTCCTGCTTCTTTCTGCACCTCTGTTGCAAATTAATGCATCCCTCTTGCCTCTTTCTGTACCCCTCGTCCCTCTTTCTGCACCTCTCTTGCCTCTGTCTGCACACCTGTTCCCTCTTTCTGCACCCCTTTTGCATGTTTCTGCAACTCTCTTGCCTCTTTATGCAGTTCTCTTGCCTACTTCTGCACCTCACTTGCCTTTTGTGCACTTCTTTGCTTCTTTCTGCACAACTCTTGCCTATTTCTGCACCCCTCTTGCCTCTTTCTGCACCTCTTTTGCTTCTTTCTGCACATCTCTCTCCTCTTTCTGCACCCCTCTTGCCTCTTTCTGCACCTATTTTGCTTCTTTCTGGACTTCTTTGCCTCTTTCTGCACCTCTCTTGCTTCGGTCTGCACCCCTGTTGTCTCTTTCTGCGCTCGTCGTCCCTCTTTCTGCACCTCTTGCTTCTTTCTGCACTTCTCTTGATTCTTTCTGTACCTCTCTTGCTTCTTTCTGCACCCTTCTTCCCTTTTTTGCATCCCTCATGCCTCTTTCTGCACCTCTCTTGCCTCTGTCTGCACCCCTGTTCTCTCTTTCTGCACTTCTTTTGCCTGTTTCTGCAACTTTTTTGCTTCTGTCTGCAGTTCTCTTCCCTGCTTCTGCACCTCTGTTGCTTCTTTCTGCACTACTTCTGCCTCTTTCTGTACCTCTCTTGCTTCTTTCTTCACCCCTGTTGTCTCTTCCTGCACTCGTCTTCCCTCTTTCTGCACCTCTCTTGCTTCTTTCTGCACTTCTCTTGCTAGTTTTTGCACCTCTCTTGCTTCTTTCTGCACCTTTCTTCCCTTTTTTGCATCAATCTTGCCTCTTTCTTCAGTTCTCTTGCCATTTTCTGCACCTCTCCTGCCTCTTTCTGCACCTCACTTGCCTCTTTCTGCACCTCTAATTCTTCTTTCTACACCTCTCTTCTGTCTTTATGCACCTCTGTTGCCGCTTTCTGCACCTCACTTGCTTCTTTCTGCACCCTCTTGCCTCATTCTGTACCCCTCTTCCCTCTTTCTGCACCTCTTTTGCCTCTTTCTGCACCCCTGTTACCTCTTTCTGCACCTTTCCTGCCTGTTTCTGCACCTCTCTTGCCTCTCACTGTACCTCTGTTGCTTCTTTCTGCACTTCTCTTGCCTCTTTCTGCACCCTTTGTGCCTCTTTCTGCACCTCTGTTGCTTCTTTCTGCACTTCTCTTCCTTCTTTCTGCACCCCTCCTGCCTTTTTCTATACCCCACTTGCCTCTGTGCACCTCTCCTACCTCTTTCTGCACACCTCTTGCCTCTTTTTGCACCTCTGTTGGTTCTTTCTGCACCTCTTTGCAAATTTCTGTATCCCTCTTACATCTTTCTGCACCCCTGTTCCCTCTTTCTGCACCTTTCTTGCCTGTTTCTGTACTTCTCTTGCCTCTTTCGGCACCTCTGTTGCTTCTTTCTGCACTTCTCTTGCCTCTTTTGCACCCTCTTGCCTCTTTCATCACCTCTGTTGCTTCTTTCTGCACTTCTCTTGCTTTTTCTGCACCCCTCTTGCCTCTTTCTGCACCCCTTTTGCCTCTTTGTGCACCTCCCCTGCCTCTTTCTGCACCTCTTTTGCCTTTTCTTCAGTTCTCTTGCCTCATTCTGCACCTCTTTTGCTTCTTTCTGCAATTTTCTTGCCTCCTTCTGTACCCGTCTTGCCTCTTTCTGCACCTCTGTGGTTCATCTGCACTGCTCCTGCTTCTTTCTGCACCTCTGTTGCAAATTAATGCATCCCTCTTGCCTCTTTCTGTACCCCTCTTCCCTCTTGCTGCACCTCTCTTGCCTCTGTCTGCACACCTGTTCCCTCTTTCTGCACCCCTTTTGCATGTTTCTGCAACTCTCTTGCCTCTTTATGCAGTTCTCTTGCCTACTTCTGCACCTCACTTGCCTTTTTGTGCACTTCTTTTGCTTCTTTCTGCACAACTCTTGCCTATTTCTGCACCCCTCTTGCCTCTTTCTGCACCTCTTTTGCTTCTTTCTGCACATCTCTCTCCTCTTTCTGCACCCCTCTTCCCTGCTTCTGCACCTATTTTGCTTCTTTCTGCACTACTTCTGCCTCTTTCTGTACCTCTCTTGCTTCTTTCTTCACCCCTGTTGTCTCTTCCTGCACTCGTCTTCCCTCTTTCTGCACCTCTCTTGCTTCTTTCTGCACTTCTCTTGCTACTTTTTGCACCTCTCTTGCTTCTTTCTGCACCTTTCTTCCCTTTTTTGCATCAATCTTGCCTCTTTCTTCAGTTCTCTTGCCATTTTCTGCACCTCTCCTGCCTCTTTCTGCACCTCACTTGCCTCTTTCTGCACCTCTAATTCTTCTTTCTACACCTCTCTTCTGTCTTTATGCACCTCTGTTGCCGCTTTCTGCACCTCACTTGCTTCTTTCTGCACCCCTCTTGCCTCATTCTGTACCCCTCTTCCCTCTTTCTGCACCTCTTTTGCCTCTTTCTGCACCCCTGTTACCTCTTTCTGCACCTTTCCTGCCTGTTTCTGCACCTCTCTTGCCTCTCACTGTACCTCTGTTGCTTCTTTCTGCACTTCTCTTGCCTCTTTCTGCACCCTTTGTGCCTCTTTCTGCACCTCTGTTGCTTCTTTCTGCACTTCTCTTCCTTCTTTCTGCACCCCTCCTGCCTTTTTCTATACCCCACTTGCCTCTGTGCACCTCTCCTACCTCTTTCTGCACACCTCTTGCCTCTTTTTGCACCTCTGTTGGTTCTTTCTGCACCTCTTTTGCAAATTTCTGTATCCCTCTTACATCTTTCTGCACCCCTGTTCCCTCTTTCTGCACCTTTCTTGCCTGTTTCTGTACTTCTCTTGCCTCTTTCGGCACCTCTGTTGCTTCTTTCTGCACTTCTCTTGCCTCTTTTTGCACCCCTCTTGCCTCTTTCATCACCTCTGTTGCTTCTTTCTGCACTTCTCTTGCTTTTTCTGCACCCCTCTTGCCTCTTTCTGCACCCCTTTTGCCTCTTTGTGCACCTCCCCTGCCTCTTTCTGCACCTCTTTTGCCTTTTTCTTCAGTTCTCTTGCCTCATTCTGCACCTCTTTTGCTTCTTTCTGCAATTTTCTTGCCTCCTTCTGTACCCGTCTTGCCTCTTTCTGCACCTCTGTGGTTCATCTGCACTGCTCCTGCTTCTTTCTGCACCTCTGTTGCAAATTAATGCATCCCTCTTGCCTCTTTCTGTACCCCTCTTCCCTCTTTCTGCACCTCTCTTGCCTCTGTCTGCACACCTGTTCCCTCTTTCTGCACCCCTTTGCATGTTTCTGCAACTCTCTTGCCTCTTTATGCAGTTCTCTTGCCTACTTCTGCACCTCACTTGCCTTTTTGTGCACTTCTTTTGCTTCTTTCTGCACAACTCTTGCCTATTTCTGCACCCCTCTTGCCTCTTTCTGCACCTCTTTTGCTTCTTTCTGCACATCTCTCTCCTCTTTCTGCACCCCTCTTGCCTCTTTCTGCACCTATTTTGCTTCTTTCTGGACTTCTTTTGCCTCTTTCTACACCTCTCTTGCTTTGGTCTGCACCCCTGTTGTCTCTTTCTGCACTCGTCGTCCCTCTTTCTGCACCTCTTGCTTCTTTCTGCACTTCTCTTGATTCTTTCTGTACCTCTCTTGCTTCTTTCTGCACCCTTCTTCCCTTTTTTGCATCCCTCATGCCTCTTTCTGCATTTCTCTTGCATCTTCCTGCACCTCTGTTGTCTCTTTCTGCATCTCACTTGCTTCTTTCTTCACCCCTCTTGCCTCTGTCTGCACCCCTCTTCCCTCTTTCAGCACCTCTCCTACATCTTTCTGCACTCCTCCTGCCTCTTTCTACACATCTCGTCCCTCTTTCTCCACTGTGCTTCCCTCTTGCTGCACCCCTCTTGCCTCTTTCTGCACCTCTTTTGCTTCTTTCTGCACTTCTCTCTTCTCTTTCTGCATCCCTCTTGCCTCTTTCTGCACCTCTGTTGCTTCTTTCTGCACTGCTCTTGCTTCTTTCTGCACTTCTCTTGCCTCTTTCTGCATCTCTCTTCCCTCTTTCTGCAATTCTCTTGCCTCTGTCTGCACCCCTGTTCCCTCTTTCTGCACCTCTTTTGTCTGTTTCTGCAACTTTCTTGCCTCTTTGTGCAGTTCTCGTGCCTCATTCTGCACCTTTGTTGCATCTTTCTGCACCTCTCCTACCCCTTTCTGTACCCCTCTTGCCTCTTTTTGCACCTCTGTCGGTTCTTTCTGTACCCCTCCTCCCTATTTCTCCACCTCTCTTGCTTCTTTCTCTACTTCTCTTGCTTCTTTCTGCTCTGCTCTTGCTTCTTTCTGCATCTCTCTTGCAAATTTCTGTAGCCCTCTTACCTCTTTCTGCACCCCTGTTTCCTCTTTCTGCACCTTTCTTGCCTGTTTCTGCACCTCGCTTGCCTCTTTTGGCACCTCTGTTGCTTCTTTCCGCAGTTCTCTTGTCTTTTTTCTGCACCACTTTTGCTTCTTTCTGCACTTGTCTTGCCTCTTTCTGTACCCGTCTTGCCTCTTTCTGCACCTCTGTTGGTTATATCTGCACTGTTCTTGCTTCATTCTGCACCTCTGTTGCAAATGTCTGCATCCCTCTTGCCTCTTTCTGTACCCCTTCCCTCTTTCTGTACCTCTCTTGCCTCTGTCTGCAAACCTGTTCCCTCTTTCTGCACCCCTTTGCATGTTTCTGCAATTCTCTTGCCTCTTTCTGCAATTCTCTTGCCTCCTTATGCACCTCACTTGCCTTTTTGTGTACTTCTCTTGCTTCTTTCTGCACACTTCTTCCTTTTTTTCTGCACATCTCTTGCCTCTTTCTACACCTCTCTTGCCTCCTTCTACATATCTGTTTGTTCTTTCTGCACTGCTCTTGCCTATTTCTGCATCCCTCTTACCTCTTTCTGCACCTCTTTGCTTCTTTCTGAATTTCTCTCTCCACTTTCTGCACCCCTCTTGCCTCTTTCTGCACCCCTGTTGCCTCTTTCTGCAGTTCTCTTGCCATTTTCTGCACGTCGCTTGCCTCTTTCTGCACCTCACTTGCCTCTTTCTGCACTTCTTTCTTCTTTCTATACCTCTGTTGCTTCTTTCAGCAATTCTCTTGCCTCTTTCTGCACTTCTCTTGCTTGTTTCTGCACCTCTCTTACGTCTTCCTGCACCTCTGTTGCCTGTTTCTGCACCTCACTTGCTTCTTTCTGCACCTCTCCTGCCTCTTTCTGCATCCCTCTTGTGAGAAGTTGGCCTGGTATATGCTGTTCACTAATTAAAGTGGACACCTTGCACCAGGGCAAATCGACTCTTATGGTAGATAGGTTTAAGACAACCTTTTAAAGAAAGCTATCCTAGTGGTAGCTGTGGAGAGCAGCCTTCAGGCTAAGTCTCGGAGGAATGTAAAGCAGCTTGTTTTACCATATAATCTCTTGAATCACCAAATGAAAAGACACCACACAGGTATATATATCAAATATATATGTATTTATTTCTAAATAACTCTCTACTAATCTCTTTATGAGATTAGAAGACAAACATATGCACAAATCAACGTTTCACAATAAGTTAAGCACAAAATATGGCTGGGGCCCTAGGGGCGTACTCAGACCATATACTAAGTAAGAGACTTAGAAACAACGACTTGCAGGGAGACAAGGCCTAGGGCCTTCAGAAGTGCTGGGGCCTCACAAAACCACCCAAGGCAGGTAAGTAAAGGACCCACGGGGGACGCGTGCAGTGTGGATACACAGGCGCGGATCGCCGTTAACTTCAATGGGGCAAGTCGCGGTTGGAAATAAAGAGTTTTAGGATACTTCGGGAGAACCTACAAGCAAGTCACTTACAGGGTAAGTAGTTCTAGGGCCCACACCCACAGGAGCACCGTAGTGCTGGAGTTACCTCACCCAGGGAAGCCGGGTGCACAGGTGTCCTTTGGTGTCGGGTCGCGGCGTCGTTTTCAATGGCGAACAAAGAAGACTTGCTGTTTGCGGGAGCTGAAGAAGTGTCCGGTGGAATCCAAGCCTGGATTCTGAAGAAGGATGACCTGAAAGCAGAGGGGACAGTGTTCAAAGTCACTTGGCAGTGACCCGGGGCAAGGAAGATGGATGCCCACCGTCGTCGGTCGCTTCAGGTCGGTTGCGGGTGCCTTGACTCTTCAGCCACGTGGTCCAGGAGGCGTCGACGACGACCAGGAGCTGGATTCGGTGTGTCCCTCGACGTCTGCAGCTGACTGCGGTGTCGGCAACTCGATCGGAGCCAACAAGCCTTGGCAGCCGCAAGTCTTGGGGAGATGAAGAAAAGTCGATGGCGCAGACCAGCAAGGTCTGAGGGACTCACCCAGCGAGGGTAAGTCAGGGCAGGCCTGGAGCAACCAGGGGAGCCCTTTGGTTTCTTTAAGAAGTCTTCTGGGGACCCACAAGCCAGCGGGCAAGGGATCGCGAAGACACCTCGGGCGGAATCACTCAACAGGGGCCCACGGTCACTCGGGACGGTGTAGGCCTCTGATCTTCGGAGGGATTCCTGTTGGAGGTCGGGACCACACGTGGTCCAAAGCACAAGTTCGTAGAACGTTGTGAAGGGGTTGCACTCGACAATAGTGCACGGTACCCAGGGGTCGCGGTTCCTCGTTACTCGTGGGGTCCACTTGCCTCAGCTTCGCTGGGGACTCACGATGGCCTGGGAGAGGTCAGGAAATCCACTTCTTGGGCTGCAGGGACTTCGGACTCCGGCGGGAGCGGCGTAGTTTGCGACCGTCGTTGTCGTTTTTGGTGCCTGCCAAGCAGGGGAGTCACTCCTTGACTCCAAGGGAGATTCTTCTGTCTTCCAAAGGTAGTGGAACGTCGAAGGGCCAGGATTCTTCTGTAGAGCGTCGTCCAGGGGTTATCTGCTTTGCAATGGCAAGGTTCCCCCTCTTATACTAAAAAGAGGGGATGGACTAGCTCTATGACCCCACCTATGGGAGGGTCAAGGGAGGGGTGGCTACACCCACTTCCCTTTGTCCAGTTTCGCGCCAGAGCAGGGGCAGGTAGCCCCTGAGCTGGTTTGAACTGGCATATGCACAGAGGAGCCTTCTGCTCCCCCAGTGCAGGACTTCAAAGCACTCTAAGAGTGCACCCACCCAGCCCCAATACACTAAACCCTGTCTGGAAGGTGGTTACACCTCCCTGTGACAGGATGCCTATTGTTGGGCTTCCTCCACTGTGAGTTTCGGTCATCAGCAGGAGGGCAGCCCAGTGTCTGTGACTGGTGGCATCCATTTTGTGATGCCAGGGCTCTTTAGGATTCTACCGCGTTTCCACAGCAGGTACATGTCTTATCCCTCTAGAAGGGTGGAATGCTACCCCCGCCGCCAAGATTGGCGGGGGGTAGTATTCCAAGATGTTTGACACCAAACACGACATGTTTTGATGCAGCCATTCCAAAGTTAGCATTTACCGCGAGGATATAATGCACTTAAGAGTATATGGTTTAACCGCATCCACAAACAGCACCAGAGAATGGACTCTGAGAACTGTAGAGGGGCCCTGCTCATGCAGAGGCACCCCCTCACATAGAAGCCAAGCACCCTGCCCTCAGGATTGATAGGGCCTGCCTTAGGGGTGACTGATAGGTTTATATGTGTGTGCAGGAGAGATATAGGAAACCTATATCTCAGTGAGGGGTGCTAGCACCACCTCACCCAGGCTGCAGTAGCAGGCCTGTGGTGTCAGATTTAGACTGCTTCCCAGGGGTGGCATAACATATGCTGCAGCCCCTGGGAGGCCTGTGAAGTACCTATGCCCTTGGCACCTAAGGTACCATATACTAGGGACTCATAAGGCACCACAGTATCCAATCACTAGTGCACCTAGAGTGCACTCCATGTCGTTTAGAGAGAGCAGATAGACTGGGGCCCTGAATAGCAGGGTCCCAGTCCAACTAAGTCATAAACCAGCAAAACACCATAAAAAGTGGGGGCAACCATATAGTCAGATTCCACCTTCCTACATAACCCCCCCAAACGAAAGGAAATAAGGCTAACCTTGGCCAGTTGAGCCTTTATTGACTAAGTGGCCATATAAGGAAGCACCTGCACTAGCATGGTTGCCCCCTGTCTTATGGTCCACTAAGCAATCCCTCACCCTAAGGGTATGAGAGGGTCTCCACCATGGGGAATCACTACCTGTGGTGTGCTTTGGTAAAGTACCAGGCTGGTGAGGTGTCTGAGTAGGGAAGTGTGGCCCTAGGAATGTTGGCCTCAGCTTTCTCAGCTCACTGGTCACCATGTATGCCTGTCTTTCCATGACTGAGTGGTACTCTGCTCTAAGGGTCAACCTTTGACTGCCTACAGCCGGGGGTTGGGTCCCTTTGGGTGGAACACTGGAGGGACATGGCATGTTTGGAACCTTTGGTCCCAGGTTTGCCCTTGCCTAACAGAGTCCTGCTGGGGGAGGTCCCTACATAAAGGTATGGGGGATCCCTCAGTGGGTTGAGGAATTTCTACCTGGCTAGGGCTACTAGCCTGGGTGCCCCTAATCTGCTGATGGGGGTTCCTCTGGACAGGGGGCCCTGGGGGGTCCACTGACCTCCCTGACCTCTGCAGCCCTGGGCTGACTGAGGCAGGGTAGAGAGGGGCAGGTTACCTGCTCCAGACTGGGTACCACCTTGTAAGGGTCCTCTGCCATCAGGGGGTGGCCAGGCCAGGCCTGACTACCTCTGTGGCAGTTCCTTCACTAGGGGTAGGGTCAGTTCCCTGAGGAGGCTGACCCTTACCTACTGTCTGGAGGGAAGAAGACTTTTCTTCAACCCTTGTGCTCTCTTTGGGGGAGAGTGGGCCATTCTTTCAGGCTCCATCTCTCCAAATTCTTGGGCTGGGGCTGTGGCCATCACAGCCCCCCTAACCTTTGCAGGGACGCCCAACATCCTAAGATGGGTTTGGTGTTCAACTTCAGCCCAGGCTGAAATTTCCAAATCATTGCCCATCAGGCAATCTACAGGTAGGGTTGGGGACACTGCCACTCTTTTGGGCCTGTGACCCCCTCCCAGCTGAGATTGACTATGGCCATGGGGTGATCTGTTCTGACACCATCAATGTTGGTCACCTGGTATTTAAACTCAGGTAAAAGCTGGTGAGGGGGGACTAGTTTTCCTGCCACCATGGTGACACTAGCCCCTGTGTCCCTAAATGCCACAGCTTTCTGACCATTAATCATTGGCTCCAGTCTGTACCTGCCCAATGCTATGGGACCCACGGTAAAGGTGGCAAATCCTATACCACCATCAGAATCTGAGGAGTCTGTTGAGGGGGTCCTGTCTAAACTAGGGCCCACCTCTGTTCCTCTTGCAAAAGCACCTAACTTTTGGGTGCACTACTCCCAACTGGAGGATTACTACTGGTAGTACCAGGAAGGGTGGTAGGAGTTGTTGGAGGAACATTTTCTTTATTGCCAATCCTGGGGCAACTGGGATCAGTTTTCCAGTGCCCAGGCTTTTTACAGACATGGCAATATGGTTTCTTTTCAGGAGAGGAAGGAGTTTGGGACCCACCCCCAGAAGAGGAATTTTGGGGCCCTGTAGTGGACTTATCCTTAGATTTATCCCCACCTTTCTCTTGGGACTTGGTAGAATCTTTCTTGTGGTCACCACCCTGATTCTTAGGCCTTACTCTGGTTCTGACCCATTTGTCTGCCTTCTTTCCCAATTCTTGGGGAGAGGTCAGATCAGAGTCCACCAGGTACTGGTGTAAAAGCTGGTTTTGACAATTATTAAGGATCTGTTCTCTCATCATTAGATTATAAAATCCTTTGAAATCAGTAACCCTACTGCCAACCAGCCAACCCTCCAGAGCCTTGGATGCACAATCTACAAAGTCTGTCCAGTCCTGAGTCTGTGCCTTCTGGGTATCTCTGAACTTCAACCTGTACTGCTCAGTGGTTAAGCCAAACCCATCTATCAGTGCACTCTTCAGGACTTCATAATCATCAGCATCCTCCTCTCTAACAGTGAGGAGCTTGTCTCTTCCTTTATCTGAAAAGGAGAGCCACAAGATTGCTGCCCACTGCTTTTGGGGGACCTGCTGTACTCTACAGGCCCTCTCCATAGCAGTTATCCACTTGTGGATATCATCCCCACTCTGGTAGGGAGGAACAACCTTGCTCAGGTTCCTATGGTCAGGGACATATTCTCTGCCTCTAGGGACACTGTTGCTGCCACCAGGGGGTTCTAAACCCTCCCTTCTGGAAGCTCTCTGGATCTCCAGGGCTTCTCTATCCAGTGCCAACTGCTTGGTTCTGAGGGCCACTTTGGCTTCCTCATACTGGAGCAGTTTGCACCTTCTCTCAGAGGAGGTCTCTCTTAAGTTAAAGTATGAGCTCCTCTCTTGGACAAATTCTCTGCCAGAGTGATAAGAGTGCTCAGATTCCCTGGAAGGGGATCTGTGCCTCTCATCCACTCTGCCAGTTCTCTTAGGGAGAACTCTGTCCTGTTCAGGCTCCTTGAAGCCTGGCCCTTCAACCACAGAGTCCTGGTCATTCGGATTATCCTCATCTGACCCAGATACTATGATTGACCCACCCACTGATTCAGACCCCTTAGCTCCTAGAGCCAATCTAAGGTCATCTGCTGTCAGCAGATCTATCAGGTGTAGTGTTGAGGGACTCTGTCCTGTCCTCAGGTGTCTGTCAACACACATGGCTCTCAAGTCAGAGAAAGCCATGTCCTTATACTGAGGCTGAGTGGATCCACTGGGTCCACCCTTTAAGGACATTCTAGTGTTGTGCAGTGTTGTACTACCTACACTAGTTTGTGGCCTACTGATCCTAGCTTGAGCTGTGGAAAGGGTGTGCTATCCCTTGGCACACAGCTCTAAGTTCAGTAGAACTTATTGATGCTAAGCTTGACTTTATATGTACCTTGAGTACCTATAATGGTTTTCAGTTAGTAATTCAAATAGAGATTTTCTGGTAAAACAATGGCAAGCTGGAATCCCACACGCTGCCCACCAATGTGAGAAGTTGGCCTGGTATATGCTGTTCACTAATTAAAGTGGACACCTTGCACCAGGGCAAATCGACTCTTATGGTAGATAGGTTTAAGACAACCTTTTAAAGAAAGCTATCCTAGTGGTAGCTGTGGAGAGCAGCCTTCAGGCTAAGTCTCGGAGGAATGTAAAGCAGCTTGTTTTACCATATAATCTCTTGAATCACCAAATGAAAAGACACCACACAGGTATATATATCAAATATATATGTATTTATTTCTAAATAACTCTCTACTAATCTCTTTATGAGATTAGAAGACAAACATATGCACAAATCAACGTTTCACAATAAGTTAAGCACAAAATATGGCTGGGGCCCTAGGGGCGTACCAGACCATATACTAAGTAAGAGACTTAGAAACAACGACTTGCAGGGAGACAAGGCCTAGGGCCTTCAGAAGTGCTGGGGCCTCACAAAACCACCCAAGGCAGGTAAGTAAAGGACCCACGGGGGACGCGTGCAGTGTGGATACACAGGCGCGGATCGCCGTTAACTTCAATGGGGCAAGTAGCGGTTGGAAATAAAGAGTTTTAGGATACTTCGGGAGAACCTACAAGCAAGTCACTTACAGGGTAAGTAGTTCTAGGGCCCACACCCACAGGAGCACCGTAGTGCTGGAGTTACCTCACCCAGGGAAGCCGGGTGCACAGGTGTCCTTTGGTGTCGGGTCGCGGCGTCGTTTTCAATGGCGAACAAAGAAGACTTGCTGCTTGCGGGAGCGGAAGAAGTGTCCGGTGGAATCCAAGCCTGGATTCTGAAGAAGGATGACCTGAAAGCAGAGGGGACAGTGTTCAAAGTCACTTGGCAGTGACCCGGGGCAAGGAAGATGGATGCCCACCGTCGTCGGTCGCTTCAGGTCGGTTGCGGGTGCCTTGACTCTTCAGCCACGTGGTCCAGGAGGCGTCGACGACGACCAGGAGCTGGATTCGGTGTGTCCCTCGATGTCTGCAGCTGACTGCGGTGTCGGCAACTCGATCGGAGCCAACAAGCCTTGGCAGCCGCAAGTCTCGGGGAGATGAAGAAAAGTCGATGGCGCAGACCAGCAAGGTCTGAGGGACTCACCCAGCGAGGGTAAGTCAGGGCAGGCCTGGAGCAACCAGGGGAGCCCTTGGTTTCTTTAAGAAGTCTTCTGGGGACCCACAAGCCAGCGGGCAAGGGATCGCGAAGACACCTCGGGCGGAATCACTCAACAGGGGCCCACGGTCACTCGGGACGGTGTAGGCCTCTGATCTTCGGAGGGATTCCTGTTGGAGGTCGGGACCACACGTGGTCCAAAGCACAAGTTCGTAGAACGTTGTGAAGGGGTTGCACTCGACAATAGTGCACGGTACCCAGGGGTCGCGGTTCCTCGTTACTCGTGGGGTCCACTTGCCTCAGCTTCGCTGGGGACTCACGATGGCCTGGGAGAGGTCAGGAAATCCACTTCTTGGGCTGCAGGGACTTCGGACTCCGGCGGGAGCGGCGTAGTTTGCGACCGTCGTTGTCGTTTTTGGTGCCTGCCAAGCAGGGGAGTCACTCCTTGACTCCAAGGGAGATTCTTCTGTCTTCCAAAGGTAGTGGAACGTCGAAGGGCCAGGATTCTTCTGTAGAGCGTCGTCCAGGGGTTATCTGCTTTGCAATGGCAAGGTTCCCCCTCTTATACTAAAAAGAGGGGATGGACTAGCTCTATGACCCCACCTATGGGAGGGTCAAGGGAGGGGGTGGCTACACCCACTTCCCTTTGTCCAGTTTCGCGCCAGAGCAGGGGCAGGTAGCCCCTGAGCTGGTTTGAACTGGCATATGCACAGAGGAGCCTTCTGCTCCCCCAGTGCAGGACTTCAAAGCACTCTAAGAGTGCACCCACCCAGCCCCAATACACTAAACCCTGTCTGGAAGGTGGTTACACCTCCCTGTGACAGGATGCCTATTGTTGGGCTTCCTCCACTGTGAGTTTCGGTCATCAGCAGGAGGGCAGCCCAGTGTCTGTGACTGGTGGCATCCATTTTGTGATGCCAGGGCTCTTTAGGATTCTACCGCGTTTCCACAGCAGGTACATGTCTTATCCTCTAGAAGGGTGGAATGCTACCCCCGCCGCCAAGATTGGCGGGGGGTAGTATTCCAAGATGTTTGACACCAAACACGACATGTTTTGATGCAGCCATTCCAAAGTTAGCATTTACCGCGAGGATATAATGCACTTAAGAGTATATGGTTTAACCGCATCCACAAACAGCACCAGAGAATGGACTCTGAGAACTGTAGAGGGGCCCTGCTCATGCAGAGGCACCCCCTCACATAGAAGCCAAGCACCCTGCCCTCAGGATTGATAGGGCCTGCCTTAGGGGTGACTGATAGGTTTATATGTGTGTGCAGGAGAGATATAGGAAACCTATATCTCAGTGAGGGGTGCTAGCACCACCTCACCCAGGCTGCAGTAGCAGGCCTGTGGTGTCAGATTTAGACTGCTTCCCAGGGTGGCATAACATATGCTGCAGCCCCTGGGAGGCCTGTGAAGTACCTATGCCCTTGGCACCTAAGGTACCATATACTAGGGACTCATAAGGCACCACAGTATCCAATCACTAGTGCACCTAGAGTGCACTCCATGTCGTTTAGAGAGAGCAGATAGACTGGGGCCCTGAATAGCAGGGTCCCAGTCCAACTAAGTCATAAACCAGCAAAACACCATAAAAAAGTGGGGGCAACCATATAGTCAGATTCCACCTTCCTACACCTCTCCCCTCTTTCCGCACCTCTCTTGCCTCTTTCTGCACCCCTGTTTCCTTTTTCTACACCTTTCCTGCCTGTTTCTGCACCTCTCTTGCCTCATTCTGCACTTCTCTTCCTTCTTTCTGCACCCCTCCTGCCTCTTTCTGTACCCCTCTTGCCTCTTTGTGCACCTCTCTTACATCTTGCTGGACTCCTCTTGCCTCTTTCTGCACATCTCTTGCCTCTTTCTGTACCTCTCTTGCCTCTTTCTGCACATCTCTTTGCTCTTTCTGCACTGAGCTTCCCTCTTTCTGCACCCCTCTTGCCTCTTTCTGCACCTCTTTTGCTTCTTTCTGCACTTCTCTACCCTCTTTCTGCACCCCTCTTGCTTCTTTCTGCACCTCTGTTGCTTCTTTCTGCACTGCTCTTGCTTCTTTCTGTACCTCTTTTGCCTCTTTCTACACCCCTGTACCCTCTTTCGGCACCTCTTTTGTCTGTTTCTGCAACTCTCTTGCCTCTTTGTGCAGTTCTCTTGCCTCCTGCACCTCTGTTGCCTCTTTCTGCACCTCTACTACCTCTTTCTGGACCCCTCTTGCCTCTTTTTAGACCTCTATTGGTTCTTTTTGCACTACTCTTGCTTCTTTCTGCATGTCTTTTGCAAATTTCTGCATCTTTCTTGCCTCTTTCTGAACCCCTCCTCCCTATTTCTCCACCTCTCTTGCTTCTTTCTGCACTTTTCTTGCTTCTTTCTGCACCTCTGTTGCAAATTTCTGTATCCCTCTTACCTCTTTCTGCACCCCTGTTCCCTCTTTCAGCACCTTTCTTACCTGTTTCTGCACCTCTCTTGCCTCTTTTTTGCACCTCTGTTGCTTCTTTCTATACTTCTCTTGCCTCTTTCTGCCCCCTGTTTCCTCTTTGTGCACCTCTTTTGCCTGTTTCTGCAACTCTCTTGCCTCTTTCTGCACTTTTCTTGCCTATTTCTGAACATCTGTTGCTTCCTTCTGCACTTCTCTTGCCTCTTTCTTCACCCCTCTTGCCTCTTTCTGTACCTCTGTTGCTTCCTTCTGCACTTCTCTTGCCTCTTTCTGCACCCTACTTCCCTTTGCCTGCAAGTCTCTTGGTTCTTTCTGCACTGCTCTTGCCTCTTTCTGCCCCCCTCTTGCCTCTTTCTGCACCTCTTTTGCTTCTTTCTGCACTTCTCTTGCCTCTTTCTGCACCCCTCTTGCCTATTTCTGCACCTCTGCTGGTTCTTTCTGCACTGCTCTTGCTTCTTTGTGCATCTCTGTTGGTTCTTTCTGTACCTCGCTTCCCTCTGTGTGCACCCCTGTGCCCTCTTTGTGCACCTCCTTTGCCTGTCTCTGCAACTGTCTTTCTGTACCCCTCTTGCCTCTTTCTGCACCTCTGCTGCTTCTTTCTGCACTTCTCTTGGTTCTTTCTACACCTCTCTTGCTTCTTTCTGCACCCCTCGTTACTCTTTCTGCACCCTCCTGCCCTTTTCCTGTACGTCTCTTGGTTCTTTCTGCACTGCTCTTGCCTCTTTTTGCACCCCTCTTGCCTATTTCTGCACCTCTTTTGCTTCTTTCTGCACTTCTCTAGCTTCTTTCTGCACCCCTGTTCCCTCTTTCTGCACCTCTTCTCCCTGTTTCTGCACCTCTACAGCCTCGTTCTGAACTTCTCTTGCCTCTTTCTGCACCTCTGTTGCTTCTTTCTGCACTTCTTTTGCCTCTTTCTGCACCCCTCTTCCCTCTTTCTGCACCTCTGTTGCTTCTTTCTGTATTTCTCTTGCTACTTTCTGCACCTCTCTTGCTTCTTTCTGCATCTCTCTTGCCTCTCTCTGCACCCTTCTTCCCTCTTTCTGCACCTCTCTTGCCTCTTTCTACACCTCTCTTCCCTCTTTCTGCACACACAGGGCTACTTTTAAACTGATCTCAGTCTCAGCAGTGCTCACACGCAAGTGCAGAAAAGGGCTGCTTGCCGCTAAACTGCCATGGGCTATTATATGCTAGGGACTTAGAGGTAGTTTTATTCTCCCTGCCCTATTATGTACAGGGTAGGTCATGCCAATAACAGGAGTACCCCAACCCATAGTGTACCCTAGGGTATGTAGGTGTTTTCACTGTATTCTATGTGTCTATCAGTATAGCACTGGCTCCGGGCCTGGTTAATCAGAGTTAGTTACCACCAGTACCAGTCAGCAAAAAGTTGGGGGCACAGGATGACTTTGCAACAAGGCCTCTTTCTGCAGCTCTGTTGCTTCTTTCTGTACTTTTCTTCGTCTTTCTGGACTTATGTTGCCTCTTTCTGCATTTCTCTTGCTTCTTTCTGCGCCGGTCTTCCTCTTTCTGCATAGGCATAGTTAGATATTAGCATTTAAAAAACCTTTGAAATTCACTGAAAAAACCATAGGTTTCAGGGAGGTTATAGGTTGAAATTTTCATTTAAAAACCTTTGAAATTCACTGATAAAGCCATAGGTGTCAGGGACGTTATTGTTAGAAATTAGCATTTAAAAAACCTTAGAAATTCACTGAAAAAACCACAGGTTTCAGGGACGTTATAGTTAGTTGGACATTTCACTCGTACAAAACCAGAGAGAGTTATAGTTAGTTAAGCTTGCCCCCGCAATGCACTGCTGATGACGTCACATATTACATCATTCATGACATGGTCAGTGACATCACTGATGACATCTTAAAGAGTCAAGATGGGTGCAGAAAGAGGCAAGAGAAGTGCAGAAAGAAGCAACAGGTGCCGAATGAGGCAAGAGACGGGCAGAAACAGAGGCAAGAAAGGTGCAGAAAGAGGGAACAGGGGTGCAGAAAGAGGTAAGCGGGACACATAAATTTGCAAGAGAGGTGCAGAAAGAAGCAAGAGCAGTGCAGGACGAAGCAAGAGAAGTGCAGAAAGAAGCAAGAGAGGTGGAGAAATAGGGAAGAGGGGTGGAAAAAGAGGCATGAGGGATGCAGAAATTTGCAAAAGAGGTACAGAAAGAAGCAAGAGCAGTGCAGAAAGAACCAACAGAGTTGCAAAAAGAGGCAAGAGGGGTGCAGAAAGAGGTAGGAGAGGTGCAGAAAGAGGCAAGACAAGTGCAGAAAGAAGCAACAGAGGTACTGAAAGAGGCAAGAGAGGTGCAGAAACAGGCAGGAAAGGTGCAGAAAGAGGGAACAGGGGTACAGAAAGAGACAAGAGAGGTGCAGAAAGAGGGGAGATGGGTGCTGAAAGAGGCAAGAGGGGTGCCGAAAGAAGCAAGTGAGGTGCAGAAAGAGGCAACAGAGGTGCAGAAAGATGCAAGAGATATGCAGAAACAAGCAAGGGAAGTGCAGAAAGATGCAACAGAGGTGCAAAAAGAGGCAAGAGGGGTGCAGAAAGGGGTAGGAGAGGCGCACAAAGAGGCAAGAGGGATACAGAAAGAGGCAGGAGGGGGTGCAGAAAGAAGGAAGAGAAGTGCAGAAATAAGAAACAGAGGTGTAGAAAGAGGCGCAAAGGGTGCAGAAAGAGCAATACAAGTGCAGAAAGAGGCAACAGAGGTGCAGAAAGGCAAGAGAGGTGCATAAAGAGAAAAGAGGGGTGCAGAAAGAGGCAAGAAGGTACAGAAAGAAGCAAGTGAGGTGCAGAAAGAGGCAACAAAGGTGAAGAAAGACACAAGAGACATGCAGAAACAAGCAAGAGAAGTACAGAAAGAGAATTGCTGAAAGAAGCAACAGAGGTGTGGAAAGAAACACGAGCAGTGCATAAAGAGGCAAGTGAGGTGCAGAAAAAGGCAAGAGAGGTGCAGGAAATGGCAAGAGAATAGCAGAATGAGGCAAGAGGGATGCAGTAAAGGGAATATGGGTACAGAAAGAAGCAAGAGAGGTGCATAAAGAGGGAAGACAAGTGCAGAAAGAGACTACAGGGTTGCAGAAAAACTTCATCAGGGGTGTATAAAGAAGCAAGAGAGGTGCAGAAAGAGAAAAGAGTGGTGCAGAAAGAGGCAAGAAGGTGCAGAAAGAAGCAAGTGAGGTGCAGAAAGAGGCAGCAGAGTTGAAGAAAGACACAAGAGAGGTGCAGAAACAAGCAAGAGAAGTACAGAAAGAGGCAATAGAATTGCTGAGAGGTGTGGAAAGAAACGAGAAGTGCAGAAAGAGGCAAGTGAGGTGCAGAAAGAGGCAAGAGAGGTGCAGGAAATGGCAGGAGAATAGCAGAAAGAGGCAAGAGGGATGCAGTAAAGGGGAGAAGGGTACAGAAAGAAGCAAGAGAGGTGCAGAAGGAGGGAAGACAGGTGCAGAAAGAGACTACAGGGGTGCAGAAAAAGACATCAGGGTGCAGAAAGAAGCAAGAGAGTTGCAGAAAGAGGGATTAGAAGTGCAGAAAGAAGCAGCAGAGGTGCAGAAAGATGGAAGGGGCGAAGAAAGAGGAGAGAGAAGTGCAGAAAGAATTAAAGAGGTGCACAAAGAGGCACGAGAGGGTGCAGAAAGAGGCAAAAGGGATACAGAAAAAGGGAAGAGGGGTCTAGAAATAAGCAAGAGAAGTGCATAAAGAAGCGACAGAGGTGCTTAAAGAGTCAAGAGGGGTGCAGAAAGAGGCAAGAGAAGTGCAGAAAGAAGCAACAGAGGTGCCAAAAGAGGCAAGAGATTACAGAAACAGGCAAGAAAGGTACAGAAAGAGGGAACAGGGATGCAGAAAGAGGTAAAAGGGATACAGAAATTTGCAAGAAAGGTGCAGAAAGAAGCAAGAGCAGTGCAGAAAGAAGCAAGAGAAGTGCAGAAAGAAGCAAGAGAGGTGGAGAAATAGGGAAGAGGGGTACAGAAAGAGGCATGAGGGATGCAGAAATTAGCAAAAGAGGTGCAGAAAGAAGCAAGAGCAGTGCAGAAAGAACCAACAGAGGTGCAAAAAGAGGCAAAAGGGATGCAGATAGAGGTAGAAGAGGTGCATAAAGAGGCAAGAGGGATACAGAAAGAGGCAGGAGGGGTGCAGAAAGAAGGAAGAGAATGCAGAAAGAAGCAACAGAGGTGCTAAAAGAGGTGCAAAGGATGCAGAAAGAGGCAAGACAAGTGCAGAAAGAAGCAACAGAGGTACAGAAAGAGGCAAGAGAGGTGCAGAAACAGGCAGGAAATGTGCAGAAAGAGGGAACAGGGGTACAGAAAGAGGAAAGAGTTGCGGCAAGGGGGAGAGGGGTGCAGAAAAAGGCAAAAGGGGTGCAGAAAGAAGCAAGTGAGGTGCAGAAAGAGGCAACAGAGGTGTAGAAAGACGCAAGAGAGGTGCAGAAACAAGCAAGGGAAGTGCAGAAAGAGGCAAGTCAGGTGCAGAAAGAAGCAAGAGCAGTGCAGAAAGAACCAACAGAGGTGCAAAAAGAGGCAAAAGGGGTGCAGAAAGGGGTAGGAGAGGTGCACAAAGAGGCAAGAGGGGTACAGAAAGAGGCAGGAGGGGTGCAGAAAAAAGGAAGGGAAGTGCAGAAAGAAGGAACAGAGATGCTGAAAGAGGCGCGAAGGGTGCAGAAAGAGGCAAGAGAAGTGCAGAAAGAAGCAACAGAGGTACAGAAAGAGCTGAGAGAGGTGCAGAAACAGGCAGGACATGTGCAGAAAGAGGGAACAGGGGTACAGAAAGAGGCAAGAGAGTTGCAGAAAGAGGAAAGAAGGGTGCAGAAAGAGCCAAGAGAAGTGCAGAAAAAGGCAAGTGAATTGAGGAAAAAAGCACAGAGGTGTAAAAAGAAGCAAGAGAAGTGCAGAAAGAGGCAAGTGAGGTGCAAAAAGAGGCAATAGAGGTGCAGAAAATGATAAGAGAACTGCAGAAAGAGGCAAGAGGGACGCAAAAAAGGGAAGAAGGGTGCAGAAAGAAGCAAGAGAGGTACAGAAAGAGGGAAGACGAGTGCAGAAAGAAGCAACAGAGGTACATAAGGAGGCAAGAAAACTGCAGAAAGAGGTAAAAATGATACAGAAACAGGAAAAAGAGGTGAAGAAAGAGGGAACAGGGGTGCAGATACAGCCAAGAGAAGTGCAGAAACTGGAAAGAAGGATGCAGAAAAAGGTAAGAGGAGTGCAGAAATTTGCAAGAGAGGTGTAGAAAGAAGCAAGAGCAGTGCAAAAGAACCAACAAAACTGCAGAAAGAGGCAAGAGGGGTGCAGAAAGAGGCAAGAGAAGTGCAGAAAGAAGAAACAGAGGTGCGGCAAGAGGGGTGCAGAGAGAGGAAAGAGGGGTGTAGAAAGAGTCAAGAGAGTTGCACAAAGAGGGAAGAATGGTACAGAAAGAGGCAAGGGGCATGCAGAAAGAAGCAACAGAGGTGCAGAAAGAAGCAAGAGAAGTGCAGAAAGAAGCAACAGAGGTGCATAAAGAGGCAAGAGGGATGCAGAATAAGGCAACAGAAGTGCAGAAAGAAGCAAGTGAGGTGCAGGAAGAGGCAATAGAGATGCAGAAAGAGGCAAGAGAATTGCTGAAAGAAGCAACAGAGGTGTGGAATGAAGCAAGAGAAGTGCAGAAAGAGGCAAGTGAGGTGCAGAAAGAGGCAAAAGAGGTGCAGAAAATGGCAAGAGAATCGCAGAAAGAGGCAAGAGGGATGCAAAAAAGGGAAGAAGGGAGCAGGATAAGCAAGAAAGGTGCAGAAAGAAGCAAGAGAAGTACAGAAAGAAGCAACTGAGGTGCAGAAAGATGGTAGAGGGGTGCAGAAAGAGGAGAGAGAAGTGCAAAAAGAAGCACAAGAGGTGCATAAAGAGGCACAAGGGGTGCAGAAAGAGGCAAGAGCTATGCAAAAAGAACCAAGAGATGTGCAGAATGAGGCAAGAGGGGTGTAGAACAAGGTAAGAGATGTGCAGAAAAAGGGAAGAAGGGTGCAGAAAGAAGCAAGAGAAGTGCAGAAAGAGGCAAGTGAGGTGCAGAATGAGGCAAGAGAACTACAGAATGAGGCAATAAAGTTGCAGAAACAGGCACAAGGTGTGCTGAAAGAGGGATAAGCTGTGCAGACAGAGGCAAGAGAGGTGCAGAAAGAGGGAAGAGGGATACAGAAAGAGGCAAGAGGGTTCTAGACATGTACAACAGAGCTGCAAAAAGAAGCAAGAGCAGTGTAGAAAGAACCAACAGAGGTGCAGAAAGAAACAAGAGGGGTGGTACAGAAAGAGGCAAGAAAATTGCAGAAAGAAGCAAAAGAGGTGCAGAAAGAGGCAAGAGAACTGCAGAAAAAAGGCAAGCGAGGTGCAGAAAGAGGCAGTAGAGGTGCAGAAAGTGGAAAGAGGGATGCAGAAAAAGGCAAGAGGAGTGCAGAAATTTGCAAGAGAGGTGTAGAAAGAAGCAAGAGCAGTGCAAAAGAACCAACAGAAGGACAGAAAGAGGCAAGAGTGGTGCAGAAAGAGGCAAGAGAAGTGCAGAAAGAATCAACAGAGGTGCACAAAGAGGCAAGAGATGTGCAGAAAGAGGGAAGAGAGATGTAGAAAGAGGCAAGAGTTGCACAAAGAGGGAAGAAAGGTGCAAAAAGAGGCAAGAGGCGTTCAGAAAGAAGCAAGAGAGGTGCAGAAAGAAGCAAGAGAAGTGCAGAAAGAAGCAAGAGAGGTGCAGAAAGTGGGGAGACAAGTGCAGAATGAGACAACAGGGGTGCAGAAAGAGACAACAGGGGTGCAGATAGAAGCAAGAGAGGTGCAGAAAGAGGCAATAAAAGTGCAGAAATAAGCAACAGAGGTGCAGAAAGATGGTAGAGAGGTGCAGAAAGAGGAGAGATAAGTGAAGTGCAAAAAGAAGCAAAAGAGGTGCATAGAGAGGCACAAGGGGTGCAGAAAGAGGCAAGAGCTGTGCAAAAAGAACCAAGAGATGTGCAGAATGAGGCAAGAGGGGTACAGAAAGAAGCAACTGAGGTGCAGAAAGAGGCAATAAAAGTGCAGAAAGAAGCAACAGAGGTGCAGAAAGATGGTAGAGGGGTGCAGAAAGAGGAGAGAGAAGTGCAAAAAGAAGCAAAAGAGGTGCATAGAGAGAGAGGCACAAGGGGTGCAGAAAGAGGCAAGAGCTGTGCAAAAAGAACAAAGAGATGTGCAGAATGAGGCAAGAGGGGTAGAGAAAGAGGCAAGAGATGTGCAGAAAAAGGGAAGATGGGTGCAGAAAGAAGCAAGAGAAGTGCAGAAAGAGGCAAGTGAGGTGCAGAATGAGGCAAGAGAACTGCAGAATGAGGCATGAGAGTTGCATAAACAGGCAAAAGGGACACAGAAAGAGGGATGAGGTGTGCAGACAGAGGTAAGAGAGGTGCAGAAAGAGGGAAGAGGAGTACAGAACGAGGCAAGAGGGTTCTAGAAATGTGCAACAGAGCTGCAAAAAGAAGCAAGAGCAGTGCAGAAAGAACCATAAGAGGCGCAGAAAGAGGCAAAAGGGATGGTACAGAAAGAGGCAAGAAAAGTACAGAAAGAAGCAAAAGAGGTACAGAAAGAGGCAAGAGAACTGTAGAAAAGACAAGTGAATTGCTGAAAGAAGCAACAGAAGTGTAAAAAGAAGCAAGAGAAGTGCAGAAAGAGGCAATTGAGGTGCAGAAAGAGGCAATAGAGGTGCAGAAAATGTCAAGTGAACTGCAGAAACAGGCAAGAGGGAAGAAGGGTGCAGAAAGAAGCAAGAGAGGTACAGAAAGAGAGAAGACGAGTGCAGAAAGAAGAAACAGGGGTGCATAAGGATGGTAGAGGGGTGCAGAAAGAGGAGAGAGAAGTGCAAAAAGAAGCAAAAGAGGTGCATAGAGAGAGAGGCACAAGGGGTGCAGAAAGAGGCAAGAGCTGTGCAAAAAGAACAAAGAGATGTGCAGAATGAGGCAAGAGGGGTAGAGAAAGAGGCAAGAGATGTGCAGAAAAAGGGAAGAAGGGTGCAGAAAGAAGCAAGAGAAGTGCAGCAAGAGGCAAGTGAGGTGCATAATGAGGCAGGAGAACTGCAGAATGAGGCAAGAGAGTTGCAGAAACAGGCAAAAGGGGTGCAGAAAGAGTGATCAGGTGTGCAGACAGAGGCAAGAGAGGTGCAGGAAGAGGGGTACAGAAAGAGGCAAGAGGGTTCTAGAAATGTGCAACAGAGCTGCAAAAAGAAGCAAGAGTAGTGCAGAAAGAACCAACAGAGGTGCAGAAAGAGGCAATACATTTGTAGAAAGAAGCATAAGAGGTGCAGAAAGAGGCAAGAGAACTGCAGAAAAAGGCAGTAGAGGTGCAGGCAGTAGAAAGAGGGATGCAGAAAAAGCAAGAAGAGTGCAGAAATGTGCAAGAGAGGTGTAGAAAGAAGCAAGAGCAGTGCAAAAGAACCAACAGAAGTGCAGAAAGAGGCAAGAGTTGTGCAGAAAGAGGCAAGAGAAGTGCAGAAAGAAGAAACAGGTGCACAAAGAAGCAAGAGGCATTCAGAAAGAAGCAAGAGAGGTGCAGAAAGAAGCAAGAGAAGTGCAGAAAGAAGCAAGAGAGGTGCAGAAAGAAGCAAGACAAGTGCAGAAAGAAACAACAGGGGTGCAGAAAGGGACAACAAGGGTGCAGATAGAAGCAAGAGATGTACAGAAAGAAGCAACAGAGGTGCAGAAAGATGGTAGAGGGGTGCAGAAAGAGGAGAGAGAAGTGCAAAAGAAGCAAAAGAGGTGCACAAAGAGGTACAAGGGGTGCAGAAGGAGGCAAGAGCTGTGCAAAAAGAACCAAGAGATGTGCAGAATGAGGCAAGAAGGGTGCAGAAAGAGGCAAGAGATGTGCAGAAAATGGGAAGAAGGGTGCAGAAAGAAGCAAGTGAAGTGCGGAAAGAGGGAAGTGAGGTGCAGAATGAGGCAAGAGAACTGTAGAATGAGGCATGAGCATTGCAGAAACAGGCAAAAGGGGTGCAGAAAGAGGGATCAGGTGTGCAGACAGAGGCAAGAGAGGTGCAGAAAGAGGCAAGAGAACTGCAGAAAAGGCAGTAGAGGTGCAGACAGTAGAAAGAGGGATGCAGAAAAAAGCAAGAAGAGTGCAGAAATGTGCAAGAGAGGTGTAGAAAGAAGCAAGAGCAGTGCAAAAGAACCAACAGAAGTGCAGAAAGAGGCAAGAGTTGTGCAGAAAGAGGCAAGGGAAGTGCAGAAAGAGGCAAGAGAAGTGCAGAAAGAAGAAACAGGTGCACAAAGAAGCAAGAGGCATTCAGAAAGAAGCAAGAGAGGTGCAGAAAGAAGCAAGAGAAGTGCAGAAAGAAGCAAGAGGTGCAGAAAGAGGGGAACAAGTGCAGAAAGAGACAACAGGGGTGCAGAAAGAGACAACAGGGGTGCAGATAGAAGCAAGAGAGGTGCAGAAAGAGGAGAGAGAAGTGCAAAAAGAAGCACAAGAGGTGCATAAAGAGGCACAAGGGGTGCAGAAAGAGGCAAGAGCTGTGCAAAAAGAACCAAGAGATGTGCAGAATGAGGCAAGAGGGGTGTAGAAAGAGGTAAGAGATGTGCAGAAAAAGGGAAGAAGGGTGCAGACAGAAGAAAGAGAAGTGCAGAAAGAGGCAAGTGAGGTGCAGAATGAGGCAAAAGAACTACAGAATGAGGCAATAAAGTTGCAGAAACAGGCACAAGGGGTGCTGAAAGAGGGATCAGGTGTGCAGACAGAGGCAAGAGAGGTGCAGAAAGAGGGAAGAGGGATACAGAAAGAGGCAAGAGGGTTCTAGACATGTACAACAGAGCTGCAAAAAGAAGCAAGATCAGTGTAGAAAGAACCAACAGAGGTGCAGAAAGAAACAAGAGGGGTGGTACAGAAAGAGGCAAGAAAATTGCAGAAAGAAGCAAAAGAGGTGCAGAAAGAGGCAAGAGAACTGCAGAAAAAGGCAAGCGAGGTGCAGAAAGAGGCAGTAGAGGTGCAGAAAGTGGAAAGAGGGATGCAGAAAAAGGCAAGAGGAGTGCAGAAATTTGCAAGAGAGGTGTAGAAAGAAGCAAGAGCAGTGCAAAAGAACCAACAGAAGTACAGAAAGAGGCAAGAGGGGTGCAGAAAGAGGCAAGAGAAGTGCAGAAAGAATCAACAGAGGTGCACAAAGAGGCAAGAGGGGTGCAGAAAGAGGGAAGAGAGGTGTAGAAAGAGGCAAGAGAGTTGCACAAAGAGGGAAGAAAGGTGCAGAAAGAGGCAAGAGGCGGTCAGAAAGAAGCAAGAGAGGTGCAGAAAGAAGCAAGAGAAGTGCAGAAAGAAGCAAGAGAGGTGCAGAAAGAGGGGAGACAATTGCAGAAAGAGACAACAGGGGTGCAGAAAGAGACAACTGGGGTGCAGATAGAAGCAAGAGAGGTGCAGAAAGAGGCAATAAAAGTGCAGAAAGAAGCAACAGAGGTGCAGAAAGATGGTAGAGGAGTGCAGAAAGAGGAGAGAGAAGTGCAAAAAGAAGCAAAAGAGGTGCATAGAGAGAGAGGCACAAGGGGTGCAGAAAGAGGCAAGAGCTGTGCAAAAAGAACCAAGAGATGTGCAGAATGAGGCAAAAGGGGTACAGAAAGAGGCAAGAGATGTACAGAAAAAGGGAAGATGGGTGCAGAAAGAACCAAGAGAAGTGCAGAAAGAGGCAAGTGAGGTGCAGAATGAGGAAAGAGAACTGCAGAATGAGGCATGAGAGTTGCAGAAACAGGCAAAAGGGACACAGAAAGAGGGATGAGGTGTGCAGACAGAGGCAAGAGAGGTGCAGAAAGAGGGAAGAGGGGTACAGAACGAGGCAAGAGGGTTCTAGAAATGTGCAACAGAGCTGTAAAAAGAAGCAAGAGCAGTGCAGAAAGAACCAAAAGAGGCGCAGAAAGAGGCAAGAGGGGTGGTACAGAAATAGGCAAGAAAAGTGCAGAAAGAAGCAAAAGAGGTACAGAAAGAGGCAAGAGAACTGTAGAAAAGGCAAGTGAATTGCTGAAAGAAGCAACAGAAGTGTAAAAAGAAGCAGGAGAAGTGCTGAAAGAGGCAATTGAGGTGCAGAAAGAGGCAATAGAGGTGCAGAAAATGTCAAGTGAACTGCAGAAACAGGCAAGAGGGACGCAAAAAGGGAAGAAGGGTGCAGAAAGAAGCAAGAGAGGTACAGAAAGAGAGAAGACGAGTGCAGAAAGAAGCAACAGAGGTGCATAAGGAGGCAATAAAACTGCAGAAAGAGGCAAAAAAGTTTCAGAAACAGGAAAAAGAGGTGCAGAAAGAGGGAACAGGGGTACAGATACAGGCAAGAGAGGTGCAGAAAGTGGAAAGAGGGATGCAGAAAAAGGGAAGAGGAGTGCAGAAATTTGCAAGAGAGATGTAGAAAGAAGCAAGAGCAGTGCAAATAACCAACAGAAGTACAGAAAGAGGCATGACGGGTGCAGAAAGAGGCAAGAGAAGTGCAGAAAGAAGAAACAGAGGTGCACAAAGAGGCAAGAGGGATGCAGAAAGAGGGAAGAGAGGTATAGAAAGAGGCAATAGAGTTGCACAAAGACGGAAGAAAGGTGCAGAAAGAGGCAAGAGGCGTGCAGAAAGAAGCAACAGAGGTACAGAAAGAAGCAAGAGAAGTGCTGAAAGAAGCAACAGAGGTGAGGTGCATAAAGAGGCAAGAGGGGTGCATAAAGAGGCAACAGAAGTGCAGAAAGAAGCAAGTGAGGTGCAGAAAGAGGCAATAGAGGTGCAGAAAGATGCAAGAGAGGTGCAGAAACAAGCAAGAGAAGTGCAGAGAGAGGCAAGAGAATTTCTAAAAGAAGCAACAGAGGTGTCGAAAGAAGCAAGAGTAGTGCAGAAAGAGGCAAGTGAAGTGCCGAAAGAGGCAAAAGAGGTGCAGAAAATGGCAAGAGAATAGCAGAAAGAGGCAAGAGGGATATAAAAAAGGGAAGAAGGGAAGAAGGGAGAAGAAAGAAGCAAGAGAGGTGCAGAAAGAAGCAAGAGAAGTACAGAAAGAAGCAAGAGAGGTACAGAAAGAAGGCATACAAGTGTAGAAAGAGACAACAGAGGTGCAGAAAGAGACAACAGGGGTGCAGATAGAAGCAAGAGAGGTGCAGAAAGAGGCAATAAAAGTGCAGAAAGAAGCAACAGAGGTGCAGAAAGATGGTAGAGGGGTCAAGAAAGAGGAGAGAAAAGTGCAAAAAGAAGCAAAAGAGGTGCATAAACAGGCACAAGGGGTGTAGAAAGAAGCAAGAGCTGTGCAAAAAGAACCAAGAGATGTGCAGAATGAGGCAATAGGGGTGTAGAAAGAGGCAAGAGATGTGCAGAAAAAGGGAAGAAGGGTGCAGAAAGAAGCAAGAGAAGTGCAGCAAGATGCAAGTGAGGTGCAGAATGAGGCAGGAGAACTGAAGAATGAGGAAAGAAAGTTGCAGAAACAGGCAAAAGGGGTGCAGAAAGAGTGATCAGGTGTGCAGACAGAGGCAAGAGAGGTGCAGGAAGAGGGGTACAGAAAGAGGCAAGAGGGTTCTAGAAATGTGCAACAGAGCTGCAAAAAGAAGCAAGAGCAGTGCAGAAAGAACCAACAGAGGTGCAGAAAGAGGCAAGAAATTTGTAGAAAGAAGCAAAAGAGGTGCAGAAAGAGGCAAGAGAACTGCAGAAAAAGGCAGTAGAGGTGCAGACAGTAGAAAGAGGGATGCAGAAAAAAGCAAGAAGAGTGCAGAAATTTGCAAGAGAGGTGTAGAAAGAAGCAAGAGCAGTGCAAAAGAACCAACAGAAGTGCAGAAAGAGGCAAGAGTTGTGCAGAAAGAGGCAAGAGAAGTGCAGAAAGAAGAAACAGGTGCACAAAGAAGCAAGAGGCGTTCAGAAAGAAGCAAGAGAGGTGCAGAAAGAAGCAAGAGAAGTGCAGAAAGAAGCAAGAGAGGTGCAGAAAGAGGGAAGACAAGTGCAGAAAGAAACAACAGGGGTGCAGAAAGGGACAATAAGGGTGCAGATAGAAGCAAGAGATGTACAGAAAGAAGCAACAGAGGTGCAGAAAGATGGTAGAGGGGTGAAGAAAGAGGAGAGAGAAGTGCAAAAAGAAGCAAAAGAGGTGCACAAAGAGGCACAAGGGGTGCAGAAGGAGGCAAGAGCTGTGCAAAAAGAACCAAGAGATGTGCAGAATGAGGCAAGAGGGGTGCAGAAAGAGGCAAGAGATGTGCAGAAAATGGGAAGAAGGGTGCAGAAAGAAGCAAGTGAAGTGCAGAAAGAGGGAAGTGAGGTGCAGAATGAGGCAAGAGAACTGCAGAATGAGGCATGAGCGTTGCAGAAACAGGCAAAAGGGGTGCAGAAAGAGGGATCAGGTGTGCAGACAGAGGCAAGAGAGGTGCAGAAAGAGGCAAGAGGGGTGGTGCAGAAAGAGGCAAGAAAAGTGCAGAAAGAAGCAAAAGATGTACAGAAAGAGGCAAGAGAACTGCAGAAAAAGGCAAGAGAGGTGCAGAAAGAGGCAGTAGAGATGCACAAAGAGGTAAAAGGTGTACAGAAAGAGGGAAGAGGGGTGCAGAAAGAAGCAAGTGAATTGCTGATAGAAACAACAGAGGTGTAAAAAGAAGCAAGAGAAGTGCAGAAAGAGGCAAGTGAGGTGCAGAAAGAAGCAATAGAGGTACAGAAAATGACAAGCGAACTGCAGAAAGAGGCAAGAGGGATGTAAAAAAGGGAAGACAGGTGCAGAAAGAAGCAAGAGAGGTACAGAAAGAAGGAAGACGAGTGCAGAAAGAAGCAACAGAGGTGCATAAGGAGGCAAGAAAACTGCAGAAAGAGGCAAAAAAGTTACAGAAACAGGAAAAAGAGGTGCAGAAAGAGGGAACAGGGGTGCAGATACAGGCAAGAGAGGTGCAGAAAGTGGAAAGAGGGATGCAGAAAAAGGCAAGAAGAGTGCAGAAATTTGCAAGAGAGGTGTAGAAAGAAGCAAGATCAGTGCAAAAGAACCAACAGAAGTGCAGAAAGAGGCAAGAGGGGTGCAGAAAGAGGCAAGACAAGTGCAGAAAGAAGAAACAGAGGTGCATAAAGAGGCAACATGGGTGCAGAAAGAGGGAAGAGAGGTAAGAGAGTTGCACAAAGAGGGAAGAAAGGTGCAGAAAGAGGCAAGAGGTGTGCAGAAAGAAGCAACAGAGGTGCAGAAAGAAGCAAGAGAAGTACAGAAAGAAGCAACAGAGGTGCAGAAAGAAGTAAGTGAGGTGCAGAAAGAGGCAATAGAGATGCAGAAAGATGCAAGAGAGGTGCAGAAACAAGCAAGAGAAGTGCAGAAAGAGGCAAGAGCATTGCTGAAAGAAGCAACAGAGGTGTGGAAAAAAGGAATAGAAGTACAGAAAGAGGCAAGTGAGGTGCAGAAAGAGGCAAAAGAGGTGCAGAAAATGGCAAGAGAATCGCAGAAAGAGGCAAGAGGGATGCAAAAAAGGGAAGAAGGGAGCAGAAAGAAGCAAGAGAGGTGCAGAAAGAACCAAAAGAGGCGCAGAAAGAGGCAAGAGGGGTGGTACAGAAATAGGCAAGAAAAGTGCAGAAAGAAGCAAAAGAGGTACAGAAAGAGGCAAGAGAACTGTAGAAAAGGCAAGTGAATTGCTGAAAGAAGCAACAGAAGTGTAAAAAGAAGCAGGAGAAGTGCTGAAAGAGGCAATTGAGGTGCAGAAAGAGGCAATAGAGGTGCAGAAAATGTCAAGTGAACTGCAGAAACAGGCAAGAGGGACGCAAAAAAGGGAAGAAGGGTGCAGAAAGAAGCAAGAGAGGTACAGAAAGAGAGAAGACGAGTGCAGAAAGAAGCAACAGAGGTGCATAAGGAGGCAATAAAACTGCAGAAAGAGGCAAAAAAGTTTCAGAAACAGGAAAAAGAGGTGCAGAAAGAGGGAACAGGGGTACAGATACAGGCAAGAGAGGTGCAGAAAGTGGAAAGAGGGATGCAGAAAAAGGGAAGAGGAGTGCAGAAATTTGCAAGAGAGATGTAGAAAGAGGCAAGAGCTGTGCAAAAAGAACCAAGAGATGTGCAGAAAGAGGCAAGAGGGGTGGTGCAGAAAGAGGCAAGAAAAGTGCAGAAAGAAGCAAAAGATGTACAGAAAGAGGCAAGAGAACTGCAGAAAAAGGCAAGAGAGGTGCAGAAAGAGGCAGTAGAGATGCACAAAGAGGTAAAAGGTGTACAGAAAGAGGGAAGAGGGGTGCAGAAAGAAGCAAGTGAATTGCTGATAGAAACAACAGAGGTGTAAAAAGAAGCAAGAGAAGTGCAGAAAGAGGCAAGTGAGGTGCAGAAAGAAGCAAGTGAGGTGCAGAAAGAGGCAGCAGAGTTGAAGAAAGACACAAGAGAGGTGCAGAAACAAGCAAGAGAAGTACAGAAAGAGGCAATAGAATTGCTGAGAGGTGTGGAAAGAAACGAGAAGTGCAGAAAGAGGCAAGTGAGGTGCAGAAAGAGGCAAGAGAGGTGCAGGAAATGGCAGGAGAATAGCAGAAAGAGGCAAGAGGGATGCAGTAAAGGGGAGAAGGGTACAGAAAGAAGCAAGAGAGGTGCAGAAGGAGGGAAGACAGGTGCAGAAAGAGACTACAGGGGTGCAGAAAAAGACATCAGGGGTGCAGAAAGAAGCAAGAGAGTTGCAGAAAGAGGCATTAGAAGTGCAGAAAGAAGCAGCAGAGGTGCAGAAAGATGGAAGGGGCGTAGAAAGAGGAGAGAGAAGTGCAGAAAGAATTAAAGAGGTGCACAAAGAGGCACGAGAGGTGCAGAAAGAGGCAAAAGGGATACAGAAAAAGGGAAGAGGGGTCTAGAAATAAGCAAGAGAAGTGCATAAAGAAGCGACAGAGGTGCTTAAAGAGTCAAGAGGGGTGCAGAAAGAGGCAAGAGAAGTGCAGAAAGAAGCAACAGAGGTGCCAAAAGAGGCAAGAGATTACAGAAACAGGCAAGAAAGGTACAGAAAGAGGGAACAGGGATGCAGAAAGAGGTAAAAGGGATACAGAAATTTGCAAGAAAGGTGCAGAAAGAAGCAAGAGCAGTGCAGAAAGAAGCAAGAGAAGTGCAGAAAGAAGCAAGAGAGGTGGAGAAATAGGGAAGAGGGGTACAGAAAGAGGCATGAGGGATGCAGAAATTAGCAAAAGAGGTGCAGAAAGAAGCAAGAGCAGTGCAGAAAGAACCAACAGAGGTGCAAAAAGAGGCAAAAGGGATGCAGATAGAGGTAGAAGAGGTGCATAAAGAGGCAAGAGGGATACAGAAAGAGGCAGGAGGGGTGCAGAAAGAAGGAAGAGAAATGCAGAAAGAAGCAACAGAGGTGCTAAAAGAGGTGCAAAGGATGCAGAAAGAGGCAAGACAAGTGCAGAAAGAAGCAACAGAGGTACAGAAAGAGGCAAGAGAGGTGCAGAAACAGGCAGGAAATGTGCAGAAAGAGGGAACAGGGGTACAGAAAGAGGAAAGAGAGTTGCGGCAAGGGGGAGAGGGGTGCAGAAAAAGGCAAAAGGGGTGCAGAAAGAAGCAAGTGAGGTGCAGAAAGAGGCAACAGAGGTGTAGAAAGACGCAAGAGAGGTGCAGAAACAAGCAAGGGAAGTGCAGAAAGAGGCAAGTCAGGTGCAGAAAGAAGCAAGAGCGGTGCAGAAAGAACCAACAGAGGTGCAAAAAGAGGAAAGAGGGGTGCAGAAAGGGGTAGGAGAGGTGCACAAAGAGGCAAGAGGGGTACAGAAAGAGGCAGGAGGGGTGCAGAAAAAAGGAAGGGAAGTGCAGAAAGAAGGAACAGAGATGCTGAAAGAGGCGCGAAGGGTGCAGAAAGAGGCAAGAGAAGTGCAGAAAGAAGCAACAGAGGTAGAGAAAGAGCTGAGAGAGGTGCAGAAACAGGCAGGAAATGTGCAGAAAGAGGGAACAGGGGTACAGAAAGAGGCAAGAGAGTTGCAGAAAGAGGAAAGAAGGGTGCAGAAAGAGCCAAGAGAAGTGCAGAAAAAGGCAAGTGAATTGCGGAAAAAAGCAACAGAGGTGTAAAAAGAAGCAAGAGAAGTGCAGAAAGAGGCAAGTGAGGTGCAAAAAGAGGCAATAGAGGTGCAGAAAATGATAAGAGAACTGCAGAAAGAGGCAAGAGGGATGCAAAAAAGGGAAGAAGGGTGCAGAAAGAAGCAAGAGAGGTACAGAAAGAGGGAAGACGAGTGCAGAAAGAAGCAACAGAGGTACATAAGGAGGCAAGAAAACTGCAGAAAGAGGTAAAAATGATACAGAAACAGGAAAAAGAGGTGAAGAAAGAGGGAACAGGGGTGCAGATACAGCCAAGAGAAGTGCAGAAACTGGAAAGAAGGATGCAGAAAAGGTAAGAGGAGTGCAGAAATTTGCAAGAGAGGTGTAGAAAGAAGCAAGAGCAGTGCAAAAGAACCAACAAAACTGCAGAAAGAGGCAAGAGGGGTGCAGAAAGAGGCAAGAGAAGTGCAGAAAGAAGAAACAGAGGTGCGGCAAGAGGGGTGCAGAGAGAGGAAAGAGGGGTGTAGAAAGAGTCAAGAGAGTTGCACAAAGAGGGAAGAAAGGTACAGAAAGAGGCAAGGGGCATGCAGAAAGAAGCAACAGAGGTGCAGAAAGAAGCAAGAGAAGTGCAGAAAGAAGCAACAGAGGTGCATAAAGAGGCAAGAGGGATGCAGAATAAGGCAACAGAAGTGCAGAAAGAAGCAAGTGAGGTGCAGGAAGAGGCAATAGAGATGCAGAAAGAGGCAAGAGAATTGCTGAAAGAAGCAACAGAGGTGTGGAATGAAGCAAGAGAAGTGCAGAAAGAGGCAAGTGAGGTGCAGAAAGAGGCAAAAGAGGTGCAGAAAATGGCAAGAGAATCGCAGATAGAGGCAAGAGGGATGCAAAAAGGGAAGAAGGGAGCAGGATAAGCAAGAAAGGTGCAGAAAGAAGCAAGAGAAGTACAGAAAGAAGCAACTGAGGTGCAGAAAGATGGTAGAGGGTGCAGAAAGAGGAGAGAGAAGTGCAAAAGAAGCACAAGAGGTGCATAAAGAGGCACAAGGGGTGCAGAAAGAGGCAAGAGCTATGCAAAAAGAACCAAGAGATGTGCAGAATGAGGCAAGAGGGGTGTAGAACAAGGTAAGAGATGTGCAGAAAAAGGGAAGAAGGGTGCAGAAAGAAGCAGGAGAAGTGCAGAAAGAGGCAAGTGAGGTGCAGAATGAGGCAAGAGAACTACAGAATGAGGCAATAAAGTTGCAGAAACAGGCACAAGGGGTGCTGAAAGAGGGATAAGCTGTGCAGACAGAGGCAAGAGAGGTGCAGAAAGAGGGAAGAGGGATACAGAAAGAGGCAAGAGGGTTCTAGACATGTACAACAGAGCTGCAAAAAGAAGCAAGAGCAGTGTAGAAAGAACCAACAGAGGTGCAGAAAGAAACAAGGGAGTGGTACAGAAAGAGGCAAGAAAATTGCAGAAAGAAGCAAAAGAGGTGCAGAAAGAGGCAAGAGAACTGCAGAAAAAGGCAAGCGAGGTGCAGAAAGAGGCAGTAGAGGTGCAGAAAGTGGAAAGAGGGATGCAGAAAAAGGCAAGAGGAGTGCAGAAATTTGCAAGAGAGGTGTAGAAAGAAGCAAGAGCAGTGCAAAAGAACCAACAGAAGTACAGAAAGAGGCAAGAGTGGTGCAGAAAGAGGCAAGAGAAGTGCAGAAAGAATCAACAGAGGTGCACAAAGAGGCAAGAGATGTGCAGAAAGAGGGAAGAGAGATGTAGAAAGAGGCAAGAGAGTTGCACAAAGAGGGAAGAAAGGTGCATAAAGAGGCAAGAGGCGTTCAGAAAGAAGCAAGAGAGGTGCAGAAAGAAGCAAGAGAAGTGCAGAAAGAAGCAAGAGAGGTGCAGAAAGTGGGGAGACAAGTGCAGAATGAGACAACAGGGGTGCAGAAAGAGACAACAGGGGTGCAGATAGAAGCAAGAGAGGTGCAGAAAGAGGCAATAAAAGTGCAGAAATAAGCAACAGAGGTGCAGAAAGATGGTAGAGAGGTGCAGAAAGAGGAGAGATAAGTGAAGTGCAAAAAGAAGCAAAAGAGGTGCATAGAGAGGCACAAGGGGTGCAGAAAGAGGCAAGAGCTGTGCAAAAAGAACCAAGAGATGTGCAGAATGAGGCAAGAGGGGTACAGAAAGAAGCAACTGAGGTGCAGAAAGAGGCAATAAAAGTGCAGAAAGAAGCAACAGAGGTGCAGAAAGATGGTAGAGGGTGCAGAAAGAGGAGAGAGAAGTGCAAAAAGAAGCAAAAGAGGTGCATAGAGAGAGAGGCACAAGGGGTGCAGAAAGAGGCAAGAGCTGTGCAAAAAGAACAAAGAGATGTGCAGAATGAGGCAAGAGGGGTAGAGAAAGAGGCAAGAGATGTGCAGAAAAAGGGAAGATGGGTGCAGAAAGAAGCAAGAGAAGTGCAGAAAGAGGCAAGTGAGGTGCAGAATGAGGCAAGAGAACTGCAGAATGAGGCATGAGAGTTGCATAAACAGGCAAAAGGGACACAGAAAGAGGGATGAGGTGTGCAGACAGAGGTAAGAGAGGTGCAGAAAGAGGGAAGAGGAGTACAGAACGAGGCAAGAGGGTTCTAGAAATGTGCAACAGAGCTGCAAAAAGAAGCAAGAGCAGTGCAGAAAGAACCATAAGAGGCGCAGAAAGAGGCAAAAGGGATGGTACAGAAAGAGGCAAGAAAAGTACAGAAAGAAGCAAAAGAGGTACAGAAAGAGGCAAGAGAACTGTAGAAAAGGCAAGTGAATTGCTGAAAGAAGCAACAGAAGTGTAAAAAGAAGCAAGAGAAGTGCAGAAAGAGGCAATTGAGGTGCAGAAAGAGGCAATAGAGGTGCAGAAAATGTCAAGTGAACTGCAGAAACAGGCAAGAGGGACGCAAAAAAGGGAAGAAGGGTGCAGAAAGAAGCAAGAGAGGTACAGAAAGAGAGAAGACGAGTGCAGAAAGAAGCAACAGGGGTGCATAAGGATGGTAGAGGGGTGCAGAAAGAGGAGAGAGAAGTGCAAAAAGAAGCAAAAGAGGTGCATAGAGAGAGAGGCACAAGGGGTGCAGAAAGAGGCAAGAGCTGTGCAAAAAGAACAAAGAGATGTGCAGAATGAGGCAAGAGGGGTAGAGAAAGAGGCAAGAGATGTGCAGAAAAAGGGAAGAAGGGTGCAGAAAGAAGCAAGAGAAGTGCAGCAAGAGGCAAGTGAGGTGCATAATGAGGCAGGAGAACTGCAGAATGAGGCAAGAGAGTTGCAGAAACAGGCAAAAGGGGTGCAGAAAGAGTGATCAGGTGTGCAGACAGAGGCAAGAGAGGTGCAGGAAGAGGGGTACAGAAAGAGGCAAGAGGGTTCTAGAAATGTGCAACAGAGCTGCAAAAAGAAGCAAGAGTAGTGCAGAAAGAACCAACAGAGGTGCAGAAAGAGGCAATAAATTTGTAGAAAGAAGCATAAGAGGTGCAGAAAGAGGCAAGAGAACTGCAGAAAAAGGCAGTAGAGGTGCAGGCAGTAGAAAGAGGGATGCAGAAAAAAGCAAGAAGAGTGCAGAAATGTGCAAGAGAGGTGTAGAAAGAAGCAAGAGCAGTGCAAAAGAACCAACAGAAGTGCAGAAAGAGGCAAGAGTTGTGCAGAAAGAGGCAAGAGAAGTGCAGAAAGAAGAAACAGGTGCACAAAGAAGCAAGAGGCATTCAGAAAGAAGCAAGAGAGGTGCAGAAAGAAGCAAGAGAAGTGCAGAAAGAAGCAAGAGAGGTGCAGAAAGAGGGAAGACAAGTGCAGAAAGAAACAACAGGGGTGCAGAAAGGGACAACAAGGGTGCAGATAGAAGCAAGAGATGTACAGAAAGAAGCAACAGAGGTGCAGAAAGATGGTAGAGGGGTGCAGAAAGAGGAGAGAGAAGTGCAAAAAGAAGCAAAAGAGGTGCACAAAGAGGCACAAGGGGTGCAGAAGGAGGCAAGAGCTGTGCAAAAAGAACCAAGAGATGTGCAGAATGAGGCAAGAAGGGTGCAGAAAGAGGCAAGAGATGTGCAGAAAATGGGAAGAAGGGTGCAGAAAGAAGCAAGTGAAGTGCGGAAAGAGGGAAGTGAGGTGCAGAATGAGGCAAGAGAACTGTAGAATGAGGCATGAGCATTGCAGAAACAGGCAAAAGGGGTGCAGAAAGAGGGATCAGGTGTGCAGACAGAGGCAAGAGAGGTGCAGAAAGAGGCAAGAGAACTGCAGAAAAAGGCAGTAGAGGTGCAGACAGTAGAAAGAGGGATGCAGAAAAAAGCAAGAAGAGTGCAGAAATGTGCAAGAGAGGTGTAGAAAGAAGCAAGAGCAGTGCAAAAGAACCAACAGAAGTGCAGAAAGAGGCAAGAGTTGTGCAGAAAGAGGCAAGAGAAGTGCAGAAAGAAGAAACAGGTGCACAAAGAAGCAAGAGGCATTCAGAAAGAAGCAAGAGAGGTGCAGAAAGAAGCAAGAGAAGTGCAGAAAGAAGCAAGAGGTGCAGAAAGAGGGGAACAAGTGCAGAAAGAGACAACAGGGGTGCAGAAAGAGACAACAGGGGTGCAGATAGAAGCAAGAGAGGTGCAGAAAGAGGCAATAAAAGTGCAGAAAGAAGCAACAGAGGTGCAGAAAGATGGTAGAGAGGTGCAGAAAGAGGAGAGAGAAGTGCAAAAAGAAGCAAAAGAGGTGCATAGAGAGGCACAAGGGGTGCAGAAAGAGGCAAGAGCTGTGCAAAAAGAACCAAGAGATGTGCAGAATGAGGCAAGAGGGGTACAGAAAGAAGCAACTGAGGTACAGAAAGATGGTAGAGGGGTGCAGAAAGAGGAGAGAGAAGTGTAAAAAGAAGCACAAGAGGTGCATAAAGAGGCACAAGGGGTGCAGAAAGAGGCAAGAGCTGTGCAAAAAGAACCAAGAGATGTGCAGAATGAGGCAAGAGGGGTGTAGAAAGAGGTAAGAGATGTGCAGAAAAAGGGAAGAAGGGTGCAGACAGAAGCAAGAGAAGTGCAGAAAGAGGCAAGTGAGGTGCAGAATGAGGCAAAAGAACTACAGAAGGAGGCAATAAAGTTGCAGAAACAGGCACAAGGGGTGCTGAAAGAGGGATCAGGTGTGCAGACAGAGGCAAGAGAGGTGCAGAAAGAGGGAAGAGGGATACAGAAAGAGGCAAGAGGGTTCTAGACATGTACAACAGAGCTGCAAAAAGAAGCAAGATCAGTGTAGAAAGAACCAACAGAGGTGCAGAAAGAAACAAGAGGGGTGGTACAGAAAGAGGCAAGAAAATTGCAGAAAGAAGCAAAAGAGGTGCAGAAAGAGGCAAGAGAACTGCAGAAAAAGGCAAGCGAGGTGCAGAAAGAGGCAGTAGAGGTGCAGAAAGTGGAAAGAGGGATGCAGAAAAAGGCAAGAGGAGTGCAGAAATTTGCAAGAGAGGTGTAGAAAGAAGCAAGAGCAGTGCAAAAGAACCAACAGAAGTACAGAAAGAGGCAAGAGGGGTGCAGAAAGAGGCAAGAGAAGTGCAGAAAGAATCAACAGAGGTGCACAAAGAGGCAAGAGGGGTGCAGAAAGAGGGAAGAGAGGTGTAGAAAGAGGCAAGAGAGTTGCACAAAGAGGGAAGAAAGGTGCAGAAAGAGGCAAGAGGCGGTCAGAAAGAAGCAAGAGAGGTGCAGAAAGAAGCAAGAGAAGTGCAGAAAGAAGCCAGAGAGGTGCAGAAAGAGGGGAGACAATTGCAGAAAGAGACAACAGGGGTGCAGAAAGAGACAACTGGGGTGCAGATAGAAGCAAGAGAGGTGCAGAAAGAGGCAATAAAAGTGCAGAAAGAAGCAACAGAGGTGCAGAAAGATGGTAGAGGGGTGCAGAAAGAGGAGAGAGAAGTGCAAAAAGAAGCAAAAGAGGTGCATAGAGAGAGAGGCACAAGGGGTGCAGAAAGAGGCAAGAGCTGTGCAAAAAGAACCAAGAGATGTGCAGAATGAGGCAAGAGGGGTACAGAAAGAGGCAAGAGATGTACAGAAAAAGGGAAGATGGGTGCAGAAAGAACCAAGAGAAGTGCAGAAAGAGGCAAGTGAGGTGCAGAATGAGGAAAGAGAACTGCAGAATGAGGCATGAGAGTTGCAGAAACAGGCAAAAGGGACACAGAAAGAGGGATGAGGTGTGCAGACAGAGGCAAGAGAGGTGCAGAAAGAGGGAAGAGGGTACAGAACGAGGCAAGAGGGTTCTAGAAATGTGCAACAGAGCTGTAAAAAGAAGCAAGAGCAGTGCAGAAAGAACCAAAAGAGGCGCAGAAAGAGGCAAGAGGGGTGGTACAGAAATAGGCAAGAAAAGTGCAGAAAGAAGCAAAAGAGGTACAGAAAGAGGCAAGAGAACTGTAGAAAAGGCAAGTGAATTGCTGAAAGAAGCAACAGAAGTGTAAAAAGAAGCAGGAGAAGTGCTGAAAGAGGCAATTGAGGTGCAGAAAGAGGCAATAGAGGTGCAGAAAATGTCAAGTGAACTGCAGAAACAGGCAAGAGGGACGCAAAAAGGGAAGAAGGGTGCAGAAAGAAGCAAGAGAGGTACAGAAAGAGAGAAGACGAGTGCAGAAAGAAGCAACAGAGGTGCATAAGGAGGCAATAAAACTACAGAAAGAGGCAAAAAGTTTCAGAAACAGGAAAAAGAGGTGCAGAAAGAGGGAACAGGGGTACAGATACAGGCAAGAGAGGTGCAGAAAGTGGAAAGAGGGATGCAGAAAAAGGGAAGAGGAGTGCAGAAATTTGAAAGAGAGGTGTAGAAAGAAGCTAGAGCAGTGCAAAAGAACCAACAGAAGTGTAGAAAGAGGCAAGACGGGGGCATAAAGAGGCAAGAGAAGTGCAGAAAGAAGAAACAGAGGTGCACAAAGAGGCAAGAGGGATGCAGAAAGAGGGAAGTGAGATATAGAAAGAGGCAATAGAGTTGCACAAAGAGGGAAGAAAGGTGCAGAAAGAGGCAAGAGGCGTGCAGAAAGAAGCAACAGAGGTGCAGAAAGAAGCAAGAGAAGTGCAGAAGTAAGCAACAGAGGTGCATAAAGAGGCAAGAGGGGTGCATAAAGAGGCAACAGAAGTGCAGAAAGAAGCAAGTGAGGTGCAGAAAGAGGCAATAGAGGTGCAGAAAGATGCAAGAGATGTGCAGAAACAAGCAAGAGAAGTGCAGAGAGAGGCAAGAGAATTTCTGAAAGAAGCAACAGAGGTGTGGAAAGAAGCAAGAGTAGTGCAGAAAGAGGCAAGTGAGGTGCCGAAAGAGGCAAAAGAGGTGCAGAAAATGGCAAGAGAATAGCAGAAAGAGGCAAGAGGGATATAAACAAGCATTGGCATAGCCAATAGGTCTCGCTTTTGGGACCTTATAAGTATTTAGTTATGCAGCACAATATCCTTTGTGCAACAACATCATCTGTTGCATGGCTAAACACTTATAAGGTCCCAAAAGCGAGACCTATTGGCTATGCCAATGCTTGTTTATCGAAGAGGGCAGCGTGTCGTGCCTGGCATCAGTTGCATCTAAAGGATCTGTTATCAATGGAGACCGCCTACGCCGGTGTCCCTGCTCCCTATTCACAGTCATTTTATGGTTTTGATATCACTACTGTATTGTTGACTTCTGGCGTTTTTGTTCAGTTTTGCAGTGTGAGTCACAGCTTCAGCCCTGTAACCCTCTCTGCCCTGGGATTCCTCAAAGAGGCCTCGCACAGGGATAATACGCTGAAAGAATACTTTGGTTGGCCAAAATGTTTTGTTTTGGTGTACAGGCGGGGTTTGTCTAGAAAAAGGTTGCATCATATCCTTATTTAGACATTGTAATTGAACATACATGGAATTGGAACGCCTTGGGGGTTACTTGCTAACCGGAAAGCAAAGGATTGAGTTGGTTCCGTATTATGATTGGCCGTTATAAACCAGGGACTTTAATTGAACTGAATTATGCCAAAACAATCCTGTTTCGGGATTGCCATCATGGCAGAGCTGTGTGTCTAGTGCTGAGGGAGTGGTAAACCTGTTGCAGGCTTGGGTGTCTATTGCTGCTGTGCTGGAATGATGGCGACTGGTGAGCCTGTGACTCTAGTGTAGGGGGAGTCATTAAGGTAACAGGCGCGGCAGAGCTGAGAAGCCACAGTGATGGTGGCCCCTCAGCGTCTCAGCCTCAGGCCTTCTTGTGCTTGAGGGGCGATGATGGGTGACATCATTGCAAAGCTTAGTGGTGACTTGACATCATGGCAGATCTATGCGTCTAGTGCTGTGCATGTCTTTGTGTCTTTGACATGATCACGGTGCTGAGAAGACAGAGGAGACAGAGAAGACAAGCATTGGTCGCGCGGTCGCTGAAAGTGACGCGGCCGCACGGCCGCGAAAGTGAAAGTGGGAGAAAGTAGAGAAGAAAGATCGTAGTGAGAGGGAGGCGGGGTCCGAGGGGGAGAGAAATGCATGAAAGAGGAAAGGGGAAGTGATATCCTGCAACAGAATTCAGACATTGGGTAGGAAGATGCTTGACAGAGAGAGGTAGAGGTGAAAGAAACAACTTAGAGAAAGGCGAGGGGACGTGATCATTGGAAACGTGAGACAAGAGAAAACATGGCATGGGAGATAAGAGGAGAGAGACAGACCATCTGAGAGAACATAGACATGGCAGCAGAACTGTGACAGACAAGTCTGTCGAAGAGAGTAAAAAGACAGAGAACAGGAGGCAAGGTTGGGGGAGGGGGAGCAGGGGGGGCAGAGGGGGGGCAGAGTGAATCCTATGGGTAAGAGCAAAGGCGCACCGGGATGGAAAGGGGACGATAAAATAAAAACAACCATTGGCATAGCCAATAGGTCTCGCCTTTGGAACCTTATAAGTATTTAGTTATGCAGTACAATATCCTTGGTGCAACAACATCAACTGTTGCATGGCTAAACACTTATAAGGTCCCAAAGGCGAGACCTATTGGCTATGCCAATGCTTGTTTTAATGGTTTACCATTCCAAGAAAAAAGTTCAATTTGCACGAAAGCGCACTCTAAAAAAACTTACAGCTGCAACTAAAAGAATGTGGGAACTTGTGCTTTTTTGTGTTAATATGAACTCAAGGACTCCAATGGCAAGGCCTGGGTAAACGCAAGAGAGGGTGAGCAAAGTGGATTAGAGGCACTGGTGTTGCATTGAGAAGTGTATGAGTAGTGCATGGGGAAGGAGGCCAAAAGCAGCAAGAGACAGAACAACACGCCTAAGATGTGTCTGAGATAAACTAAAGCTGAAGAAAGAAGTCATCACATGGTGGTGACAGAGAATCATGAATACTAGGACTGTTTAAAGTTAAATAAATAAAATGAAGTATGTGGCCAAGGTCTCCCTCTTGAAGAAAGAGCAGCCACGCACTGACAAGCAGGCACATGAGACCTGTTTAAGAATGCAGGATGTGGCCATGGTGCACTTGTAAAGTCTGGTTAAAGAAAGAAATAGCTCCCACAAGAGAAGCAGTGGAAGGACACAAGTACTTGGGCCATGCTCAATGGCAGTGTTCAGCAGATCAAGCCGCCACACACTGATCACATACAAGCAGCCATATTATATGAGTGACAATGAAGCCAACCAATGATGAGTAATGGACAGGCTGTAAATTCGCTGATGGTAAACAAAATGTCTCGAAGAGACAGCGCATGCACTGTTTTAGGGAGACCTAAAAAACAAATAGATATATGGCAGTGGGTGTACTGTACAAAATTCAAAAACAAATATATATAGTATGTATCACATTTACTACATGGAATCTCAAAATAAAACATACAAAAACATAGTTATTCGCATGTGGGTCCTCCTACTGATTAAACACTGTACTATGAATTGATACTACCAATATTATTCATTTAGTGTCAGAATAGTAGTGAGGTCTGAGTATCTGTTGACATGTTTCAGTGAATTCAAATATTTTTGGGCTACCTTCTTCTGGACCGAAGTAGATAAAAGGTTTTCCAGTTACAAATGTAGATGTGTACTACATATCAGCTGGCTATCATATATAGTATTAAAAAATCGTAAAAACGAACAGACACCAAAGATGATTAACTTGCACAGAATGCACCACACCATATAGACGTACAAATGTAATACATAATCATTAATCAATACCCAGTGATATGAAGCTTAGCTACTTTGGGAGACGTTTGATCAATGTTGTGAACATACTGTCCATGTTCTTGAAGTATATGATATAATGAATCTCCAAAGTTATAATACTAAACCAAACAGGGAGACAAAGTTACAAGAAAGGGACAATTCTCAAGCTGATTCATGTTCTTCTAATGTGTGATAAAGTACACCCCTAAGCCTTAACAAAATGAGCCAATTTAGAGGACATATAACAGCATAAAGAGATTTTCTCGTTGCCCATAATTGTCCCTTAAACGGATATTCCCTGTTTTGATATGTATATCCCAAATTAACCCCACTCAGTTATAGTTCTATAAGTGAAACACTGTTAAATCCACAAGCATTTAGATGTCATGGGGAATATTAACCTGCTATCTATCTATCGAAAATACACACAAACTATAGTAGTAAAAAGCCTAGGAAAATGTAAGAATGCATACTAACAGCTGTAAACCAGGCCAGAAAACCTAGCTTTTACAGGAAACTACACATAAATCACACAATACAGACAATCATCTCTAGGTTTTGTGCTTCCTACTGCTGCCTAGATACATTATTGGTTGCAAAGAAGGGACTCAAGAGAACCTCAGAGTTTTTGTTGTGAGGACTCGCTTCACTGATCACTGGGGTGAGGTTCATGCATTGCTTAAATGAATTGTATGAGATGGACCGGAAAGCAACTCTAATGCCGATGGTAAATACTTGCTCCTCTGCTGAAGACACAGAGGTGAAGTTTGAAAGAGGCCATTTACGCAGGAGGCACAGGCACTTTAACCAGAGCCTGACTATCTAAATGAGGCAATTCACAACACAGTGACATCCAATCAAATCTGAAAAAGCTCCGTAATAATGCTTTCTGATGGTGACGTAGTGCTTATATAGGATAGCCATGTTACATGCCATTGGCAGGTGGTAAATGTATAGGAGATCTTCTGTGACAGGGAAACTGGCCTTGATGGCAATTCAGCACTTTCTCAAAGCAATTTTACTGGACATAATTTCCAGTCTGTGGGATTAAACCGGTGTTTTGACACCCGGGAAATCCAGGTGTGGCTACTCTAGCCCACCTATAATTGTGCAGAGTTGAATTCCACAGGGGAATTCTACTCTCCCCAACTTGTAATCCGGGGTCCAACAGCACAATATAGCGCTGGAGCTACGAAACTAAGAAACACGGTCACTCAACAGCATCAACATTTCATGCTGTGCAAAGGACTAATTTTCAGCTTCACTATATCAATTAAAATGTACAATCCTGCAGCACACACACTCATGCCCACTGTAAGGTGCCTTTTTTAGGGAGTGGCAAATATCAATGTATTTAGCTCCATTTCATTCCAGAGACAAAGCAAACCGCACATTACAGACAGATGACTACGCATTTGGGAAACCATTTTAGTGAATTTACAAAACACGGAAGCCATTATTCCTTAAAACACTGGAGGACATTTGAATAAAAAGTAAAAAGAAAGACATAGGCCAAGAAAACAGGTAAAGCTAAAAGGTGGGCAGGAGTAATAAAGATGGGAGCAGGAACAGTCACTAGGATATATCGAGATAAAAATGTTTTAGTACAGAAAGGGGATGGAGGTATTACGGTTTAGGTAAGGTTAGCGGTGGTAGGATTTAGACAGGTGAAGGCACAATGGCACTATAGATGTAGATTGGTATGTGTAGGAAGAGGATGCAGGGTTTACGCAGGGGAACATGAATTAGGATAGAGACATGGGTACAATCAATGGTAAAGAAAAACATTGACTAAAAATAGTGGAAGGACTGAGTTGGTTATAGCAAACGGTTTGAAGAATAGAGGAGAGAAACAAAGGATGCGGTTTGTGGGTGTCCAGCAGCAAACAAGACAAAGAGCAGGTAGACATGGAGGAGAAAGACAGAGGGACATTGAGTTTCCTCTATAAAAGTGAAAGCAAAGATTAGATCTATGTCATCTTGTGAAAAAGGACTTCCGGGAGAATCTTTTCAAACATCAAGGGAATTCTGAATTCTGAAATTTAATATGCTTGTTTTTTTTTGCAAATGGTTAATGTCCTCGTTCTGTCCAGCGCCAGCTTCTCAGGTTCCAGAACTCTTACTGGAATCTCTGGAGTAGTTGCTGGCAAGAAAAGCCCAGAGCTGGACGTGCCTTGTTTAGCTACTATTGGTGTTTCAACAAATAAAGTTATTCTTGAAATAAAGAAGACTCCGACTTTACGCGCAGGCATATAATGCTAAAATACATTATACAACAAGCAGGCCACTAGAGGGGGCTAAAAAGGCAGTAGAAATGGAGACGAGTGTTGATTGGATAGCTACTTTGAGAGAAAACACAGTATTTTGTAAAATAACCAACATTTTTGAAGTCTCTCAAAGCAAACACGGGGAGAGTGTGTATGCATTTTTGTCTGTGTTTATGTATAAATTCCTGGTGAAATCCGACAGACATCACAATACCGGGCGGAAAGCACCTGTACCCAACTATTTATTTATGTACCCAACTATTTATTTATTTAGGAGGATTTAACACCTAAAACAGCCCCCTAAAGCTACGCCCCTGTAGGTATTTGGAAAAAGAACTGTTTGGGGAGGAACAAACACATGCTGCATCGACAGCATGTGAGACAGCAGTTTGCAGCTCAAATACAGGATGGGGAGGGGTTACCAATGGGGGGGGGAGTTGCCGAGGAGGGTGACTGCAGTTTGCAGTCCAAATGCTGGACTTTGGGGAAGTTGAGGGGTGTTAGATTGCTCCGAATGCGGATGGTTTAGAATTGCAGTCACTGTGACAGCTGGAGGACAGTGACACCCAGATTGCAACAACAAAATGCTGGCAAGGAGCGGGGTCTACAAACTAAAAGCCCAGTTGGACATGGGTTAGGAGCGACTGACTCCAGCGTGCAGCCCAGATGATATTGGGACATATCTCATCAGCATGAGCACTGGGGATATTTGTGATTTCTTACAGAGGCGGCTTCTGGCAATGCTGACTTTGGATCATACCTTCAGATGCGCCCTTATCCCCATGCTCACCTTGACAGAGTCCACAGGATACATGACGGTGTGCTCCAGCACCCCTGCCACGGCTCCGGCTGTCATGTGCGTGCCTAGGGAGGCGCTGGCTGGCAAGCTCTCGTATTCGTCCCCAGGAGCAGCGGCAGCCGCCGATTCCCAAGCCGCTTCCTGCTGCTCCATCCAGGAGCTCCAGGAGAGAGGCAGCAGCCGAGGTAGTGCAGAGTACAGGAGGGGTGGAGCACAACCCTCCCGCGTGTGACACGACGTCACCGCATACAACTTCGGGAGCACAAGCAGTCTCGCTGATAGACTTGTGCAAAGAGCCAACTACAAGGGGCGGCGTATCTCTAGACACCTGTGATTGGATGAAAGTTTTAATCCACAGCAACGAGCCGCCTCATTGATGATGTCACAAATGGCCTGCCTTTTGCTCCTGGTAAAACAAGCGGCCGTGAAAGTGAAAGCGATCGCGAAAGCGATCGCGATTATAAAACAAGTGGGGGGAGAGCAGCCGAGAGCAGGGACGCGCGCTCCCGCAAGGGAATCGCCAAACGTGCATGCGTTGCCATTCAAAGCAATGCAACGCGTGCACGTTTTTGTCCGAAAAAGGGAATCGATGGCTAAAGGTCTTTTTCCTATGCAGACCTAAAAAGGGAAGAAGGGAGCAGAAAGAAGCAAGAGAGGTGCAGAAAGAAGCAAGAGAAGTACAGAAAGAAGCAAGAGAGGTACAGAAAGAAGGAATACAAGTGTAGAAAGAGACAACAGGGGTGCAGAAAGAGACAACAGGGGTGCAGATAGAAGCAAGAGAGGTGCAGAAAGAGGCATTAAAAGTGCAGAAAGAAGCAACAGAGGTGCAGAAAGATGGTAGAGGGGTCCAGAAAGAGGAGAGAGAAGTGCAAAAAGAAGCAAAAGAGGTGCATAAACAGGCACAAGGGGTGCAGAAAGAAGCAAGAGCTGTGCAAAAAGAACCAAGAGATGTGCAGAATGAGGCAAGAGGGGTGTAGAAAGAGGCAAGAGATGTGCAGAAAAAGGGAAGAAGGGTGCAGAAAGAAGCAAGAGAAGTGCAGCAAGAGGCAAGTGAGGTGCAGAATGAGGCAGGAGAACTGCAGAATGAGGCAAGAGAGTTGCAGAAACAGGCAAAAGGGGTGCAGAAAGAGGGATCAGGTGTGCAGACAGAGGCAAGAGAGGTGCAGGAAGAGGGGTACAGAAAGAGGCAAGAGGGTTGCACAAAGAAGCAAGAGGCGTTCAGAAAGAAGCAAGAGAGGTGCAGAAAGAGGAGAGAGAAGTGCAAAAAGAAGCAAAAGAGGTGCATAAAGAGGCACAAGGGGTGCAGAAAGAGGTAAGAGCTGTGCAAAAAGAGCCAAGAGATGTGCAGAATGAGGCAAGAGGGGTGCAGAAAGAGGCATGAGCATTGCAGAAACAGGCAAAAGGGGTGCAGAAAGAGGGATCAGGTGTGCAGACAGAGGCAAGAGAGGTGCAGAAAGAGGGAAAAGGGGTACAGAAAGAGGCAAGAGGGTTCTAGAAATGTGTAACAGAGCTGCAATAAGAAGCAAGAGCAGTGCAGAAAGAACCAACAGAGGTGCAGAAAGAGGCAAGAGGGGTGGTACAGAAAGAGGCAAGAAAAGTGCAGAAAGAAGCAAGAGAGGTACAGAAAGAGGCAAGAGAACTGCAGAAAAAGGCAAGAGAGGTACAGAAAGAGGCAGTAGAGGTGCACAAAGAAGCAAGAGAAGTGCTGAAAGAGGCAAGTGAGGTGCAGAAAGAAGCAATAGAGGTGCAGAAAATGACAAGCGAACTGCAGAAAGAGGCAAGAGGGTTGCAAAAAAGGGAAGATGGGTGCAGAAAGAAGCAAGAGAGAGAGAAGTGCAAAAAGAAGCATAAGCTGCGCAAAGAGGCACAAAGGGTGCAGAAAGAGGCAATAGCTGTGCAAAAAGAAGCAACAGATGTGCAGAATCAGGCAAGAGGGGTGCAGAAAGAGGGAAGACGAGTGCAGAAAGAAGCAACAGAGGTGCATAAGGAGGCAAGAAAACTGCAGAAAGAGGCAAAAAAGTTACAGAAACAAGAAAAAGAGGTGCAGAAAGAGGGAACAGGGGTGCAGATACAGGCAAGAGAGGTGCAGAAAGTGGAAAGAGGGATGCAGAAAAAGGCAAGAGGAGTGCAGACATTTGCAAGAGAGGTGTAGAAAGAAGCAAGACCAGTGCACAAGAACCAACAGAAGTGCAGAAAGAGGCAAGAGGGGTGCAGAAAGAGGCAAGAGAAGTACATAAAGAAGAAACAGAGGTGCAGAAAGAGGCAACAGGGGTGCAGAAAGAGGGAAGAGAGGCAAGAGAGTTGCACAAAGAGGGAAGAAAGGTGCAGAAAGAGGCAAGAGGTGTGCAGAAAGAAACAACAGAGGTGCAGAAAGAAGCAAGAGAAGTACAGAAAGAAGCAACAGAGGTGCAGAAAGAAGCAAGTGAGGTGCAGAAAGAGGCTCTAGAGGTGCAGAAAGATGCAAGAGAGGTGCAGAAACAAGCAAGAGAAGTGCAGAAAGAGGCAAGAGCATTGCTGAAAGAAGCAACAGAGGTGTGGAAAGAAGCAAGAGAAGTGCAGAAAGATGCAAGAGAGGTGCAGAAACAAGCAAGAGAAGAGCAGAAAGAGGCAAGAGCATTGCTGAAAGAGGCAACAGAGGTGTTGAAAGAAGCAAGAGAAGTGCAGAAAGAGGCAATTGAGGTGCAGAAAGAGGCAAAAGAGGTGCAAAAAATGGCAAGAGAATCACAGAAAGAGGCAAGAGGGATGCAAAAAAGGGAAGAAGGGAGCAGAAAGAAGCAAGAGAGGTGTAGAAAGAAGCAATACAAGTACAGAAAGAAGCAAGAGAAGTGCAGATAGGGGGAAGACAAGTGTAGAAAGAGACAACAGGGGTGCAGAAAGAGACAACAGGGTTACAGATAGAAGCAAGAGAGGTGCAGAAAGAGGCAATAAAAGTGCAGAAAGAAGCAACAGAGGTGCAGAAAGATGGTAGAGGTGTGCAGACAGAGGAGAGAGAAGTGCAAAAAGAAGCATAAGCTGCGCAAAGAGGCACAAAGGGTGCAGAAAGAGGCAATAGCTGTGCAAAAAGAAGCAACAGATGTGCAGAATCAGGCAAGAGGGGTGAAGAAAGAGGCAAGAGATGTGCAGAAAAAGGGAAGAAGGGTGCAGAAAGAAGAAAGAGAAGTGCAGAAAGATGCAAGTGAGGTGCAGAATGAGGCAAGAGAACTGCAGAATGTGGCAAGAGAGTTGCAGAAACAGGCAAAAGGGGTGCAGAAAGAGGGATCAGGTGTGCAGACAGAGGCAAGAGAGGTGCAGAAAGAGGGAAGAGGGGTACAGAAAGAGGCAAGAGGGTTCCAGAAATGTGCAACAGAGATGCAAAAAGAAGCAGGAGCAGTGCAGAAAGAACCAACAGAGGTGCAGAAAGAGGCAAGAGGGGTGGCACAGAAAGAGGCAAGAAAAGTGCAGAAAGAGGCAAGAGAACTGCAGAAAAAACTAACAGAGGTGCAGAAAGAGGCAGTAGAGGTGCACAAAGAGGTAAAAGGGTACATAAAGAGGGAAGAGGGGTGCAGAAAGAAGCAAGAGAAGTGCAGAAAGAAGCGACAGAGGTGCTTAAGGAGTCAAGAGGGGGTGAAGAAAGAGGCAAGAGAAGTGCAGAAAGAAGCAACAGAGGTGCCTAAAGATGCAAGAGAAATGCAGAAACAGGCAAGAAAGGTAGAGAAAGAGGGAACAGTGGTGCAGAAAGAGTATAGAGGGATAAAAATATTTGCAAAAGAAGTGCAGAAAGAAGCAACAGAGATGCTGAAATAGGCCCAAAGGGTGCAGAAAGAGGCAAGAGAAGTGTAGAAAGAAGCAACAGAGGTACAGAAAGAGCCGAGAGAGGTGAAGAAACAGGCAGTAAAGGTGCAGAAAGAGGGAACGGGGGTGCAGAAAGAGGCAAGAGAGGTGCAGAAAGCGGAAAGGAGGGTACAGAAAGAGGGAAGAGGGGTGCAGAAAGAAGCAAGTGAGGTGCAGAAAGCGACAACAGAGGTGCAGAACCAAGCAAGAGAAGTGCAGAAAGAGGCAAGTGAATTGCTGAAAGTAGCAACAGAGGTGTGGATAGAAGCAAGAGAACTGCAGAAAGAGGCAAGAGGCAAGTGAGGTGCAGAAAGAGGCAAGAGAGGTGCAGAAAATGGCAGGAGAATAGCTGAAAGAGGCAAGAGGGATGCAAAAAAGGGAAGAAGGGAGCAGAAAGAAGCAAGAGAGGTGCAGAGAGAGGGAAGACAAGTGCAGAAAGAGACAATAGGGGTGCAGAAAGTGACAACTGGGGTGCAGATAGAAGCAAGAGAGGTGAAGAAAGAGGCAATAAAAGTGCAGAAAGCAGCAACAGAGGTGCAGAAATATGGAAGAGGGGTGCAGAAAGAGGGAAGAGGGGTACAGAAAGAGGCAAGAGGGTTCCAGAAATGTGCAACAGAGCTGCAAAAAGAAGCAGGAGCAGTGCGAAAGAACCAACAGAGGTGCAGAAAGAGGCAAGAGGGGTGGTACAGAAAGAGGCAAGAAAAGTGCAGAAAGAAGCAAATGAGGTGCAGAAAGAGGCAAGAGAACTGCAGAAAAATTTAAGAGAGGTGGAGAAAGAGGCAGTAGAGGTTCACAAGGAGGTAAAAGGTTACATAAAGAGGGAAGAGGGGTGCAGAAAGAAGCAAGAGAAGTGCAGAAAGAAGCGACAGAGGTGCTTAAGGAGTCAAGAGGGGTGAAGAAAGAGGCAAGAGAAGTGCAGAAAGAAGCAACAGAGGTGCCGAAAGATGCAAGAGAGGTGCAGAAACAGGCAAGAAAGGTAGAGAAAGAGGGAACAGGGGTGCAGAAAGAGGATAGAGCGATACAAATATTTGCAAGAGAGGTGCAGAAAGAAGCAACAGAGATGCTGAAATAGGCCCAAGGGGTGCAGAAAGAGGCAAGAGAAGTGCAGAAAGAAGCAACAGAGGTACAGCAAGAGCCGAGAGAGGTGCAGAAACAGGCAGTAAAGGTGCAGAAAGAGGGAACAGGGGTACAGAAAGAGGCAAGAGAGGTGCAGAAAGCGGAAAGGAGGGTGCAGAAAGAGGCAAGAGGGGTGCAGAAAGAAGCAAGTGAGGTGCAGAAAGCGACAGCAGAGGTGCAGAACCAAGCAAGAGAAGTGCAGAAAGAGGCAAGTGAATTGCTGAAAGAAGCAACAGAGGTGTGGATAGAAGCAAGAGAACTGCAGAAAGAGGCAAGTGAGGTGCAGAAAGAGGCAAGAGAGGTGCAGAAAATGGCAGGAGAATAGCTGAAAGAGGCAAGAGGGATGCAAAAAAGGGAAGAAGGGAGCAGAAAGAAGCAAGAGAGGTGCAGAGAGAAGTACATAAAGAAGCAAGAGAGGAGCGGAAAGAGGGAAGACAAGTGCAGAAAGAGACAACAGGGGTGCAGAAAGAGACAACTGGGGTGCAGATAGAAGCAAGAGAGGTGAAGAAAGAGGCAATAAAAGTGCATAAAGAAGCTACAGAGGTGCAGAAAGATGGAAGAGGGGTGCAGAAAGAGGAGAGAGAAGTGCAGAAAGAGGCACACAGGGTGCAGAAAGAGGCAAGAGCTGTGCAAAAAGAACCAAGAGCTGTGCAAAAAGATCCAAGAGATGTGCAGAATGAGGCAAGAAGGGTGCAGAAAGAGGCAAGAGATGTGCAGAAAAAGGGAAGAAGGGTGCAGAAAGAAGCAAGAGAAGTGCAGAAAGAGGCAAGTGAGGTGCAGAATGAGGCAAGAGAACTGCAGAATGAGGCAAGAGAGTTGCAGAAACAGGCAACAGGGGTGCAGAAAGAGGGATCAGGTGTGCAGACAGAGGCAGGAGAGGTGCAGAAAGAGGGAAGACGGAAGAGGGGTACAGAAAGAGGCAAGAGGGTTCTAGAAATGTGCAACAGAGCTGCAAAAAGAAGCAAGAGCAGTGCAGAAAGAACCAACAGAGGTGCAGAAAGAGGCAAGAGAAGTTGTACAATAAGATGCAAGAAAAGTGCAGAAAGAAGCAAAGGAAGTGCAGAAAGAGGCAAGAGAACTGGAGAAAAAGGCAATAGAACTGCAGAAAAAGGCAAGAGAGGTGCAGAAAGAGGTAAAAGGGGTACAGAAAGAGGGAAGAGGGGTGCAGAAAGAAGCAAGAGCAGTGCAGAAAGAAGCAAGAGAAGTGCAGAAAGAAGCAAGAGAGGTGGAAAAATAGGGAAGAGGTGTGCAGAAAGAGACATGAGGTATGCAGAAATTTGCAAAAGAGGTGCAGAAAGAAGCAAGAGCAGTGCAGAAAGAACCAACAGAAGTGCAAAAAGAGGCAAAAGGGGTGCAGAAAGAGGTAGGAGATGTGCAGAAAGAAGGAAGAGAAAAGCAGAAAGAACCAACAGAGGTGCTGAAAGAGGCACAAAGGATGCAGAAAGAGGCAAGACAAGTGCAGAAAGAAGCAACAGAGGTACAGAAAGAGGCAAGAGTGGTGCAGAAAGATGCAAGAGAGGTGCAGAAACAAGCAAGAGAAGTGCAGAAAGAGGCAAGAGCATTGCTGAAAGAAGCAACAGAGGTGTGGAAAGAAGCAAGAGAAGTGCAGAAAGAGGCAAATGAGGTGCAGAAAGAGGAAAAAGAGGTGCAGAAAGAGGGAACAGGGGTGCACATACAGGCAAGAGAGGTGCAGAAAATGGAAAGTGGGATGCAGAAAAAGGCAAGAGGAGTGCAGAAATTTGCAAGAGAGATGTAGAAAGAAGCAAGACCAGTGCAAAAGAACCAACAGAAGTGCAGAAAGAGGCAAGAGGGGTGAAGAAAGAGGCAAGAGGAGTGCAGAAATTTGCAAGAGAGATGTAGAAAGAAGCAAGACCAGTGCAAAAGAACCAACAGAGGTGCACAAAGAGGCAACAGGGGTGCAGAAAGAGGGAAGAGAGGCAAGAGAGTTGCACAAAGAGGGAAGAAAGGTGCAGAAAGAGGCAAGAGGTGTGCAGAAAGAAGCAACAGAGGCGCAGAAAGAAGCAAGAGAAGTGCAGAAAGAAGCAACAGAGGTGCAGAAAGATGCAAGAGAGGTGCAGAAACAAGCAACAAAAGTGAAGAAAGAGGCAAGAGCATTGCTGAAAGAAGCAACAGAGGTGTGGAAAGAAGCAAGAGAAGTGCAGAAAGAGGCAAGTGAGGTGCAGAAAGAGGCAAAAGAGGTACAGAAAATGGCAAGAGAATCGCAGAAAGAGGCAAGAGGGATGCAAATAAGGGAAGAAGGGAGCAGAAAGAAGCAAGAGAGGTGCAGAAAGAAGCAAGAGAAGTACAGAACGAAGCAAGAGAAGTGCAGAAATAGGGAAGACAAGTCTAGAAAGAGACAACAGGGGTGCAAAAAGAGACAACAGGGTTGCAGATAGAAGCAAGAGAGGTGCAGAAAGAGGCAATAAAAGTGCAGAAAGAAGCAACAGAGGTGCAGAAATATGGTAGAGGTGTGCAGAAAGAGGAGAGAGAAGTGCAAAAAGAAGCATAAGCAGCACAAAGAGGCACATGGGGTGCAGAAAGAGGCAATAGCTGTGCAAAAAGAAGCAAGAGATGTGCAGAATCAGGCAAGAGGGGTGCAGAAAGAGGCAAGAGATTTGCAAAAAAAAGGGAAGAAGGGTGCAGAAAGAAGAAAGAGAAGTGCAGAAAGAGGCAAGTGAGGTGCAGAATGAGGCAAGAGAACTGCAGAATGAGGCAAGAGAGTTGCAGAAACAGGCAAAAGGGGTGCAGAAATAGGGATCAGGTGTGCAGACAGAGGCAAGAGAGGTGCAGAAAGAGGGAAGAGGGGTACAGAAAGAGGCAAGAGGGTTCCAGAATTGTGCAACAGAGCTGCAAAAAGAAGCAGCAGCAGTGCAGAAAGAACCAACAGAGGTGCAGAAAGAGGCAAGAGGGGTGGTACAGAAAGAGGCAAGAAAAGTGCAGAAAGCAGCAAATGAGGTGCAGAAAGAGGCAAGAGAACTGCAGAAAAATGTCAGAGAGGTGCAGAAAGAGGCAGTAGAGGTACACAAAGAGGTACAAGGGTACATAAAGAGGGAAGAGGGGTGCAGAAAGTAGCAAGAGAAGTGCAGAAAGAAGCGACAGAGGTGCTTAAGGAGTCAAGAGGGGTGAAGAAAGAGTCAAGAAAAGTGCAGAAAGAAGCAACAGAGGTGCCGAAAGATGCAAGAGAGGTGCAGAAACAGGCAAGAAAGGTAGAGAAAGAGGAAACAGTGGTGCAGAAAGAGGAAAGAGGAATACATATATTTGTAAGAGAAGTGCAGAAAGAAGCAACAGAGATGCTGAAATAACCCAAAGGGTGCAGAAAGAAGCAAGAGAAGTGTAGAAAGAAGCAACAGAGGTACAGAAAGAGCCGAGAGAGGTGCAGAAACAGGCAGTAAAGGTGCAGAAAGAGGGAACAGGGGTACAGAAAGAGGCAAGAGAGGTGCAGAAAGTGGAAAGGAGGGTGCAGAAAGAGGCAAGAGGGGTGCAGAAAGAAGCAAGTGAGGTGCAGAAAGCGACAACAGAGGTGCAGAACCAAGCAAGAGAAGTGCAGAAAGAGGCAAGTGAATTGCTGAAAGAAGTAAAAAAGAGGTGTGGAAAGAAGCAAGAGAACTGCAGAAAGAGGCAAGAGACAAGTGGGGTGCAGAAAGAGGCAAGAGAGGTGCAGAAAATGGCAGGAGAATAGCTGAAAGAGGCAAGAGGGATGCAAAAAAGGGAAGAAGGGAGCAGAAAGAAGCAAGAGAGGTGCAGAGAGAAGCAAGAGAAGTACATAAAGAAGTAAAAGAGGTGCAGAAAGAGAGGAAGACAGGTGCAGAAAGAGGGAAGACAAGTGCAGAAAGAGACAACAGGGGTGCAGAAAGAGACAACTGGGGTGCAGATAGAAGCAAGAGAGGTGAAGAAAGAGGCAATAAAAATGCAGAAAGAAGCAACAGAGGTGCAGAAAGTTGGAAGAGGGGTGCAGAAAGAGGGAAGAGGGGTACAGAAAGAGGCAAATGAGGTGCAGAAAGAGGCAAGAGAACTGCAGAAAAATTAAAGAGAGGTGCAGAAAGAGGCAGTAGTGGTGCACAAAGAGGTAAAAGGGTACATAAAGAGGGAAGAGGGGTGCAGAAAGAAGCAAGAGAAGTGCAGAAAGAAGCGACAGAGGTGCTTAAGGAGTCAAGAGGGGTGAAGAAAGAGAAGTGGAGAAAGAAGCAACAGAGGTGCCGAAAGATGCAAGAGAGGTGCATAAACAGGCAAGAAAGGTAGAGAAAGAGGGAACAGGGGTGCAGAAAGAGGATAGAGGGATACAAACATTTGCAAGAGAGGTGCAGAAAGAAGCAACAGAGATGCTGAAATAGGCCCAAAGGGTGCAGAAAGAGGCAAGAGAAGTGCAGAAAGAAGCAACAGAGGTACAGAACGAGCCGAGAGAGGTGCAGAAACAGGCAGTAAAGGTGTAGAAAGAGGGAACAGGGGTGCAGAAAGAGGCAAGAGAGGTGCAGAAAGCGGAAAGGAGGGTGCAGAAAGAGGCAAGAGGGGTGCAGAAAGAAGCAAGTGAGGTGCAGAAAGCGACAACAGAGGTGTAGAACCAAGCAAGAGAAGTGCAGAAAGAGGCAAGTGAATTTCTGAATGAAGCAACAGAGGTGTGGATAGAAGCAAGAGAACTGCATAAATAGGCAAGTGAGGTGCAGAAAGAGGCAAGAGAGGTGCAGAAAATGGCAGGAGAATAGCTGAAAGAGGCAAGAGGGATGCAAAAAGGGAAGAAGGGAGCAGAAAGAAGCAAGAGAGGTGCAGAGAGAAGCAAGAGAAGTACATAAAGAAGCAAGAGAGGTGCAGAAAGAGGGAAGACAAGTGCAGAAAGAGACAACAGGGGTGCAGAAAGAGACAACTTGGGTGCAGATAGAAGCAAGAGAGGTGAAGAAAGAGGCAATAAAAATGCAGAAAGAAGCGGCAGTGGTGCAGAAAGATGGAAGAGGGGTGCAGAAAGAGGAGAGGGAAGTGCAGAAAGAGGCACAAGGGGTTCAGAAAGAGACAACTGGGGTGCAGATAGAAGCAAGAGAGGTGAAGAAAGAGGCAATAAAAGTGCAGAAAGAAGCAACAGAGGTGCAGAAAGATGGAAGAGGGGTGCAGAAAGAGGGAAGAGGGGTACAGAAAGAGGCAAATGAGGTGCAGAAAGAGGCAAGAGAACTGCAGAAAAATTAAAGAGAGGTGCAGAAAGAGGCAGTAGTGGTGCATAAAGAGGTAAAAGGGTACATAAAGAGGGAAGAGGGGTGCAGAAAGAAGCAAGAGAAGTGCAGAAAGAAGCGACAGAGGTGCTTAAGGAGTCAAGAGGGGTGAAGAAAGAGAAGTGGAGAAAGAAGCAACAGAGGTGCCGAAAGATGCAAGAGAGGTGCATAAACAGGCAAGAAAGGTAGAGAAAGAGGGAACAGGGGTGCAGAAAGAGGATAGAGGGATACAAACATTTGCGAGAGAGGTGCAGAAAGAAGCAACAGAGATGCTGAAATAGGCCCAAAGGGTGCAGAAAGAGGCAAGAGAAGTGCAGAAAGAAGCAACAGAGGTACAGAACGAGCCGAGAGAGGTGCAGAAACAGGCAGTAAAGGTGTAGAAAGAGGGAACAGGGGTGCAGAAAGAGGCAAGAGAGGTGCAGAAAGCGGAAAGGAGGGTGCAGAAAGAGGCAAGAGGGGTGCAGAAAGAAGCAAGTGAGGTGCAGAAAGCGACAACAGAGGTGTAGAACCAAGCAAGAGAAGTGCAGAAAGAGGCAAGTGAATTTCTGAATGAAGCAACAGAGGTGTGGATAGAAGCAAGAAAACTGCATAAATAGGCAAGTGAGGTGCAGAAAGAGGCAAGAGAGGTGCAGAAAATGGCAGGAGAATAGCTGAAAGAGGCAAGAGGGATGCAAAAAAGGGAAGAAGGGAGCAGAAAGAAGCAAGAGAGGTGCAGAGAGAAGCAAGAGAAGTACATAAAGAAGCAAGAGAGGTGCAGAAAGAGGGAAGACAAGTGCATAAAGAGACAACAGGGGTGCAGAAAGAGACAACTTGGGTGCAGATAGAAGCAAGAGAGGTGAAGAAAGAGGCAATAAAAATGCAGAAAGAAGCGGCAGTGGTGCAGAAAGATGGAAGAGGGGTGCAGAAAGAGGAGAGAGAAGTGCAGAAAGAGGCACAAGGGGTTCAGAAAGAGGCAAGAGCTGTGCAAAAAGAACCAAGAGCTGTGCAAAAAGATCCAAGAGATGTGCAGAATGAGTCAAGAGGGGTGCAGAAAGAGGCAAGAGATGTGCAGAAAAAGGGAAGAAGGGTGCAGAAAGAAGCAAGAGAAGTGCAGAAAGAGCAAGTGAGATGCAGAATAAGGCAAGAGAACTGCAGAATGAGGAAAGAGAGTTGCAGAAACAGGCAAAAGGGGTGCAGAAAGAGAGATCAGATGTGCAGACAGAGGCAAGAGAGGTGCAGAAAGAGGGAAGAGGGGTGCAGAAAGAGGCAAGAGGGTTCTAGAAATGTGCAACAGAGCTGCAAAAAGAAGCAAGAGCAGTGCATAAAGAACCAACAGAGGTGCAGAAAGAGGCAAGAGAAGTTGTACAGAAAAATGCAAGAAAAGTGCAGAAAGAAGCAAAAGAAGTGCAGAAAGAGGCAAGAGAACTGCAGAAAAAAGCAAGAGAACTTCAGAAAAAGGCAAGAGAGGTGCAGAAAGAGGTAAAAGGGGTACAGAAAGAGGGAAGAGGGATGCAGAAAGAAGCAAGAGCAGTGCAGAAAGAAGCAAGAGAAGTGCAGAAAGAAGCAAGAGAGGTGGAGAAATAGGGAAGAGGGGTGCAGAAAGACATGAGGTATGCAGAAATTTGCAAAAGAGGTGCAGAAAGAAGCAAGAGCAGTGCAGAAAGAACCAACAGAGGTGCAAAAAGAGGAAAAAAGGGTGCAGAAAGAGGTAGGAGAGGTGCTGAAAGAAGGAAGAGAAATGCAGAAAGAAGCAATAGGTGCTGAAAGAGGCGCAAAGGATGCAGAAAGAGGCAAGACAAGTGCAGAAAGAAACAACAGAGGTACAGAAAGAGGCAAGAGAGGTGCAGAAATAGGCAGGAAAGGTGTGGAAAGAGGGGACAGGGGTACAGAAAGAGGTAAGAGAGGTGCAGAAAGAGGGGAGCAGGGTGCAGAAAGAGGCAAGAGGGGTGCAGAAAGAAGCAAGTGAGGTGCAGAAAGAGGCAACAGAGGTGCAGAAAGACGTAAGAGAGGTAGAGAAACAAGCAAGGGAGGTGCGGAAAGAGGCAAGAGAATTGCTGAAAGAAGCAACAAAGGTGTAAAGAGAAGTGCAAAAAGAGGCACGTGAGGTGCATAAAATGACAAGACAACTGCAGAAAGAGGCAAGAGGGACACAAAAAAGGGAAGAAGGGTACAGAAAGAAGAAACAGAGGTGCAGAAAGAAGCAAGAGAAGTGCAGAAAGAAGCAACAGAGGTGCAGAAAGAGGCAACTGAAGTGCAGAAAGAGGGAAGAGAATTGCTGAAAGAAGCAACAGAGGTGTAAAAAGAAGCAAGAGAAGTGCAGAAAGAGGCACGTGAGGTGCAGAAAGAGGCAAGAGAGGTGCAGAAAATGACAAGACAACTGCAAAAAGAGGCAAGAGGGATGCAAAAAAGGGAATAAGGGTGCAGAAAGAAGCAACAGAGGTGCAGAAAGAAGCAAGAGAAGTGCAGAAAGAAGCAATAGAGGTGCAGAAAGGGGCAAGACGGGTGCAGAAAGATGCAACTGAAGTACAGAAAGAAGCAACAGAGGTGCAGAAAGAGGCAAGAGAAGTGCAGAAAAAGGCAAGAGAGGTGCAGAAACAGGAATGAAACATGCAGAAAGAGGGAGCAGTGGTACAGAAAGAAGCAAAAGAGGTGCAGAAAGAGGGAAGAAGGGTGCAGAAAGAGGCAAGAGAGGTACAGAAAGTACTTCTTGGCCTCCAAAGTCCCTTAGGAGTAAAGTGGACTTCCTCCCCAACCATTACTGTGCCACGAGGCGCATTTACAGAGTGGTGGAGAAAGGTGAGCATGGCCTTCGAAGACCTCTTAGCAATCTTACTGTGTGGGACTTACTGGAGGTAACAGGAGGGGTAGTTGGCCCCCAAGTTTAACCTTAGGGGCCAACTACCCCTCCTATTACCTCCAGTAAGTCCCACATAGCAGGATTGCTAAGTTCTCATAGCAGGCCACGCCCCCTTTCCCACCACTCTGCAAATGCACTTCCTGGCGCACTCTTGGATGGGGATTAAAGTCCCCTATGCTGCTGGGGGTCCTTAGGGGCCAACTAGCCTACCTGATACCTCCAGTATGCCCCAGATAGTGTGATTGCTGACAGGTGGACACAGGCCACACACCCTTTCTCCACCAATCTACAAACGCGCCTCCTGGCACGGTCTGGGTTGGGGGATTAAGTCCCCATGAATCCTGAGGGTCCCTGGGGGCCAACTAACCCACCAGGATCCTCCAGTAAGCCCCACACAGCTGGATTGCTGAGAGTGGTCCGAGGCAACACAACCTCTTTACACCACTCTGGCGCACTGCTGCTTGGGGGATGAAGTCCACTTCAGTCTTGCGGTCCTCAGGACACAAGAGGATCTCATCGCCCCACCAGCAGTGCGCCAAGAGGCGCGTTTGCAGAGTGGTGTAAAAAGGGACGTGGCCTCAGACCACCTCTCAGCAATCCCACTGTGTGGGGATTACTGGAGGTACCTGGTGGGCTAGCTGGCCCCTAAGGACCCTTAGGATTGAAGGGGCCTTAATTCCCCAATTCAGAACCCGCCAGGAGGCGTATTTGCGCAGTAGCGCAGGGAGGGGGCGGGGCCTCCAGCGAGATGCCAGCTTTTTTAAATTTGATTTTTGGAAGGGGGGCTGTGTGGCCCCCCCTTCCCCTAATTATTTTAGGGCCCTGGGGACCCCATCCCCCAGGGCCTGAACATTTTTCTTTTTTTTTTTAAACGGGAAGTGGGCCGCATGGCCCTTCTTCCCTGGGCCACTATTGGCCCCGGGACCCCATGCCCCGGGGCCTGGCCTTGTTTTTTTATTTAAATTTTTTAAAATTTTTCCTGGGAGGGGGACCACGTGGCGCCCATCCCCTGGGCCACTTCTGGCTCCGGGGACCCCATCGCCCGGGACCAGGCCACTTTATTTTTCATTTTAGAGTGGGGCCTCGTGGCCCCTCTCCTCAGGCCAATTATGGCCCCGGGGACCCCATCCCCCGAGGCCGACCTTCCGTTTTCTTTTTTTCGATAAATAAACTAAAGGGAGGGGAACCCCAATTCCCCCATGGTCCATGCTGGCTCCCCACCTCCTGCGGGAGCCAGCAATGCTCTTGGGTAAGGGGAGCTGCTAACATGCAGCTCCCCTTGCCCAAAAGCAATTCTGCTTTGCTTCTTGGAAGTGAGAGCAGGTTTCCTGCTCTCGCTTCCAAGAAGCAAAGCTGTGTTTGCTATGGCAGGGCGGGAGCCGTGCTCCTGCCCTGCCATAGCAAACGGCAATGTCCCAGGGGTGGGCACCCCGGGACATTGCAGGAGCCGGCCTTGGGGGGTGGTGGTCCCCAGGGCAATGAAGGGCTCCAGGAGGGGGGCCATGCGGCCCCCCTCCCTTCAAGTACAGAGGTGGTGGTCCCCGGGGCTTGGGGGGCCCACGAGGCCCCCCTGCCTTTAATTAGTCAAAGCCCCGGGGCAGCATTTGTATTCAAGCGCCGGGGAGGTGGCTGTCCCCGAGGCTGCGGGGGGCCGCATGCCCCCCATGCATAATAAATTAAGCCCCGGGGAGGTGGCGGTCCCCGGGGCTGGGGGGGCCCCCACAGGCCCCCGCAACATAATTAGGTATTGCCCCCGGGACCTGGCCCACGCTTCGTTTCTTTATCATTTTTTGGGCCGGATTCGCGCACCCTGCACGAATTCGGTTGATTTAAAAAAAAAAAATGGAATGCTTTTTTTGGCCCTGGGGGTCCTTGTGGGACCCCCTGAGCAGGCCTAGGAGGTCAGGGTGTTTCTACCCTGCCCCAGTTTCTTTATTTTTATCTTTTTTTTACTGTTTTCTTGTGACTCAGTTTTACCGAGTCACAAGATGGCTGCCAACACTTCCTGGTTTGGAATGTTGGCAGCCAATCACATTGAAGCTTGTGCTTGGGAGGGGTCGCAAATCCTCCTCGGTGCTCGGATATCGATATTTTTCTTTTTTTAATTTCTCAGGAACTACTGAACGGATTTACACCATTTAAAAAAAAGGGTCACTTTCTGAACCAAGAGCTACCTTTTTGCCAAATTTGGTGTCATTCCGTTCAGCAGTTCGGGCTGTAGCCTGTTCCAAAAATTCCTATGGAAATTAACATGGGGAAAACGTGTTTTGGAACCCCCCTTTTTCTCGGCCCCCCTTGACAAATCACCCCGAAACTTTCAAGACAGGAGCTGACTGGAGCTGGTCATTAATTTTGAAAATTTCGCTAAGATTTGTCAAAGGGCGCCAAAGATATTGGCAAATCAAAAAACACTTTTCCTATGGATAATAGGTCCTAACTATAACTACCTACTGGTGACCGCCAGTAGGTAATGATATAGATATATACAGGGCCAGTGTGTTGTTGTCAACTCGTGGTGGCATCCTGCACATGGTTAGTATAGGAATTTATGGTAAATTAAAAATAACTTTATATAAAAAAAAACACTGATACAGCCAGAAGTTAAAGGTGGGGCTATAGTTAGGTGTAGAATAGTAATATTAATGTATTAATTTAAATATATATAAACAAACTTTGAATTTCACTGACAGAACCAACTGTTACAGTGACGTGATATTTAGGTGAAAATGTCACTTACAACAAAGCATTTTAAACTAAAAACTAAAAAGTAACTAGAACTTATGCCATGAAGTAACTACAGCTCATGCCCTTGCCATGCACTGCTTATACCCTCACTCATGACATGTTCGATGACAGTATTTATGACAACACTGCGCATGGCAGGCGCTCTAGCTATAGTTATTTCATGGCAAGAGTTATAGTTACTTCATTTTAATATAACTCAGGAATTTCAGTGTTTATTTTAGTTTAAAATGTGATGTTGGAAGAGACATTTTCACCTAACTATAATGTCACTTTAAACTTTGATTCAGTAAATGTATACATTAACCACTGTTTCTTTATAGTTACAGCTGAGTTTCCATTGGAAATGTTTTTTATGTTTTGCTAATAACTTTGTGAACGTTTGAAGAATCTTCACAAAACTTCTCAGAACAAATGTTTTATCCACCTCAGCTCCCTAGTGAGTTTTTGGGTTATTCGTCAAGTGGAAGCTGAGAAAATGGGGGGTCTCCAGGCTACATCCCATAGGAACTTTCAACAATACTATAGACAAAACAGCAGAATAGAATTATTCAAAATGTATAGAATGCTATGGGCCAGATTTATCATTCTTTCATGCAACACATCTTAGTGCACTGTGCTATGTGAAAAGGAGAGGGCCGGATTTGCCATATCTATCAATCGCATCTGCTGCCTGGCACCAATGCAGGCCCCCTTGTGCTATGGTGCAAGGGTTCCTGTGTTGCATACAGGAGTTTTTTGTGCAGGAAAGGACACCTTCCTGCACAAAAACAACCCTCTGAGGCTAGATGTAACACACTTAGAACGAGGAATCAATGAGGAGAAATACAATATATTTCTCCTTGCTGTGCCTCTCCTGGGAAGGGGTAGCATTTTGACGCATTCCAGGTTTACCGATTCTTGGTAAATCTGTGAATACACCAATATCCATTTGTGGATGGGTGGGAACACCCACGTGCCACCCATGGAATTCCTTCCCAGGGCAGAGTAACGCAAGTAGCAAGGTGCATTGCTTTGTGTTGCTGCAGAGTTACCAAGCAACGCACAGCCATGCAAGGTGACTTTCCTTTACTTGGTAAATCTAACTTGTGTGATGCAAGGCCAATGTAATACCATGATAAAACTGCTCCTAGATCTTTAGCTAGAAAATGCCATTTTTGTGATTTGGTGAAAATCCGTTGTGGTGCTACTGAAGGTGTACTGAGGGAGTAACAAGGGAAGAATCAACAAATAAAGCACTCTGGTTTACCAGTCACGTAAGTTCAAGCTCTGTGATTAGCTGGCTGCAACATGAAGAAAAATATTGAGGTTGCCATTTTAGATCTCCCGGTCTCAGACCTTGTGTCTTGAAAATTAATGTAAAACAACATATAATTTAAAATGATATATACTTTTTAATTATAGTGGGTTGAAAGATTTGTAAACATTATTTTCCAAGATCTTACACCACTATTTTCAGTTAATAACTAATGTGTTTGAACAGAAAATTAAAATCACTTATTAAATATTCTAATTCACACACATGCACTGTGTTTGTTAGAAAAACATAAACTAAACTCAACATTACCTTGCTTAGCATTACCTTATGCAACCGAGACATTCCATGTCAGGTATGCGTGCATTCGCTTCCATATACCTAGTGTGAGAAGTTGGCCTGGTATATGCTGTCCACAAGTTAAAGTGGGCACCTTGCACCAGTCCAAACAACCCTTATGGTGATTTAAGAGGTCAAAGATAACCTTAGAAAGCTATCCAAGTGGTAGCTGTGGAGAGCAGCCTTATTTATTTATTTATTTATTTATTTTGAAGTTTGTAGAGCGCACAGCTACTTCCAACGGAGGTGTCCCGGCACTAATTGCGGAGAGCAGAAGGAGGGGGGGAACTGCCAGGAGTTACAGGTGCTAGGGAAGGTTAAAAAACCAAGTTTTTAGAAGTTTGCGGAAGACAGATTCTGAATTGGCCTTCCTTATGAACTCGGGTAGGGAGTTCCAGAGATGGGCAGTTCTTACCGTAAAAGACCGGCCACCTAGTCTGGCTTTTTTGAAGCGGGGAGTGGCAAGAAGTACTTGGTGATTAGATCTCAGAACCCTCATCTGATGATATTTGCGGAGTCTTTTCTCAGGTAGAGGGGCCCGTTTCTTTAATTACCCTGTAGGCGAGGGTTAGCGCCTTGAATTCTACCCTCCTTTTACTGGCAGCCAATGTAGGCTCCGTAAATGGGGGAGATGTGGTGTCGTGTTGGGATATTTCTAATGAGCCTAGCGGCCGCATTTTGTATAGTCTGTAACTTTCTTATCAGGTAGTCAGGCAGACCCAGGTACAGACTGTTGGCATAATCTAACTGAGACGTAATGAGTGCATGAACTACAGTCCTTCTGCAGTCCATGGGTAATAAGTGGAGGAATCTCCGTAGGGACTTCATCTTCCAAAAGCATAGAGAGGATACATGACTGATCTGAGTCTTACAAGAGAGGGTAGAGTCAAACTTGAATCCTAGGTTTCTGGCCGAGGGCACAGGGTGAGGTGGAGGATTGAGCTCAGGTGGCCACCATATGTCCGAATGGGGCGGAGCTGGCTGATTGAAAAATAGAACCTCCGTTTTGTCGGTATTCAATCTCAGCCTTCAGGCTTACTCTTGAAGGAATGTTAAGCAGCTTGTTTTACCAGAATGCAACTTTATAGTATTGGTTAAATGAAAGGAGAACCACACAGTAGTTATAAAAATATGTATTTATTGATATAACACTCTCTAGTACGACACAGAATCTTCTACACGAAGATACTCACAAAGCACACAATACTGTAGCATAGAAACAATAGTAAATAGCACTAATACACAGTGGGCTCCAGGGGGAAACCAAACCATATACTAAAATAGTGGTATAAGAACCATGACTCGAGTCAAGACAGTGTCTAGAGGATGTAGAATTGCTGGGACCCCAAGGAACCACCCAAGGTGAGTAAGTAGGTACCCCACGGAGGACCGGTGCAGTGTGGGAACACGGCCACGTGCTCTGTACAATTCAATGGGGAAGTCGCAGTTGAAGTTTTAAAGTTTAAGGACCCTTCCCAGTGGACTTCGAAGAAACCCAATGGAAGTTAGGATTTTGGAGAGCCACCCCACCCGTGGGAAGAGTTACCTATCCCAGGGAAGCCGGGTGCATAGCTGTGAAGTGGTGTCGGAAACCGCCGTCGAACCCAATGGAGGACTTCAGGAAAGTGCCGCTGCTGGAAGAGGAGAAAGTGTCCATGGGAATCCAAATGTGGATTCTTGATGAAGAATACCTGAGAGTGGAGGGGACAGAGTCTGGGTTACTTGGGAGTGACCAGGGGCTCGGTAGACGAATGCCCACCGGTGTCGGGTGCTTCAGGATAGATGTCGGTGATCTTGACTCTGCAGCTGTGGGGACCAGGCGATGCTGATGATGACCAGAAGCTGGATCCGAGCTGACCCACAAAGGATGTCCAGTGTTGAGGGGTCGGTGTCTGGCGGGAGCACCAACAAGCCTTGGCAAACGGCAGCCCACTCAGAAGGTTAAGGAAGGTTACGGTTTGGGCCAGCAAGGTCCAGGAGACTCACCAAACACAGGGGAGTCAGGGCAAGCCTGGAGCAATCAGGGGAGCCCAAGAAAAGCAAAGTTGACCCTTAAGTGGACTCACAGGCTGGATGCACAGGAGTCGCGAGAGGACCTCAAGTGATATCACAAAGCAGCAGCCCACGGAGCACTGGGTACGAGGAGGCTGGAGTTATTTGTAGGAAATTGTGCCAGGGGTTGGGTATACTAGGAGCCCAGTGCACTTGTTCGGAAAATGCCAACAAGCATATGCACTCGCAAATGAACGCTGTGCACAGGGGTAGGGGTATTGCAGCCCCCAAGAGGGATTCTGGCCTCAAACTTGGTTAGAGGGTAGCTCAGACCTTGAGGGACATAGAAACCCAGCTCCTGTGTTACTGGACCATTCAGAGTCTGTTGGAGGTCAGGAGCAGCAGACCAGTCAGTTGTGATGTGGTGCCTGCGGTTGCAGGGGAGTGACTCCTTCACTCCAAGGGAGATACCTTTGGTTGTCCTTGATGCTCCACAGGTCCTGCATGGAGCCTGTATTGTGCACGGGCACAGACAATGCTTCAGACTGAGAGGGATACGAATTTGGGCCCAAACAAATTCCAGCGAAGTCCAGAGTATCCAGACGGTTGAAGTTCAGTGGTTTCTTGTTCAGAATCTTGTCCATGTCGAATCTAGGGTCTTACAGCCAGGTACGCCATTTTGTACCCACGGGAAAGGGTTGGACAGATTCAGGGGACCCTCCCAGGGGAGGGTCTGGACAATGGGGAGGTTACTCCCCTGTCCTTTTTCCAGTTTCGCTCCAGAGCAGGAGCCAACGGCTCCCAGGACTGGTTTGAACTGGACTATGCACAGGGACACCAAATTTGCCCCTCATGCAGACTTTCGGTAGCTGGCAAGCTCACCCACCCAGCCCTAATACACTAAATCCTGTCTGGTAGGTGGTCACACCTCCCTGTGACAGGATGGCTATTGTTCCACCTTCCTCTATTCGAGCTTGGCTCAGCAGCAGGAGGGCATAAACGTGTCTCTGTTTGGCAGCAACCATTTTGTGCTTCCCAGAACTAGAAGGCTGGTACCGGGAAGACCAGGGACCCAACGAAGCTCGCTTCTGAGGGGTGGAATCATACCTCCCACACCAGTTACCGGTATGGGGGTATGATTTCACAATGTTTGACATCAAATACGATAGGGTTACTTTCAGCCGTTTTAGAGTTGGTCATCACGCGGTCGCATAATGTCACTCTACATGTCGTAAATGGCTGCTGCACTAACAACCCGGGGAGAATGGACTCCATAGGCTGCAGGGGTGTCCTGCTCATGTAGTGGCACCCTCTCACTTATAACCAAGCATCCTGCCTTCAGGATTGTTAAGGCCTGCTATAGGGGTGACTTATAGGTTTTAAGTGTAGTGACCCTTAGATATAGTAAACCTATATCTTAAGTAAGTGGTGCATGCACCAACTTACACAGGCTGCAATGGCAGGCTTGTAGTTCCATTTTGCATGGCCTCTCATGGGTGGCATAATACATCCTTCAGCCCATGGGAGGCCTCTGGTGTACCTATGCCCTGGGTACATGGGCCCCATATACTAGGGACTGCCAAGGGTACCCCAGTATCCAATCTGGAGTGTTTCTAAGTACATAACATAACAGTTTAGGGAGGAAGCAGATAGACTGGGGTCCTGATTAGCAGGATCCCAGTCGGACTAGTCAAAAACTGTATCACATTTAGCAAAAAGTGGGGGTAACCATAAGAAGCAGATCCTACTTTCCCACACCTATGGATTGTAATACATACACGTATCAACAATTTACAGCATGTGTTTTGCAAAACGATGTGCCTATTTGAGGTATAAATAATTTTGAAAATGAACTTCTTTTCTCATTATTACTGTGCTGTGTGCTGTATTCTGCAGCCCACATACAAAGAGAATTAAGCAACAAATATTAGTTTTCATGCAGGAAGTTATTCCTTCCTGCAAAAATAGTATTCTTTCTGACCACAAGACTGGTACCCTTGCGTTGTGAAGCAGGGTGCCTACATTGGCTGAAGGCTTCCATAAGTGCAGCTGCGCTATGAGTGAGCCTGTGTTTCATTACTTTATCACCCCTTCTTCTGTTTTCTCTGCTCTCTCCTCTCTTCTTATTCCCCTGCCCTTCCCCCTTTTTTCAGTTGGGTTTCACAAGTTACCTGCTGGATTTTATTTAGCAGGGGGTGAGTTGGTTAAAGCTGGGTTGGGGATGCATAAGATAAAGAAGGCAAAGCTTCAAATGTGCTGATGAAATTCTTTGTGAAACAGATGGCAGCATTTATGTGATTATTTAGTGGCTACCAAATTACAACAGCATAGCTAGGATATATATTCAGTTGGAATATAAATAGTATAAGATCTGCCACTAAGGTTACACATATTATATATCTGTACTTGAACTGCATGTACTTTGTTTGCAATCTGCCCATTTATCATTGCAAGAATCAAAAAAATTGAATACGAGGAAGCTACAACAAAAGAAAGATTAAAAAATATCTCACAGATACTTTTGCTGTGCGCTACAAAATCAAATATTGCCTTATTAGGATGGGAAACTTCACATCACTCGATCTTTTACCACCATAATCGATGCGCCCAGTGTCATCCGAGTGTCGGTTATGTGGTCAATCTCTTGGAGAATTTATCTCGCCTTCTCTGTATTTCTCCAACCCTAATCAATGACCGCAGGAAACTCCTTTATCAAATATGGATCAAACAAGGATCCTGTACAACTTAAGCAGCAGCAGATGTCCTGCTCCGCGACATCCATCCTCAAGCTATTTGTGGCCTGATTAAATTCCTAAGCAAAGCCAATAAGTTGCTAAGAGCTTCTACCCTCCTGGTCACTTGTGGAACATAGGGCTTACAGTACTCTTACTTTTGCTCTATAAGACACCATGGGGCATATTAGCAAGAACGGCGTTAAAATTATCGCCGTTTTAGCGGCAGGAAACTGCCGCTAGTGTGGCGATAATGGGCTTGATAATATGCCCTTGAGAATTCCAATAGAAGCCCAGGATCACAGCAGAATTTTAACGCCGTTCTTGCTAATATGCCCCATAAACTGTTATTCACCATCCTTTTTTCCACATGTGCTTTTATGCTTAAAGTACCATTGCATGCAGACCACCACCACTGACTTGCACTTTTAACCTTGTACAAATACATGAAGCACTGATCCATGGGTAATTAAACAAGAGTGCTCACCAAATGTGCATTTGATTATCAGACAGTTAAGAGTTTGACGTCAACACTATACTATTATTTCATGCAGGATTTGAGCAAATGCTTGCCCTCGTGGAATGAGCTTACTTTTATTTATGCAATGACACTTTAAGCTTCAACATAACGGGTGCAATAGCAATGACTGTGGTTTTAATCAAATACTTATTATTATTAACTCACTTATAAGATTCAAAGTTTTTTTTAAAATAAAGATGTAATCACAACTTTGTAATTGATTTTATAACTTGTACAAAGGTACTGTCCAACACTCCTTTACTGTAAGCAGGCATTTTTATATGTGACATGTATTTATAACAACAATTTACAAGTCATTGAGTCACTTTGTCTTTCGGACATATGCAGGGCCTATCAGGGGTCTGAGTGACGGTTTACTTTTCACTCAGCTTAACATCATATGCTGCCACATATGGATATGTTTTTGGTTAGCTATAAGATCATCATACCAGTTCCCAATATCAAAATAAATCCTTGGATCATCTCCCTCCACAATGCTCACTATATATTAAATCGAGCCACGGCTCAATTGAGGTTTCGCCCCCTCAGTGGTTATTTGATTGGAAAGTTCTATTAGATACCATATACATTACTTATAAGCTAAATGTTTGGAGAATTTATAAATAGTGCTCCAATTCTTCCATTGCGATATAAGATGCTCTAAAGAAATAATTAATAAGATAAAAAAATTAGGGTCCAAGCCAATGGAGACAATTCTAAAGATCTACTCAGCAAAATAAATTTCTGTAGCCACATATGTATCAGGGGTTTGGGGTCTGGCAAATGTAGATGCTCTACAGAGCATTGAGAATTCATTCTTCAAAAAATTATTAGCCCTTCCTTATAGTTGCTCAAGCTTTAATACACACCAAGAGTTGAACGCCCCACATATATAAAATAGGCTGTGCCTTGCAACTATTCTATTATGGCACTCACTGCGGAGAAGGGAAACTGTGGTCTTGACCCAAAGCATCATTAGGGACTGCTTAACTCTTGATCATGTACAGAAGGTTCCCTGGATTCAATATGTGAAAGACACATTGTCAGTCCAGGTTTTTCAATCTTCATTTATGAACCCAGCTAACTGCTCGTCGATCCCAAAGCCCAAAATGTTTTCTAACTAAAAGGCGGAAAGAAATTATGAGATCATCCGTAACAAATTCATGGTGTTAACGTATTCGAATATACCTTCTATCCCTCATGACGCAAACTCTTACTTAGCGTTTGTCACTAACCTTCAACATCGCTTTATACTAGTAAGAGCTCAATTAAACCTCATTCTGTGCATGTTGGGCCATCCTATGGGAACTTTTTACCCACACGAGCTGTCGATTTGCCCGCGTGATAGAACATCTCTACAAACTAATTTGTATTTTATCTTTTTTTGTACTTTTTATACGGGGCAACACAAAAGATTTATCCACCCTCTAATGCGGAAATACAAATTTACGCAATGTTGCCCTGCTCTTTATTTACTTCAAATGCAGTCTGATCATTTTGCGTGTTACAGTGTAACGTCCTACTTATGCCTGTCAATAATGACTAGGAGATCTATTCGGTAGAACATTTTAACCGATTCTCCAACCCATTTATCCTGATAGCAATTTTTTGATTTACATTTTTTCTTTATTAATTATGGGCAGAATGTTTATCTTAACCCTTTTAACAGATTTTGGGGCATATTAGCAAGGGCACTATCGCCGCTTTAGCAGCACTTTTTGCCGCTAAAGCGGCGATATTCATATCGCCCTATCAGCAAACTGTCTCTAACAGCAGTTAGTGACAGTTTGCGGGCATTAGCGCCCGTTTTTTACCGCTTTGCATGTCAGCGATATTTATCGCTAATGACATGCAAAGTGGGCGTTCCCGACGAACAAACCTGGGAAACACCCGCTAATAGGCCTATCGCCTATTAGCAAGGTGGCCATGGCCCCAGTTAGCGAAGTGAAAAGTCGCGCTAACCGGGGTCATCGCCATTTATTTAACACCTGCAATTAGCAGGTGTTAGCCATACCTAACATGGGGGTGGATTATGCTGATACGACCACAGGGTCGTATCAGCAAGGTGTTCTCCTTCTCCATGCAACATCGCTGGTTTTTCAGCGATGTTGGCCCATTTCCTCGCTATCGCTGGAATATTCATCGCCATAGCGCTAATCGTTGCTAATACAGCGTTAGCGTGCGATATATTCCAGCGATAGCCGGCGATAAAAAAAATCACGCTAAGCAGGGTTAGCGATGATTATCGCCTCTTCTTGCTAATATGCCCCCAAATGTTTAACTTTTTTAAGCCCATTTTATTGAAATTATGTGTATAATAAACTACCATGAATTTAATTATTATAGAATGACCACATCATGCTGTATTAATTTACGATACCTTGGATTGCTTGGCGGATCTGCGTGTTAGGTTTTAGCTCCCATGTTAATAGCTGTGCCTCATCTTATCTTTATTTTTAATAACTGTGGAAATGTAGTTTATGTTGTAATGTACTTTTATGATCTATATTTTAATTAGATCGAATAAAGTGATTTGACTGACTGACTGACTGACTGACTGTGATCTGCGGCCATACTCTCAGTTAGACCGTAGAGCGTGATAAGGCTGAGAAAACATTGGAGGCATAACTTTGGATGATATACAAGCAGCTTACTGATACTCACATGACTATAAAAAAATGATTTGGACCAGGCATACTGAAAGTTGCAACAAAACATCTTATGTTAAGTTGGTTTGTGTAGTGCGCTAATCACCTCTGAGGGTATCCAAGCACTTGAGCAGGTGTGTAGTCATTAGGCCCCACTGCATTAATGGAAGAGCCAGGTCTTCAGATTCTTTCAGAATTCAAGAAGTGAGGAGGAGTGTCTGATATATTTAGGGAGGTTGTTCCAGATTTTGCGTGCAATGTACGAAAATGAGTGACATCAAATTCTGCTTTTGTGGCTACTGGGAGTGTGTGCAATTGAGAGTGCTGCTGAGCATAGGTTTCTGATTGGCTGGTGAAAGTGTATGTGTTTGTTCAGGTCTGCTAGTCCAATGTTGTGCAGTGCTTTATATGCATGGGTGAGCAGGTTGAATTGTCCGCATTTGCATATGGGGAACCAGTGGAGCTCTCTGAGGTGTGGCAAGATGTGAGTGGTATGTGTGAGGTTGAGGATGAATCTTTCTGCAGTGTTCTGGATGGTTTGGATTCTGTGTGGGAGCTGTCTGGAGATCCCGGCGTAGAATGTGATGAGTGTTTGTGTGATGGTATGTCTGGTGTTCTAGGGGCAACCATTTGAAGATCTTGGGTAGCATACATAGGATGTGGAAGCAGGAGGAGTTAACAGCATTGACTTGCACTGTCACGTTGAGTTTATCTTCCTGGAGGATTCCCAGGTTTCTGGCTTGATCGGTGGGTTTTGGTGTGGGTCCGAGCTCTGTTGGCCACTAAGAAGTGTCGCAGGGAGCCTTCCTGCTTCAGAAGACCAGTACTTTTGTCTTGCCGGAGTTGAGTTTCATGCATTTGGTTCTCATATATTCTGCTACATTGATCATGCGGTTGGTGAAGTTGGTTCTGATGGTGTTTGACTTTAGGCCTGGGTAAAAAGTTTATTACGCCAGAGTAATCCGAGTGATTACAGTAATAACATATTTGTGATGTGAAATTGTCAAAATTGTGCAGTTATGCCAGTTGAGTAATTAAGAGTAATTTGGGTCAAAAATCCTACCACAAGAGTAGAGGACAAATGAACTAAGAAAGAGTGAGCAGCTACTGGTTACTGCTTTTTGTGTCCCGCAATATCTAGTGCTATTTTCTTAGCAAATAAAATTGCATCCTAGCGCTAATTTTGAATGCAAAGGTGCATTTTGCACCAAGAAAACAGAGATGAATGCTGGATTAAGCTTCTCACATAGGATGTGATGGTTATGCCTTGGGATTTGATGATGTTAGCGAACAGAGTTACATAAATGTTGAACAAGGTGGGACAGAGAGATGAGCCCTGGTGGACTCTGCAGACCAGGTTCTTGGATTGAGATTTGTAGGGTGGCAGTCTGACTCTCTGGGTTTTTCCCATGAGAAAGGAGCCTATCCAGTTGTGCGGATACTGTGGAGTCTACTGATAAGTGAATGGTGAGAGACCGGAATAGGCTGCAGGAGGTCAAGCTGGATGAGGGCTGGGGTCTCTCCTCACTCCAATACAGTTTGTATGTCATCTGTGGCTGCAATGAGTGCAGTTTCCTTGCTTTGGTTACTTCTGAATTCTGATCGGGGGTCGTCCAGAAGGTGGTGTAGTTTGAGGTGACATTTATGCTGTTTTGAGAAAAGTGAAGACATGGGATATTTGTTATCATTCCAGCTCAGAGACAAGGGCTATAAGACTTTAATTTCTAGTATCCAAAATGTGTCTTGTCAGATAATAACAAGCACTTCGGGCATCTTGTCTGCTTTTCATGAGTTTTATTCTACCCTATATAGGGAGGAGTGTCCCCCCGCACAAGAGTTGATTGAGGGCTAGCTCCATCTCAGTGTGTCTACATCAGTTAAATACTTGACAATGTGCAGTATTAAATGCACAAGTAACTATACCTGATCTTAGGAATGCTAAATATCAAGAAAACCCAGGTTATATCAAGCATGTCTACCAACGTTCTGGATTCTCGATATGTCTGCTCAGCCATCTATTTGGGGTTTCAGATTGCATCTAGTACTAAAGTTGAAATTGGTCTTAACTATAATGCACTATTTAATGGATCGTTTGCATTATTCCGGAAATTGGATAGACTACTGTTGGATCTGGCCCTCGTTGCAGGGTCACCCCCAAACCTTTTGCCGTTCCTCCTCTATTTTTTGCTGAACTCATTTTTTGATAACCTTGGGACTCTGTGCACTTTACCACTTCTAACCAGTGCTAAAGAGCTTGTGCTCACTCCCCTAAAACATGGTTAAATTGGCATATATCAAATTGGTATATTTAATGTACTTGTAAGTTCCTTGTAGAGTGTACCACATACCCAGAGCCTGGAAATTAAATGATATCTGCAGCACTTATTGTGCCACCCGCTTAAGTAGCACCTTAAAACATGTCCAGGGCTGCACAAAGTAACCCTTTTGCCAGGCCAAAACCTTCCATTTTAATACAGACAAGTCACTCCTAGCGTAGGCCCTGGACAGCACAGAGGGCAGGGTGCAGTGTATTTAAAAAGTAGGACATCTATTGCAAGGCTGTTGTAGGGATTCTGCACACACAGAGCTATGCACAGGATAATAGGACCTCGGAATATAGTGGTGAGCCAAACATAAACCTTAGCACCTAAAACCCCAACCCAACTAGCCTTAGCGTCCCATTAGCAACAATGTACTGTTGTATACTTCATAGGGTGTCCATAAACGGGCTTTCTAGAATCATGACCATATATAGGCACAATCCAACCTGCCCTTATATAGGCATAAAATCCCAGACCTTATTTAGGTATAAACCATGCATACCAAATACAGGCATGGCTTCCGACATCCGTCCACCCTAGCGGATCAACGAGTCCATGAAAAAACAGACCCTCAGGCTGCGGGAGTTTCCCTTGCCCAGGACTATTGATTTCTTCAAGGACTCATACATTATGCATGAACCTCTATTCCTTAAGGGATTCATTCATGACGTCTTTCGCTACCCAACTCACGTCAATGCTAACATTTTCAGGTATAAATATACCTTCCCAAACCCCTGTAAATCAGAGGAGACCTCGACTTCAGAGGAGCCCGATTCCCGGCCGGACGCACTGAGAAGACACTGTCATTCCTGCACGCAGAGAGTCCAGCTTCCAGTGATCTAACTTCCCTTGCGGGGTGTTGGAGTTCGAGTCCGGAAAGAGATTCCTACCTCTCTCATTCTTCAGGTATGGAGCAGACTAGAACCTAGAGGGACTCTTGGCATACTAGACTCTTGGCATGCTAGGCGTAACTTACTCTTAGTAGACTCTAGTCAGGAATACAGCACCTACTTCTACTTCTCCCTACACCTAGGACAGGTTAGGTACACTGGGTAGAACTAGGCTAGAAAAGCATCGTATGAGTACTCGCATTTTTAGGCTGTGTCATTTTATGTAAATGCATATATGCTGAAAAGATAATGCTAACACAGTATTATTTATTTTTACTGCTCACCTTGTACATCATTTATCTCGCATACTGTCTTGTGATCGTAACAGCACATCTAACTTACAACAGAAACAAGACTGTTCAATAAACCTTTTATTGAAACGCCCGTCTGTTATTTCTGTGTAACTTTGAGAATAACTGAATCCTGCACGACTGAGCTGAGTGAAATAATTATCTATTGTTTCTACGACTCTGGGACACGTCCTGATTCTGTAAGGGAAACACAGTGGTCATGTTTTGCGGCTGCCAGAAACTAATCCCTTCTTGTCGTCAAGAAGTTTCTAGTGGCCTCTGAGCTAGCTGGCACAAGTAATTAAGTTTAATATACTCGATAGGGACATACCGACCTTAGTCCTATGTCAAACCTATAGGATATATTATTCCAATGCGCAGAGCCTATAAGGGAAATATGAGCTACACTACAGTACCAATGATTAGACAACCCAAAACACGGTATCTCTCTCTCAGGACTCGCAGAGGCAAGAACACTCTTTCGTCACTCACTCGTACCTGTCCACAACTTGCGTAAGAAGAGACACAGTATAGGTTAAAATGTTTATTTCAACTTACGTGCTCTAATATACAGTACACATGTCAGTACTATAAGCATAATGCATAAGAATAATATAATCAGCATAGTTACAACTCCATAGGATACAAACGGGGAAAGCATCTCATAAAGCAGTGGATATATGTCTAACTAACATTACCACCCTCCCGTGCTGGAAGCTAGTTTATTATAAAAATAGAAGACCTCTGGGCTTTGACTAGCGAACCCCCATACCTCAGTCTCTAGATGCAAAACTACATCAGCAGACAATCACAGCTCTTCTCCCTGGAAAGGTTGTCTCCAAGTGTCTTTAGAGCGGGGAAAACCGCAATATTAAAAGCACACAAATTACTCCATGGCAGCTGTACATAGTGTTATGGCTAGGTGCGAGGGACTGGCCAAATCAGCAAGAACAAGGAAACGTTGTTATTCGACCTTGTACATGTTGTGCAGACGGAGCCCAAAGTGAACAGGAGAAAAGGTGAAAGGCAGAGAATGCAGACAGTGCTAAAATAACTTGGCAAGAGCAGAGGTCGACAGAACAACGTTTCAGAAACGTGTGCAAAGAAAAGCATCATGGCAGCCAGGCCCAAGACAACGCAGCAAGGCAGGCCAGGAGGCCACAAACCACAAGACAAGGCCTATATATCTGCTTTGGATAACATTGGAGATTCCTTCCTACATTTAATAAGCTGTAATTTCCAATTGGGAGCAGGTAGCTATGCCATGTTTGGGGTCTTAGTAATTGTTGTGAAAAACCCTAATTATTGGCAAAGTTGGGTTTTTATTGCAATTTTGAAATTGCCACATGTTCCAGCCCTTTGCCTATTTGTTCCTGCAGCCTGTCTTGGGTCACATGACTTGTCATAAGGTTTCTGCACATACACAGAGCTATGCACAGGAAAATGGGACCCCGGAATACAGTGGTTTGCCACCATATACCTAGCACCCAAAAACCCCAACCCAACTAGCTTAGCATCCCATTAGCACCCAAGTACCAACGATTGGACAACCCAGAACACGGTATCTTTATCTCAGGACTCGCAGAAGCAAGAACACTCTTTCGTCACTCACTCGTACTTGTCCACAAGGTGCGTAGGAAGAGACACTGGATAGGTTAAAATGTTTATTCCAACTTACGTGCTCTAATGTACAGTACACGTGTCAGTACTAATAGCATAATGCATATGACTAATATAAGCAGCATGGTTACAATTCCATAGAATACAAACGGGGAAAGCATCTCAGAGCTCAGTGGATAAACGTATAAATAACATTACCACCCTCCCTTGCAGTAAGATAGTTTATTATAATAATAGAAGACCTCTGGGCTTTGACTAGCGAACCCCCATACCTCAGTCTCTAGATGCAGAATTACATCAGCAGGACATCATAGCTCTTCTCACTGAAAGGGATTTCTCCAAGTGTGTTAAGCGCTAGTAAACCACAGTATTAAAAGCATACCAAATACTTCATGGCAATTGCACCTAATGTTATGTCTGGGCGCGCGAGACTGGCCATATCAGGAAGAACCAAAATACATTGTTATGCGACCTTGTACATGTTTGTGCAGACTGAGCCCAAAAAGGTGAACAACAGAAAATGCAGACAGTGCAAAAGAACTTGGCACGAGCAAAGGGCGAGGGAGGCCCGGCTCAGTGTAACGTGCGCAAAGAAAAGCAGCATGGCAGCCAGGCCTAGGCCAACATAACAAGGCAGGTAACAATCCACAAGACACCCTCCCTGGTCAGTCCAGCGGCCAGGACAGAGGCCCATCAGAGGAAAAACACAGCCGTTGGAGCACAGGGAGCGCCCACACGGCGAAGGGCAGGTCAATCCATGAAAGTGTAAGTGCAGAGAAAAGCCATACCCTCCAAGAGTTCATCATTGGAATTGTCAAAAAACATAGATGCCATCCAATCCATGAGATCAAAAGAGCAGGAATGCTCCTCAACAAAGGGAGCATCCAGAAGCAATGCGGGACAGCTTGCGTGATAATCGAAACAGCTTCGTTGTAGGAGATCCTGGGCAGCCGCCCAGATATCCCATTGCGCCAAAATCCCCAGTGCAGCCGCACGCGCCATACAGCCAGCAACGGAACAGTCCTGCTCATGGGCCTCTAAGGGACCCATGAGCTGAACAAAATCCGGAACAGACAATGACGAATTGGAGAGGCAATAATCCAGAGTCCAGGTGAAAGGACAGCGGACACAAGTCATCACAGGTCGCACGCAAGTGAAATACGCAAAGCGAAATGAAAGAGTATATGACACACTCAGTGTCGCCAATGGCAAGACACCAAAACCGGCCAAAATGCGCTCACGGAGCAGCTGGAGGCGTTCTGGATCGAGCAGGTCCCATCGGGGAGCAGCCATTGCGCAGAAAGCAAATCAAGAGCAAGACACCAGCCGCTAAAGCGAGGATCAATGGGAAACCGCCAAAGACACTGGAAAAAATAGAATGTATGAAAGCCGGGATGGCACCAAAAATAGTTTGGAAGGAGGACACCAAGCCCGACCCCACGACCTTAAAAAAGTGTACTAGGCCTTCAGTGTTAGATGCGTTAAAAATACGATGTATTAACTCCCCAAAATGTTGGGGGAGATTAGTGTTTAAAAGGGCCTGTATTTCACTGTGGGTACTCGCCACCTGGAGAATGAATGTCTCCCGGGCGGACGTGAGCATAACTTCCTCGTTTAATAATAGTGCCTTTATTCTGCTCAGTCTATTGAAATCTGCTTCCATGGTAGGGATGGAAGGCCAAATAGAGATATCAACCTTGCCATGAGGGGGAGGAAAAAGCACATTTTTGCAGCAGACAACCCTGTGCGAAACTGTTACAATGTAAGGAATGCCAGCCTGCAGGCCACAACAGTTTTCGTTATTTAAAAGTAAATAACTACCATTGGAAAGGAGAGTGAAAGTAGGTGAAATAACAGGAGCAGGAATACCTTTCAGCACACAAGCAAGATTAGGAGCGGAAACGCTACATGAGCCATGCAATTTAATGTGTTTACAAATAAGCGAATGACCCATAGTCGAGTCGCAGTACTCCCCCGTGAGAAAGACTTCCTTGCCGTCCCGAAGGCATTTATACATGAAAGGCAAGGACCAGAGTTCATGCAGGAAAGCACTGCCCAAGGGCCGGTAACGGCCCACAGGATAATGTTTCATGCAGGAGTCAAATTCAAACAAGGAAAAAGGTAAAGCGATAACCCCATGGACTAGCCATACAGCAGAATCAAGTTCTGCAACAGAGAACGGCAAAGGATCCATCTTTTCGATATGTAATAGAGTGTAAGTTGCATCTTTCATGGACATAAATTGCTGTTTGTCAGTTAAGTTAAAAGGTAGAAACAAGGCAGAGGTGTTCAAAAAATGCCAAGGAACTTTACCTAACTTGAGCGTTTGTAAAGTCCATGCAAACTGCATAACCGAACGCAATTGATTCTGACCATGATATAACACAGAAACATCATCTTGTACAATATCAACAACAGAGGACACAATATTCTCCAAAGTATAAATGCGAGAAGACAGGGTATTAATACTATTGTCAACAACAGCAAGCACCTTTTCCAAATTTGCTTGATCTATTTCCCGAAGACGGGAAGCAGCTTCCATTTGTGATAGCTTCCAGAGTTCATTATATGTCTCATAAATGAATCTTTTAGGTCGGGGACCACGAGGTCCCAAAACAAAGTCGGACAGATCAATATTGCCTGAAAGGAGGGACAAATGTTGTTTAACAGAAAGAAGGGACGAATGTTGCAGCCATTGTTTGCATAATTTACCAACAGAATATGTAGTGACAGTACGGGAATCAGTAAATCTCGGATCAGGCCTATCCTGTGTGTAATTAGCTCCTGAGTCGTGAAAACGCATTTGACATGCATTTGATGATGTAGGCCATACCAACCAGGGTGACTGAACTAGCTCAGAAACATTATACGAATTATTTTGTAACCGAGCCTGCAGGGACACGAGGGACATATTGAATCGTGAGCTTTCATTGGGAAAACTCGACAGGGATGGTATTGATGGAGTATTCAATTGTTTAGTGGTTGCTAAGCCCCAACATGTAGTCTGATAGATGGAGACATTGAGGAACATAATTTGTGTAGGGATGAGGCAAGCACGGTGTAATGCCTCGGTTCCCTGTACCTGCCATGGCTTGGAGCCCCAAATAGATTTTAAATCCACTGTATTATCCCAGTACTCATAACCACCCACAGCTAGGGCACTTAGAAAGGAACCTGAATAAAGCAATTTGGTGTGTGTTAACATAATTTTCTGAGTTGATGTGTTATTTAGTCTAAATAATAGGATGCAGGGTTCGACCGATTAAAATCAGTAAAATAATTAAACTTATTTCGAAGAGTTTGAGAGCTACCTGGCAAGGGGTTTGGACAATGTTCCCATTGGGTATAGTTAACAGAACTACGCAGGGCACTGGGCTTATGGAGAAAATGGTTACCCCAATGTTGGTAACAATACAAATCGGCATAATTAGCAGAATTCATATATAGATCTTCAGCATTAAAAGATGCATAATATTTTAAATCGGCAAACAATGCTTCAACGGCATGCACATCCCAATCATCAGAATGAATATTATTTTGTACTACATCACCCATTGAAACACGAAGGACATTAGGTACATTAATAATTTCCGTCGGACCATGGATTTGATAGTTCACTGCATCCCATACGATGCCATCAGCAACTGGAAAAGCTGAAATGTTCACAAATGTGTGGTCACGCTTCATGATGTGAGACGAGGAATGAGGAGCTAAAGTTCCAGAAACATAGTCTACAGCAGAGCGTTCAGGTAAATAGTGACCATTGATTAGTAGAAAAAACACTGTGACAAAGCCAATGGACATGAACAGAAAAATCAAGAAAAGTACCAACCAGAGGTATGTCCAGGGTGGAATCAAAAAATTGTCTCTAAACCAGGATACAAAAATACTGAACTTGGATGGGACTTTTGAAGAGGTGGAATCCGAATCAAAGGAATAACGAGTCTGGCTTAGTGGCGATGTTGGTTGATGTGCCACCGATTCAGATGCAGGATAAGTATACTCGTCCTCGTCGATGTTGGTGGAGAGTTGGGGATCAATTATAGTTTCAGGCAAAGTAGAGGATTCAGGCAAATCAACCATCTCAATTACAGCATCAGCGATCGTTCGTGCAGATGGACTATGAACATATGTCCGATAAATGGCAGGACAAGAGACCGCTGGTGTGACACTATTCAGGATCGGCCAGGCGCTGTAGCTTGACATTTTCCACTGAGATGTATCTGTTCTCCTTGCGACCAGGAAGCGGTGGTAAAATGACTGTACGTGTTCCCTTCAAGCCCAGAACTGGAACCGGTGCACGAAAAGAGGGGCCGAATTCTTTTTTGTTTTCAACCTTTTCTCGAACCAGTTCTCCAACCTTTGGAAGCCAGCCGGCTACCGGAATCTGGAACGCAGGATCTGTGGCTGAAGGCAAATGTGTAGTTGCAAGTTTGTCTCGGGCTTCTTGTAAGTCCTGTAACATAGCAGAATGGTTATCTACATCAAACTTGGCGGATTGCGCCGCGATGTCTGGACCCTCAAGGTCAGGCACAAACATTCTTATGCCAAAGAGCATTTCGTATGGGGTCCGCCCACCCAGAGGTCTTCTAGGGAGATTATTAAGTGCACGCTGAACGGTATACAAATGGGCCAGCCAGTTCCTGCCAGTACCTATAACCCTAGCTGTTAAGGATTGCTTTAAGTCACGGTTCATTCGTTCAACGATAGAGTTGCCCTCAGGCCTATACGGAGACGAAAATTTCACCCGCACCCCAAGCGAAGCCATTGCATCCTTGTAAGCCCTAGAGGCAAACGCTGGACCTTGGTCCGAATGGAAGGTGCCGCATGCGAAAATTCCCACAAAGACACGCAAATCCCTGATTACATTTCGGGCGTCAGCACTCCGTTGTGGCCAGACCCAGAGAAACCGTGTGCACGAGTCCACTGCCACTAAGATGTATTTATAGGCAGTGTCTGATGAGAATGGACCGTGACTTAAAGCAATCCTTAACAGCGGTGTAAAACACCTCAAAGTGGTAAGCCGGATCGGCTTGAACCACAAAGACCAAATCGATCCCTGTATCAGGCACTCCATACACCCGTAAGTGGTCTCGGAGTGCTCCTCGACTATGTGCAGCAATCGCCACACCAGCCATGACTAAACAGTTATATTCGACAACCTAACAGGGAGCACAAAAATGGGTCTGTTAACTAACCTTTTTAATAACATCAAGCTTGAAAGAACCTATAAAACATTCAATATAGGAGGTATCACCGTCACATACGCCTCCGGAAGCGTACGCGAGGGGTTTGTGGACAAGCACAAGTACTACTCAAGCGTCTCGCAGATAAGCTGCCCCACGTTGGGCGCCATGTCATAAGGTTTCTGCACATACACAGAGCTATGCACAGGAAAATGGGACCCCGGAATACAGTGGTTTGCCACCATATACCGTAGCACCCAAAAACCCCAACCCAACTAGCTTAGCATCCCATTAGCACCCAAGTACCAACGATTGGACAACCCAGAACACGGTATCTTTATCTCAGGACTCGCAGAAGCAAGAACACTCTTTCGTCACTCACTCGTACTTGTCCACAAGGTGCGTAGGAAGAGACACTGGATAGGTTAAAATGTTTATTCCAACTTACGTGCTCTAATGTACAGTACACGTGTCAGTACTAATAGCATAATGCATATGACTAATATAAGCAGCATGGTTACAATTCCATAGAATACAAACGGGGAAAGCATCTCAGAGCTCAGTGGATAAACGTATAAATAACATTACCACCCTCCCCTTGCAGTAAGATAGTTTATTATAATAATAGAAGACCTCTGGGCTTTGACTAGCGAACCCCCATACCTCAGTCTCTAGATGCAGAATTACATCAGCAGGACATCATAGCTCTTCTCACTGAAAGGGATTTCTCCAAGTGTGTTAAGCGCTAGTAAACCACAGTATTAAAAGCATACCAAATACTTCATGGCAATTGCACCTAATGTTATGTCTGGGCGCGCGAGACTGGCCATATCAGGAAGAACCAAAATACATTGTTATGCGACCTTGTACATGTTTGTGCAGACTGAGCCCAAAAAGGTGAACAACAGAAAATGCAGACAGTGCAAAAGAACTTGGCACGAGCAAAGGGCGAGGGAGGCCCGGCTCAGTGTAACGTGCGCAAAGAAAAGCAGCATGGCAGCCAGGCCTAGGCCAACATAACAAGGCAGGTAACAATCCACAAGACAGACTGGATGTAACTGACAGACTTTGTGAATTCCTCCAAGACACGCAAACAATAGAAACATTAGGTGTGCCTGGATGGGGCATCTGCTGTCAGGATGAGGGGGCAGAGCTGAGCACAACCCCCCTTGAAACTGAATAGAGAGTGCTCTGCCCTCTTACAAAGGATTTTGCACCTCCACATTGTCACTGCAGCCAGCTTGGAGCCAGGGCAGAGGAGCTAGGAAATGACATGCACCTCAAGGTAACTGTCTAGAAACGTCTCTCACCTTCTAGAAGGTGGGCACCTCAGTATAAAAAAGGGACCTCAGACACTCAAACTCTGCAGTTCACTACTTGACCTGCAGAAGGACTCATAGAGGATTGCCTGCTGCTATGATCTGCTGTGAAATTTACCAGACTGCAGCTGTATCTGGAAGGACTGTTTTACTGCCTGGAATCTGCCTTGAACCCTCAGAGGCCAGTCCTGCTGTTGAGTCCTGCATCTTCACCTGCAACCAGGACTACAAGAGTGACTCCAAGGGTTAGTTTGCTTGTATCCTATTTAGCGCCACACAGAATTAAAAGGCTCTCACCATCTTGAACCTGCACCTGGACTCAGTCTGAGTGAGTCCTGAACCCCCAAGAGGTGTCCCACCAGCCCCAGGCCCATGGTTGTGGTTCTAGATTTACCCATATGGCCAAATCTCAAAACTGAGGACTTAGAAACATTTTGGCCAACAACTGATATGAGAACCAGGAGGAGGCCGGGACCAACCTGCTCGCCTACCGCCCAAAGTGCATCGCCAGTCAGGTTGACTGTGCAGCTTCTCTCATAATGTACTCCTCCCCATCAGTAAATCCTTTTCAGTGGTCCTTTGCTGACGTGAAGTAGAGATTTACCTTTTTGAATTGGGCCCTTAGACTTCAAGTTTCAACTTAGATTTCAGGTCTATGTTTATATTTGTGAATTAGACCCTTAGACTTCACGTTACAGGTCACCTTGCTGCTCTGCACTGCATGATACGGGTAGGGCAGGAATGTATCAAATTTAAACAGATATGGTGCATTAATGTAATTTCCCTTGCACTGGCACCCTTTTGGCAGCCTAGCCCTAACGCATGCACCCTTGCACCATCGTACAAGGGGGCCTGTGCTGCATGCAGGATTATTTGTGTGCTGGAAGGGGCATCCTCCTGCATGAAAAACAATCCTGGGAGGCATATTCCACTTTCTATGTGTGCAGCAAAATTTAGCACACATAGAAAGAGGAACAAACGAGAAGAAACAGAGATATTTCTCCTCATTACGCCTCCCCTGGGACGGTGTAAGATTTTGACGTCCCCCAGGTTTACAAGTTCTTGTAAATCTGGTGATGCATCAAAATCCAAGGGAGTTGCATGGGGACACCCACGCAACTCCCATGGAATACCTTCCAAAGGCAGAGTAACACAAAGCCACAATTTGCGCTGCACTGCCTTACTCCAGATTTTTGAACCCACTCAAAGCCACACAAAGTAGCTTTGCGTGGCTTCAAAAATCTGACTTAGAGGTTTGCGTTACACATGTACCCTGTTGCGTGGTGCAAACATGACCCAACCCACTCATAAATAAGGCCCCTAGATTCAAGTTTAAGTTTTCTTTTGTAAATTGGGCCCTGAGAGTCTCCAGATTCACTCTTGATTGTTGACATCAATCTGAAACCATTGGTGAAAAACATCCGCACTATTACTGTTTTCCAACATAATTGTATATGATTCTATATAGTCAATGGGATAAAATAGAAATACAATGTTAGATGAAGAGAGCAACCAATTCCAAGATTTCTGAACACACAAAACCCTGCTCAAACTCTTTAGTTCAATGCAGTGGTTCTAATTATCATACGGTTCGCTGACAAAGACTTCTGAAATACTTCTGTTGATGTCAGCACACCAACAAAGTTTGAAAGCAATCTGATACAAACATTATAAATTATTGGATGTGTTTGAACTACTATTAAGGTGCTCATTACAATGTCAGTCGGACAAGTGTCTGTCCAACATCACAATGGGAGTGGAACCGCCTGACTAGTACTCAGCGGTTCTACCCCCCGTATTCCATTGCGACCGCCAATACGGCAGTCAGAAATATGCCTTTTCAAATTGCAGCTTGTGCTAAGGCCCATAATAGGGCTGCAGCACAAACTGCATTTGAAAAAAGCATATTTTGAAACATCTATGCACAGTGTGCCAGGCACCACGTGGTCCTGGCTAACTGTGCATGGATGTTTGGGTGAGCACCACGTGTGCCCCCCAGGCCCTATAGCAGAGGCCCAGGGGGGACAGGGGCCCTGCTAGGGCCCCCAAGGTCCCTTTCCGCCTGCCATTTCATGGCAGCTGAACAGCCATGAAAAGGCAGAGGGAAACGGGCATTGTAATCTCTAAGGGAGGTGCCTGAGCAGGCACCTCCCTATTGTAAGGATTTCAGTCCCACCATTGCCCCAACGGGCTCCTTGAGCCCATCGGAAAAGCAGCAGTTGGTCCCTTCACCCGATGCCTCCGACCGCCGGATCATAATCCGGCAGTCGGACCACTTCAGTAGATGTCGAAGGGCCCGCCACCGACGGCCTGTCGGTGGCCAGCCCATTGACATCATAATGAGGGCCCAAGTGAGAAGAAATGGTGAATCTGAAAGGATTCATCTATACAGCATGTTTTAAGCATCCACAAAATATTTTCAACAACATAGGGGTTTAGTTGTTTCACTTTGATGAGACACTAGGGAGCATATTTACTAAGATGTAGTGCCCTGTTTGCATCACAAAAGTGACGCAAATCAACGCAAAATCTTTTTTTACCAATTTACTTTCCGGTGCAAAACTTGTTTCAAATAGGTGCTATCATGGAGAAATGTTTTTTATTTCTCCTTTCTTTTCTGACTCTGCATGTGCGCTACACTGTACAGTACACATAAAAAGTGGGAAAAGCTTTAATGTTAGTCTAAGCATAGTATGTTGTTGCGGGGATTCTGCTCATACACAGAACTATGCACAAGAAAACAGGACCTCAGTAAATAGGGGTGTACCTCCTATCACCTTAGTACCCAAAATCCCAACCGACAAGCAATAGTGTCTCATTCGGTCTCCTACAAATATCAAGAAGCTACGAATGTTTAGACAACCCAGAACACGAGCACTCCCGACTCACCTCAGAGTCGCGGGAACAAGACACTCTTTCGCTCTCACGTACTTGTCCACAATAAAAATAATCAGAGTCACTAAGTAAATTCAAAATGTTTATTTTGACAATAGTGATTCATAAAACAGTATGCGAACCACAACTATCAGCAAAATGCATAATGCAAGAATCGTTAGCATTGTTACAATACCATAGAATATAAAAGGAGTCGTCATTGTATAAAGACTGTGAAAGAGGCAAAATAACTGGGCCTAATCACCCTCCCCACGGCAGTAAGAGGTTATTTTATATAAGAGAAGATCACTAAGCGATATTAGCAGACCCCTACCTGAAAGTCTAAACGCAAAGGTTTACATCATAGGAACAGCAGAGCTCCGCTCCATGGAACGGCTTTCTTCGAGTGTGTTTCAAAAACATGCAACAACGTTATATCAAAGCACAATTCTTCCACATTGCAGCTGTTGGTAACATGTTTTGTCTAGGTAATAGGGACTGACCAGAACAGAATAACAAGAGACACATTGTTGACCGACCTTGCACATTATGTTCAGACAGAATTGAAGGGAAGGCTGAGAACATGAAAAACAATCTGTTATCATGTACAGGGCAGAGGCAAAGTGTCGCGAAAGCAAACTCTTAGCAGAGGCGTGTGCAAAAGCAGCAGCAAAGGGCAAGCAAAACTCATGCTAACTTAGCAATGTCGACAATGTGTCTTAGGACCACATAACCCCATATAACACCCTCCCCCTAGTAAGTCAGTAGGACATAGACAGAAGAACGAATACAGAGTTAAAAAAAATCAGGAGCCTGTTTAAAATATTGGTGAGGGACTTGCTAAATGAAAACAAATCTGTGGAAAAAAAGGAAAGTTTGAAGAAAAAATAAAAATACTTTGAGCTTGAAAAAAGAGTCTGTATTTCAGACAGTGGAGTAGGGACGGCCCAAGTAGTCAATCCATGAAGGTTTGGGTGCAAAGGAATGCAATTCCCTCCAATAGGTCATCTTTGTCATTGGTAGAAAAAAGCGATGACATCCAATTAAGTAAGTCAAAGGAACATTCATGTTCCTCACAAGCAGGAGCATCCAAAAGTAGAAAAGGCAAACTTGCGTGATATTCAATGAAACTTCGTTGTAGGTAAGTCTGCGCAGCCGCACAGATATCCCATTGATCCAAGATTCCAAGTAAAGCTGCAGGTGTCATTTGACCATCCACAGAACAAGCCTCGTCATGAGTCTCTAAGGGACCCATCAACTGGCTGAAATCAGGGATTGGACACCACGTGTTCGATAAGCAAAGTTCCATCGCCCAGGAGAAATGACATGTTTTGCAATGAAGCACTGGCTGGACGCAAGTAAAATAGGAAAAGCGAAATGTCAAGTCGTAACTCACGCCAAGCGTTGCTAAAGGCAAGCATCCAAAAGCCTCATACAGGCGATTACTGTACAGTTGAAGCTGGTCCGGCCTGTGCAGAGCCACAAAATGAGCAGCCATTGCGAAGCACAAGGAGAAGAAGCAGGACACCAGCTGCCAGCGCCAATATTAAGGGGAACCCTCCGAAGATACTGGAAAATATAGAATGAATAAAAGCCGGTATTACCCCAAATATGGTTTGAAAGAAAGAGACCAGGCCAGATCCCACACATTTAAAAAAATGGGCAAGGCCTGTCGTATTAAATGCATTAAATACTTGGTGAATTAGTTCCCCAAAATGAAGTGGGAGGTTAGTGTTAAGAAGCGACTGTATCTCGCTCGAGGTCCGAGCCACCTGCAATCTGAATGTCTCATGGGCGGAAGTGAGGGCCACCTCCTGTTGGAATAAATGGGCTTTGGGCCTGCTCAACTTGTTGAACTCTGTTTTCAAAGTCGGAATGGAAGGTCAAAGCGAAGAATCTAAACTCCCTTGCGGGGGCGGGAAAAGGACATTGCTTCAGCAAGTTACGCGCTGGGAAACAGTTACCAAATATGGGACACCCGCCCGCAAACCACAGCAGGCTTGATTGTTTAAAATGAGATAGCTGCCGTTAGTCAGCAATGTAAAGACGGGCGTGATGGATGGTACTGGGGTCCCTTTTAAAAAGCAAGCTAGATTGGGCACTGACACGTTACTTTCGCCGTGCAACTTAACGTGTTTGCACACAAGAGAGTGACCCACTACCGAATCACACTCCTCCCCTGTGAGGAAAACTTCTTTATCCTCCCTCAAACACCGATAAGCAAAGGGCAGGACCTATAATTCATGCAGAAAAGCAGTGCCAAGCGGTCAAAGCGGCCAACAGGAAAGTGTTGCATACATGATTTAAATTGAAAAAGCGAAAAGGGCAAAGTGATAACGCCATAAATTAACCAAACAGCAGAGTCCGTTTCCGCTACGGAGAACGGCAAAGGCTCCAATTGTTCAATATGTAATAGCGTGTATACAGCATCTTTCATGGACATAAACTTCTGTTTATCAGTCAGCTTAAAGGGCAAAAATAGAGCAGTGGCATTCAAATAATCCCAAGGCACTTTACCCATTTTAAATTTAAGTGTCTGCAAAGTCCAAGCAAATTGCATGACAGATCTTAACTGATTCTGACCATTATATAACACAGGAACATCACTTTGCACAATATCTATTACAGAAGAAACAATATTGTCTAAGGTGTAAATGCGTGAAGAAAGCGTGTTAATGCTGTTGTCCACCACAGCAAGGACTTTTTCCAAGTTTGCCTGGTCAATTTGACGCAGAAGGAAGGCGGCTTCCATCTGTGAAAGCTTCCAAATTTCATTATAAGAGGCATAAAGAAATCTCTTGGCCCTTGGATTACGTGGACCTAGGAGAAAAGCAGCCAAATCTATATCATTCGATAGGACCAAAAGGTGCTGTTTGAAGATGCAAGGGTAGAGTGTTCTGGCCACTGCTGGCACAATTTACCTACCGAGTATGTAGTCACAGAATGATGAGGTGGATAACGAGGGTCAGGCTTAGTCTGAATGAAACCAAGAGTAACATTATAGAAACGCAACTGGCATGCATTTGCATTAGTTTGCCACAACAACCATCCCAATGAATCAACTTCAGAAACATTAAAGGATGCATTTTGAAGGAGAGCCTGCAAAGCCTCAATGATGTAGTTATTATGAAACTGCCAATTGTCATATTCAGCTAATGATGGAATGGAGGGGGATTGAGGTTTTTGACTGTTGCAAGGCCATAACAAGGTGTTTGGTAAATTGTTCTATTTAAAAACAGTCGGGATCAGGCAGGCACGATGTAATGCCTCAGTGCCCTGAACCTGCCATGGCTTTGTGCCCCAGATTGATTTTAAATCTATAGTCTGTTTCCAATACTCATAACCGTGTGTGGCCAACTGTGTTCTAAACGAGCTAGCATAAATTAGTTTAGTGTGGGATAACAGGTACTTAGATGTAGGGGATTTTTGAAGCCGAAAAAAATAGGATTCAGGATTAGTCAAATCATAATCTGAAAACTAGGTGAATTTATTTCTAAGAGCTTTAGAACTCCCTTGTAAGGGAGTTGGACAATGTTCCCATTGGGTAAAATTAAAAACAGGTCTCATGGTGTTTGTTTTGTGTAAAGAATGATGCCCATAATGTTGATAGCAAAAGAGATCACCATAATTGGCAGAATTTAAATACAAATCCTCAGCATCAAAGGCAGCATAATATTTTAAACCTGAAAACAATGCATGAACTGCCTGCACATCCCAATCATCCGAATGTATGTCCCGTGTCACCACATCTACTAATGAGATGCGAAATACGTAAGGAACTCTAAGGACCTCGGTCGGGCCATGGATTTTATAAGCTACTTTGTCCCAAACTATGCCATCATGAACAGGAAAAGCTGAAATATTCACAAAAGACTTGTCACGTTTCATGATATGGGACGATGTGTGAGGAGCCAAAGTTCCATCGGCCATTTTTACTGCAGAGCGTTCAGGGAGATAATGGCCATTTATAAGTAAAAATAACACTGTCACAAATCCAATTGACATGAAGAGAAATAACAGGATAAGCACCAACCAAATGTAGGTCCATGGGGGAACGAAGTATGTCTTTTTGAACTAGGAGTAAAAAATACGCAACTTAGACTTAGGTGCACCAGACAAACTTGATGATGAGGAGGATGAGGCAGAAGAAAGGTGTGCCGGTTCCCCATCACAGGCACTCACTGATTCGCAAGCAAAGGTGAAAGTGTTGAATCGTCCATCCGGACTTGTGGGCTAGATGGCATCTCACTCACGGATTCAATTCCCGGAAAAGGGCACACAATATCCATTGCAGATGAAGCTTGTCGCTAAGGCTGAAGATCAGTTACAGTGTCCATTATATGAGTAGACAATCTTGTGGCAGGAGGTGACAAAGATAACGGTGCTAAGGATATTGCATTGCACGAAACTGCAGATGTCACACTATTCAGAATCGGCCACACAGTGTAACTTGACATTGTCCACCGAGATGTATCTGTTGTCTTTGCGACCTGGCCATGGTGGTAGAATGACAGTACAAGTACCCTTTAGTCCAAGCACGGAAACCGGAACATGGTAAGAGGGACCACATTCTTTTTTGTTTTCAATCTTCTCCTGCACCAGATCTCCAACTTTAGGAAGCCAGCTGGTAACAGGAATCAGTTGTGCATCAGCAGGCAAAGATGGTATATGCTCAGTTGCCAGAGTATCACAAGACTTTTGTAGATCCTGTAACATAGCGGAATAATTATCTACGTCAAACTTAGAGGCAGCAGCCACAACGTCCAGACCATCAAGGTCAGGAACAAACATGTGAAAGCCAAAGAGCATTTCGTAAGGGGTCCGCCCACCCAGAGATCTTCTAGGGAGATTATTTAGCACACGTTGGACCCCATACAAGTGGGACAGCCAGTCCATGCCAGGACCTAAGACTCTAGCTGTCAAGGATTGCTTTAAGTCACGGTTCATTCGCTCCACAACTGAATTGCCCTCAGGCCTGTCTGGAGACGAAAACTGCACCTGTACCCCCAACGACTTCATTGCATCCTTGTAAGCCTTAGAGGCAAACGCTGGACCTTGGTCAGAATTGAAGGTACTACAGGCAAACATCCCGATAAAGACACGCAAATCCATGATGACATTTCGAGCGTCAGCACTACGTTGTGGTCATACCCACAGGAATCGAGTGCACGAATCAACCGCCACCAAGATATACCTGTGTGCAGTATCAGAAGAAAGAGGACAGCAGTGATCAAGATAGATACAGCCAAAGGGTCTATTAGAAATACACAGCTGTGTTTGTGGTGGACGTGTGACTGTAGAAGGCTTGATTTGTTGACAAACATCACAGCAAAGAACATAGTTACGAGTCTGTTTATATAAACCACGCCACCAGTAACGTTGCTGAAGAATAGTGACTGTTGCCGACACACCAGCATGTGCCGAAGCAATGCCTTCGTGTGCGGCCTTGATCTAAGCTTGTCTGCGGTCAGAGTTGGGAATCAGCCAATCCCCAACCGAAGGAATAGTAGCAGAAGGAACCTGTTTGGAAGTTACATGATAAGAGTATTTAGAAGGGAAACTCGCAGGTTAATTACATCCCTCCCTAGTTGCAGCGACCGCTGCCAGAATATCATTATAAACCTTAGACTTTGATCTTGTAACTGCTACTACGGAACACGTGGCTACTGTAGACTTGGCTGCTTCATCAGCCAGAGAATTACCAACAGCGTGTGTTCCGACACGTTGGTGGCCAAGAGTGTGAATAACATGTGTGAGAGGCAGACGTTGTTTAAGATCCGCGACTCGAACCCAAAGCGTTTTATGCTTAATTGCGCTGCCTTTAGAATCGCGGTAATCATTTTGAGACCAAAAGAATAAGTTGTCATTGAACGACTGGACACAATAGTAAGAATCGCACACAATAAGAGTATTCACAAGAGGATCAGCAAACTGTAGAGCTAGAACAAGAGCACGCAGCTCGGCCAATTGCGCCGTACAGTCTCCTAGTGCCTGTGTGTGCACAATGGATGACTTAAACTCTCCATCTACAACGGAGCCAGTTACAATAGCGCAAGCCGCTGAATAAGCATGTTTGGAACCCGTGGCCGGTTGCGCCGAGCCATCGGTATAAATGATGCATTTGTATTCACTCAGAGGAAGAAGCGACAAAGGAGGAGGATGAACAAATTCATACTGCAGAAACTCCTGAGTCTGAAGAGATGGATCAAAGACAAATGTGACATCCAAAGACGTCAAAGAAGTAGCCCCCTGAATCCAACGTGGGTGCAGTGCTTTAGAGTTTGGCACACTAGCTTTAGTCACTGCTTCCAAAGCAGGGAAGGGAGTGACCATAAGAATGCGTTTGCACTGCGCCAGGGAGCCTTCCTTTAGAATCGCCATCTGCACTGCAGTTAAGATTTTCTCGACAGAGGAAAAACGCATTTCAGCCGCAGTGTACAAGTGTGATTTGTATGCAATAGGTATTGTGTCACCTTCATTGAATGTTAAATACGTGAAACCCACTGCCCCAGAAACGATACGTATTACCAGTTTGGTGGTGTTATCACGAGTCATTAAGAAGTTAGTCGCAAGCAAATCCGCCTGCAAAGACTGCAGAATGGAAGTATGTTCCGGAAGCCAGCTGGCAGAAGAAAACTTAGGTTGCATCAACGCATAAAGCGGTTTGATACGCTGGGCATAATCGGGAATGTAAGTCCTCCCGAAGTTTAAAAAACCCAGCAGGGATTGTAATTTTTTCAAAGAAGAAGGTGGTTGCAAATGTGCACATTTCTCTAGGAAGTGAGGTGCTAGACCTTTTCCCTGATTATTGAGTTCGTAGCCCAAAAAGAGCACTGCCAAATGGGCAATGTGTGACTTTGCAAAATTAAATTTATAACCGCAGTCGGCAAAAGACAATATTATGTGGTCGACTCGGTCAAGATGAGGCGCTAAGTCATTGTCAGTCAAATAGATGTCATCAACATACGACAAGGCCTCAGGGTCAATGTCATTAAAAAAAGACACAATGTGTGCCGGGGCTGTTCTTGTACCCCATTGGCAATCTCGTAAATTTTTTCTGATTTCCGACGGCACTGAATGCTGTCAGGTCTCCACTCGCATGGTCGAGATTGTGACTGTAGAAACCATTGGAAATGTCAAGTGTCATTTTGTATTTTTTACGAACAATATTATTCACCAGCACCGAGCTGTGTGTGTTTTGTACCGCAAAGGTGCGGCAATGGCTGTTCAAATTTCTATAATCCAATACAATCCGAAAAGAACCATCAGGTTTAGGGACAGTAAAGAGAGGATTATTCATAGGTGATACACATGACTCAATGACCCCCTGATACTCCAATTGTCACAGAATGTCACAAACCAAAGCTTTTGCTTCTTGCTTGATGGGATATTGAGGTTGAGGGTTGTGGCATGGAACGCAATGGTATTTCATGAGCTGGCGAATCAACGTCCCAACCCACCTGATTGCGATACACCGCTGGGGCCAAGGCCAAAGCCCATTCCTCTGCGAGAGCCTGTGCTCGTTCCTCAGGGACACAACGTGAAAAACTCCGAAGTATCACATCTTCATATGTAGCGGTTAGATTTTCCCAGAAAACAACCTTAATAGGTCGCAGTATATCACCTTCAATTTGGAAAAGGACTTCATATAGTCTATCTGGGGGGCCAACCCAGGTATCTGCAGTCTCAATTGTAACAAATGTGTCAGTTGCTGTCACATCCAGACGGGGACGTAGAGCCTCCCTGACTATGGGAACCTCCGCTGCGCTGTCGAGCAGAGTCACTGCCCAAGTCCAATCCAGGAGTCGCATCCTCACCGTCTGTGGCATATCTCGCTGTTAAAGCGGCAACTTTTTTCTTTTGAAAAGGCGGTCGGGTACATGCGGAATCACCCTGCTTGTCCTTGACTTCAAACTGCCGAGGCTGTTCACGAAGTTGTGACGCAGGTTGACTTCTACCCCAATCCTAGTGATCAGCTCCACCGGCTTGTGAGCCTGATGTTTCCTGCAAAGAACGAGGAAAACGCTGGTCTGGAACCTGAAATCTATCAGGAGACTTAATTTTAGCGCGATCGCGCAAGTCATAAGTACGTTCAGGAACTTCAGGGGTCGGTGAACTGGCACGTGAACCCTGCTTCTGGGGTTGGGAACCCTGTTTCTTATTTCTTTGCCAATTCTTTTTAGGAAAGAAAGGGCGCCCATCCTTGTCAGGCTGGGCTTTCTGTTGAATTTGAGACTGCGTTGATGCTTGAATCATAGGCGTATTTCCCAGACTATTGCGGCCTATGGTTTTATAAGCCTTCGCAATAATCTTTGGAAATTCTCGTGGCCTGTCAGCCTCCGCGACCGCTTCTAAGCGGTTTGCTACTTGAAAGCTAACTGCATCGCCCTTGACATTCGCAAGGATCATATCAGCAACCACGTCGAACACTCCCACCAGCCTCATCCCCAGCTCAACAGCCGCTTCTGCTCCATGTTCATCTTGAACGCGTTTAATCACAGAGGGGAGTACGGTCATGGAGGGGGTTCTGAAACACATAGAATATACCGCTGCAAACACCCTGCCCCAGGTGTTACAATCAGCCAATTCGGGGATTAAGTCTTTGGATAAACTAATAGTTAAGATACTGTGTTTATCCACAGGAGTGGTATTAGGAAAGACAGCTTCTATCTGTCCAAATTTTTGGCAAGCCAATAAGGAAATTCATCTTTATTTTGTGGGCGCTTGCCCAGTACAGCATTAACCATAAGGGGACTGATGGTTACGCCACCAGGACCCGCAGGTTGTACTACAGCAAGAGGTGGTCCCACCTGGACGGTACGTGTTACGTACTGTATTACAGCTCTATATACGTGTACCAACGAAGACCAATGTAAGACGCGGAGCTCTGCCAAAGTCACAGTTGTAAAAGCACGTGGGTGTGGGGTAAACCCAGCCAAAACGGGCCATGTGGCCCCATCTATAGATAAAGGGCCTAAACGGACTGCCGTTAATGGGTGAGGAAGGGCGCCATTAAACCAAATACGGTGTTGCCAAGCTGTAAGCGGAATCTCAAGAGCTCTATAAGGCTGATACTGCTGAGGAACGGCAGTGGCAGTATATGTGTGAAACATATCATCATTCCCATCCATCACCGGTAAGGTGACCCAAGAGTAAAAAACTTCAAACTGGTGAGCCGTATCGGCTTCCACCACAAAAAAAAGGGCGCAGCCCCAGCATCTGGGACTGCATAACGAGTCAAGTGCGCCCTCAGCGCGGATCTGCTATGAGCCAGAATATCAACTACAGCCTTTATAGAGAAGACAGGAGAACAACTTAAAGAGTGGCAGCGCAAACTCGGGTTAGAGGAAAAGAAAGACCTTTTAAAACTTCAAGCTTGAATAAACCTATAAAAATGTCAATATAGGAGGTTACTCCGTCACAGCTGTCTCCGGAAACAGAAGTGAGGGTATTGTGGACCAGCACGAGCACTACTCAAGCTGTCTCGCAGATAAGAACCAGACCAAACGTTGGCGGCGCCATGTTGCGGGATTCTGCTCATACACAGAACTATGCACAAGAAAACAGGACCTCAGTAAATAGGGGTGTAGCTCCTATCACCTTAGTACCCAAAATCCCAACCGACTAGCAATAGTGTCTCATTTGGTCTCCTACAAATATCAAGAAGCTACGAATGTTTAGACAACCCAGAACATGAGTACTCCTGACTCACCTCAGAGTCGCGGGAACAAAACACTCTTTCGCTCTCACGTACTTGTCCACAATAAAAATAATCAGAGTCAATAAGTAAGTTCAAAATGTTTATTTTGACTATAGTGATTCATAAAACAGTATGCGAACCACAACTATCAGCAAAATGCATAATGCAAGAATCGTTAGCATTGTTACAATACCATGGAATATAAAAGGAGTCGTCATATTATAAAGACTGTGAAATAGGCAAAATAAGTGGGCCTAATCACCCTCCCCACAGCAGTAAGAGGTTATTTTATATAACAGAAGATCTCTAGGCGATATTAGCAGACCCCTGCCTGAAAGCCGAAACGCAAAGGTTTACATCATAGGAACAGCAGAGCTCCGCTCCATGGAACGGCTTTCTTCGAGTGTGTTTCAAAAACATGCAACAACGTTATATCAAAGCACGAGGCTTCCACATTGCAGCTGTTGGTAACATGTTTTGTCTAGGTAATAGGGACTGACCAGAACAGAATAACAAGAGACACATTGTTGACCGACCTTGCACATTATGTTCAGACAGAATTGAAGGGAAGGCTGAGAACGTGAAAAACAATCTGTTATCATGTACAGGGCAGAGGCAAAGTGTCGCGAAAACAAACTCTTATCAGAGGCGTGTGCAAAAGCAGCAGCAAAGGGCAAGCAAAACTCATGCTAACTTAGAAATGTCGACAATGTGTCTTAGGACCACATAACCCCATATAACAATGTTGTACTGATAGAGTAGCCTTCCAGTACAAAACCTATGCTGGACTCACTATGGTGCAAAGGTGTGTGCAGCACACATGGATAGAGGAATATGCATCTCAGTATTGTTTTTGTCCAGAGAAGTGCCCCTTCCTGCACAAAAACAACTCTGCATGCAATCCTACACTGCCAAAAGAGCTCCAGCGCAGATGAAAAGGCAGGAATTGTCAGGACTCACGGTAGGTTTCCTCCTTATTTAACTCTGGCCACCATTTCTCCCTCACAAAGCCATCAAAAAGCATTCGATCCCTGGAGTTGGAGAGCAAGTTGGCATCGTAGAAATTCCGACATGGACGCTAACATACCAACACTGCTGCAGCATATCACTGTGTAGCAGTCTAGTCATTTAGGTTAATCACACACTGGTGAAGCGCGCTCCAAGATTCCACTGTGCACTTCACTGAAGTACTTCAAGGAAGAGCAACGAATTTACATGGGCGTCGTGGAAGTCAGTCAGGGTAGTTTGCATGCACACCGGGTTTAGATTCGACAGTTGGTAAAAATTCCCAGAGTCAAGGTCAGTGAACTGTTTAATTCTTGTCAAGTAAAAAAGAAATACTTTTGTGGAAAGCTAATTGCATAGATTCTAAATATCACCGGGAGGATAGAGGTGAAATAAAAGTATTTAATACTGCTTCCTCAGTTCCCCTCTAAACCTTCGATGTATTCTCAGAGGCTTTCATTAGACAATTTATGTCAGAACCATTTCGTTTCTCCTAAACGCGGGCGTGACCTTTCAACACGCCGCGTTTACCAGTGAGAAATGCAAACATCCAATTTCAGCTGTGTTCAGTCAGCTGAGGTAAAATATCAATAACGCGGGCGTCTCTTTTAACACACCGCATTTCCTCTCAACTAAATTATTCGAGTGTGATGATAGCGCACCATAAATTAAGGCTCTTTTCAAGGACATGAAGAGCTAATTAAAACTAACATAAAAACGACATCCCTTAAACAAATAACTTCCTACCAGAGTCAGAGATATTCGTGTGTAATGATTAGCGCTCCATAAATCATGACGCTTTTCAAGCACACAAAGAGCTTAAGGGAAAACAGATAAAAACCACATAACTGCAATTTAAACTACGAAGCTAAAAAGCCTTTACTAAATCTGTGGTACAAGAAAGAAAGGCAGAGACATGAATTCCCAGAACCCCATTTAATACGGCCAGTTCAGTTCAACACACTGTAAGTACACTAATAGAAATTAGAGGCACACCATGACAGAATTAAATAAATAAAACTTAGACTTACCTGTATCATTTCTTGTGAAGGAAGCAGAAGCAGGATAGGTGCTGGTCATCCCTGAAAAAGAAGAAAGAAGAGTGCTGAACTGCACTTCTCTTCATAAATAAAGAAGAAAGCAAAAGAGAAATAAGAAGAGAAGTAGGCTCCCAATCATATCCTGGTAAGGCAAGCAACCCTACATGTTAAGGAAAGTAAGTTATTATTAGATAAATGGAAGAGTAAAGTTACATTACATATGTGTTTTAGCACTACAAGAACACTATGAAGAAGAATAGAAGATTGGCAGAACAAGCAGAGTGTTGGGAGCTGTCTCTTCTCTGTCCCATTCCCCTTTCCCCCCTTGGTACTTTCCTGCAATGGTTTATTGAGATACTAAGCAGGGAGGTTCCAAGAGGGGCATTGGAAACTAGCGTCGTTCTGCTCCTGTGCCATTAGAACCATAGTTGCTAGTCTTGACAGGAATGCACCATATTCCTGCCCTTTCCCTGTCACTCAGTGCAGCACAGCAAGTCAGCTTGCTGCACCGCACTGCATGACCTTTTAGTAATAGGCCCCCCAATTCTTAAAGAGGGTCAACTTGAGCCCTTGAACAAACCTGAATACAGAACTATTGAAGCAAAGCATTTCTAAGGCCTCTTTTCCTTCATTTTACAGAAAGGGCCTTATTCCGATGTCGGCGGAAGGCAATTCGACAGCTTGTCAGTGGTGAGCTGCCCGACATTTGCTGCTGCGATCCGACCGCCGCATTACGATGTGTGCGGCCGGAGGCAGCAGGCGGAGGGACTGTCCAACGCTTTCTGACGGGCTCAAGGAGCCTGTCGAACGGACAGTAATCCCTTTAATAGGGGCAGTACCTGCGCAGGCACCGCCATAGGGATTACAATATCCCTTTCCATCTGCCTGTCTATGGCGGTCTGATCACCATAGAAAAGCAGATGGAAAGGGACTTTGGAGGCCCCTTTCAGGGCTCCCGTGCCTCCGGGGCCTCCGCTATGGGGGTCACCTGTGGTGCCCCACTAAGCATCCCTGCAACGTGTGGCAGGCACCGCATGGTTCCTGCCACCCATTTCAGGAATGTTTAAAAAGTGCATATTTCCTATTGTGGCTTTTGCTGCAGCCCGCAGCGCAAGCCACAATAGGAAAAATGTACTTTCCGACCGCCATGAAGGTGGTCGCATCATTATTAGGGAAGCGGCGCCTCTGACTCCTTGTCGGGCGGTCCGTTTCCGAAACAATGACTGTCGTACGTGCGTCCGACCGGCATCGTAATGATGCCCAAAGTGTTTAATGAGCTTCACTAGACATAGTTAGCCCCATAGAACAACAAGAGCATGGGACATTACTTCCAGGACTTTCAGGACTTCACTCTATCTATGAAGAAATGCATTATCTGGGTAATCCCATTTGTTTATGACCTAAACCAGTTCCTCTTCATAGAAGCATTTTACAGGGTCCAGCAGTTCAAAACTCTTTGACATTGGCCCACACAGCAATCAAGAAGAGAACAATATTTCTGGAGCTCTGCAGCATATGAGTAGTGAGGTCTACCTATCATTCATTGGGCACAAATGGTCTCTCAGATCCTTTGGCCCATCTTTATCTTCAATCAGTCCACCTTTTGACTTTTTCAAAATACTAGATTTGATGCACTCACCTAGTGCCAAATGTGGAGACAATACTGGAGCCGCTGCTGGACCTCCTATCCCCCTCAGGGTCAAGCCCGTTCAAGGAACAGAAACTCTTTAAACTAAGCGCTGCCCATGGGGGAAAAGGAGGTTGGGATAAAATAAGAAAGGAGAGACTTGAGGTACTGGATCTGCTCAGCGGCTGTGCAACACTGAGTAACAGAATTTGCCACTCCTGATACCTTCTGTGTCTGCGAGGTAGATATGCACTGGACCAGAGCCTCTGGTTTTGCGATAATACAATACACTGGAAATAACAAGAGGAGGCAGTTACTATCAGTATACTAACAAGCCTCTATAAACAATGACCATGCATTGACTTCAGTGACATACACTTACTAGTTTCATTAGCAGCACGGCATGAGATCAGAATACCAAAAATCACAGATTGGAGATTGGGACACTCCCAAGAATAAACTCGGAAGACAAATTGAAGTTACTGGCACTCACAAGGATTAAACTCAGAACACAGATTTGTTCCGTCACTCCTTTCCAGTAATCAACGTCTCAAGACAATTTGGTTTATATGGGCAAATTCCTGTATGGATCTTGCCTTTCCACTTCTGAAGAGAATACTTTAATCAAACAGTAGAATTTGTTTTAAGTAGTCCAATACTACAGTGTGATGGTTTTGGAAGTTCTTTGATCTTATGTTTCCTGCCTTTAAATGATCCTGGTGTAAGTTCTGATGCATTCTTTTCAACATTGTTTTATCATCAATCATATTTAGTTTGTCAACATGGAATGCAAAAAGATTTCATTTTCCAACTAAGGTGTTCATTGCGAGCTGCTTCGATAGTGTGATATGTATCACACCTGATAATTAACAATACTGGGCCCAATTCACAAAGAGCCAATGTACTCATAGCAGAGGCCCCACAGTCATGGCGGGGAGGCCCACTCATGGCGAAGGTCCCGCACTCCTGGTGGGATCTCCGTACTCTAGTTACCCACTGCGGAGGTCCCACCATGAGTACAGGGCTCCCCCATGAGAGCAAGCCCCCGCCATGACTCAGGGGCCTCCACCATGAGTACAGAGGCCTTTTGTGAATTGGCCCCACTGTGCTGATACTTTATCTATTGCGTGCAGTATGTGGTACTCATTATGGGTTTTTGTCTAAAATGGAACATCACATGCAATTTGTGATGCTTACTACATCAAAATCATCTGCATGTCCCGGTATTTAGCAGGCCCTTTTCCTCCCTTTAAAATTCATCAGCTTTGATTTGAAAACATTTAGTGGAGGTTGAATATTTTAATTGTACCTAGTTTGTATCAGAAGATGCAAAACCCAAAACTTCTAATTGTTATGTATGCAGTAACAGGCGTTATCGTTTATGTAAAAAAGTATAGGTCACTAGTAATGAGAGTTAAATGTTATAGTTCTTTCATTTGTTCACGTAATGAGGAAATCTTTTAACAGGGACTCTTTCCCATGCCTTGAATCTTTGCTTTACTCTGACCACTGTCTGAATCCAGTCTAGCTGTGGATTCGATTACATGGTCCATTGGACCCATAGCCTCTGGGGAACATCAGATCCTTGGTTTCTGAATACCATCACAGCCATGGCCTCTGAGACTATGAAACCCACAGCCTCCTAAGGCCATCAGACCCACTGGCCTCTGGAGAACAGTCCAAGGCCTCTGAAGACCATCAGATACACAGCCTGTGGAAATCATCAGACCCACAAACTGTGGACTCTCAGGAAGAGTATACAGCACATCAACTATTTAGGGCTTAAGCCATATTTATTGACCTCAAGTCCTTTCTTCCTGTTCTATGGGGCACACATGTTAACTCTCTCTGTGCAAAACCACTGCATTGTTTTACTTAAACGAGGGATTAACTCTTTTTGCAACCAAGCAGGTAAGGGGCATATTATCAAGAAGGGCGTTAAAATTATCGCCGCTTTGGCGGCAGGAAACTGCCGCTAAAGCGGTGATAATGGGCTTGATAATATGCCCTTGAGAATTCCAATAGAAGCCCAGGATCGCAGCAGAACATGGGCTTCTATTGGAATTCGCAAGGGCATATTATCAAGCCCAATATCGCCGCTTTAGCGGCAGTTTCCTGCCGCCAAAGCGGCGATAATTTTAATGCCGTTCTTGATAATATGCCCCAACGAACTTTGAATTATGATTAGCCCCCTGAAAAAAATCCATTCTCAAGGACAAACAACCCTGAACTAAAAACAACTTTCAAGACCATGGTATACCTGTTTGCACTTTCAGATTTTGCTTTGTATGCTCTGTGCTGAGTGTCATGAGATGGGCCTTCTGCTGGAAAACATCAGGTGATAGAAAATAAATTAAAAACACATTCTGTAGCACAGTGCCAAAAAGGTACCTTTGTCAAGCCCCTGTGAGCTCCATATGCTGAACTGAAAACTTGTCACAAAAAATAGATAAACTGTTGACATTTAGAGACTCAGTGTAACCCATGTAAAATTCTCTTATTACCCAAAATCAATAACTTCATGCTGTACATCCCCTACAGCTCCTTCTAGGTTTTAAACACTTGGGGTGTCTTCAGGCAGGGCCCAAGTCAGGTCCTGAACGTGTATCTGGTCATCCATATTGTACGACTGGTGGAAGCATGCAAGGCTTGGCCTTCTGTCATGCACTTACCTGTTCCCAACCGCGGAGACGATACTGGAGCTTATGCTGGACCTCCTATTCAACTCAGGGCCAAGCCCATTCAAGGAACAAAGACTCCTTAAACCAAGCACTACCCCTGGGGGAAGGGAGGTTTGGATAAAATAAGAAAAGAGAGAATTGCGGGACTGAATCTGCTTAGTGGCTGTGCGACACTGTGTACCAGGATTTGTTGCTCTTAAAACCTTCTATGTCTCTAAGGTAGATACGCTTTAGACCAGAACCTCCTTCTTTTTGCAATGATGCAATACAATGGAAATAGCAAGAGGAGGCAGTTACCATCAGTTCACTAACAAGCCTCTATATACAATGACCATGCATTGACTTTAGTGACATAGACTTACAGGTTTCATCTTCAGCACGGCAGGAGAGCAGAATAACCTAAATCACAGATTGGAGTGAGGGTCACTCCCAAGAATAGACTCAGAACACAGATTGGAGTTACTAACACTCCCAATGATTAAATTCGGAACACAGATGAGAGTCACTAGAATCCTAAGGATTAAACCCGGAACGCAGATTTCGGTACAAGGTTCACACCTATATAAAACTCTGTGAAGTGCTGTCTCTTGGTGCTACTGTTCATCAGAGAAACACATAGCTAAAGTATTTAGTTCTTGCGTAATCACAGTTCAAGTACCACGGTTGCAAGAAGGGTCTGGAACTTGAACACACAAGAAGTGCTGGAGGAAATCACAGAGAGGACATGGAGGAAAAGTCTGTAGTCTTTGAAGATGCTGATACTCAGTCCTGCTTACTACTATAGGAGGATTTGTGCCCACTAACCTGATATCAAGTACTTAGCCTTGTTCTTCCACTTGTCTGAAATTTGAAGAAGCTCTCGAGGTATTGACTCAAGGAGTCGCAGGGGAACGGGAGTGCAGCTGTGCAGGAGGAAGAGATGAAGGAGGTATCAAGGGAGCTGGAGCCACGGGAACCACCGGTTCAACCTGGAGTTGAAGGAGACTAGAGCGCTTCTTGGTTCCGGCTGGATTCTTCAGGTGAGTGGGAAGGGTGAAGCTTGTTCAAGGCCACGCCATGACTCGGGGTTGGGTGTGGTTAATATGCCCTCTTGAAGGCTCAACAGATATAGGTGGTTCATGTGTGGCATGTGGAGCACATGACAGTCTGGAAGGTTCTCAATGACCCTTGAAGGAAACACGTGTTATCACATTTGCTTTGACCTTACATGAAGGGCAGGTGCAACTTAATGATTGGAACCAATTAACCAGGAAACAAATGTATTGTTTTTGTTTGAACGTGCATAACGGAAAACAACACCAAGGCCCTACAAACAGTGGGTGCAAGGTACTTTATTGCTTCACGGGATTCTGGGGGAAGCTTGCAGGGACTCCAGCACAATGGAATCATGGGCTTTGGGGATCATCCATCATCGTATCATAGCGTGCCATTAAATGCCACAGTGGTAATACAACATGAGCCCTGTGCGCTAAGCCCACTACACAGAGGGCGCATGAGGGGGTTGTAACAGGCTGGCTTATTCTCATTCTCCCACAACTTGCCAAGAGAATCTCTGTTTCATCTCCATCACTCCTTTCAAGCAATCAAAATCTCATTTGAGACTCTTCGATTACAGGGGAAAATTTCTGTATGGGTCTTGGCTTTTCACTTCTGAAGAGAATAATTTTATCAAACAGTAGAATATTGTTTTAGGCAGTCTTATACCACACTGTGGTGGTTTTGGAAGCTTTTGCAACAAATGATTCCTGTCTCCAAAAGATCCTGGTATAGGTTTGGATGCATTGTTTTCAGCATTATTTTGCCAACAATCAGATTCAGTTTGTCAACATAGATTCCGAAAAGCTTTCATTTTCCACCTAAGCCCTTCATTGCGAGCTGCTTAGTTAGGTGTGGTGTTTATCACACCTGATAATTAACATTCCTGGGCCTGATTCATAAAGCGCCAATGCACTCGTAGAGGAGGCTCCACAGTAATGGCGGGACCTCTGTACTTTAGTTAACCATTGTGGAGGTCTCACCATGAGTGCAGGGCCACCCCATAAGAGCGGGGCCCCCGCCACGAATGCGGGCCTTCATCTTGAGTATGGAGGCTTTTTGCGAATCGGCACCACTGTCTTGATGCATTATTTATTGAGTTCAATATATGGCACCCATTATGGGGTTTTGGTCTAAAATGGAACATCACATGCAATTTGTGATGCTTACTACATCAAAAACGGCATGCCCCGGTATTTTGCAGGCCCTTTTCCTCCCTTTAAAATTCATCAGCTTTGATTTGAAAACATTTAGTGGAGGTTGAATATTTTAATTGTACCTAGTATGTATCAGAAGATGCAAAAACCCAAAACTTCTAATTGTTATTTATGCAGTAACAGGCATTACCGCTTATGTCAAAAAGTATAGGCCACTAATAATGAGACTTAAGTAATATTGGGGCATATGTACAAGCCTCTATCGCCACCACAACGTCACTTTTATCAACGTTGTGGTGGCTATAGGGGCTGCACTTTATTTACAAGGCAGCGTTAAGCCACTTAACGTGGCTTAACGCTGCCTTGTACATAAGGCCCCCTTTCAAGCTATGGTTAGCGTGAAAGGGGCATGCAGTGGGTGTTGCGGTGGGCGTTCCCATTGTTTTTGATGCTGCCTCCTATGTACAAGGGTGGCGTACATAGGAAGCAGCGCCAAAATTAAGACCAGGAAAAACCTGGTCTTAAGTTGGCGAAATGAGGAGAAATGCATTATTTCTCCTCGTTTTTGCTTTTTCCATATGTGCTGCCTTGTGCAGCACACATGGAAAAAGCAAAATGACATTGATTGTTTATGTACAGGAAGGTGTCCCTTCCTGTACATAAACAATCCTTTAAAAGAAATGCCATTTTGTGACTTTCATGAGTGCTGCATGAAGCAGCACACATGACCGTGACAGAAAGGCATTTTAGGATTGTTTATGTGCAGGAAGGGACACCTTCCTACACATAAACAATCCTCCCCTGCACGCAGACACCCTTGCACTATGGTGCAAGGGTGCCTGTGTTGGCGCTAAGTTGCTAAACTTAGCACCATCTTAAGGGGAAACGCAAGGCTACCCCACATTCTTGTAAATATGGTGCAGCCTTGTGTTTCAGAAGTGGCGGAGAGAGGCGTTAAGCCATGACGGCTAACGCCTCTCTCCGCCACTTCCTTGTACATATCCCCTATAGTTCTTTCATTTGTTCACTTAATGAGGAAATCTTTTAACAGGGATTCTTTCCAATGAACTGAATCTTTGCTTTACTGTGACCACTGTCTGTGCCTAGTGCAGCTGTGGATTCGACTACATAGTCTATTGGACTCATAGCTTCTGGAGATCATTGAATCGTTGGTCTCCGCAGACCAACAGACCCACAACCTCTGAGACCATCAAACACATAGCCTCCTAAGGCCATCAGACCCACCTGCCTCTGGAGACCATTCCAAGGCCTCCAGAATGTAGAATCTGAGAGTCCAAAGCCTATGGAAACCATCAAACCCACAGCCTCAGAGAGACATTCAGCATATCAACCACTTAGGTCTTAAGCCATATTTCTTGACCTCAAGTCTTTCTTCCAGTTCTCTAGGACAAACATATTACTTCTCTCATGTATAAAATTAATGCATTGTTTTACTTAAACAATGAGGGATGACTCTTTTTTCAGACAAGCAGGTAAGAACTGTGAATTTTTGCTAGCTCCCTGAAAAAAATCCATTCTCACTGACAATAAACTAAAAGCTATTTTCAAGACCATGGTACACATGTTTGCATATTCAGATTTTATTTTGAAAGCTCTGTGATGAGTGTCATGAGGTGGCCCTGTAGCTGGAAAACATCAGGTGATAGAAAATAAATTCAAAACACATTCTGTAGCACAGTGCTAGGCAGGAACTTATATCCAGCTTCTGCAAGCTCCGGGCGCTGATCTTAATACTATTCCCACAAAAATAGAAAAACTGTTGACAATTAGGGCCTTAATTTGACCCATGTAAAGTCCTCATACTACCCCCAAGCACTACCCCTTTGATAAACTGAAAAACTATTTCAACTCTCTAATAAATGAGACACCCATAAACCCAACAAAAATATTTAAAATCAAATAGTACCCGCCCCTGAACCCTTCAAAACCACTAATACTTAACTATAAAATGTAATTGTTTTAAACAATTTATACATAATTTCATGAACAAAGCTTTTTTTTTTTTTTATAATTTTCAATCTATAACTTACTTTAAAAATTAATGACATGTTGGTAACTGTAAAATATTTACATATTTGTATTAGGAAATAACTTTTAATTGTTAAACAATATTTATGTTGAATTAAATGCTTTGCATTAATTTTAAATATACTCAGATACATACATATACATATATTCATTGGGTTATTTACATTTTAATTATTAAAAATATACTTGCATGCAAAGTAAATGACAACAATGTAAATCAAGGAAAACTCCCTTGATGTCAGGCTATTCTAGTAACTATCATCCGTTATATGAGCAATGATGTTATTGCAGATGTCATTGCTAATGTCATAAATTATGCCATAGAACATGTCATGAGTGATGTGATATGTGAGGTCATAGGAAGTGCATGGTGGGGGAACAAGTTATAGTTATAGTTATAGTTAGTAACTAGTGAATTTCCATGTTTTTTAAGTTAAAAATGATAATGTTGTCACTGACATAGCCACCTAACTATAATATTACTTTAATCTTTGTTTTTAAGTGCATTTGTATGTTTTTTTTTAAAACATCTTTTTATCACACCTAACTATATTGTTACTTTAACCTTTGTTTTTTTCAGTGAATTTCTAGGTAGTAAAGTGTGAGAAAGTCACCTTTATTGTCCTGATCACCCCCATTTTTTTGACTGATACTTGTAGTAACTGACTCTGACTATGCCCTGGGCCCTGCTAACCAGGCCAAGGTCCAATGCTCTCATTAAAAAGGTATATGGTAATTAGGTGTAACCACAATTGGCACTGACAACTTACCTGTAAGTCCCTAGTATATGGTAGGTCATGTAGGTTGAGAGGTCCAGCAGCTTTCATGCAATTAAGCGTGCACTGCTGGGTTGCCTGCTTTCATTTTGAAAGTCAGCACTGCTTTGCAAGCATCTTTTAAACTGAAATTATATGCACATTCGACTTTGGATTTAAAGGTACTTCCAAAGTATGATACTACATTACTTTTACATATGTCAACCCTAATGTCTACCCTAAGTGTCCCCATGGTAGGGTGCCATGCAAAAGTAAGCAGGGACATGTTAAAAGTTGTTTTATGTGCCCTGGTGAGGGAAAAACTGCCAATTTCATTTTTCCCCATTGTAGCATTTTAGCTCCATAGGCTAACATGGGAATACTTTAGTAAAGTATAACTATTTGGCAGGAGTGAGCTAAAATAATATTTCAAGGACTTAAAAGATTAGTTATGATAAATCCAATGACTTGCCACTGTTGAATGTATCATAACTATTACAGACAAAAATGTTATAGAACTTTCTTTTCTGTGACTACAATCCAGCCTTCTAGCAGCCTCTCTTGATTAGCCAGTCTTTCTAGGCTGAGTCAAACTGCTCTGATGAGGTGATAAGTGGCCTGCAGAGAGACAAAGGTTATCTGGTGGGGGGAGATTTGCAGCTGCAGAGAACAGGCCAGGAAGGGGGCTGGGTAAATAAACTGTTTTTCAAAGAGTACAGGACACTAAGGCTGCAAGCCAGGTCTACTCCGTGTTCCTCTACCCCCCCCAGCCAGATGGAAGCCCCAGGAATGAAATTTGCAGGAGGTCTGGAAGGAGAGTGTTAAGGGAAATGAGCCACACCAGTAGGTTGGCTTAGCCAGATCTTAACCCCCAAGGAGAAAGTTTCTTCATCTTGAAGTTTAAAAGTACAGGGCTTTATGGGACAAGACTATGCCACACTTTGGAGGAAGCTATCATAATTTTGGGTGGCACCTTGTACCCCATCGGTCAGGGGTGCCCACCCCCTGATTGTTGCCCCAGAACACTGGATAAATATGGGAGAGCTGCATAGCACCAAGGGGACTGCACTCTGAATGACTGCACCTGCTACACACTAAGGAACTGCATCCCTTGTTGTATACTTCATAGGGTGTCCATAAACGGGCTTTCTAGACTCATGTCCTTATATAGGCACAATCCAACCTGCCCTTATATAGGCATAAGATCCCAGACCTTATTTAGGCATAAACCATGCACACCAAATACAGGCATGGCTTCCGACATCCGTCCACCCTAGACGCCTCAACGAGTCCATGAAAAAACAGACCCTCAGGCTGCGGGAGTTTCCCTTGCCCAGGACTATTGATTTCTTCAAGGACTCATACATTATGCATGAACCTCTTATTCCCTAAGGGATTCATTCATGACGTCTTTCGCTGCCCAACTCACGTCAATGCTATCATTTTCAGGTATAAATATACCTTCCCAAACCCCTGTAAATCAGAGGAGACCTCGACTTCAGAGGAGCCCGATTCCCGGCCAGACGCACTGAGAAGACGCTGCCCTTCCTGCTCGCAGAGAGTCCAGCTTCCAGTGATCTAACTTCCCTTGCGGGGTGTTGGAGTTCGAGTCCGGAAAAGAGATTCCTACCTCTCTCATTCTTCAGGTATGGAGCAGACTAGAACCTAGAGGGACTCTTGGCATACTAGACTCTTGGCATACTAGGCGTAACATACTCTTGGTATACTCTAGTCAGAATACAGCACCTACTTCTACTTCTCCCTATACCTAGGATAGGTTAGGTACACTGGGATAGAACTAGGGTAGAAACGCATCGTATGAGTACTCGCATTTTTAGGTTGTGTCATTTTATGTAAATGCATACATGCTAAAAAGATAATGCTGACGCAGTATTATTTATTTTTACTGCTCACCTTGTACATTATTTATCTCGCATACTGTCTTGTGATCATAACAGCACATATAACTTACAACAGAAACAAGACTGTTCAATAAATCCTTTATTGAAACGCCCGTCTGTTATTTCTGTGTAACTCTGAGAATAACTGAAACATGCACGACTGAGCTGAGTGAAATAGTTATCTATTGTTTCTACGACTCTGGGACACATCCTGATTCTGTAAGGGAAACACAGTGGTCATGTTTTGCGGCAGCCAGAAACTAATCCCTTCTTGTCGTCAAGAAGTTTCTAGTGGCCTCTGAGCTAGCTGGCACAAGTAATTAAGTTTAATATACTCGATAGGGACATACCGACCTTAGTCCTATGTCAAACCTATAGGATATATTATTCCAATGCGCAGAGCCTATAAGGGAAATAGGAGCTACACTACACCCTAAGGACTTTGCATTGCTTCAAGAAGAGAAGGTGAGGACTCTCTGAAAGCAACAGGTTAAAAGAGTTCCACGTGCATCATCTCCAGCAAGAAGAAACCAGCTGACCACCTTCAGCTGGATTTTAAAGGATTTGGCCAGGTATATTGTGGGAACTGTAGTCCCAACTTCTGAGGAGCAACTCAGAGATTCCGGAACCTTGGATTTGTGTTTTGGAGACTCAGAACCCTCAAGAGGAACTTAAAGAAGAAGTTCCAGATGTTTGGAGCAACGTTTGGAAAAGCTTCACAAGGTGACCGACCCAACGTCGAGCGTCAAGCCAACTGCGTCGAACCACGGCCCGGCCTGGATTTCCTGAATGCAGCACACATCGAAAGAGGAAACAAAGAGGAGAAATAAAGTTATTTCTCCTTGTTATGACTCCCCTGCTGAGGTGGAGCCTTTTGACCCATTGCCAGGCTTACAGCTTGCTGTAAATCTAGTAATGTGTCAAATGTCATGGGTGTTACGTGGGAACAACCAGTGTAATGCCCATGGCACTCTTCCCCATTGCAGTGTGAAGCAACGCAGCAACTTCCGTTGCGTTGCGTCACTCCATATCTAAAAGGCTATGAGAGCCACGCAGGGTGGCTTTATATGCCCTAGTAGATATGACTAAGCCCTGTGCACAACCGGAAAGTCACAAAAAGTGATGTTCCAGCAGTGCACAGGGCTTATAAATGAGCCTCACAGTCTCTGGAGACTATCAGAGCCATAGCCTCTGAGACTATCAAACTCACAGCCTCCTAAGGCCATCAGACCCACCGGCCTCTGGAGACCAGTTCAAGGCCTCTAGAATGTGGAATCTGAGACTTCAAAGCCTGTGGAAACCATCAGACCCACGGCCTTTGGAATCTCACGGAGACATTCAGAACCTCAACCACTTAGTGTTTAAGCCATGCTTCTCCAATGAGTAGCTCTTGAGCTACTGGTAGCTCTCCAGCTATCTCGAAGAAGCTCTCCTGTTTGCAGCCCAACCTACTAAATCGGAAGATTTGCTTGGTTGAATTAACATGTTTCCTAAAATTGAAAAGCGTGTATTTGAGATGAAAATGTGTGTATTTTAAGAACTCCTAAGCTGATATTTGAAGAAGCATGATTGGATTTCTAACATATAGTTAACGGTGATATCTGAGTCATAAACCATGAGGTGCTGGTGAAAGTTGTTACTAATATTATTACTTTTGTGCCAGGGGTATTGCTGCTATGGCTGCAATGTATTAATCATGTAGAAGTGGCATTCCAAATTGATAAAGCCTTCTTCATATTACTGCTGGCAACCCTGCCTGATGTAGTGAGGTGATCACTGCTGGCAATTTTGTCTGAAGTGGTCACTATTAGAACACCAAACATATTAATAGCTCTGTATGATTTTCATTGAACGTAAGTAGCTCTTATTACAGGAAAGGTTGGAGACCACTCACTTAAGGGATATTTCTTGACCTCAAGTCATTTCTTCAGGTTCTCTGTGGCAAACATGTTAACTTTCTCATGTCAAAACTGCTGCATTGTTTTACTTAAACAACAAGGATTGTACTCTTTTTGCAGACAAGTAGGTAAGAACTTTGAATTTTGGTTAGCTCCCTGAAAGAATACATTCTCAATTAACCCTGAACTTAAAACAATTTTCAAGACCATGATATGAATGTTTGCACATTCAGATTTTGTTTTGAATGCTCTGTGCTGACTGTCATGAGATGGCCCTTCAGCTGGAAAACATCAGGTGATAGAAATAGATTCAAAACTCATTCTTTAGCACAGTGCCAAGCAGGAACTTATATCCAGACCCCTGTAAGCTCCATATGATGATCTGAAAACTGTTGACATTTAGGGAGTTAGTCTAACCCATGTAAAATTCTCATATTACCCTGAATCGCTACTCCATCCATAATGTAAAAACGCTTTTTCAACCCCCCAATAAATGAGACACCCATAAATCCTACAAAAACATTAAAAATCAAATATCACCCACCACTGGACCCTTAAAAACTACTAATACTTTACTATAAAATGTATCTTTTTTTAAAACTATGTATACATAATTTAATAAACAAAGCTTTTTCAAATTAATAGTATTTTCAATCTATAAATTAATTCTATAAAAATTACTTATATGCTGGTTATAAAATAACGTTTAATTCTTTAATTAAATAATGTGCATACATTTTAACCCTTTCAACGGCTAGTCTTTTTGGCTATTTGGGGTAGTTCACGCTTAGGCCCCCATAGCTTTTCATTCACATAAGGTATCCACACCAAATTGGCGCCCATTTCTTCCAACATCCTGGGGATTCTAAAGGTATCTGTGGTTTGTGGATTCCCTGGAAGGGACCGAGAAATTAGCCAAAATACAGCTACATTTAGTTTTTTCTGGAAAAAAGTGCTTCACAAGAAAGTCAGTTTTTTCCCCTGAAATGGCATCCATGAAGAGTTTGCAGTGTTAAAATCACCACCTTCCCAGATTTCAGGAACAGACTTTTGTAAGAAAACCAACGTTTTCTGCACAGTCTTGGCAATTTACTGGGAAATATCCTATTTTTCCTATTTTTTGTGCTTTCAATCTCCTTTCATTTAGTGGTAGAAAAGGGTGGAAAATTAATAATGGATCCTGAAAAGCTATACCTTTTTGAAAATTAGACAAAATTCGGAATACAGCAAGGGGTCATTTGTGTAGATCCTTCAAGATTTTCCTATAGAAACTAACAGTTGGAAAAAAAAATTGAGTTGAGAAAAACAGCCATTTGTGCCTACATTTTCATCTGTAACTTCTTCTAAGTATGACAGATTTTTTAAAGCAATATACCGTTATTTCCGTTGGACCCTTCTGGTTGCAGGGATATATAGGACTTATAGGTTCACCAAGAACCTGAGTTACCCAGATCCAATAACTGAGCTGCGCCTTGGAATGGTTTTTCATTGGGTACCGGGTATAGAGCAATTCATTTGGTAAAATATAAAGAGTGAAAAATAGGTATAATGGAAACCTATGTATTTACGAAATGGGAACAAAATTTGGAGTTTAGAAGCAGTGGTTATTTGCACCTTTCAAAATTTCTGGGTACCCATACAAGCATGTGAATTAGAAGGTATTTTTCAAAATGACTTCTTTTTTACATATTGTCTTATATTTGCAGAAATGCATAAAAAGTCAATTGGTAGTAACACTTGTTCTACATTTCTGTATTCTTCTAAGTCTCCCGTTAAAAATGGTACATCAATTGTGTGGTTAGGCCTAGTGCCAGCGACAGGAAACGGCACAAAACGCAACATGGGCACATCATATTTTCCAGTGAAAACTGACCCTTTTTCGCAATGTGCCTATCTGTGGATTTTGGACTCTAGCTCACCTAGTAAACCTGTACATTTGTTAAAGCTAGACACCTTTCTGCTATCAGCGCCGGGATGCCCCTTTGCTGGGGCAGCTGATGGCTCTACAAAACCGCATAACATAACATAACACCCAGGGGAATCCAGGATGGGGTGACTTGTGGTACTCTCACCAAGTTCTGTTACCCAGAATCCCTTGTAAACCTCAAATTTTTTCAAAAAACAAATTTTCCTCACATTTCTGTGATGGAAAGTTCTGGAATCTGTAGGGAGCCACAAACCTCCAGGCACCCAGCATTTCCCGAAGTCTTGTGATAGAAATTGTACCTCACTTGCGGGGTATGCCCAGTGCCTGCGACAGGAAATTGCCCAAAACACAATGTGGACACATCACATTTTTCCACTGAAAACTAACCCTTTTTTTGCAATGTGCCTAGCTGTGGATTTGGAACCCTAGCTCAGCCGGCACCTAGGAAATCCTAAAAAACTTGCACATTTTTGAAAACTAGACACCCAGGGGAGTCCAGAAAGGGTTGACTTGTGTGGCTTTCACCAGGTTATTTTACCAAGAATCTCTTGCAAACCTCACACTTTGTCAAAAAAACTGATTTTCTTTACATTTCTGTAATGTAAAGGTCTGGAATCTGTGGAAAGGCACAAACTGTCATTCCGCCAGCATTCCCCTTTGTCTACCCATAAAAATGGTGCTTCATTCGTGTGGGTAGGCCTAGTGCCCATGATAGGTAACAGCCCAAAACGCAACATGGATACATCACATTTTTCCAGGGAAAACTGACCCTTTTTTTTGCAATGTGCCTAGCTGTGGATTTTGAACCCTAGCTCAGCCTGCACCTAGTGAAAACTAGCAAACCTGTACATATTTGAAAACTAGACATCCAGCAAAATCAAGGATGGGGTGACTTATGTTGGCTCCCACCAGGTTCTGTACCCAGAATCCCTTGCAAACCTCAAACTTTGTAAAAACAAAACACATTTTCCTCACATTTCTGTAATGGAAAGGCGTGGAATCTGTGGGGAGCCACAAACTTCCACCCACACAGCATTTCCCTAAGTCTCCCGATAAAAATGGTACAGCGCTTGTGTGGGTAGGCCTACTGCCAGCGACAGGAAATGGCCCAAAACGCAACATGGACACATCGCAATTTTCCACTGAAAACGGACCCTTTTTTCGCAATGTGCCTAGCTGTGGATTTTGGACCCTAGGTCAGCCAACACCTAGGGAATCCTATAAAACCTGCATATTTTTAAAAACTAGGTACCCAGGGGAATCCAGGATGGGGTGACTTGTGTTACTCTTACTAGGTTCTGTTACCCAGAATCCCTTGCAAACCTCAAACGTTTGAAAAAAACACGTTTTCCTCAGATTTCTGTAATGGGAAGTTCTAGAATCTGTGCGGAGCCACAAACTTTCATTCCCTCAGCATTCCCCGAGTCTCCTGATAAAAATGGTACCTCACTTGTGTGGGTAAGCATTGTGCCCTCGACAGGAAATGGCCCAAAACGCAACATGGATACATCACATTTTTCCAGGGAAAACTGACCCTTTTTTCGCAATGTGCCTAGACGTGGATTTCAGACCCTAGCTCAGCCTGCAAAAGGGGAAATCTAGCAAACCTGGACATTTTTCAAAACTAGACACCGAGGGGAATCAAGGATGGGGTGACTTGTGTGGCTTTCACCAGGTTCTGTTACCCAGAATCTCTCGCAAACCTCAAAGTTTGTTAAAAAAAAACACATTTTCCTCATATTTCTGTGATGGAAAGTTCTGGAATCTGTAGGGAGCCACAAACTCCATGCACCCAGCATTTCCCTAAGTCTCCCTATAAAAATTGTACCTCACTTGTGTGGATATGCCTAGTGCACGCGACAGGAAATTGCCCAAAACACAACGTGGACACGTCACATTTTTCCACTGAAAACTTTTTGCAATGTGCCTAGCTGTGGATTTGGAACCCTAGCTCAGCCGGCACCTAGGGAATCCTAAAAAACCTGCACATGTTTGAAAACTAGACACCCAGGTGAATCCAGGATGGGAAGACTTGTGTGGCTTTCACCAGGTTCTGTTACCTAGAATCCCTTGCTATCCTCAAACTTTGTAAAAAAAAAACATTTTCCTCATATTTCTGTGATGGAAAGTTCTAGAAACTGCAGGGAGCCACAAACTTCCACCCAACAAGCATTCCCCAAGTCTCCCAATAAAAATGGTACCTCACTTGTGGGGTAGGCCTAGTGCCCACAACATGAAATTGCCCAAAACACAACGTAGGCACATCACATTTTTCCACTGAAAACTGAACCTTTTTTCGCAATGTGCCTAGCTGTGGATTTGGAACCCTACCTCAGCTGGCACCTAGGGAATCCTAAAAAACCTGCACAGTTTTGAAAACTAGACACCCAGGGGCATTCGGGATGGGATGACTTGTGTGGCTTTCATCAGGTTCTGTTACCCAGAATCCCTTGCTATCCTCAAACATTGTAAAAAAAATCATTTTCCTCATATTTCTGTGATGGAAAGTTCTGGAAACAGCAGGGAGCCACAAACTTCCACCCAACCTGCATTTCCCCAAGTCTAGCGATAAAAGTGGTACCTCACTTGTGGGGTAGGCCTTGTGCCTGCGACAGGAAATGGCCCAAAACGCAACATGGACACATCACATTTTTCCACTGAAAACTGACCCTTTTGTTGCAATGTGCCTAGCTGTGGATTTTAGACCCTAGCTCAGCCGGCACCTGGGGAAACCTAGCAAACCTCTACATATTTGAAAACTAAACATCCAGCGAAATCAAGGATGGGTTGACTTTTGTGGCTCCCACCACATTCTGTTACCCGGAATCCCTTGCACACCTCAAACTTTGTATAAATAAAACACATTGTCATCACATTTCCTTAATGGAAAAGTCTGGAATCTGTGGGGAGCCACAAACTTCCACCCACACAGCATTTCCCTAAGTCTTCCCATAAAAATGGTTCATCACTTGTGTGGGTAGGCCTAGTGCCTGTGACAGGAAATGGCCCAGAACGCAACATGGACACATTACATTTTTGCAGTGAAAACTGACCCTTTTTCGCAATGTGCCTAGCTGTGGATTTTGGACCCCAGCTCAGCCGGCACCTAGGGATCCTAAAAACCTGCACATTTTTTAAAACTAGGCACCTAGTGGAATCCAGTATGGGGTGACTTGTGTGGCTTTCACCAGGTTCTGTTACCCAGAATCCCTTGCAAACCTCAAACTTTGTAAAAAAAAAACCACATGTTCCTCACATTTCTGTGATGGAAAGTTCTTGAATCTATGTCGAGCCACAAACTTTCACACACCTAGCATTCCCCTACTGCTCCACATAAAAATGGTACCTCACTTGTGTGGGTAGGCCTAGTGCCGGCGACAGGTAACAGCCCAAAACGCAACATGGACACATTACATTTTTCTAGTGAAAACTGACCCTTTTTTGCAATGTGCCTAGTTGTGGATTTTAGACCCTAGCTCAGCTGGCACCTAGGGAGTCCTAAAAAACCTGCACATTTTTGAAACCCAGACACCCAGGGGAATACAGGATGTGGTGACTTTTGTGGCTTTCACAAGGTTATTTGACCCATAATCCCTTGAAACCTTCAAACTTTGTCAAAAAAACAGATTTTCCTCACATTTCTGTGATGGAAAGTTCTGGAATCTGTGAGGAGCCACAAACATCCACCCATTTAGCTTTCCCCTATGTCTCCCCATAAAAATGGTACTTCACTTGTGAGGGTAGGCCTAGTGCCCGTGACAGGTAACCGCCCAAAACGCAAAGTGGATACATCACACTTTTCAGTGAAAACTGACCCTTTTTTTGCAATCTGCCTAGCTGTGGATTTTGAACCCTAGCTCAGCCGGCAGTGGCTAAGTTGGGGTTAGAGGAGTCAGTGAGCCATGTCTCTGTTAAGAAAAGCAGATCTGGTTTACTATCTTCGAGTAATTAAAAAACCGAGATATCATGCTTATGCATGAGCGGACATTCAAAAGAGACGCTGACAACTTTCCGGCTTTGGAAATAGTAGTATTATATTTGCTAATTTGAGGGGTCCTCTCACCTGAGGGCAGAACAGTCCAATTGCATTGTAGACACCAAAACCCGTTCTTCCCTCTGCATTTTGGGACTCCCATTTTTTCTCGGCCCCCACTTGACAAATCACCCCGAAACTTTCAACACAGCAGCTGAACCAAAAAAGGGAAGTTTTGTGAAAATTTCATGAAGATTCCTCAAGCGGCGCCAATGTTATTGACAAAACAAAAATGATTTTCCTATGGAAACTTTGGTCCTAACTATAACTACCTACTGGCTATCGCTATATATATATATATATATTTTCATATATTCACTGAAAAACACAGGTTTCAGGAACATTATAGTTAGGCCGACAATTCACTCATACAAAACCAGAGAAATTCAGCCGTTTTAGTTAGCTGAGCTAACTATAACTCGCGCCCCCGCAATGCACTGCTGATGACGTCACATATTACATCACTCATGACATGGTCAGTGACATCACTGATGACATCTCAAATGACATCACTGATAACATCATCCAGAAACTGAGTTTTTCTAAAAAGTTTAAGAATTTTATATATATATATATATATATATATATATATATCAAGCTGCCCCGCCTCGTCAGTATCCCTTCACTCGCGGTCGGGTGCTGTCTGCGCGGAGACGAGATTCGCGCTAAAAATCGCAGCTGCAGGGTTATAAATCACCAGCACTCACTGGAGCAGTATGCCTAGTTGTTTAATGGGTATTTAGTACGTATAGACGCATTTCGGCTGTCGCCTTTATCAATAACGAGGCGCGCCGACAAACAGCTCATTTAAATACACAAATAATCATTGACAAAAACAAAGGACACCGGACATTCTTCTGTCCAATGGTCTCAGCCATCTTTAAACATGCAAATGCATAAAACCGCAGTAAACAACACAAAGTCAAATACTTTCGTATTACTCTCGCCCTGGATGGGCAAACAACATGCAACAATCTATTTGTTCAAACATGTGAAGTGGGTACTAGTCCTTCTATTTTTCTTTTCATCCTACCCTGTATGGGTTATCGGACATATATAGCCCACCCTCATACTCTTTCAGAGATGTTGTCATACACTGCTATTAGTTTTTAGAATGTCTAACTAGATCCCCCATTGTGTTGCCAAGAAATATATTCTAAGACAGTGTTACAGCTACAGATGTATCGCCATCTCCTCCCCACTATTCAACCCATTAGGTATCTTTGTTTGGGTGTCGATGATATATCTCGATACCAGTCTGCGAAGTTGTAGCTGTCTATCACCTCCCCTCACATTAGGGGGTACATGGTCCATACAGAAAAATTGCAACCCATACCTGTTGCTATTGTGGTACATCTCAAAGTGCCTTGCGACCGGATATGTCACATCCTTTTTGGCAATCGCTCTTTGATGTTCTAAAATGCGCACCTTAGTCTGATGTATGGTACTGCCAATGTACCTCAAGCCACATGGACATACCAAACAGTACACCGTGTGGCAGGTATTGCAGTTCATGAATCTCTAAATATATATATATATATATACGCCAAGGTGTATTGAAGAATGAGTGGGTGTATGAGTGTCTGAATGGATGATTTAGTGGGTGCGTGACTGACTGTATAAGTGAATGATTAAACGTGTCTTAGGGAATGCATGGGTGAATGACTAATCTGTGTGAATGTCTATCAGTCTGTCAGTTGGTGTGTAAGTGGCTGCATGGGTTGGTGAGGAGCTACACGAGTATCTATATGGGTTAATGACCGGTTGACTGAGTACCTGTATGGGTGCCTGAGTGTCTGTGTGGGTGTGTGACTCTCTGCATGGATGTGTGAATGGGTGATTCACTGGGTGTATGGGTTCATGAGTGCGTCTGCGAGGGGCTGTATGGGTGAGTGAGTGTACGTATGGCTGTGTTGGTGAGTGAATGGATGTCTCAGTGGTATAAGTGTGAGTAACTACATATGTGAAAGGCAGTATATATGAGTGTTGGAGTATATAAGTGACTATATGTGAGAGTGAGTGATTGTAAGAGTGACTGTATGGATGAGTGTGTGCTTGTGTCAGTGATTGTATAAGAGAGTAAGTATGTGTTAGTATCTGTATGAATAAGTGAGGTGGTGTGTGTATAACTGTATATGTGAGTAAATGGCAGTGTGATTGATTGTTTGGGTGACTGACTAAGTGTGTGAGTAACTCTATGGGTGAGTGGCAGTATGTGAGTGCCTGTGTGGGTGTATGAGTGCATATATCAGTGGCTGTATTGATGAGTGACTGCGTGTATGAGTAACTGTATGGGTGAGTGAGTAGATGTGTATAGACCTATGAATCAGTGAGTGGATATGTACTAACTGGTATTGGTGTGTTTATGGTTTCGAGAATGTAGTCTGTATTTTAGAGTGAGTAGATGAAAGGTTATATTAGGGTGTGAGGAGGTGCATCAAATATTAAGTGGATGATGTCATCAGTGATGTCATTAGTGATGTCCCTGACCATGTCATGAGTGATGTAATATGTGACGTCATCAGCAGTGCATTGCGGGGTTGCGAGTTATAGTTAGCTCAGCTAACTATAAAGGCTGAATTTCTCTGGTTTTGTACAAGTGAAATATCAGCCTAACTATAACGTCCCTGAAACCTGTATTTTTATCAGTGAATATCTAATGTTTTTTAAATGCTAATTCCTAACTATAACGTCCCTGAAACCTCTGTTTTTTTCAGTGAATTTCTAAGGTTTTTTAAATACTATTTTCTAACTATGCCTACATAGGTAGGACATGAGCAGAAAGAGGAAGAAAGGTGCAGAAAGAAGCAAGAGAAGTGCTGAGAGAGGCAAGAGAGGTGCAGAAAGAGGCAGAACTGAGAAGATTTGACCACCTATAGGAGAAGCACCCACTTTTTAAGCTACCATCTTCAGATGTATAACACATGTGAGAATACATGTACAAGTTGACATACACCTCAGTCAAAAGAGCTCGCAGACCTTTAAACTTGACAGCTTGCACTTCTCTTTTGAGTCCAGAAAGAGGCAAGAGAAGTGCAGATAAAAAACAAGAGAGGTGCAGAAAGAGTAAGAAATGTGCAGAAAGAGGCAAGAGAAGTGCAGAAAGACGCAAGAGAAGTGCACACAGAGGGAAGAGAAGTGCAGAAAGAAGCAAGAGAGGTGCAGAAAGAAGCAAGAGAGGTGCAGAAAGAAGCAAAAGAAGTGCAGAAAGAGGCAACAGAGGTGCAGGAAAAGGCAAGAGGGGTACACAAAGAGACAAGAAAGGTGCAGAAAGAGGGAAGAGGTGCAAAAAGAGGGAAAAATAGTACAGAAAGAGGGAAAAGGAATGCAGAAAGAGGCAAGAGGGGTGCAGACAGTAGCAAGAGAATTGCAGAAAGAAGCAACAGAGTTTCAAAAAGAGGCAAGAGAAGTACAGAAAGAGGCAAGAGAGGTGCAGAAAGAGGCAAGAGAGGTGCAGAAAGAGGCAAAAGGGGTGCAGAAAGAGGCAAAAGGGGTGCAGAAAGAGGCAAGAGGGGTACAGAAAGAAGCAAGAGAGCTACAGAAAGAAGCAAGTGAAGGTCAGAAAGATGCAACAGAGGTGCAGAAAGAGGCAACAGAAGTGCAGAAAGAGGCAAGATAGGTACACAAAGAGACAAGAAAGGTGCAAAACGAGGGAAGACGAGTACAGAAAGAGGCATGAGGGGTGCAGAAAGAAGCAAGAGAGGTGCAGAAAGAAGAAAAAGAAGTGCAGAAAAGGCAACAGAAGTGCAGAAAGCGACAACAGAAGTGCAGAAAGAGGCAAGTGAAGTGCAGAAAGAGAAACAAGAGGTGCAAGAAGAGGCAGGAGAGGTGCAGAAAGAGGGAAGAAGGTGCAGAAAGAGGCAAGAGGGGTGCGGAATGAAACAAGAGAGGTGCAGAAAGAAGCAAGGGAAGTGCAGAAAGAACCACCCGAGGTGCAGAAAAGCTAGAGGGGTGCAGAAAAAGGAAAGAGAAATACAGAAGGAAGCAAGACAAGTGCAGAAAGAGGCAAGAGAGGTGCAGAAAAAGGCAAACAAGGTGCAGAAAGAGGAAAGAGAGGTGCAGAAAGAAGCAAGAGAGGTGCAGAAAGAGGCAAGAGAAATGCAGAAAGGAGCAAGAGAACTGCAGAAAGAGGAAGAAAGGTACAGAAAGAGGAATAAAGGCACAGAAAGAAGCAAGAAAAGTACAGAAAGAAGCAAGAAAAGTGCTGAAAGAGGCACGTGAGGTACAGAAAGAGGCAAGAGAGGTGCAGACAGAGACAAGAGTGGTGCAGAAAGAAGCAAGAGAGGTGCAGAAAGAGGAAGAAAGAAAGAAAGAGAAAGAAAGGTACAGAAAGAGACAACAGAGGTGCAGAAACAGGCAAGAGAAGTGCAGAAAGAAGCAACAGAGTTGCAGAAAGAGGCAACAGAAGTGCTGAAAGAGGCAAGAGAGGTGCTTAAAGAGGAAAGAGAGGTGCAGGAAGAGGAGTGCAGAAAGAGGGAAGAGGGATGTAGAAAGAGGCAGGAGAGGTGAAGAAAGAAGCAAGAGAACTGCAGAAAGAAGAAGAAAGGTGCAGAAAGAGGAAGAAAGGTGTGGAAAGAAGCAACAGAAGTGCACAAAGAAGCAAGAGAAGTGTAGAAAGAAGCAAGAGAACTGCAGAAAGAAGAAGAAAGGTGCAGAAAGAGGAAGAAAGGTGTCAAAAGAAGCAAGAGAAATGCAGAAAGAAGCTAGAGAAGTGCAGAAAGATGCAGGTGAGGTACAGTGAGTGGCACGAGAGTTACAGAAAGAGGCAAGAGAGGTATAGAAAGAGGAAGAAAGGCACAGAAAGAGGCAAGAGAAGTTCAGAAACAAGCAACAGAGTTTCAGAAAGAGCCAAGAGGCAAGATGGGTGCAGAAAAAGGCAAGAGAGGTGCAGAAAGAGGGAAGAGGGGTGCAGAATCAGTGAAGAGGGGTGCAGAAAGAGGCAAGAGGGGTGCAGAAAGAAGCAAGAGAGGTGCATAAAGATCCAACAGAGGTGCAGAAAGAAGCAAGAGGGGTGCAGAAAGATGGAAGAGAAGTGCAGAAAGAACCAAGAGAGGTGCAGAAAGAGGCAAGAGAGGTGCAGATTAGGCCTGGGCGGTGAATCCCACTCTGTTTGCGGAGTTTGCTGAGTTTTCTGCACTCCGCGCTCCGCGGAGTTCGCGGAGTGCAGAAAACTCTGCTCCGCGATGTGCAGAGGAGTTTTTTCCCCGTTGGCGCTCGCAAACAGTAAGTTCGCGAGCACAAGTGGTAAGTTTGGGAGCGCAAGCTGCCGCTCGGGTAGAATTTCTACCCGAGCGGCAGGAAGACTAGGGCGAACGGCAGTTCGCACTCCACTCCGCCACTTGCGGAACTTCGCAGAGTTTGTCACTTCGCGGAGTTCCGCGTAGCAAAACTCTGCGAACTACGCCCAGGCCTGGTGCAGATAGAAGCAAGAGAACTGCAGAAAGAGGTAGAAACGTGCAGAAAGAGGCAAGACAGGTGCAGAAAGAAGCAAAAGAGGTGCAGAAAGAGGAAGAAAGGTACGGAAAGAGGCAAAAGAGGTACAGAAAGAGGCAAAAGAGGTACAGAAAGAGGCAAGACAGGTGCAGAAAGAGGCAAGAAAGCGGCAGAAAGAGGCAAGAGAAGTGCAGAAAGTGTTGCGGGGATTCTGCTCATCACAGAAACTATGCACAAGAAAATAGGACCTCAGTAAATAGGGGTGTACCTCCTATCACCTTAGTACCCAAAATCCCAACCGGCTAGCAATAGTGTCTCAATCGGTGTCAGAACCATACAGAATCCCTATGGCCAAGCCTGTTCCATTTGCTCTATGTTAGGGAATAGTAAATTAAGTAGAGGGCATGGGTATTATCTTTCTCGCATTTTGAAACAAAGAAGAAGGTCCAAGATGGCCGCTGAGGGGCGACTAGCTGGTCAGCGGACTAGTGTTCCTGAGCAGAGAAGCAATCAGGAATTTCCAGGTGAAGCGCCCGCTGAAGTGCGCACTTCACCTGAAGTCGAGGTGGAAGAAGAATCGGCGGTTTGGAGCGGCACGAAAGTTTAGTCAGGGACTTTCGTCGCGTTGTCTCGGCGTGTCAACTGTACAGGAAGCGTTTTCAGGCATTCGCGGTAGCGTTTGGATAAACGCTAGCAGTAAGCAGTTATCGAAAGAAATTATTTGTTTATTCAGGAGCGGCACTCTCGCTCATGTTCGTACTGAGAAAAAGATGCATTTTCAGGCGAGCTAGCGATCTTCTGCAAATTAGAGTGCGTTAATTCTTTTGGCAAGTGTATGTAGATGCGAGTTTGTACGAGTTCATTCAGGAAGCTCCTAATCTTCCGTTCAGGGCCTATTTTTTGTGATACATAGTTGCAACTTGTTTCTCCACTCTAGGAGTCGTGTTTTTGAAGTCCGCTTAGTTTATTAGTCTCTCAAGTATTCTGGAAAGCAGAGAGAGGTTGTTCACATTTATTTTTAGCCTTTCATTTAAAAGCTAATCGTAGTATTTACAGGTGGAATACGTTATTAGTTTGAGTATTTAATTTACTCAAGACAGGATACAAATAAGAAATAGTAGTAAGAACTTACCAGCTATTGGAAGTGAAGACATTAGGAGTCTTCTGTACACCTTGTAGGTAAGAGCCTGTAAAAGAGAGAGAGAACAAAATAAAAGAAAGGGGTTTCAGACATAATAATTGCTAACAACAGTTTTGATTATTAGTTACAGACAAGGTACTCCATACTCAAATACAGAAGAAGGAAGAGGAGCTCCATACTCAAATACAGAAGAAGGAAGAGGGGCACATGTCACCAGTGAATTGGGTAGGTGCTAGAGAAAACAAGTAATAGATACTGTTAAATGCTGAATGTGAATAAAGATGTTCTTGCACTAACAAGAGGTTTATTGCAGTTCCACTAGAAGCACATACCGGGCATGAATAGAAGATAGTACGAGATAAGAAGACCCAAGATCGGAACCAGAACTCAAGAGGTGGCAGTCTCTTCTCTGTCCCATCCCCTTTCCCCCCTGTGGATTCCTTGGCAGGTCACTTGCTCGAGAGCGTGCTGCTGGGAAGCTGTAGTGGGGCATTGGAAATTTTCGTCATTCTGCTCCTGTGCATCTGAGATTGAGATACTCTCTGACAGAGTGAAGTGCCCACGCTGTAAATTGCACCTGAGCAGAATGGCAGAGGGTCTGGATTTAAAGAAATTAGGGCAAATTTTGGAGGGGATTCAAAAAGAGTTGATAGTAGTTAGAGAGGAAAATAGGGAACTTAAACAGGACCTGATTACTTCTCGGAGACAGACTACAGAATTGACCCTTAAGATGAATAGTTTAGCATCCGGAACTAGTTTTAAGAACCCCTCTTTACAAGGAGAGTATTCTAGTGATCCAACAGCCCCTACATCTAAGGTTACGACCCAAGTGATTCATTCCTTGTCCCCAGTGATTCCTTTAGCTCCTCCAGAGCGGTTTAATGGAGACCCCCAGAAGGCGCAAATATTTCTGACCCAATGCACTTTACATTTTATGTGCCGTCCTGCAGTATTTCCTCGCGAGTGGCCTTCATACTTTCATATCTTAGTGGAGACGCTGCGTCCTGGTCTATGCCTCTAGTAACCAGAAATGACCCAATTTTGTATGATCTTGACGAGTTCAAAAAGGAGTTCCTCTGAATTTTTGATCGGCGAAAAGCTTCACAGGCCACAGACAATGAACTGTTAGAAATCAAGCAGGGAAATCGGGATTTGATTGCTTATTTGGCCCAGTTTAACAAGTTAGTCCTGGAGACAGAATGGCCGGAGAATAAACGAGCAGCAGTGTTTTACAGAGGCTTAAAAGATGAGTTAAAGGATGCTCTAGCCCAAGTGCCGAATAGACCCACAGAAATCTCTGCGCTTATTGATTTGGTACTGGAAATCGACTTTCGCCAAAGTGAACGGAGAGGAGAGAAAAAGAGGGATTTTTGTTCAAGCACACCAAGGTTTGATCGAGCAAGAACTGAGAGTACATGGGTGAATGATTCTCAGCATGGTTCTGAACCAATGCAGATAGGAGCTATACATGGCCCGCTTTCCAAGGAAGAGAAGGAAAGAAGGCGTGCAAACAAACAGTGCCTGTATTGTGGAGGTAGTGGTCATTTTGTGCGTAATTGTACAAAGAAGCCAAAACAGACACCGCCGGAAAACGCTCAGCACCATCAGTAAAAGGAGTTGGACTGATGGCTGCCGAATTGGAAACAACTCCAAGAGATCATTCTCTAGCGAATACTCTACAGTCCTCTTCTCCACACCTCATCATGATGATGACATTGAAGTTTCGTGAGACCACTTTGGAACAAATTACTGTGATGGTGGATTCTGGTGCCACGGGTAATTTTTGCGACTTAAAGTTTGCAGAAAAAATTGCATTAAAAGCAATAAGAAAAGAAAAGAGTGAAGCGGTACGGGCTGTAGATGGTACTAACCTATCATCGGGTCCAATAGTTAGCCACACTGAATTGGTTGAATTAAAAACAGAAGAAGGACATTGTGAAATCTTGCAATTTAATTTAATAGACGCTCCGCAATTTCAACTAATCCTGGGGCTACCGTGGCATACGGAGCATAACCCAACTATAGACTGGAGTGCACGATCAATCACGTTGGATTCAGAATTTTGCAAAGAAAACTGCTATAAGCATAACAGACAGAGAAATATGGAAACTCCAGCATTTCATCTGTGCGAAGGAGGAGCAACAATTTGTGTGATCCAAACAACTGAATTGCCTCCAGAATATGTTGAGTTCCAAGACGTTTTTAGTGAGGTCGAGGCAGAAAGGCTCCCACCGCATAGAGAATTTGATTGTAAGATCGAGTTAGAGCCTGGTTCCAACCTTCCTTGTAGCAGAATATACGCTTTAACTGAAAAGGAAGATCGACATTTAAAGGAGTATTTGCAGACGTACCTCAGTAATGGATTCATCAGACCTTCCCAATCCCCTGTCTCCTCGCCTCTTTTCTTCATCCCTAAGAAGGATGGAGATTTGAGGACTTGCATTGATTACAGGGCAATAAATCGCATAACAATCAAGAACCGCTACCCTTTGCCCTTAATCTCAGTACTATTGGATCAAGTGAAGAGTGCGCAAATCTACACTAAGTTAGACTTGAGAGGGGCGTACCATCTAGTCTGAATAAAACAGGGAGACGAATGGAAGACCGCTTTCAGAACTAAACATGGTCTCTATGAATATCAAGTAATGCCCTATGGGCTTTGTAATGCCCCGGCTGCGTTTCAATACTTTATCGATGTGTTGAAAGAATATATTGATCAAAGTGCAATTGTGTACATTGATGATAAATTGATATACTCGAATTCAGTGGAGGAGCATCAAAAACATGTGAAAGGAGTTTTGCAAAAACTACGAGAGAACAGTTTGTATGTAAAATGAGAGAAATGCGCTTTTAACATGAATACAGTAAAATTCTTAGGCTTTGTGCTGTCACCAAATGGAATCACTATGGATGAGAATAAAATTAAGGCAGTGACAGAGTGGGAATCTCCAAAATCTGTGAAGGAAGTCCAAAGCTTTATAGGCTTTGCAAACTTCTATAGGAGATTTATCCAAGACTTTTCCCAAAAATTAATTCCCTTGACTAAGTTGTTGAAGAAAGGAGTGAAGTTCAATTGGACCAATCAAGCTGAAGAAGCCTTCACGAAATTAAAGAGAGATTTCACCACAGCTCCGATCTTACTGCATCCGGATCCTAGTGAGCCTTTCTATGTAGAAACTGATGCCTCCAATTTAGCATTGGGTGGAGTCCTGTCTCAAAGACACAAGACCACAGGTCAATTACATCCAGTGGCTTTTCGCTCACAAAAGTTAACCCCTGCTGAGGTGAACTACACCATAACTGAAAAAGAGTTATTGGCCATTAAGGATGCATTCAAGGAGTGGAGACATTACTTGATGGGTGCTCGACACACAGTCACAGTCTTCACTGACCATCGAAATCTAAAATTTTTAAAGTCTGCCAGGACATTGACACCCAGACAACTTCGTTGGTCATTGTATTTCGCTGACTACGACTTTGTGATTACTTATAGACCAGGAACGCAAAATGGTAAGGCAGATGCCTTATCCAGATTAGGCTCAGAGAATATCCAAGAGGAGATTGAAAATCAAAGTATAATCGCTGAAGAAAAGATCATCGGAACAGTGTTACGAGAAACCACAGAAGATTCAGCACAAGATTCCTTGGGACCTGAAGAAATTCAGGAATGGGCCAACCAGGATCCAAGAAGAGAAGTTCGCAGAAGTTTACCATACCATGATGGAGCCCTCTACTTGCCCACTGAAGAGTTACAACAAAAGGCCCTAAGAGAGTGTCACGATCATATATTGGCCGGGCATAAGGGAATCCAGAAAACAGAAGACCTGGTTAAACGATGCTTTTGGTGGCCCAATATGACCAAGGATATTCGTAGGTATGTGTCCACTTGCGAAATCTGTGCGAGAGGAAAATCAGAGAGGCAAGCTCCAAAAGGCCTATTGCAACCAATGCCCACACCACCTTACCCCTGGCATACTGTGACATTAGACCTTTTAGTCGAATTACCTTCTAGTCAAGGGTATGATACGATCCTGGTGTGTGTAGATGCATTCACTAAGATGGCCCACTTTGTCCCTTTAAAAGAGGTCCCGACAGCTAGCAAGTTAGCACACACTTTTAACCAGACAGTAGTGCGGGCTCATGGAATACCTAAGGTATTAGTGTCTGATAGGGGTTCCCAATTTCTATCTAATTTTTGGAGGGCTTTCACCAAGAAATTAAACATAGAAACTAGGTACACTGCTAGTTATCACCCAGAGACAGATGGCCAGACAGAAAGGGCAAATCAAGAATTAGAACAGTATCTCAGACTATGCCTATTAGATCATGAGGGAGATTGGCCAGAATACCTTTGGGCTGCAGAGTTCGCTCATAATAATGCAAAAAATGTGTCCACTGGGTATTCCCCATTTTATCTAAACTCCGGCAGACATCCAAATCAGTCAATAAATTTCCAAGAAGTAGAGGTTCCTGCAGTTAAAGATTTGGTAGAACATATGACCCAAGTACATAGTCTAGCAACTAGGAATCTCACTAAAGCCAAGGAAAGTTACAAGCAATATGCTGACCAGAAGAGAAGGAAGGAACCAGATTTCCAAGTTGGAGAAAAGGTTTGGTTGAGTACCAAAAATCTAGAGGTAAAAGGGAACCGAAAGTTACAACCCATATTCATAGGTCCTTATGTAATTGAAAAGAAGTTGAGCTCTTTGACTTACCAATTGAAACTACCCAAATCGCTAAAAATACACTCAGTATTTCATGTTTCACTATTAAAGAAGACTTCACAAGGATTAAGAGTAGATAAACCCCAAAAACCAATTCAAACCTGGGAGGAGTAGAGTTTGAAGTAAAACAAATCTTAGATTCAAGGGAAACTAAGGGTCAGGTCTACTACTTGTTAGATTGGAAAGGTTATGGTCCTGAAGAACGGTCTTGGGAGTTGAGTTCAGATGTGCATGCTCCTCGATTAATTAGGAATTTTCACAAGAAGTTTCCAGACAAACCCAAGCCGGTGGAACCTGCCTTGCGGGGGGGTACTGTCAGAACCATACAGAATCCCTATGCCCAAGCCTGTTCCATTTGCTCTATGTTAGGGAATAGTAAATTAAGTAGAGGGCATGGGTATTATCTTTCTCGCGATTTTGAAAACAAAGAAGAAGGTCCAAGATGGCCGCTGAGGGGCGACTCAGCTGGTCACGGACTAGTGTTCCTGAGCAGAGAAGCAATCAGGAATTTCCAGGTGAAGCGCCCGCTGAAGTGCGCACTTCACCTGAAGTCGAGGTGGAAGAAGAATCGGCGGTTTGGAGCGGCGCGAAAGTTTAGTCAGGGACTTTCGTCGCGATGTCTCGGCGTGTCAACTGTACAGGAAGCGTTTCCAGGCATTCGCGGTAGCGTTTGGATAAACGCTAGCAGTAAGCAGTTATCGAAAGAAATTATTTGTTTATTCAGGAGCAGCACTCTCGCTCATGTTCGTACTGAGAAAAAAGATGTATTTTCAGGCGAGCTAGCGATCTTCTGCAAATTAGAGTGCGTTAATTCTTTTGGCAAGTGTATGTAGATGCGAGTTTGTACGGAGTTCATTCAGGAAGCTCCTAATCTTCCGTTCAGGGCTTATTTTTGTGATACATAGTTGCAACTTGTTTCTCCACTCTAGGAGTCGTGTTTTTGAAGTCCGCTTAGTTTATTAGTCTCTCAAGTATTCTGAAAGCAGAGAGAGGTTGTTCACATTTATTTCTTAGCCTTTCATTTAAAAGCTAACGCAGTATTTACAGGTGGAATACGTTATTAGTTTAGTATTTAATTTACTCAAGACAGGATACAAATAAGAAATAGTAGTAAGAACTTACCAGCTATTGAAGTGAAGACATTAGGAGTCTTCTGTACACCTTGTAGGTAAGAGCCTGTAAAAGAGAGAGAGAGAGAGAACAAAATAAAAGAAAGGGGTTTCAGACATAATAATAGCTAACAACAGTTTTGATTATTAGTTACAGACAAGGTACTCCATACTCAAATACAGAAGAAGGAAGAGGAGCACATGTCACCAGTGAATTGGGTAGGTGCTAGAGAAAACAAGTAACAGATACTGTTAAATGCTGAATGTGAATAAAGATGTTCTTGCACTAACAAGAGGTTTATTGCAGTTCCACTAGAAGCACATACCGGGCATGAATAGAAGCTAGTACGAGATAAGAAGACCCAAGATCGGAACCAGAACTCAAGAGGTGGCAGTCTCTTCTCTGTCCCATCCCCTTTCCCCCCTGTGGATTACTTGGCAAGTCACTTGCTCGAGAGCATGCTGCTGGGAAGCTGTAGTGGGGCATTGGGAAATTTTCGTCATTCTGCTCCTGTGCAT